>BMAU01005003.1:0-747500 GCA_019973935.1 Trichonephila clavipes | reverse complement strand
TTCATCGGCAACGCCAACGCCAACTATGCTCCCTTCGTAAAATTATAAAAAAAAAGTTATACACAGCAGAAATTTTTTTATGGGTAGAAACTGGATCTAAAAAGTTTCTCAAATGTCACATTTTTTATCATAACAACGTTAACACACCACCTCGAAAGAAGAATTTTAATACGTACTCACCTATTGAGAAATGTAACACAACTTCATGCTCCTGGTGTGACACACCCGAGGAAATGGTATCCAAATAACTCTTTCAAGAATTCACTGGCCCCCTCCAGGTCCGTGATCTTACAGTCAGCTAAACAAAGAATCACCCATTTTCCATAAAAATATTTGGAAGGAGCATTCGAAAAAGTTAGTAGATAGGTATGAGGTACCCCTTACGCTTGAACTACCGGGCTATATATATATATATTTGTGTGTGTGTGTGTGTGTGTGTGTGGTGGCAGCTACTATTTCTCTCTCTCTCTCCAAGCCACTTCACTAATTCTTATGCGCATGCTTGTGAGGGTTCTAGGAGCCTGCCGGTCGTTAGGAGCTCGACACCGCCGAAGAAGACAACGGCATCATTGAGAAAGACGAGTAGCAAAGACGTCATCACTTCGTGTGTTAAGACGTTGAAGGACATTTTAATGACAAACTATATAATGATATGATGTAAATAGATGTAAATAAGTACGAGTAATTAAAATCATAATTAATAATAAATGTGCTGTTTTCCCTGACCAGCGCCCCACACTCAGCAGTGGAATTCACGATGAATAATGAACAGCACACAATGCACGTGGTATGAACGAGGAACATAAATGATAAACTTAAAGGATAGCCATAAACTTGAAGGAATAAAAGACGGATTACATGTAACTAACAGCAATACTACGTGAAAGGTACGTGCATTCTTTTGAAAATGATTTTAAGACGCCTCAGGGGTGTTAAATTTTTCTAGAGGTCTGAAAATATAAACAATTTCCTCAAACAGGTATAATTATTTTAAATTTTAATTCAATAAGTCGAATCTTTTACACATTATTTATAAAGGATTGAGGCTTCAGAAAAGTATTAAATGTGTAAAATATAATCATAATTTTAAAGAATTATACGCGTATGAAAGTAAAAAACTTTTCTATAAGAAATATTTATTAGTTTTTACGTCGCACATGCTATTTTCTAAAATAGTAGCTTTAATTACTAGCTATAAGTTGATTTATATAGTTAAATATATTTTTGTTACACACACACACACTGCAGGTATTTTTATATAAATAAAATAATAACTTAAATATTTTATTAAATAGAAAAATATATTTTTTAAAAAATAATTAAAAAATTGCAATATTTTACGAAATTCTTTAAGGTATCCGAATACGTTCGGAACCAGGATTTTGCAAGAGCCTATAAATTGATAATATTTATGATATTTAGTATCACTTCGGTTAGAAAATGTATATAAAATTGTTTTAAAAATATTATTACAATAAAAAATTATTTAAATACAATACTTTGACAAAAAAATTAACATAGGATGATCAATTTTAAAAATATTCTCCTTTATAGTGAAAAATGCTTCTATTATAATAATATTTTAGCTTTATATAACTGAGATCTATGCACAGAGGCTCAACTAGAATTTTTGAAACATATAACTTAGAAATGGGTTTATCCATGTTTTACGACAACAAAGGGGATGCATTTTAAGAAAAAAAAAGATAATTATTTTAATTGGTCGTAACTATGAAAACAATGTGAATTGTTAAAAAGAATAGGCCAGACTCTCTGGAGATGTCCTTACTTTATAAAAGCAAAATATTTTTTATTATTATTATAGAAGCATTTTTTATAAAAGAAGAAAATTTTGAAAAAAGATTAGTCTAAGTTAATTTTTGCCAAAGTATTGTTCTAAAACAATTTTTTTTGTCAAAAGGTCCTTAAAACAATTTTATACATTTATACTAATCTAAGTGACACTAAATATCATGGAAATTATCCATGTATGCGCTTTTTTAAAATCACGGTTCTGAATGTAATCGGATACCTTAACATATAAAAAAGTTAATAATAGGATCTTGTAAATGAGATACAATTAAAAGTTTCGTATGGCAAATTTTCAACCTTTTTGAGAGCTCGATTGATTTTTATTCTGAAAAAAGGTTTTCTTCTAACGCACTTTATGGCTGTCATATGTGACGAAAATCAATGGTATAAATTTCTTTATTTAGAAGTAAATTCAATAAATTAATTTTAACTTATTAAAATTTATTATTTCATAAAAGATTAAGAAACTGAGAAAATTATTAGTAATGAATAAATGCTTGTTTTGTTTTGAATGGGAGATATTACCACACATATCACAGGCATGAACTTAGGAAGCGGGATATTCGAGACAAAACATTTGCTCAAACTATTTCTGTCTTTTAGTTTTTATCATCGAATTCTCAGAAAGAAATCAGTTTTACTCAAGACTGTTACTGAATATAATAAAACTGTTTCACTGTTGGTCAGGCATTTTTTTGTGGATCAACTTTCTTTTAATAAATATCGTGACAAGGAAACTATAACATATTTTCCTCACTAAAAAAGGAGATAGATATATTTGAGAAAATATCCTATTAGTCCTTGGTGTAAGTAATAGAACATAACCGACTGGAATATAGAAAAATAAAGAAAAAAAAGAAAAGAGAGGAATAATAATTTTTATCGGATAAAAGTTCAGAAAAATATATAGTTCAAGCTCAAAAAAGAATAAAATAGAATTTCTATTCGAGCAAGTTTTGTGAAGGTGCAAAAAGCAAAATCTTTCCTGGGAAAAACATGAATCCTTTACAAATAAAAGTTTAAAAAGATAATTTTTTCAATACTTTTACGAGCATTGTTATCTATTTTATTTTTTCCTTACTTCAAATGTGAAGGAGATAATGGTAATCTTGACCTCTGGCCTCTTAGGTATGATTATGTTCTTCCTGAAAACATATTGTGTTCGGTGAAAGTATTGCAAATATATTTTTTAAAAGAATATCTTCTTTTTAAACAACTTCTCATAAAAACATATACAGAGATAGTTAGTAACTCAAAGAATTCACATAAAACAGTAAACTAGTGATTCAAACATTGCTTAAAATGAAGAAAAAGTTAACGATTACAAAATAATGCTTTATTTGATATAGCATAGTATTCTGAGGAACTACAAATATTTTATCACCTGCAAACTTATAGTCAAGAAATGTAACGTAGTTTCAAGTTGTTTTCCATTACATTTATCTAAATTGTAGTGAACACATTGTAAATTATGTTTTTTGTCTAGCGTAATGATATTATTCCAAAAGTTTAAAAATTATTCATGTACAAGCACATACATAATATGTACGTGTGCAGATATAAAAAAAGTTATTTTTTATTATTTATTATATTAATAAGTTAAATGTCATTTTTAAAATTTTTATTTTAGTCCAGAAGCCTATAAAAGTAGTTTTTAAAATAACCAGCAGAGTTTCTCGATTTAAGAAAAAAGGCATCCAAAGAAAAAAAAATCGCGTCCTAAACATTACTATGGTTTAATAAAACATTTAAGAAATGTGAAACTTGAAAAAATGGTGTAATTATGGCCATTATAGTAAATATATTTAAATAGTCCTAGTTATAAGATGTCCCTCTATTTTAATAAACTATTTCTGGTTGAGAAACATTTCAGTAACCATATTCATATTTAAAGCAGTGCACAAGTTTCAAGTTTAAACACAATTTAAGCAATTAGTACCCAACAACACATTTTGTTTGCAATAAAATGTACATCTATGAAGGATTTATTTTCAAAGTTTAAGAAATCTATACATTGCATCTCATACAATGAGGTTGGTCAAATAATCATTTGAAGTTGACATTAGTACATATTATAGTATCCATGGCTCTGAATATTCATAAAGTTATGACATGGAAAGTTATTGCTTTTTTTCCCTTTAAATTTCATTACATATTCCTTTTGAAAAATTAACAAAATAATTTTAAAAATGACTATTAAATATGAAGGAGATCACAAATATACAAATAATAAAAAATAGCATTTCTTAATTTCGAAAAATTTACGGTTTCAATGACAAACCAGTGAATAGTAACGGTCCTTTTTTCCTACTCAAACCGACCAATCCAAAAAATTATTCAGAATAAAAATCTCATATTTTATGCCCAAAAAGCTTTTAGATTTTAACAAAATTAATTAAAGAAAAATAATTTTAAAAGTTTTTAATTATTTTTAAAAACTTTCTACACTATATATTAAAGTTTTTAATACAAATTTGTACAGAAAACTACATATATTTTATATTGCATACTAAAAATAATTTATATTTATTAATAAAAAATTGCTAATACATATAATTTTTCCATCTATAAAAATACAGAGAAAATATTTAAATCTTTTATGTACACATAGGATCACATTTAGGCATATTCTGTTGCACATGGTGGCAAAATTTTAGAGTGTGCTTAAATATATTTAAATATAAAAATTTATCACCATAATTTTAAAGTAAAAAAATATTTTTCTAAACATGCAATAAGCAATCACTGCTTCAGAAAGTCAGGTGCTGATAAAATTTTCGCTATAGAACGAGTGCACAGAGACATGTAATACCACATGTTACTCTGGAGTCTGGTTTCTCAGTGAAACTATAAGTTTTCATTTCATTTTCTACTCTTCTGTTTACTTATCAAAATGATTGAACTTTGTAATTGAAAATTAGAAAGACTCATAGAAAAATTGAGTGCTATAGTTTAAAATAACTATTTTTTTTAAAATATATTTTTAAAGCTAAGGGAATTTATAAAATGTATCCGACTACGTTTGGAACCGTGATTTTGCAAAGGCGTATACATGGATATTATTTATGACATTTAGTGTCACTTAGATTAGAAAATGCACATAAAATACTTTTAAAAATAGTACTACAATAAAAAATTATTTATGTACAATATTTTGACAAAAAATGAACGTAGATTAATGACTTTTCAAAATACTCTCCTTTTGTAAAAAATACTTCTATTATAATAATATTTTGCCTGTATATAGCTGAGACCTATGTACAGAGGCTCTACTAGAATTTTTGAAATATATAACATATAAATGGGTTTATCCATGTTTTACGACAACAGAGGGGAGAAATTGTAACAAAGAAACGCGAATAATTATTTAAATTGGTATTAACTCTGAAAATAACATGAGTTTTTTTAAAAATCATAGTTGAGCCTCTGTACAGAGATTTGAGCTATATACAGGCACAATAGTATTATAATAAAAGAATTTTCACAACAGAACATTTTCAATAAAGGTCATTCTGAGTCAATTTTTTTCGAAATATTGTATTTAAATATTTTTTTTGCCAAATTGTATTTAAAATAACTTTATACATGTATTCTAATCTAAGTCACACTAAATATCATGAACATTATCGATTTATGCACCTTTTTAAAATCGCGGTTCCGAACGTTGTTGGATACGTTAAGTTAAAGTTAAGTCAATATTTTTCTGTTTAGGAGATCTCAGTCGTTAAATATAACCGTAGTGCTGCCATTTATCGCTAGGAAAAAGAACAAGCATTAAAAAACCGTTGATATTGGAAGAAAAAAAATTTAATTCGATTTTTTTAAAAAAAAATGTTTAATGCGTGATTTTGGTGTGAAACCAATGAACGTCAAATGGTTATGCTTGAAAAAAAATACTTTGAGTCTGAGAAATTTAGACTCTCACATCTAATAAAGGCATTTATAATCGGATAAAGTGACCGTGGTTGATTAGAGGTCAGGTTAACGGATTCATGGCTGGCATGTCATGAGTTAGAGCCAACTACCACTGGAGACCTGCTGTGTAGAACAGTGATACTTGTTTAATTTGTAGAGAGCTAAAACAATCTCTATTAGTGTGGTGTGTTATTTAGGAGGGGGAGTGACATCACTCAGGTTTGCGTCATCTTCACTTGTCCACGATTAAAATTTACTAGGTCCGTCACCAAAAGCCTTTGAGTTACTGGACACTGCGACATTAAGAGGTCACAGGGGTGTTAATCTTCTATCGTTTCGAATTTTCAAAAAAAATATATGTTGTTCCTCATTTTCTTTTGAACATTTTGATACCAACCACGTGATAGTACTAGAAAAACTTCGAAAGTTATTCGAAAAATTCCAAACAGCAATTTAGTAATAACAATGTTTAAATGGCTACATCCCTCACCCACTTATTCTTGATTTCCGCATACGTTTCATTTTTCTGTTTTTAAAAAGTCTCATGAAATATTTTAAACACTTGCTTAATTGAGAAGGAAGCTTGCAACTCAACACACACTTTTTTAATGTGTTTTGATTCTGTTTTGGTAATGCTAGCACGTTTGTTTGAAATAACTTATCGAAATTCAAAACAGCGTTGTTTAAAACCGTTTATCAAAATTGTGAAAACAATTGAAAATTCTCGATTGAAATGGAAAATACTCATCGTAGACCTTCAGGTAAACGTCCTAAGAAAAGAAGATTTAGAGGAACCAATTCATGAAGGTATGTTCTCATACATATGTTGCAGAAAGGAGAGATGCAAATAAGTGTGCTTTCAGTAATAAAATCTCAGGATATCAGACTTCATTAAAGTCAAATCTTGTTAAGGTAAGTAAGAACTTCAAAGGGTATCGTATTTTTGATTTTATTTCAACTTTTAGCTCTATTTTATCAGTATCATGTTGTTTAAAATATCATAAACCATTAACAATTAATGAAAAGTCCACTCGTGGTTTATGTTCGAATTTTGAAATACGTTGTAAAACCTGGGAGTGCTTGTACGTTTTCAAGCTGTGAAAACACTGGGAATAAAAATAATGCTCCAGAAATTAACAGAAGATCTATTTTAGCAATGAGATGCATAGGCCAAGGTTTAGAGTCATTAAAAACCTTTTGTGCTGTAATGAGTCTTCCTAATCCTGTTGAACAAAAATCATATGATGTTATTAATAATAAACTTTCACGTGTTATGAAGGAAGTCGATAAAGAAAGCATGAAAAGTGCAGCTGTCGAAGAAAATTCTTCGTCACCTGATAACCTTTTAACGGTAAGTGGTGATGGTACCTGGAAGACGAGAGGACATTCATCGTTGATTGGAGTATGTACTGTAATAGAGGCCGAAACAGGTAAGGTTTTGGATAGGGAAGTGTTGTCCTCATTTTGCAAAGGATACGACAGTTATAAAGGGGTAAAATTTGGTATCAAGTACAATAAATGGCAAATAGCGCATAAGACTTTATGTAGAAAAAATTATTCTGGCTCTGCTGGTAAGATAGAGGTTGACAGGATGTTGAGGATTTTTAATCGATCAGAAAAGCTTCACAACCTGAAATATTCGAACTACATAGGAGATGGCGACACAAAAACATTTAATGCCCTTTCTGAAAACAAGCCATACGGCGATGAACATCTTATTCAGAAAATATAATGTGTAGGCCATGTGCAAAAGAGAATGGGTACAAGACTTAGGAAGCTTAAATTAGTATATAGTAAAAAGAAATTATCTGATGGTAAAACTATTGGCGGTAAAGGTAGGTTAACTGATAGTTTAATTGATAAACTTGCGCATTACTATGGTAATGCTATTCGATGCAATTCTACTACTGTAAAGGAAATGCGGAAAGCCATTTGGGCTGTTTGGGGTCATTTTTGCAGCACTGATGATGAACCGATGCACTGGTTTTGTCCTACAAATCCAAATACATGGTGTAAGTATAATGCCGCAATTAATAATAATTTACAAAATTATAAACACAAACCCTCAGTTGCTAAAGCTGTTCGAGATGTAATTAAGCCTGCATTTGCAGTATTATCTCATCCGGCACTCCTGAAGAAATGTTTAGAAGGTAAGACACAGAATCCTAATGAAAGTTTAAATTCATTAATTTGGAAGTTTTGTCCTAAGACGATTGGTTCTAGGCTTCAGATTGCAGAGATTGCTGCAAATCTAGCAACCAGTGTTTTTAATGATGGAAATCAAATACTTATTACTATTTTAGAGAAATTTGGCTTGAAAATTAACAGGAATGTTTGTGTCCCTGGCTGAACGTGACAATCGTCGAATCTTTACGTCAAGACAGAGGAGCTTAGAATCATCTTTTGAAGCTCGCAGAGCCAAGAAAATTAAAAAGAGTAAAGAAATTGAGCTGTTTCAGGAACAGGAAGGTATGTCTTATGATCCTGGAGCATTTTAACGTGTAAGTTTTAAGATTTATTTTCTCAAATTCAATTTTAAAACTTTAAAGCCCTTTTTCTCAGTTTGTGTTTTTTCAATTACGCGCATTGCGTTTCAGAAACTATCATACTTTGATGTATAAAACTTTACAGAATTATAAATTATATCATAATCTTCAAATCCTAGCTATTTATAGTATTATAATTTTTTAGTTTTTTGAAATATTTCAACAAAAATTGAATTTTTTAAAAAAAATTTTAAAAAATGTATTTTTTTTTTTTAAAAAATATTATTATTTTTTTTATTTTTATAAGATAGGCTAGCATGTAATAAGGATATATTTGACTTTGTAAATCAACTTATTGCTAGTAATTAGAATTATTATTGCAGAAAATATGCGCGTCGTAAAACTCACTCTAATTGTTTCTTACAAAATTTTTTCTTATTTTTATGTGCTTATTATTTTTAAAATTATGATTATATTTTAGGTATTTTATACTTTTTTGAAACTTTATTCCTTTATAAGAAATGTGTAAAAGAATCAAATTATTTCATTTTAATCTCAAAGAATTATTTCTAGTCGAAAATTGTTTGTATTTTGTGCTCTCGAAACATTTTTAACACCCCTGTGACCCCTTAAGATTCACTCCCTCATTCATAATTCAATAAAACCATTCAATTTTATAACATATTTGTGTTGGATATTAAAAATTAATCTTGAAATTGATGGAATTACTTTTAGCATTATCCAGTGCTCCTTTAAAGAAAAACTAAATACAATTCTGGCCGCACAAAATGCTACATCCTGAAGGGAGACATGTTACATTGGCGGCGAAAAAATGTGCAAATCATTAACATTATAGCACAAACGCACATCAGGGGTGATCGTAGCGTCCCTAGCAAGTGCTATATAAGAGAACAGGTTAGCGAATCTGAGTACGGTAATTGTTTTTTCGTGCGTTTTTTTAAAATTGTTTACTTATACCTCGATGAAGGACCAAGTTTCTGAATTCGAACGAGGAAGGATAGTCACTTATAGAAATGTGGATTATTCTTCAGAGAAATCGGTCAACGTGTTAAACCTGTGCTTCTGAAACTTTCAATATTCAGACCCAAAATTCAATCATAATTTTTATCACGCTCTCCTCAATACAATAGTAATATATTGAATTCAGAAATACTATATTTTGACGCTGAATCTACAATGTGACTTTAAAATCTTAAGAGTCACCGTCGTATATAAACGTCTCACTCAGCCAAGCCTGGACGCATTTATATGTCTTTCCGAATTACCATCTTCTCTGTGCACTACACTCCTTAAAATCATTCCCAAAACTTTGAAATGTACTAAAATGACCTTAGCAGTGTTTGCAAAACATTTACTTGTTTCAGAGAAGTCGATTTTCTTTATTTATTCATTTTCATTCATCCCACCCAATACATCACATACACGTCCCTTCGTGGGAAACAGTGGCATAGGGAACCAAATCCCGTTACTTTTAATCGACAGTTTCTTGAATAATTATATAAACCGTACAAATTGTCACGGTAAGTGCTGATTTTTTAAAATCATTTATACATGACAAGCCCATTAGGTTACTGATAACTATTAAACGTGTTATTAACATATTATTGTTAAATTAACTATCAAATACATTGCGTATAAATTTCATACATTTGCGAGAATTATATTATATGAGTAAAATGTTTATTTCACATTTTATTATGTTAGAATGTATTTTGTTTGTTTACTTTCAGTAATTTAATAATGTTTGCTTAAATAATCTTTTATTGTCGACTTTTCCATATGATTGTGCTCCCTTGCTGGGTTATCATGGCCCTCAAGGGGGGGGGGGCATAGTTTGAGAAAAGATGTGTTGTAAGAAACCAAGCAACTGTGTTGCGAATCTGTCATCACTGAATGGATTACCTTTCAGGGAAATCGGTAGTCGTGTTGGATGAAACTAAACAACTGCAATGCGGATATGTGACCGTTGGATGTAGAAGGGTGCGATAGACCGACGTGGTCGATCGCATCCACCTCAATTCACCACTTCACGTGAGGACAGGCAAATTGTGCGCATGGCAGTGACAGATCACTCAGTCACATCACGAACCGTAGCACATCACATTGAGTCTGTAACGCATCATTTAGTGCCTCCACGTACCATTCGACGCCGTTTACAGCCGAGTTATCTGTCCGCAAGACGTCCATTGCTTAGTCTATCCTTGAAGCAGAACCACAGACGTCCCCACGTTAATGGTGCGATGAAAGAAGGATATGGGCGGCAGAATGGAATGAAGTTCTCTTTACTGACGAATCACGCATCTGTCTGCAACATCAAGAAGGTCGGATTCGAGTCTGGAGGCACCGAGGAGAGAGGGTGTTGAACAGCTGCGTTATGCACCGCCACATTGGTCCTGCACCGGGTATTATGGTATGGGGCGGTAATGGATATCCCTCTCTCACTCCTCTATTACGCATTGCCGGTACTTTAAACAGCAGACGCTACATCAACGAGGTGTTGGAGCCAGTTGTCCTTCCTTACTTTCAGGGCTTCGCCATAGCCATATTTCAACAGGATAATGCGCGACCACACGTGACACGTATTGTCCAAAGGTTTTTGTCCTTAGTTATTTTTAATACTGTTTAAATTTATTACAGATCAATATTAGTTAAAATATACAGAATGCCTAAGTCCGTTTAAATTATATATAAACATTAGCTAAATACAAAATTCTTTGGAAGGCAAAGGCTACATTTTGCCCAAGTTATAGGTATCCCGACAATTAGTTTACATATATGTGGAGTAGATTTCGGATCTCTCAACTTGTTTAGCATTTGAAGCATCTCAATTCTAGATCATGATTCGCAAAGTTTAGTAATTTTATTCTTACAAAACATTCTTGACATTATAATGCCTCCCAGAAAAAACTAAAAGGTGTACAACTTTGCTTCCGCCGCTTTGCAATAGATGGCTGTAGCGGTAAGTTGAAGTCGAAATAAATAGATCCTAAATGCCATACAATAAGCTTAGGTATTTGTAAACATAACGCCATCGAAATATTAGTCGATTTGTATCTGCATCATAAAGTTATTCTCGATTAAACAAGTCAGCTTACGAGCCAAATTCTCGTCATTTGCGGGAGGTTTGATTGTCCTGCTTTAATATGAAGAAATCTGTGGCTGAGGATCATCGAATGCTCTCAAATACCTATGGTGAGGCCGCTATTAGTGAGAGAACGTGCCGAGAGTGGTTTCAACGCTTCAAGAACGGGGATTTTGAAGTCGAAGACCAGCATGGTGGTGGAAGAGAGAAGGTTTTCGAAGATGCAGAATTGGAGGCATTACTTGATCAAGATTTGTGTCCAACGCAACAAGAATTGTCAGGATCATTGGGAGTGACGCAACAAGCCACTTCAAAGCGCCTGGAAGTCATGGGAATGATTCAGAAACTAGGGAATTGGGTGCCGTACGAGTTGAAGCCGAGAGATGTTGAACGACTTTGTTTGCTTGTGAATAGCTGCTTGCAAGGCAAAGACCGAAGGGATTTCTGCATCGCATTGCGACTGAGGACTAAAAATGGGTTCGCTACGATAATCCCAAGCGCAGAAAATCATGGGGATATCCCGATCATGCTTCCACGTCGACGGCCAAACCTAATATTCACGGTTCCAAGGTCCTGCTCAGTATTTGGTGGGATCAGCTCGGCGTAGTGTATTATGAGTTGTTAAAACCGACTGAAACAATCACAGGCGATCGTTATCGAACGCAATTACTGCGTTTTAGCCGAGCATTGAAAGACAAACGGCCGCAATACAACGAGAGACATGATAAAGTGATTTTACAGCATGCCAATGCTCGACCCCATGTTGCAAAAGTGGTCAAGACATACTTGGAAAATTGAAATGGGAAGTCCTACCCCCCCCACTGTATTCTCCAGACCTTTCTCAATCGTATTATCACTTGTTTCGATCAATGTCACACGGCCTGGCTGACCAGCACTTCCGGTCATATGAAGAAGTAAAAAATTGGATTGATTCGTGGATCGCTTCAAAAGATAACCAGTTTTTTCAACGCGGGATTCGTACGCTGCCCGAAAGGTGGGAGAAAGTAGTGGCCAGAGATGGACAATACTTTGAATCATAAATGTATAATCAGTTTTTTACAATAAAGCCTCGAATTTCGGAAAAAAACGGCGGAAGCAAAGTTGTACACCTATTATAATTGTATTGAATTATTAAAAATAATGACCTCCAGTAAAGACTTCAGAAGGTTTGAAATTATGTGATTCAATTTTATCTAATTGTAATTTTTTTTCTCTAAAACATTTCATAATAATTACTTAGAAGTCAGCTTTTTTTCCTTCCCATTAATGTATTTTGCTACAAAAAAATTAGAAATATGATATTTTATCTACAAAACTTCGGCAAATATTTAACCATTACACTAAATTAATATAAGCATGTTTCAAGTTTTTTGAATTTAGGAACTTCTATTTTTGCATATGAAATTATTAAAACTAGTGTAAGTCTGTAATTCACAATAAAATGTTTCTGTTTTCTATTCAATAGTCGGTTTTGTTACAAAATATGTCACCATACAAAACTAAATGCTTTTATTTTGCTAAAACTAACACTTTTGAAAAGCCATTAAATATATTTTACCGAAGAAAATCATAGTTTTTGGCAGCCCAATTCCCTCATGAATACTGAAAAATAAATGCAATAAAAGTTTGGAAATGACGGCTTCGACTACCAGAAAACCATAATTTAACACAAAATTCATTGTTTACTCTTCATTTTCCAAGAACGCGTATACCTAAACAAGATCCGATAGCCTCAGGTTCTGAAAAATATTGCCTTTGCACTCTATCATCAAGCATAGAGGGAAAATACCCAATAACTTGGATCATTATGCCAACGTTCTTTCTGAAAATAAACATCCATCATTTCATATCTGCAATCATTTTTCACTGAATACGGAAAGTTTCTCATCTTTTGATTCCATTTTATGCTTTTATATCATCTTTTTTTCCTACCTTTATTCGATCATCACGTAATTTTTTCATGGCGGCGAATTCGACAATTTTCGTTTTCTGCGATTTCTATTTGAAGGTTATTCTTAAGAGACGGCTGAATAAAAAATGATGATCCTTTGATATAGAAATAAATCAGGAAGGGAAAAAAATGAATGTATCGAATATTAAACGAACGAAATATTTATATTCAGAGATAAAATTATTTGTATCTAATGTATGAAATTATTGCATATAATAATAATATCATAAATAAAGGTCTGACACCATATTTAAATTGCAGAAATAATAATAAATAAATAAAAATAAAAAATATATATTACATACGCAAAAAATTATATCATATTGAATGACTTTAATTTACAAAACTTTTATCAAACCACTTCTGACAAATGCAACTGAGGTCTAGGACAATAACAAAACTGGAAGAAAAACCAATAACATCCTTTGAGAAAAAATACGCCGAAGTATACTTGGAATAGGTAAACAAAATAAGAGCTGGAGAAGAAGATACAGTTTTGAATTATATAGAATTTATAATCAACCTGACATTTTTAAATATATTAAAATAAATAGAATTAATTGGATAGCCCATATAATTCGAATGTCAGATGATAATGTTGTCAAAAAGATACTGCAGTTCAAAGTCACTGGGATTCGGAAGTGTGGAAAATCAAGGCTGAGATGGACAGGCTCAGTGGAATACGATTTAGATATTTAAATGATAAAGCTTGGTGAGTTAGGGTGAATGAGAGGTCACTAACTTCAAAGTACGGCACTGGCCCTCAAGGGGCTGTCTTGCAGGATACGATGATAATAACTACAGAGTTTACCGATTGTTTAGGCTCAAGGGTCATATTGTCGGATGTATGGAAGTTCAAGGCTGAGATGGACAGGCTCAGAGTAATTAGACTTTAGGTTTTTAAATGATAAAGCTTGGAGAACAAAGGTGAATGAGAGCTCAATATGGAGCAAACTTCAAAGCAAGACACTGGCCCACTAGAGGCTGTCTTGCCGAATATGATGATGTGGATAATAACTACAGGGTTGGCCAGTTGTTTAGGCTTAAGGGTCATATTATCGATGAGGAATCTACTGGTGGGGTGCACCATTTTAAAAATGATTGCATTCATTAGTTAACTTTTCATTTCAGAAAGGGTATGGATTGTACAATATCAAAATCAATAAATGTAACAAATGAAAGAGTGGAAAATTTATACAATTCATTTATTGCGTAAATTTCATATATGTATCTATAAATGTAAGCATATTTTATTTTACATTTAATTTGTTGAGACAAATGTACCCTATTACATTTTTCTATTTATTTAATCAGAAGAGAAACTGCTTATTGAAATTCTCATCACATACTACAAGTCAATGTTGGTCAACTTGCACTTATATTTATCTTTTTTCTTTATCTTCATGTAAGTAATACTTGTCTCACAAGTACATGTTGACCCAAATATAGAGAAAGTTGTCTGTCCATTTTGTTTTCCGACTGTCTCGTGAACAGCATGTAGCCCACAGGCTGCTATTTGCACACTCTTGAACTACAACATTTACCATATATAAGCAGTATGTATCATACATCATACATTAGCAGGGAATCAGAATAGATTTTGCAATTGTTGAATCGCATTTGATTTGTAATAAGTGTTTTATTACTTCATTTATTTTATTTTTTAAAAAAAATTTATTATTAAAAACATGAGTAGAAGGAACTTGATGCAATAGATATTTAATACTATAGGAAAAGAAAAGGCATACATAAGCAAATTTCTCTCTGGAATAAGTAAAGCCTTCAGAAACTCTGCCAAGATTTGGTGCATTCCATATCCTTCAGAATAGTTTTACTAAAATCAGTGCGAAGAAAATGATCGCATTTCGGAAAGACGTATAAATACGTCAATTTCATTTATTACACCGGTTGAGCAAGACGTATATATATGCCAGATATTCTTAAGGGTAAGTCATTTCGGCTTTAGGATTGATCTAAAGCTTTAACTTTCCTATTCTTTAGTCTTTCAAAAGAGAAATTTAGAAAGATGAAAACACAACATACGGCCAATAAAACAATCATCCACAACAAACCCAGCTTAAGCAAAAATATCCAATCTAGAGAATTCAATAAGCAATCCCCTGTTCATTATTCTTCCAAGAAAATATACATAAGGCCTTTATGTACACCTTGAAGCCTTCTGAAGAAGGAAATAATAAACGCCCTTCTGTAAAAACCATTAATGACTTCTTAGTCATTGACAATTGATGAATGAGCATCGATGTGGCTGGTAATTAAGAAAAGGAGCCACGGAGTAAACAATCCAAAAATGGTAAGCCGAGGGAAGTGAGGAAAAAGGGTTAAGCTAAATGTCGATTAATTGCAGCAACATATGGCAGAATGGAATGTATTTCTTTAGAACCCCCACCTTACCTCCACCTTAAAATACCTTGAGTCTTAGCCAAGAAAGAGAATTAATTTTGGAAGTTTAATATGAATGCTTGAAATAAGATTCTCTGAAGAAATATAAATAAATTCCAAAGGATTTTGATGATTTTTATTGAATTAATGTATTTTTTGTTTATTTTTCAAACATGATTTTATTCTAAAGAATGAAGTCCTGACTATCTATACCGCGTTTTGTTTAAAATTTTACATTAAGTTGTCGCATGTATTTTTAGATTTTATTTAAACATTATTATACTCAAAATAATTTCATATGATTTTTTTCAACTATCGAAAAGAGGTACATCTATTTATATACACTCTGTCACGAAAAATAAATGTGTACAGCAGTGCTTCTCAAACTTTCAGTTTACGTGACCCAATTTTCAGTCATAATTTTCATCGCCCCCCTTATACAATAAAGTATTGAAAACAATAAAGATGTCCTATGACTCAAAAGCTGCAATACGGCTTTAATTATAAACAGTACAAATTATCAAGATATGTATTAAAATTCATATATAATTTTATGACACGCCCATAGGGTCACCGGTAATTATTAAACTTGTTCTTAACTTAGTGCTGTTAAATTACTTATGAAACACATTGTGTAACACTGATACATTTTTAAGTGTGTTATATCTATGTAAATGTGTATTTTATTTTTATTATGTTAGAATGTATTTTGTTACGCTTATTTTCAGTAAATTAATAATTTTTTTAAATAACTTTTCGTTTTCGACTTTTCGACATACTCGCGCCCCCCTTGTAGGGTTATCACGCCCCCTAAGGAGGCACTCTCCACAGTTTTAGAAACAGTGGCGTACAGAAAGAAACGATTTACTACAACGAAACAAGGTATCCGACTAGGTTAGGAGAACAATATTTCAAAAATTGATTTTCAGAAGAATTTTATTGTTTTAAAAAACATAAATAGGCTTAAAGAGTTGTAACTATTAAATAAAGGTCATACATCACCCTTTGGTTTAAAGAAAGATATATATGAAATGTTTGCAAAATTTGCAAAGTTAAGAAACACAATAATTAAAAATGCATTCGACATAATGCAATTTTACTTTCTTTGATATACTTCTTGGTCCATCTGAAGATTCACAAACCGTAGGGTAAAAAAAAAAATTAGAAATAAATATTTTATGAGCATTTAAATTTTACTTTCGTGATTTTTTGGCCAAATTAATGTATGTTCCAAGCCAAAAACGGATGTAAAATGTGATTAAATGTAATTATATTAAAAAACCTGTGGTTTCTGACACTCTAAATGGCTCCTAACATGTGTACGTTACATGTTTTATTAAATTTGATGCGATTGTCTTAGAGATATTCCGTTTTCCGTGCCGAAATTATCTCGTGCAAATTTAATTCTTCAAATAACACATTGAAAAAAATTTATATATAAATTAGACAAAATAGATGCTAAAAAATAAATCTAGAAAGGAAATCTTTCTAGATTTATGTGTTATATTCATTTGAACTCAATATTTATATTTCTTTTTCTTCTAATGACACCAATATTAAACACCCGGAAATCATTTTTTCAACCTAGTCGGATACCTTAAGCATACGAGGAAAGTAAATTATTACAAATTCAGAAAAACAGATTATTTTATTAAGAAGAGAGATATCGCATGAAAAATGTTACAAATCAGCTGATAGTTAATATACCATCTATTCTACCGACCTGCCTAACTGAGGTCTTTAAAAGTACAGCAATTAATCATACTAACTCCGATTACGTCTTCGAGCATCCCCAGTCACAATACTGCCCATCCAAGTCGACACATTTATTCAAATAATCTTATATGGCACGAGTAACTATACCTTTAAGGTATCCGACTATATATGGAATCCTGATATTTTGCAAAAACGTATAAATGAATAATATTTATGATATTTAGTGCCACTTAGCTTAGAAAATGTATATAAAATTGTTTTAAGAATAGTATTACAATCAAAATTATTTAAGTAAAATACTTTGACAAAAAAGGAACATAGAATGACCCATTTTCAAATTATTCTCCTTTTGTGAAAAATGCTTCTAGTATAATAATATTTCGCCTGTATATAGCTCAGACAGCTGCACAGAGGCTCAATAAGAATTTTTGAAATATGAAACATAGAAGTGGGTTTATCCATGTTTTACGACAACAGAGGGGAAAAGTTTTAAGAAAAAAATATGCCAATAATTATTTCAATTGGTGGTAACTGAAAATAATATGAATTTTTTAAAAATCATAGATGAGCCTCTGTACAGAGGTCTGAGCTATATACAGGCAAAATATTATTATAATAGAATCCTCTTTCACAAAAGGAGAACATTTTGAAAAAATGATATTTTAAGTTAACTTGTTGCGGAAATATTGTATTTAAATAATTTATTTTAATCAAATTGTCCATAAAAGGATTTTATAAATGTATTCTAATCTAAGTGACACTAAATATCATGAAAAGTTATCCATTTATGCTCCTTTTTAAAATCACAGTTCCGAATGCAGTCGGATACTTTAAACTTTCCTAGTTTCAGATATAAAATGTGAATAGCGAGCTTACTCTTGACTTATTGGCGTCGAAATTTTAATCATTTGCATATCTCTAATTAAACTTCGTTTCTTCCAAATCTCATGTTAGTAGCTCGTTTTTATCTGGATGCCTGCATTTTTGGTGCCATGGTATACACATTTTGAAAAATTATTTCTTCGTGTAATTAGTACCAATTGAAAGTATAATGATATAAAAAATGGATTATTTTAACATTCTAATTTAAAATATTGCTTAGATAATATATATATGTGTGTATCCCAAATATATAAAGGTAACAAAAAATAGCATTTTTCAATTTCGAGAAATTTATGGTCTCACTGTGAAACCAGAGAACAGTAACGGTCCATTTTTCCTACTCAAACTGACCATTCCAAACGATTATTCAGAAAAAGAAATCTAATATTTTATGACCTAAAATTTTTATCTTTTAATTACATTAATTAATGATAAATTAAATTTGAAAGTTTTTAATTAAATTTTTTTTTAATTTGTCAGCACTTTTAAAATTTTTATTGAAAATTTGGACATAAAATTACATATATTTTGCATTGCATGCTAAAAAAATTTAATAAAAATTTAATAAAAATAATTTTCTTACTAAAAATTTGCTAATACATACGAATTTTCTATTGATAACTATAAAGCAGTGCTTCTCAAAGTGTGGGGGGCGTGATAATCTTACAAGCGGCGCGCCAGCATATTGAAAAGTCGAAAACAAAAAAATATTTAAAGTAATTATTAAATCACTGAAAGTAAACAATCAAATACATTCTCACATAGTAAAAAATAAAATAATTATTTACACTATAATACACTTATAAATGTATCAGTACTATACAATCTATTTTATAATTAATTTAACAATACTAAGTTAACGACAAGTTTAATAATTAACAGTGACCCCATAGATTTGTCATGTATAAAATTATATGCCAATATTAACAATTATCTTAATAATTTGTACGGTTTATGATTAATCCCTTAAATTACGATTAAAAACTACGCGATTCGTTGCCCAATGCCACCATTTAGCACGTACGTAAGCATATGTGACGATAGAAAAGGAATAAATAAAATAAAATCCTCTGAAATAAGTAAATCCTTCGCAAACATTGTCAATGTCATTGCATTGCTTTTCAAAGCATTCGGAATAATTTTATGGATAGCATTAAACAGAAAAGATAGTACCTCGGAAGGACGTATATATACGTGTGGGACAATTAATACACTGCCTGAGTGAGACGTTTATATACGTCGGAGGGAGTTGAGAGGTTAAAGTCGTATTGTAGGCTTAACGTCAAAGTATAGTATTATTGAGTTTAATACATAGTTATTCTATGGAAAGAGGGGATCGATGAAATTATGATTGAATATTGGGTCCCAACCATTGAAAGTTTGAGAAGCACTGCAATAAAGAGAGAATATTTAAATCTTTTATGTACAAGCAGGGTCGCATTAAGGCATGTGCAACATGTGCAGCTGCACAGAGTATCATAATTTTATAGTGCTAATAAATATATTTAAATATAAACATTTCTCACTGTAATTTTAAAGTCTATGGATATTTTGCTAAACGTGAAATAAACAAAAAAAAAATTTCAGAAATTCAGCGGCTGAAAGATTTTTCGCTTTAGAAGGGGCGCCAAGGGACCTGCAATACCGTCTCTTGCTGGAGTTTGGTTTCGCACTGAAACCATGAATTTTAATTTAATTTTTCTACCCTTCTGTTTACTTATCAAAATTATTGAATAAAAATTATTACAAGAAAAATTAATAATAAGATTGCGTGCTTTAACTTTTTTTTTAATATTTCTAGAGCTAATGGAATTTACTTAAGTTAAAGAGACGTGAAGAATTTTCTATTTAGGAAGTTTCAATCGTTAAATATAGCCGTTGTGCTGCCATTTATTGCTAGGGGAAAAAGTAAAATTCTAAAATAGCTCTTATTGGGATAAAAAAATTAAATTTGTGATTTAAAAAAAAATGTTTTATGTGTGGTTTCGGTATGAAACCAATGAACGTTAAAGGGTTTTACTGTCGTTTTTTTCATGCAATATATATATATATATATTTGAATCAGTACATTGAAAATTAAGGGAAATACATGAACAGAATATTCAACATTGGGAAATTAAAAAGGTAACATCTAATTAATTAATTTAAGTTATGTAATTGTAAAATTAATTATATACACTGTTCACTCAAAATAACTATTCAAATCCTTTTCTTAGGTCTTAATTGACATACAAAAAATTAAGACACTTACCTTTCGATGTTAACAATTTTTTAGGAACAAAAATGACAATCTTCGCAATCCGCTGAAAACGCAATTTCTGCTATAAAACTATCCACCTTCCCCACTAAAATGCACATCATAGAACCCGTGATAACATATATCTTGGAAGAGTAGACTTAAACGAATATTCCTGCTAAGTATCCTCAGAATATATTTAAAGGTGGTTTTTCTATGTAATTTTAAATTGAGTGGTGCTTAAAGTACCGTCGATAGATAAATGGTTAAACACTAAAACATATAAAAATATGCGGGGTAAACAATTGTTTTACTAAGGCATCCGAGTACGTTCAGAATCGTGATTTTGAAAACGCGTATACATGTATAATATTTATGATATTTAGTGTCACTTAGATTAGAAAAATTATATAAAACTGTTTTAAGAATAGAATTACAATAAAAAATTATGTAAGTACAATATTTTGATAAAAAATGAACATAGAATGATCCATTTTCAAACTATTCTCCTTTTATCAAAAATGCTTCTATTATAATAATATTTTGCTTGTATATAGAACAGATATATGTACAGAGGTTCAACTAGATTTTTTGAAATATGTAACTTAGAAGTGTGTTTATCCATATTTTAAGAAAATGGAGGGGAGAATGTTTAAGAAAAAACGCCGATAATTATTTCAATCGGTTGTAACTCTGAAAATAATGTGAATTTATCAAAAATCGTAGTTGAGCCTCTGGGCAGAGGTCTGAGCTATATACTGGCAAAATATTATTATAATAAAGAGTGTTTCTTTCCAGGTATAGAAGTTTAGGTTGGCATTACTTTCCAAGATGGCGACCGATTTAACAGCTGTCAAGTGATTTTTTCTCAGTTTGGTTTGGCATTTCATCAAAACGATCATCAAGCCAGGCGTAGATTCCTCAAATGGGCCCAAAACGAGATTGCCGTTAGTCCCTATTTTCATAAGCGAATTTTGTTTAGCGATGAAGCGCACTTCTGGTTGAATGGCTACGTCAACAAACAAAACTGCCGCATTTGGAGTGAAGCTAATCCACAAGTGTATGTCGAAGCACTGTTACATCCAGAAAAACTGACGGTTTGGTGCGCTTTATGGGCTGGTGGAATCATTGGTCCGTACTTCTTCAAAAACGATGAAGGCCACAATGTTACAGTCAATGGTGATCGGTATAGAGCCATGATTACTAACTTTTTCATTCCTGAATTGAACAATCATGATGTCCAAGATCTGTGGTTCCAACAAGACGTCGCAACATGTCACACAGCTTGTGCCACAATCTATTTATTGAAAGACACATTTGGTGACCGCCTAATTTCAAGTTTAGGACCTGTGAATTGGCCTCCAAGATCTTGTGATTTAACACAGCAGACTATTTTCTGCGGGGCTATGTAAAGTCATTGGTCTATGCGGATAAGCCACAAATGCTTGACCATTTCTAAGACAACATTCGTCGTTTTATTGCCGATATATGGTCACAAATGTTGGAAAAAGTCATCGAAAATTGGACGTCCAGATTGGACTACATCCGAGCCAGCCGTGGCAGCCCTATGCCAGAAATCATATTTAAAATGTAATGCCACAAGATTATCTTTCGAAAAAAAAATTTCATGTCAATCCAATTATACATCGTTGTTTTATTGCAATTTAAAGTCATATACCTCTAAAAAAACACCTTTTAGAAGCATTTTTCACAAAAGGAGAAGATTTTCAAAAAAAAAAAAAATGTTATTTTAAGTTAAGTGTTTGTTGAAATATTGTATATAATATTTTTTTTATCAAAATGTCCTTAAAATAATTTTGTACATGAATTCTAATCTAAGTGACACTAAATATCATGACAATTATCCATTTATGCGTTTTTTTAAAATCACGGTTCCGAACGTAGTCGGATACATTAAGAGGAAAAACAGTTTGGTCTATTTAATTTCAGGATGGAAATGATATTAAAAGATGGTTGCAGTATCTTATTTGATGAAACATTGTCGCTAAATTGTGTTTGAGTTAATCATTTATGAGACTCTTTAGGTACTTTTTTAAATATGATTCTTTATGTATTCTGTTTCTTCTTAATTTAAAATTTATAGCAATTCCTAATGAACCAAAATAATAATTGAGATTGAGCTTAGACATTCCTAATTAAAAATTCTCTGGTGTATTCAAACAATAAATAACCTTTTTGTTGCATATAATTTGAAATTGTGTGTTTTATCTGATATGTAGCCTATCAGAATCTGATTTAAAATTAAAACGAACTCACTTACATGTAAAATAATTTAGCATAATGACAAACTAAATAACCAGAAATCACTCAGAAGTTTAAGAAATACAAGTTTTATTAACATTTTTAGAGAACTAATAAGAACTTTTAGCAACACAAAATGATACAATAAATCTGCAATGGCAAAACACATATTCTTAGCCTTATAGAAATTTAAAAAAACGGATACAAGAATGTTGAAGTTTTCCATGCATTTATTTTTGTTTAAAATGCAATAATGTTTACTCAAAACAATAATGCAAAAATGTTGTACAAAGTTCCTATAACATCTAATAAATGTAACAGTAATTCGTACTACATATAATGCACTGTTCAAATTTGATAAGTTTACAAACATTTGCTGTTTATGGTGCAACAAATCAATTCAAATTTTGAGATTATGTAATGTGTTTCATATGTAAACGCATTAAATTGTGGAACTTATTTCACATTTTGTATTTCCCAAATAGATTTCTATCATTATCTTAAGCCATTAAACTTAGCACAAAATCCAGCGTATACGCTAACTTTTAACACCCAAAATAAGATCGAAATTTATGGGTGCACGTTATACGCCACATATAAAAATGAGACTAAAAAATGAAAAAAAAATTAGCATAGAAAAAATTGGACTTTTGCATGCATCGAAAACTGTTTATTTGAAAGAAGTGACATTTGTTATGCACTTAAAAGGTTGACTTTCTAGAAGTATACTTTTTTTTTTAAGTCTGTAACAATACCTCGAATAAATGACTTCAAAACATACCATCATTGCATATGTACGTTTGAAGCTTCTTTGTAAAAAATGGGGCAAGCGTTATACGGGGAATGTATCTCAACATAAAAAATTGCAGCTCAAAAGTGCGGGTGCGCATTATACGGTATTTTATATTAATCAATAAGCAATTCATAATAAATAAATTAACGTAACATATGTTAACTATTATAATTAAATTTTAATTTCAGTCGGCATATTAATCAGATATACACTTTTTTAAATTTCATTAATTTTAAATAATCATTTAAAACAATAACGCTATTTAAGTTAATTTACTTAACATTTATTAGTAAATCAACAATACTAAAAAAATTGCTAATAACTCATGTCATTCAAAGTCTATGTTACAAGGAATTACATTACACAATATGTAGCTCTGATATTCCGTCCTTTTAGTGTATTGCAATTTTCTTTAAGAGAATAAACTACACATACCATTTCTTGCTTTTACATCTCAATTGAAGTTATTGTAAGCATATTTCTAATACACAATATTCCCATAAGAAAATAGTTTTGGGTATAAGCCATGATTTATTTCTTACCCTTACGCAGTAGAATACCATGGAATTACAGTACCCCTATTAATTTTTGCTCTGGCGCTGGATACTGAAGCTAGCGGGGCTCCTTTAGAAACATCTCGTTAGAAATAATCAGACCAGAACGCACATCAAGAACGTGTTACAATGATAGTGTGTTATCAGTCGCAGACATATCACTCCAAGGGAATTAATTCCTTGTGCTGCATTGATTCCATTACTTTCGGTACGTGTTTTTGGGGAATTTGTAGCTTGAGAGAACAGTTATTAGGTGTGAGGCAATATATTTGCGCGTTAAATTGCAAATTATCAAAGCGTGTTAAGATGTAAAATAGAATGTTTGTGGAACATTTGCTTAAATCATTTCTGATTCAGTATGCCTCATTATGTAAGAGAAAATGTAAATAGGAAAACTCTAGATTATTAGAGCATGAAGTATGTGTGCTAATATTCGTTTCTAATACGAACGAATCTATATAACGAAGTCGCTAAATCCCGAAAAGAAGTTCGTTATATAGAAAAGTCGTTATATAGAGGTTCATCTTTTAATTATCTTTAAAAACCACGTAAAGCAAATTGAAAGTTCATAAACACTATATATTAAAAAAATCATTATTCATCCGTTTTTGTTAGTTAATATCGATTTATTTTATATATCTTACTTCCCAATATAGAAAGAAGATAAACAGCAGGGAAAGTGTTTTGGCCCCTTTATCCATTTCCTTAAGAATTATTTTTTTTTTGTCTTCGATACTCAAGGACTTACATTTTGACATTTTCGAGTAACAAGAAACGAAGTTACTTGTACGACTGATCAATACTGCAAATGAATAGAGACTAGTTGAAGAATACGATACAACTCCCCTGAAGATGAACGGGGAAATCGAAGATGTTTCTAATGAGCTGGACAACGGGGATTAAAAGTTGCACTTCTTGCACGAAATGCCCA
Source organism: Trichonephila clavipes (assembly GCA_019973935.1). Classification (NCBI taxonomy): domain Eukaryota; kingdom Metazoa; phylum Arthropoda; class Arachnida; order Araneae; family Nephilidae; genus Trichonephila; species Trichonephila clavipes. Next base: position 722,459 of record BMAU01005003.1, on the reverse strand, counting down.
GAATTATATTGTCCCGGTGACTTAGGCACCTAATTAACCCAGTTCAAGATTTATGACCTCCATAAATGTGCTAACAGAGAGAATAACTCGAAATGTCCAGAAATACTTCAAAAATAGTTAGAAAAAAATTGAATCAAAAGAGAAAATGTTCTTTATAATAGAAAATGCACTTCGCTATTAGGAGGGTTTTTTGTGAAGGAAATCGTGGAATGTTCTTGGTCCTAGGAAAAAAATTCGCTAAATATAGAAAAATTCGCAATATAGAGAGGTTCGTTATTTGGAGTTTCTACAGTAGTTCATAACTAGTAGATATTTGAACAGGATTTACTCAAAACGTGTTACCTAAAATGAACAAAAACGAGAAAGGATGGTGAAAGTTTGCTGTTTAATTAATAAAAGCTTAATTTACAATTATAAATAATTTATGATCATATACTTAATATTTATACGCGCGTTTCCTGAATTATTTTTCAGAATTTATTATAATACTATTATTTTGTGGAGGAAGAGAGTAAAACTCTCTCCCTGTATGATGTTTGGAAAAATTATTTCGTCAAATTCTGCCAAATTTGTCTTAATTAAATTTAGTTTTTTGTTGTTGTTAATGATTACTTAGTCCACAACTTCAAATCAAGTCAGTTACTTGTCATTGCCACTCTTCTTCAGTCGGTATTTTATAATATTTTGTAACCGTAATACCTGTTTTATTTTAACGTTATTTCTATCGAAATCCTAATATTAAGCTTCTGATGATACCAAAAAATATTCTTTTAATCCTCACCTCTAGATTTGAATAGGTCAGGACTTGAAATTCGAACACGGGAGTATATTTGTCTTTCACACATCTCTAATATATCTCTCCTACGCACAGTCTTTACCTCAAAACATGTTTTTCACTGATATTTGCTCTACAAAATAAACATGCTTTTCAAATTCCCTCCGGTTTCCCTCTCTTTGACAATGAACCACAGAAAAGATCGTCTAGCATGTTGCCGGAAATACCTACCTTGGACAGAGTAAGACTGGAGGTGGACTCTCATCAGTGATCAGTCTTTATTAAGTCTGGACAGTGACTAGAGGCATGTTTTCATCTGAAGAGAGCCTAGGAGTCATTATGGGTCCTCTATCATTGTCAAAAAGAGCTATTATGTTCGACGTAGACTGCCTGTCTGACATACCGACATCCATGTCTTCGAAAGAGGTACTCTGGCAGGTCAGTGGAACTGGAAAGATGTAATTGAACCCTATATATATATATTATACTTTTCTGCGGATAATATGGACCGAATATCATCTTTATAGACCATAACGCAAGCCCAATCAAGTCTTAATTGGCTCCTCTCATCGAAGGTTATTGAATTAGTAGATCTGAAAACTTGTCATGTAGAGGGGATGATACCGATGCTCCCTGACCGTAATCCCATTGAACACGCACGGGCACCCTTGTACACTGAATTGGAGCTAGATGACCAGCTTCAGTGGCCATCAATAAGCTGAAGCGTGCCTTGATGTGAGAGTGAGTGTGGTTGCCACATGAGTTGATAAAAACCCTGGTAACAGCATGAGAAACCGATGTGATAGTTATGCAGTTGCTAGAGGCGATCAGGCACCCTATTAGTTATACCGTTATCTGACTTCGAGGGTGTCAGTAAACTGCTGCCCTGGACAAGTGACTAGTTTCCTTATTTAGGAAGCATATTTTGTGCTTATTTCTTTCCCCATACATTGGTCCTAAATCTGATGATATTTTGGGCAGGTGTGGGTTTATTTGCCTTATTAGTTTTGCTTTTTTGTTTATGACAAAAAAAATTTGCCCCATCCAAATTTTTTACCAATATATTTAGCAGACTCAAATATTTTAATTATTTCTACAGTTTGCGAAAACTTACCGAAAGTGAGACAATCTTTAAAAACAGGTTAAAATAAATTTTAAATACGCATATGTATTTCCTTTATCTTGATACACATACATTTTATGAACAAATTTGCATTATTAGCTGATTAAACATGCAGTTAAAAAATTCTTTAAATTCCACATTTTTATTCTGATAATCTAATGTACCATTTCATTTCTTATTCAGCAGATTAAATTATTTATTTTTATCCTATCATTTTAATAACAATTGTAATATTTGGTATTAAACATCCTATACTTTATAATGTTAATATTTATATTGTTTTGGATTTTTTAAATAATAAATTTTCGAATAAATCAGTAATGTTTTAAAATTCAGCATTCTTTTATTCTTTGTCTTGTTTATACGTAATCCTGAGTGGAACATGCTCCTCTTTTTTGAGAAGAGAACTAGAATCTAATATTCATGAGATCCTTTTCATCTAATTCGTTGCTTTTCTAACGTATCCTGTTTTTCTTCAGCAAAAGAACCGTACTTCAATTCCACTGTGTTCGTTAACTCTGAAATACCGATGAGAGAAAGCTGAAAGAAGGTTCCACAACCCTATTTCTATTCGATGGGGATATATTACTCGAGATATCTAAGCACGTAAGAAGTGCTATTTAAAAAGCCGTAATTACCATAATTTTAGTGATATTTTTCCTTATACACTTTAGCAATTTAAAAATATATCAATGTATTTGATTTTGTTAGTTCTCGTTTTCAATCTTTATATTTTTATTTTAAACAATCACAAATACTTAAAAAAAAGTTTTTTTTATATAGAACAAAATCAAATATGTAAATGAAAAAAAGGCGACCATACATTTTTTGTTGTTGTTATTTTCAGTCGATATTTTTATTTTTCGTCATCATCAATATGGTAAGTAAGATTATTTTCTGAGAAAATATTGCATAAAATAAATAAAATCCCTCACAGGTATATATTCTCAGTTCATTTTAATGAGAGTAAGGCGTTTAAAAGTTGGTATGTTGTCCTGAAAGGAAAAACTAAATAGAATTGGAATATTTCTGAGAATAAATTGGCTGTTGAGAGAGAGAGAGAGATAATTTTATATGTGATGGTGGGAAATGAAATATTAAATAAAAAGCAGAATTTTGGTAAAATTATAATTATATTTACTGCTATAGATGTACATACATATTTATTGGGTTTGATGCAGAATTTGATTTATAAGAAATTAAAAAAAATTGAATTATATATTTTAGTAGAATAATTGTTTAGTAAAAATATTCCATTAAATCATATAATATTTGTAGTTAATTGCAACTGACTGACAGGGTCAGGTCGAGACCCACAAAATTTATAACGGTAAGGAGCTAGTTTTATACCTGTCGTTAACCACAGCTTTCAGCACCATATGGGTAGCAGTACGATTCAGCTCGTTTCGACACAAATGTTTTGGGAGAACACCCTGAGTGGTGGTCAGGGACCCTTAAACTTTTTCCTCCTTCCACCAACTTAACAATACGACTAGGATTTCACACACACAACGAACACTTACAGTGCCACCCATACCGCAGTGTAAACTTACAAATATCTGAGATTTTCTCGAGAATCAAACTCAAGCCCTACATCCCACTATTCAGCCAAACATTATACCGTATGGGCTGTAATACCTTATCTCCCTGGTCTAAATCTGACCAGGTCATTCAGTTTGTTCACCTTTAAAAATCTATAATCAAGATAGGCATCTTCAAAAGATCCTCTCGTACCAAATCAACACAATCAAGTAATTGCTGCATTGTAGTCTCTGCATCAATACACGGTGCAAATTGGAAAAGACTTGGCATCGTAAGAGAATCTGAGGATATGCCCCGTAGACGGTCGAACAAAAGTAGATTGATATCTTATGCGGCCTTTAAAACTAATTGACGTTGAAGAGAGCATCCAGCATCACATCTAATCTTCATCAATATGGTTTTCCTTTTTAGCTAACATTATACTTAAGTTCATGATTGATTGATTGGTTGTTGGTTTTTTTGGCGCAAGAACCAAGTTTGGCTATACTGCGCCACGCATTCATTAGTGTATCAAAATTTTAAAAGTATATATGTACACACAATAAATATATATATTTATATAAATATATCTAAAAATGTCAGAAAGAAAATATAAAATTGAGCAAAGAATTTAAAAGTGCATAAATGTAAAATTTTATATATATCTATTTTTTTTAAAAAAAAATCTAATAGTACAATAAAATCCTTAAGAAACTTAAGTTCTTGTATTTAACCCCTTAAGCTGTCATTTTTTTTATCCAAAATGCTTGAATAAAAGCACAATTTTTATTGTTTATACCTAAACGCAATAATATATACACTCTGTCGCAAAAAAATATATGCACCCAGAAGAAATTGAGCTACATTCACGAAATTTGGTATGCATGTAGTGTATATGAAAATAAACAAATGATTAAAAATTCAGAACAAAATATCATTTTATTAAGCGGTTACAGCTTGCAAAAGGTTAAAAATTAGTAAGTAGTAAAGCCACCTCTGGCAGCTATACAAGCCGAAATTCGGCGTGGCATCGATTCAATTAGATCACTTATGGCCCCCTGTGGAAGATCCTGCCATAGTCTTTGCATCTGCGCAGTTAATTCTCCTGTATCTCGGGACGGCTGCAGTTGCCTTCCCAGCGCGTCCAGACATGCTCTATTGGCGAAAGATCTGGTGACCTGGCAGGCCATGGTAGGACGTCATATCCTTGAAGACATTGTTGGGAGAGTCGCGCAGTATGTGGACGAGCATTATCCTGTTGATAAATGGCACCTGGGCGACTTGATAGTATGGGTAGCACAATCGGCGTTAAAATATCGTCCACGTATCTGCGAGCTGTCAAAGTACCTTGAAGGACCACTAAAGATGCTCTTGTGTCCCAAGAAATTGCTCCCCACACTGTCACACCTTGTGAAATTGCTGTATGCCGCTCGACAATAAATGCCGGATCGGACCGCTGGCCGGTGCGCCTCCAGACACGTGTGCGGTGGTCATCATCACTGAGACTGAATCGGGATTCATCACTGAAGATGACACGTCTCCAGTCTGTCACACTCCAAGTTGCCCGAGGTCGGCAAAAATCCAGTCGACACTGCCTATGATGTGGGGTCAGTGGTAAGCGTCTTAGCGGACGTCGGCTCCTCAAGCCAACTTCGGTCAGTCGTCTCCTTATGGTTTCTCTTGATGGCACTGGATGTCTGGAAGGAGGTAAGTGGCGTTGAATCGATGCTAGCGACGTTGTTGGTGCCGAAGTGGCCACTCTTCTGATTGCACGATCCTCGCGATCATTTGTGTTCCTGGGACGTCCTGACCCTCCGCGACGATACACTCTACCTTCTGTGATCCACTGTTGCCAACACCGAGCAACTACCATATCGCTCCGACCGAGGTGGCGGCCGATACGTCTATTCGACCAACCTGCTTCTCTGAGGCCTATTATACGGCCCCTATCAAAGTCCGTCAGCTGCTCGTACTGCCGCCGGTTACGTCTTAGAGGCATCCTAAGTCTCAGTATCGTCTATCAAAGTCATCAGATTCGTTTGGATAGCCGTACGGCGCTCGTACTCATGCTTTTAAACTCTCCCAGTTGCGCAACTAATATGGGCATAGCACACTTAGCCTTGTCTCATTGGCTTCGAAATTTTAATCATTTGCATATCTCTTACCAGACTACATTCTTGCCGAGTTTCGTGATTGTAGCTTGATTTCTTCTGTGTGCATATATTTTTGCGACAGAGTGTATATATATATATATATATATATATATATATATATATATATATATATATATATATATATATATATATATATATATATATATATATATATGTGTGTGTGTGTGTGTATATAAAACTCTTGCTTCCAAAACAGAAAAAAAATAACGAAAAAAACATTTCTGTACCATAGACCAACTATATGACCTTTTCAAATGACTAGCACTAAATAATATACCATGAGAATTAAAAACAAGCACAAATCAAAAAGAGAAAGAAAGTATCTGTGTGTCCGAACACCGTACAGGTAGACCAGTTGCAGTCAACTTTCGGTAACCCATGCGTAGTAAAGACAAACCACTTTAGGGGTTTAGGGAGTTAATCTCAATTTTCTTAACATTAATTTTCTTAATTTTTGTTTCAATCCTAGCTTTCTTCCACACATTACTTCAACATGTTTAGAACAAAAAAATAGGTTTTATCTCATATTTTTCAAAATCCTTTTTCTTTGTAACAGTCGATATCAAGCTCGTATAGGTTGGACCAAAGCATAATGTCCTCAAACATAATCATAGGTGCATAACTGGTCATCTACTTCGATACAACTTGATAGTCTGTAAAAAGTGATACGGAAGAAATATATATATTTTACAGCGAAAGTTTGAGAGCTTTTAATGTGTGCAGATTACCAAGTTAATGTGCAGATTTACTGGTTTAATCCGTTCAAGTGCGGAGCATTTTAACTAGGTAATCTTTACATTAGAGTTTTCCATATCAGTATACATTAAACTTTTTGTTTCCCCACAGTTCCGTTCAATTGAGAATTTTGATTGTAAACGTTGATTCATCCCAAAATAATTTATCCTACTTATTTCATCATAATTGTATCAAATATTTCAAAAATTACTTTCATTAATTGTAATGATTTGGTAAATCGTTTAATTATTTATATAATATTTTTCAATTGGTTGTTTATTGATTCTGTTAACTAAGCTGTTTTCTTGAAAGTATTAACGTGCTCTTTAGATATAAAAAAGTAAATAAAAAATAACATTATGACAATTTCCTTAATTGGAAAAATATTTAAATTATTTGAATCTTTGCATTGTAGTTTTTCAATTGACTGATGATGATTGATAACTAACGTGTTATTTGTTCGATTGTATAAACTTGGTTCATTTATATATATATATATATATATATATATATATATATATATATATATATATATATATATATATATATATATACGAGAATTCGAGCAAAATACATGACAACTGGTTTTTTTCTTGAAGATAACAGTCCGGTTGGAAAATGTGACAAATACAGACGAAAGGACAAGGTGTTAATTACATGTGTTGACAATGAATAGTACTGAAATATCGTAACACACTAATTTATTACCGTGTTATACAGGGTAATATGGTCTTCACGGTGAAAAAGAATGACAACACAGTACACCTCCCGTTTGCTACTGTATAGTATGGCAAGGCATTATTCCCAAGGGCTTCCACTAATTCACTGCGGTATTCCATCACATTTTTCCCTCGAAGAAAGGCTATTTTGATGTAAGAACGCTGCTCAACACGGGTATTTCCATCGCACGACAATTACCAACTGAGCGATTTCACAGCCCTCGCTGCGCTACTACCAGCTATCACAGAGCCATCTTCTCGTTTGTATACACAATATGCCGGCAGAACTTCCACTCGACACATTGCGTTTGAGATCTATTCCAATATATACAAGAAAAAAATAGCTTCCATGAATTACGCCCAACCTTCGTGTATATATATATATATATATATATATATATATATATATATATATATATATATATATATATATATATGTGTGTGTGTGTGTGTTTACATATATATTAATATTTAAGCATACATAAATGTTGCAATTGCTCCACCAAATATCTTATTTTCTATTATTAAGAGTGTAGATTTCAGGAAATTCAGAGATTACCTAGGTGATATGAGGAATGAAGCAAGCTTCCACGCTTTAACTGATCACTCAAGTTAATATGCAGATTACTTAGGTAATCTAGAGTTTAACCAGTTTTTGCACTTTAGCGTAACATATCTACGAAATCATGCTCTCATTCAGTTTTAACAGACAGAAACAGACGCGAGTGTATACACACACACACATATAATTAGAATTAATATTCAACAATATAAAGCCCCCTTTTTATAGTTTCAGACTAAAATTAATTAAAATATTCGAAGTAATATGCAGCTTGCATGTGAATGTATTGCAATAAGTGGTGTTTTTTTAAGTGAATAATTTTCCTATAAGTTCCAGTGCAAAAACGTTGTGGTTTAAACACAATGTTACTCTGACAACAATTATCTTTTCTTGGCATCTCTTCACGAAAGTTAGCGAGGTTAACTTGTTCTAAAATTGCCTTCATTTGTAAGAATTCTATCTTCTGTCAATTCCGCACCTTCCAATAGATTTATGCTCATTTTTTCTTGAGTTGACTCAGTAAATAAACTAACATTAAACTAAGAATACTTGGTACCCTTTGGACTTTTTTTATTTATTTATTTAAAAATTATATTTTAGTACTTCAGATAATGTTTGCATTCAAGAAAATGATGCGAGATGAAATTATCACATTATGTACAAAATTTTAAAAATGTAAATTTTTTGAAGAAAACTTGGGAAATTTTAAAACTACTCGTTTTGTAATTATTAATTTTTTGACCTGAAATGTTTTTGTAATAGTCTTCACGATGTTTTAAACAACGTTAGGGATCTATTTTAGAATAACTTAATTAGTTTTGAAGAAAAAAAATAATATATTGATATAAATGCTAAATTTGATCGAAAAAGCGAATATATATATCCCTTACAATTTAATAATAAAAAAATACTCAGTTTACAGCTAAAAGGATCCCTAATTTTGTCACATGTTTACATATAACGCACTAGAAAAAATTGAAGAGATTGGTAAATAATTGTGGAAGAAGTAGCATTTTGAATGCACCAATGTATTAAAAAACATAAACTGAGAAAACCACTTTAAAGATTATAATTCTGAAAAAAAATAAATATGATAAACTTAAATTAACTTCAAATATCCCTTTAAGATATTAGTTACATATTTTTCTTTTAAGTAATAGTATTTTCGTATTTTTTTCAAACCTTACACGATTTTATTAAGGATCAATTTTTACAGCGTATTAATTGCACAAGAAAATTCAAGAAAAGTGTTAATTTTTTTGTCGTGACATAAATTTTAGTTTTTTGCTTCACATAATATTGAAATATTATATTTGTAGGAAAAATATGATGAATATGAACTTAAATTATGAAAATATTAATATAAAATGTCTTAATTAAAAAATTTTACATGCACACATTACACAAATTCAAAGATTCTATTATTGTAAAGCATCGGTAATATCATTCTTTCTATATTACAACTTTTTATAGTTATTATTTTTTAAATAGATTTTTTTATCAAATCATTTTTTAAACTCTTTTTTCGAAAAGGATGGGGTGGTCGAATTGTCTAATTTGTTAATTTACTGTTTTCAAAGGAAGTTTATCCAACTTCTAACTTTCCGGAATATACACAAGTGATATATCAATTGAACGATAATAATAAAAAGAATATGATTAAATAAAAATTTAAAAAAAAAAGCGATAGTTTTGTTATTTTGGGGGTATCTAGTAACCTTAAATATTTTTTTTATGTGCACTATATACTAAAATGTAAGTATTCTGACCTCTACTGTCTTGAGTTCTTCGAAATAATTTAATATTTAAGAACAATGCTTTGCTATTTTAAGTAATAATAGCTTTTAAATTTAGGTTGTTAACTCATACAAAATACATAGGATTTCTCACGCAGTTATAAAAAGTTTGTTTTTCTTTCCTAACAATGTATTTATTTTACTCAAAAATATTTCTCTACGTTAGTGGCTACAAAAACATAAGAAAAAAATTACACTTAGTATATGATACATGACTGCAGATAAAATAAATGTCCAGTTATACTAATCAACAATCATTACAAATATTTCGGAACGTATGCTTGGAAAAAAAGGAGAACAAATATTTGCCCCTCTGAAACAGTTTGACATGACTGCACAAAATTCACAAACCTTCACACATGTTATTTCAAGATAATACAAGAACATAAAAAGAATGTCTGCAACAAGATACTTAGTTTCCTGAAGACCTTTTAAGTATCAAGTAATAAATACATTTAATTTCCAATCATTATTAAGAACATTTTTATAATATAGGAAATTTAAATTAAAAATGTGTTAATATTTATATGTTATTCTGTGATTTTCGAATGTTTAATACTTTTTAACACTTTTTTCTGAGCAACCTCTTCTTTACCAATAACAAATCAGCATGTACTTAAAATTTAAACGTATTTACTTAAAGAAAAAAGAAACCAAATCAGCGCAGCAATACGTCTTTAATTCTAAACCGTTTAAGATAAATATTAAATTTTGCATATAATTCTGTATATGACAAGCCCATGGGGTAATTAGTAATTATTAAAATCATTCTTAACTTAGTAATGATGAATTATTGATTGGATACATATTGTAGTGCTGATACATTTATAAGTATATTACATCATTGTAAATATGTATTTTTTATTATCTCACAATGTATTTTGTTTTGATTTAATTTTAGCAAATTGATAATTTTTTAAAAAAAACTTTTATTTTCGATATGCTCGCGCCCCCTTGTATGATTATCACTCCCCCATAGGGGGCGTGCCCCACAGTTTGAGAAACACTGAACTAAATTATAGTAATAAATTTTTTATCACTTAACAACAATAGTTTGGAGTTTAAACTTCTGATAAAAGAAAACTTAAAACTCCAAATTTTTGTTTTTAAAACTTCTAATATTTTCTTTTTTTATGGTTTTCTTAACTCCTTCAAAATAACTCACTTAAAAATGATAAAGAATAGTTACTTATTTTGGAACCTTGCCTCCCACCGCGAAGAAGTCAATATTTCATAGCTAACTTCACTGCACTGCATTAAGTGTAATCATGAGTAATGATCTGTTGCAAGGAATAAACAACTTCCTACCCTATTTTTTTTAAATGTTATAGCAACACAATGAAGTTTTAAAACCAAACAGGAAATCTCTTAAAAATCATCACATACACGCACCATTTCCTTTCTTTCATTTAGTTCATTTCGAATGTTTACTGTTGGCAGTAATAAAACACCATGTGAACAATTTTACTGAAGTAGACTTTTTTTATTTTTTGATGTGATGTTTCATATTGATAAAACATTATATACACTTGTATAACTTTTATGATCCTTACGTTGTATGTATATTATTAAACAAGTTACTGATTAAAAAAAGCATTTTAAGATTTATTCGGGAAAAAAATCGTAATTTACAGGGTTTACATTTAAATATTCCTTTATTTTACAGTATACATCTTTATAAACGTGTATTTTTCAACTATAAGGCTCCTTCACCTCCCAATACTCTTGACTTTATAGTAAACTAAAACATAAAATATAATTAAACGTAGTGAAGGATTTAAATTACGAATAATACATTTTTCATTTGACATAATATTGGAAAGTAAAATGGTTTCTTAACTTTCCAATATTCTTTAATTTATCTTTATTTCAGTTTTTATGGAAATAATTTATTAGATTTTATTTGCTTATTTTAGATATGAAATTAACTGAAACCAGTCATGCATACTTTTTTTCTTAAGACCAGTCAGTCGGATTAAAACTCTTTCGGAAATTGATTTTGAGTTTTTGATATTTCTAAAATCTCCAAATAACGACATTTAAAATGATATAACATACAAACCATTATATCAATTAGAAGTATTTTAAAATTATTTTTTAAAAAATAATCAGCTGATTAACCACGCCCATTTTGTAGTCATTTTTAGGTCATCAATTTAGGTATTTTCTTTAGTTTAAATTCATTTAAATTCATCTGATTACTAAATCTTCGCGTGTTTAAGTAATGTGTTAAAAGAGAAAAAATTAGGATATATGATTGTGACCAGGTCAGAAATATATACCTAATGAATCTTAATTAAATAACTGCATAAAGCATAATGAAGATAATATGTGATTGAAAATAAATAGGATATTTTTACAAGGTAAGGTTTTCTTATAAAAATTGTTTCTAAATGTTTTTTTTTAAATTAGTGTAAATTTAATGTATGCATGTACTCTGTTTCTTAAATGCAATTGTGTATACTAAAGTGACATTTTTGAATTATTTTTATGCAGATGTCATAACCAAAAATGACAATTTCCAATAAATTCATAATACTCACATTTGCTCGTTCAAATAAAAGTTTGTTTTTGAAAAAAACTAAATATATTTAAAAAAATTCACTTAAGCATAAATATAAGTGTATATTTAATACATATAGTAAAAATCTTAAGTATTTATGTTAAATAGTTTCTGAGATAAAAGTATAAAATAATACATCAAATGTGATGTTTCTTGTCTTTGCGAGAAGCTTATTACATACGTAATAAGACATAAATGTCATGTTTAAAAACATAAAGAGTTTTAATTTGGCTGTTTTAGAAATTTTTGTCTAGTTTAGAGTAACTTGTGAAGTATAAAACTTCGAAACTGTCTGCAACAACAAAACCTAATAAAAACTTTACAAAAACCCAGCGAAAACATTTAAAATGTCGTATAATCAGGTATTTTTATAAAAAAAAAAAAAAAAAAAAAATACCACCTATAATTCATACTAAAACCATATTGATACATTTTCACATTACATTTATGTTTAAGTTTAATACTTGTAAAGCAGTGTTTCTCAAAATGTGGAGCGCGCCCCCCTGGGCTCGCGGTAACCCTGCGAGGGGGGCTCGAGCATATTGAAAATAAAAGGTTTAAAAAATAATTTTTTGGAATGAAGTAAAACAAAATGCTTTCTCACATAATAAAAAATACACATTTACACTGATATAATTTATTTTTATCATATGGTGATCATCAAAAATAAAAGATTCCACTTCTAACGCTCATTAGCCATATTTGATCCTATAACCAAATTAAATAAATATTTTGTTTGCTTTGCGGTCAATATGAGAACGATGAGATATTTTTTATTAAGTTTCTTTTAACCTAAAATATTACTTTAGCTGAACTTCGAACTTACTGATATGGTTATCTCCGTCGTTTTTTTAGGGAAGTTGTAAATATATATAATATAATAAATATATATATAATATAATAAATATATATATAATATAAGTTGTAAATATATATATTGTAAATATATATAATAATAAATATATATAATAAGTTGTAAATATAAATAATATAATATATAGTTGTAAATATATATAAAGTTGTAAATATATATATATATGTATATATATATAATAGTTGTAAATATATATAATGTTTCATCTTTTTCCATGTGAAAGAGTTTTATGATATATGGATAAGCATGAGTATTCTAAAACATATAATGCATAATAAAAACCGTTTTACAGAATTATTTTTTTAGAACATGCTAAACTTTGCCCATGAACAATTTTGTAGTTTTGATTGCTGCGTTGTACAACTTATTATAGTTTATAAATGTAAATAAGCAGAATATTAAAAAATGGGCATCTGTGATCCCTACTGAAGGAAGTTGAAACTGATCAAGCAATTGAAGAACCTACTGAAATAATGCACATTAATCAAGATAGCGAGTAAATATCAAAAAAGCGTTAGACATGAAACATTTGAGTCGATTTGAAATTTTCAAATGCTACCTAAAGATCTCTATGAAGAAAACTAAAAAGCCATAATGTAGCACTTCGCCTTGCCAAAAAGACACAAGGAAGCAAAAGTTCAAAATGCTATTTGTAGATCATCAAACAACAGCAAAACTACAGAAACGTGAACAAAATATGACAGTTTAGCTGGAAAATAATGTTCCTGTGTTGTTAGTGAAAAGTGTCTGTGATTTATGTCCTTTATTAAGGGCTCGCACATTTGGAACATTTTCTTTAGTTTTATTGGATTTTTTCTCAAATTTTCTAAGAAAAATTGAAAAGTTCTTGAAAGTAGGTAAGTATATTTTCTCTTAATTAAATTATTCACTGGAATTGTAATTTTTATCGTATATAGTAAAAATAACTATAAAATAAATTATAGCTTTAAAACAAACTAAAAAACACTTTTTTATAGGGAATCGAACTAAAAAGTAAAACAAAAAAATATTACTTAAAAGTAACATTTAAAAAAAGTAGTACTTATCTTGTTAATTTGTACGGTTTATAATTATGATCGTATTGTAGCTATAGTGCCAAAGTGCATTAGTATGGCATTCAATACATTATTATTTTTAGGGCGGCGCGATAAAAATTGTGATTGAAACTTTGGTCTCCAGTAGTGAATTTTGAGAACCACTGTTGTAAAGCATGAAAGCTACTTATTCTTCAAAAACTGACATAGCATGAAAAAATTAATGTAATACCAGAAATTATCTCGTTAAAAAAATTTGAAAAATACTATTATGGGCAATTAAGACTTTCTAGGATACTATTTTATGGAAAATAAATTGCGAAGATGCTACTGTTTAGTAAAATGGGACAAATACATGTTGTAATTAATTATTTTTCCGATGAAGTCACACATTACAGTAAAAATTAATTTTTTTCAAAAATGATGTTTTTAAAATTCCATGCATCTTTTTCTCAGAAAATAAGGTATGTTTGCGAATGAAACATTTTCCCGTATGTAACTATATAAATGCATGCGAGTTTTTTTGGGATTTTACAAAAATATTCGACTGAAATCCATATATCGTGAAAAAAAATGTCAATTTTTGTTTAAAATTCATAGTGATATTTTTTGTTACATGTTTTTGAGAAAATTAAACAATATATTTTAAATATTTCAATTCATTGCAAATATTAATGTTTATTTAATGTCCAGACAAGTTTTTAAGCTTTAATATCCAAAGGTATTACAATAAATGGTAACTAATTATAACTCAGATGTGTAATGCTTTTTGCCGTTGCAAGAAGCTTGTTACATGCATAAGAACACACAAATTTCATGTTTAGAAACATAAAAACAGTTTTATTTTTGACATTTTTAGAAATCTCTTGTACAGTTTAGAGCAAATTTTGAGTTTTGAAACTTTTAGAAATTGTGTTTGCATGTGTGAACAAGCAAATCCATATAAAAATCTTTCGTAATGTAGTGAAGTCACATAGTTCCAAATCATTACTTTTACATATTGATACATGTTTACATTATATTTATGATGTTAAAAGGTCAAATTTGATTTTTGTAATGCATCGAAGTTAAAAATTCTTCACAGATTTTTACATAATTTGTGAAAATTGATGCAGAATGCTAAAAAAATATCTCGTTGAACAAAAACTGAAAAATACTACATATGTATTTTTTCAACATTTTAAGAATTTTTTGTTTCCTATTTTATGCTTAAAAATTAAGAAAATACGTTTTATAAAATAGGGCAAATACATGTTGTAATTCATTATTTTTGTGATGAAGTGTTTTTTTACATTAAAAATTTAATTTTCTCAAAAATGGTTGTTTTCAAACCACGTGTACCTTTTTCACAGAATCTACTTAATGAATATATTTGCAATTTTTGCTGCTTATAAATAATATGTAACTATATATAATGGAGCTATTTTTTGGAGATTTTCCCCAAATATTTGTCTGAAAAGCAATTATCGTAAAAAATGACAATTTTCAAAAATTTCAAAGTGATACTTTTACGATGATTTTGTTTGAAAAATGAACAATATATTTTAAATATTTTACTATTACTTAAATAAAAACCTAATTAATATACAGATAAAATTTGAAGTTTTTACATTTACAGTTTCTGAGAAACAGGTTCCTAAAAAATTGCTCAATTTTACATAGTCGGATAGAGGATACGGTCTATTCTTGATATGTATATATAAGAGTGTCCCAAAAATAACATCCAAACTATGCAGAGCCATCTTTGGGAGTACATAAAATGTTCTTCATGATCTGTACCTGTAAGATCAATATAGTTTACAAGAAAAATATCAAAAATAAAAAAAATATGGGGTTGCAATCATATTGCAGATATGAATAGCAATATTTGAAAATATTTATAACTCAAATAGTCTGCCTTGAATATTGAGGTAAGTTTGAGTGTCCGTCGTATTGATGAAGCAGTGCGTTGTCCAACGAAGCATAAATAACATGCAAACGATCAACTTCGTCCGTCTCGATCCCCAATTCTTTGAGAAGGCTCCATGACCGAAAAAGCAAACATTATCAAATCGGGTGATTTTTGCGGACATAGAACAGGACCGCCACATTCTATCCAGCTACCAGAGTATGCTATTTCCAACCAATGAGGTACAAGAGCACAAAAATGGACCTCTCATATGAACCAATATATATCATCTTTCATTCACCACCATACGTCCTCATATACAATATTATTTTCGTAAAATAAGAATCGAACATGTGTTCAGTTTTCTGGGGTACATGATTTATATATTGATATAGTGTTCATACACAGCCAGGAGACTAAATTTTTAATATACATCATATATTCTAAGATATATATATATATTATTAATAGTAGTTTAATGTACTTACTAAGAAATTCGTACGAGTTCTTATCCTACAGAAAATGCTCTAGTTAGAAACCAAATGTATTTTCATGCATGCCTTTATAAGTGTAGATTTTTTCTTCTTTTTTTGAAAATGCGTTAAAATAACATCCCGTTTAGAGCACACGCACATGACGCTCAATTTAATTTTGATTTTGCAAAAATGCACACATATTCTTATGCATAAAACATTTCAAAAAGAAAAAAAACTCTGTCTGGTTTAAATGCTAACGTATTTCTGTTTTTAATGACCTTAAAAATCATTTCATAAAATATCATTTACACTCTTAGAGAAAATAGGAATAATGTTGCCTGAAAACCTATATAAGTACGCAACATTGCATTTATGCAATATCTTAACACACAGAAACTCTTAACATAGAGTAGTCATTAAAAATATATTATTTTAAAATACGATTCATATGAGCCATAAATGTGTAAAATGTATGCTTAATTTAAAAACTGATAAATGAATGCAATTTCGAACTTTTTTTTATTTGAAAGCTTGATATATTGTTTCAATATATGAATCTTTAGGTAAACACTTTTTTAATGTCTTTACTGAAATATTTAACTTTAATAGTTATTTTTTTCTAATAAATACACAACTTTGTTTAAAAAATAAAACCTTGCTCCATTTGCTACAGGGCATAAAAAAGAGATTTCTAAGCCAACACATGTATCACGTCGACTACCATTACTTGAAGATGACTGAATTCTAATGTAGTTTTACTATTTTTTCGCACTCCAAATTGCTACCTGAAGAAGCCTACCTAAACATTATGCCTTAATCTACTGTTTGCCACATGCTTGAATCAGCGTGAAATTAAAATCTCAAATGAAATCTCTCTCGGAAAAAATAAAACGGCACTTTCAAAAGTGTAATTACGCCAAACAGCATGGCTAATTAGCCATCGTCTTCTGGTTATCTAATGATATCTGCTTTACCATTCCACAGTCTAGGAACAAGTTTGTTTGTCAAAGTGAATGGTTTTCGTAATGAAGTTTTATGAAAGGCGTCGGTGATTGTCAAACCACCAGGAAATGTGAGTTTGGGTTGCTTTAATGAATATATATTTAAAATGGCGGTACGTATTCCTATTTCACTTTGGAACAAGAACTCTTATTTACTCTCATGAATTGTCAAAGTAAAATTAGAACTGATGGATATTAGGATTAAAATTTTGAAATATGATTCGTTCCAGCTTCGGCAAATTAATTGGCTTGTGGCCACCATTTATTAAATAAGAATTCACATCTGAAATGCTACATTACAATAATTTATATTATTTATATTAATTTTGAATTATGAAGCACAAGAAGATTACATTTAATAATTAAGAAAACAAATATGTTAAGGTAAAAAGTACCACCCTGCAATAATTATTAAATGAAAAAAAACTTTTTATTTATTTGTTGGAATTATTAAATATATCTATAAATAAAAAGTATGAAAGCTTGGACCTTCAATTTTATTATTAAACAGGACGCAATAGGTTTATTAATAATACTAAAAATCAACAAGCAAAAATTTACAGAATCTCGAATGAGAATGGAATGACAATACTAATAATAATAATATAGTAATACATAAGTAGAATGTCAGAATGGCAAATGGTCTTGGATCTAAAATCATCCAATGAAAGTTGTGGAAGTCCAAAATGTATAGTTTTAATAATCTTGTTAAAAACAACGTTTTTAAATATACCTAAAGAAGAAGATTTGCTTCAGAAATGTGTAAAAAACAAATACTAATTTCTCTCATCCCAATTAAATAATACCATATTTATACATGCGGTGTGGGGCGGATAGTATGCGCAATTTTTAACTCTAATAACTATTTAATGTTGTGAAATAATGATTATTTTTTTCCATTATTATATACATTTTAAGAAAACTTCAGAAATTACATGCATATGTGTGAAGTTTACAAATCTGGGTAGCTACGTCAAAACGTTAATTCTGTCAACCAAAAATATTAGAGCGAGCTACTAGTAGCTCATGATTGATTGTTTGGTGATCCCTTGTTTATATGCAACACTTATTTTCCTGATATTAAATTCAAAACGCTTCTGCAAGTATATAATGTAAATTTTCAATTATAAAACCAGGTAGAATATGCATCAACATCTGCTCATTCACTTATATATATATATATATATATATATATATTTATATATATATATATATATATATATATATATATATATATATATATATATATATATATATATATATATATATATATATATATATATATATGCCATGTTTCGAATCAGGATCAAGCTTAACTTTTAAAAAGGAACTTTGTTCAATCGATTCTCGACATCATTTGACGCTCAAAAAAATAAAAATGTCTTTGTGAAATCTAAGTGTTTTACCACTTACACCAGTTGTGAGAAGTATCTCGTATTTTATATGTACTTGAAAGTTAATGCTAACATATAGAGCTATTATCTATAATGAACTGGAATCAGAAATATTTATTGGTTTGACCATATGTTTTGGAGAAGTAATTGGGTGATTAATTTAATAAATGAAGATATAATGAAAAATAAAAGTTAAGTGCTATATAGGGAATTTAATTTAAAGCTAATCATTATGTATATATATATATATATATATATATATATATATATGTCTGTTCTAAAAAGTTTACATTAAAAAAATTGAGTAATAAATAAAGATAGAACGAATTCTTTACTACCACGTAATAATTTTAGGGTGAATAGAACCATTTAATGTTAAGAGAGCACTGACGAAGTAAAGAGAATAATCGAGAAGAGAGGCGGATGAATCTTTTCTGTGGTGTTGTCTTTAGTTCCGTCCTATTAAGCTCCAAGGGTCCACCAAATTGGAATGGTGATGTATAAACGATAAAAAGAAACTGATGTTTAAAGGTGATGTCTTCTTTTATTTACCAGCATTATATATATATATGTATATATGTATATATATATATATATATATATATATATATATATATATATATATATATATATATGAAAGGATAATTAAATTTTATTAAAAATTAAATTCTCTATCTAGCACTTAACTCAGTATTTCTCAAACTGTCGGGCGCGAGCATATCGAAAATAAAAGATTTAAAAATATTTAATTTACTGGAATGAATTAAAACAAAATGCTTTCAGACATAATAAAAAATGTACTTTTACTCTGATATAATTTATAGGCGTGCGCGCGCGATATTGTCATCAAAAATAAAAATTTCTTCAATACCTAATTAGCTATCTTTGATCCTATAACCAAACAAAAAAACTTTCATTTGATTTGCTGTAATCCCTTGATGAGATACTTTTTATTACGCTTCCTTTTTAATCCTAACTTACTACTCATTCAGAGAAAAAACAGATCCCGGACCCAGAATCGAAAAAATTTAGGAACATAAAAAATTCATCTGTCATTATTTTTGAAATACTGCACATTATAGCTGTAATCTGTTTGACCTTCTAAGTTATTGGTACAGTCAGTTATGACCCCTCTCTTATGTGTTTGTTTCTCATTTAGGGAAGTTGTAAGTAATGTATTTCTCTGTTGCGCTTTTTTCCATGAAAAGAGTTTTATGATACTATTTGGAAAACTATGGAGAGTATTTAAGAGTATTCTAAAATATATAAAGCACAACGAAAACGATTTACAAAATTTGTTATTAGTAACATATATATTATCATAACGAATACACTTTTACCCGGAAGTGGTCACGCGGGACACACAGATTACGAAATCGTTAATGTCTGGCAAAACTGTTTATTTGTTACCAAAGAAAAATTGAAAAGTCCTTGAAAGTAGGTGAGTATATTTTCTCATAGTTAAATTATTCACTGGAATTACGATTTTTATTGTGTGCTTTTTATAAAAATAATTATAAAATGGATTGGTGTGACTCACACAATAACCCCGCTGGACCGTTAGTATCGAGTGTGCGCCTGCTCCAGGGTTAAAACGGAGTCCTTTCGCTTTAAATATTAAAAATAATACAATATTATTCTTCATCTGAATTTTATATTATTGTTCATTATTTAACATCAAATGAAAATGCTCATTCTGTGAGGCTTAAAATTACAGTTCGCTTTAAACTAATTATAATTTGAGCAATCATTTTTTAAAAAATCATTTTACATCTTTGTAAACCTTGTCGCGCACTTGGCTTTACTCTCCTTACAAAGTTCAGCAATTATTTCAATTTTTTTTTCTAATAAATTAACTCGTGCAAGCGAGGTACTTCAACCGATATACTTTTAATGTATCAGTGCTCCATAGTAGTTTATATTTAATTAATTAATACTAAATTAAGAACAAGTTTAATAAGTATTAACGACTTCCATGGGCTTGTCTTGCAAAGCAAAGTTTTTATAAGGAATGCTTATGATTAGAAATTGACCCTCTGAGTTATTTTTCTATATCTAGCAGATATCTATATTTTGTCTTCTAAGCAGCCACCACATTTTGCAATATGTTTAATTAAAAAATTAGAGAAAGAAAAAATAACACACATAATAATTATCCTATTATTTTATTTACTTATTTATTTATTACTTAAAAGTAGAACACAAAATTTAATACTTATGTTACTAATTTGTATGATTGATAATTAAGATCTCCTATTGTTGCTTTAGCGTCAAAGTGCATTATTATTGCATTCAGTACATTATTAATGTATAAGGGGGCGATAAAAATTGTGATCGAAAAGGGGGGCGCCAGTATTGAAAATTTGAGAAGCACTGACTTAACTCATATTTTTTTTTCATTTCAACTTCAAGTATCAAATTAATCACCCATTTATTTCTTCCGAACATAGGACCTAGCCAATAAACGTATCTAATTCCAGATCGTTAGATATAATAGCCCCATATGTCAGCATTAACTTTCAAATACAATCATAAAATCCGCCATACTTACCACAAATTTTTAACCCTCCAAGCGGGTAGCACGGAAAATTCCGTCATTGTAAAGATACTTCAAATATTCACTGCATGGGTTTGTTTGCCTTCAAGTAACATTTTCAAAAGCGGATGAGCCGTACTTTTCTGAAATCATTTCCCCCTTTTAAAGGTTTAACACCTTGAAAGATAATTAGGGACGGTGGGAGCAACACAGCAGGACACTGATAGGAAGTTTTATGGCTCGCAGGGAACCCCGTGTTTTGACCCTGAATCAATCGTAAGAAATGGGGGAAAATTTCTTTAGACCCCAGGAAATGTTTGTTTATTACCTTGTATTTTAAAAGTTTTGAAAAGTCCCAACACATAGGTAAAATATGTTACAATTCCCTTTTAGTTTCATATTAAATTGAAACTGTAACAAGTTGGGGCATGTCAGGGCAATCTGCTATTTTATATAGTAAGACAAATTATCTTTTTTAAAGTATATTCTTTCGCATCACTTTTCTTATCTTAATCAATGCTTTGAGTTTTTGAAACATGATTATTTCATTATAAGATGCCAAAAAATTAATAAAACACCAAACACTTTAAAATTTGAAATCTTTTCAACTTTCTAACCACTAAAAGTGAATAAATTTAAACTTCATCAAATCATTTGAAACATTTTCTTACACTTTGAAAAAAAATAAAAAACGAAAAAAAAAACTACTTAAGATCTATTAGTTTTTTTTAGCTTTCAAAGCCCAAGTGTTTAGGGAAGTTTACGTACAGTGCTTAGTTATATATTGTTAAAATACATCGAATTATATTTGAAGTTTAAGTGCTTGAACTTCAGTTTACATCAAAGACAGCATGAATGAAGATTTTCCCACATTTTTTTATAACTTGAATGTTTGAATAAATGGTAATCAAAAATATACGGAAACATTTACAGTGGACATTTATGCATATAAATAAACATAAAATTCAATTTTAAATTCGAGCTATTCAAAAACATTCGAATTATTCTTCAAAAATATCTATTTATGCAAAATACCTCAACATTTATCTTTTTTTAAAGGCTAACTGAATAGGTAATTTAAATCTGGATATTTTTTGAAATCTCGACCGTATAAAGCTAGAAATTTTATGTTAGAAATTCCATTTGAAATTTCAAAAAAAAATGTATCGCGCAGTTAAAAATTATTTATCATAAGTTCTAGCAACTCTTTGATCATAATATAAATTTCAAATTTTATTATATAGCTTCTTTGGTATTTTTTAATATATTTTGAAGATTTCATACTATTCAGTTGAAAACTGCATGTTAAGAGCAAAAAATATACTAAAAAAATTGATGAATATACAATTACAATAAATTCTTACATAGAAGCAAAACTGAGATGCTAAAGCGTAGGAATGAAAAATTTTGAGTATATCTGAAGTAGTTTTCGAATTATTTATTTTAAAGTTCAGAAAATTTAAGTGCGTTATGTTATACTTAATATTAATTAAATGGTTAAATTATTGTGTTAATAATAGTCACGTAATCGCTTGATGACACATTCATATACAAATAAAAATTATTATGGCCATTGATGCGAATGTCAAGAATTTTATGTAATTTTAATTTCAGACATGAAGTATTGATGTTGAAAATATAAAACGACCATCTAAAATACATTAAAAATGCAGTGTGCTATAAAATGATCTTGACAAACAAAATACGGCATTTTCACTTACTACGGCAGAGCCGGCTTAGTCAGGGGCGATCTGGAAAAACAGAGAGGGAACCGCGGTTTTGATGGATGCCACTCTAGCTTTTAAAGTTCTCAGTTAAAAAATATATATAAATTACAAATGAAAAAATAAGTCTTTTAATTCCCCATACATTTTATAACAACGAATTGTGGAATTGGCTTCCAATACATAGCTGTGCTTAAAAATATGTAAGGTAACCAACCCTACTTTAGATAGATTTGTACTACTTTTTTTCGTAAACGTATTCCTTTAAAAATTAATTCGTGCAGCCAAAATACACCTTTTGCACCCTTAAAAATTTATGTAAACTATAACGGTTAATTTTATATTATGCAACTTGTGAAACGTTCATAATTAACCATTTCCATCTAAAAAGTTTACATGAAAAAAATGTTTGGACTCCCTCATTCATTAGGGAATTATGTAAGATTCTAACATTAAGTTCTATTTTTCACCGAATAGGGTCGAGTGGTAGTGTATCGTGCTTCCACACCACAGGTCTGGGGTTCTATTAACGGGCTGGGCAAGGTCGACTCTGCCTTTCTTCCCCGCTACATTGGGTCTATAAATGAGTACCAAGCTTGCTTGGGAACTTAACACTAGGGGTTTCGCGTCAGACTGACCACCTGATCTGGGCATCTGTTCATGCACCTCAGCGCCAGATGGTCACGTAAATTGGGATGGGCATAGTAATTCCTGGCCCTCATGGATTTTGCCACTGAGTTTGAGTTTTAAGTTTCAGGATTGCTTCACTTTGGAGATACCCCTTAGATAAACATGTATTTTAATTCATTTGCATTTAAACATTTTTCTTTCAATTACGTTTATTTCAGAAGGAAGTTTGATTTTTCAAATGCATTTGCTTAATAACATTTATATTTGTGTATTATATTAAAATTTTAATCAATCCAAAATTAAATGTTTTTTGCTCCTCTAAAAGCTTTTAGGATTTTACAACTGATCTTACAATCCATATACGTTTTATAGTAGTATATTTTAAAATGATAAAGACATTTTTACGACTGTGTGAGCTTTTATGCCTCGTTTATAAATTTAAAAAAATATTCATTCAGCTACAGTTTTTAAAATGTACTGAAATAAGTGGAGGAATAGGATAGTTACATATTATGAATATATTTGAATGCAGTAAGATATATTTATATTTCAGTTTCTTTACAATTTGAATAGTAGTTTTAAACCATTTTGCGAATAGTTTGATATTGAATATAAACCCATAGGCTGTTTAATATTGTAAAGTGTTCTATTTTGATACCAGAACACATTAAAATAAGGCTCATTTGCAGTTATATGATCAGCTTTAGTGATATTTAAATTTTCAAAAATAGTCTACACGTGCGAAAACATTCCTTCAAAACCACACACCACATCTCATACTATGTCTTTCATACAGCAGGAAATAATTGTGTATACTCAAAAAATTTAATACAGGATACATTTCAAAATGTTAA
Source organism: Trichonephila clavipes (assembly GCA_019973935.1). Classification (NCBI taxonomy): domain Eukaryota; kingdom Metazoa; phylum Arthropoda; class Arachnida; order Araneae; family Nephilidae; genus Trichonephila; species Trichonephila clavipes. The sequence goes on along the minus strand of BMAU01005003.1, from coordinate 698,080 downwards.
AATTGTTTTTGAAATTTGGTATGGATACATTGTGGAACTGTCAGTTAACTTTACTGAACAAAATTGTTTTAAGTGTACTGTTTTGAAAGACAAAATTTATTCGGGAGAACTTTTCTAAATAGAATTTGTAATGACTGAATTGTGTGAAAATGTAGTTATCGATGTGTGACATTTTTCCTTGTAATAAAAGAAACAGAAAGATAAGAAATTAAACTTGAGTAGAATATGGTTAGAAGTACTGTCCTGAGCATTTGAAGAAGTATATCCCTCATTTAAATTAAAAATTATTGCCTGAATGTGTGTTATGTCCATCACAAATGCCGATGTAGAAAAGAAATTTTTATTTAATACAAGAAGTTCGAAAAGGAGAACACTAGGAATGAAAATTTAGATTTTTTCCGAAAAATATTCAGTTAACATAAAAATATCATTTATATGATTTTAATTAAAATAAATAAAAAGTATTGAAATCTTTTTTATGTTTTTTAAATTAAAAATATAATTAAAAATAGAAAGATCGGTTTTATTTCGTAAATATAATCATCGTATGTATATCACCATATGCACCCTTTATTGTCTTATTGTTTAAAAAAAGAGATAGGGCCTTCGCTCTTTTTACTATTACTTTTTTAAAAAACAGGAAAGTGAGCGCGTTTTCTTACTCTCATATTCTAAAATGAATGCAGGATGCTTTTTTCTGGTTTAAATCGCAATACCAATATATATATATATATATATATATATATATATATATAATGAAAGAAAAATAAATTTTGTTTGAAGAAACGATAATTATTTTTCAACTTCTAACACACTATTTATTTCCTTTTTCCACCTTTCATTTTGTTTTAATTTTACTGTGACTAAACATATAGGGGAAACGATCCAGTTGCACTACAACTTTCAAACAACATTGCCCAAGGCAACTTGACAGCTAGCTGTAAACGATTGATCTCTTGGTTCTTACTTTACAAAAATACCGAACTCAGTCATAAAATTGTCCCCGTTCGACCTCCCAAGTTTTAAAAGGGGGAAAGGAAAGAAGTCTGTTGCATTTTTAAAGCGAATTGCAAAATAAGAGTAAACGCTTTCGGAATATTTTTTAGGAGGAAGCTAACCACTTAGAGGGTTAAGTGTTAACCCACTGAAAAACACGTAGGCGTTCTTTTTTCTCTCTGCCCTCTCAGAGTCAGAGATTTTATAGATTTCATGAAATTAAGATCCTTTTTTAAAACTAAATCTGATTCTGACTTCAAAAAACATGTTCGAATTAAAGCCAGTAGGATTCTATCTGCGAGTGAATTTCAAATATTTAACTTAAAACTATTATTAATAGTAATATAATCTTAAAATAGAAAGGAACGCCAAGTAAAATAATAAATGCAATGTAGAATTTGATGGACCTTCAACGGCGCCGTATGCCTCTTTGCTGAAGACGTCGGGTTGTTAGAATTAAAAGGAATGGTAAGGAAAAAGAAAGAAACGCGCTAAGCCCCAAGAAGAAACAGTCTTTACCGCCGAACGATATTTCTGTCTTTCTCTTGTTCGAAGATTTCGAATGAGTTAACATTTATAATAGATATTGGTGCTTTAAAATTGAAAGGTATAAATTTAGTTATTAGAGAAATGACTCTAATGTACTAATATTAATGATATTGATTTTGATAAGAAACAAAAGTAAAGTCATTTGTATACTTTTTTCCCACTGAATTTAATAGTTTTTTAATTATTTTATTCAGCAGTAATCTTATTGCATGGCATTATTTTTTTAATTTGAAATTGTGTGTTTTGATATACCGGGCATATATCAGGATTCACTATTTCTTAAAATTTTCTTATAATTCTGTATATGTCTTGAAACATTAAGAGGACAAACATATTTAGTTTGATATGTACACCTCTTATGGTTTTCTTATTAGCATCCCTGAACATCTGTGAGTTGATCACGCAGAATTCTAAGAGAGATGTGTTCAAAAATAAGTAGTGTGATATCCTTTATATTAATTAATATGTTATGTAAGAGAAAATAAAGAATTTTGTCTATTTAATGAATATTTAGAATATTACGGATCGATTCAAAATAATTGCATGCAATATTGTTAAGTAACTGTGAATATTGTCAAAATTTTCATAAATACTAAAGGTGATTATAGAAGTGAGTCCACTTTTCCTACTCAAAAAAAATTAAAAAAAAGGGAGAGGTCTTATATTCTTATAACTCTTATATTATTTTATTCCTATATTCTTATAATTTTTATATTTTTATATTCTTATATTTTATAACGCATATGAAAAGTAATATTGTTTATTCTGTTGAATAGTGCACATAAGTTGTTTTACGAGTACACCGTTTTCATATTGTTAATAATTTCATTTTATTAGTGTCTATACATTTTTTTAATTATTTTTTTAAAAGAAATGAATTTTAGATATGCAAAATCTGGTGTACCGTATTTTCCTGTATATAATCCGCAGCGGCATATTATCCGGAAAGCCTTTTTTTCGAGTAAAAAAAAATAAACATTGTATAATCCGCGGCAGTTTTTACCGGCAAATAATCCAAAAATATAAACTGCCGATAATGAGCGTCATATAAGATAAAAAATACACAACATAATTAAAAATAGAAGTAAGAAATTGTACAAAAATTTATTATGAAACTTCTCTTTAAATATGTATGATAATATTTTTTACGATAATCTCAATAAAACAAAAAAAAAATTGCTACTGCCATTCTTTGCTACTGTTTGAGTTGTTAAACAAAACATTGCACGCGGAAAAAATGTTTCTTTTTTTCTTTTTAATTTAGCAAGTTAGCAAAAAAAATTAAGATCGAAACTGCTTTTCCATTGTCTCTTTCTTTTAAAATCCATTTATTTATTTATTCCTCTAATTCTGGCCTGTGAGATTTTCCACGACTATCGGCTCTTTAACGTCGATCACAATTTTCGAAGTTGGTCTTGTTTTTTCACCACAAACGAATATTGAATTCGTCAATGCTGAAAAACCTTGCAGCTTCCCGATTTCCGACTTCGGTAGCCTTCTCTATAACTTTTAACTTGAAGTTTGCAATGTAACTTAACGCTTTCGTTTCAACATGATGAAAATTTTCAAAGGACGCTTTAGCTCTAGTTAAGAGAAAATTGGAAATGGCGCCAGTGACTCGTAACAGTTTTTTTCCTTCCGAGGAACCGAATTCGTTTTTGAATGTAATTGGACAAAAACTAGTTATGGCTGACATACGTCATTCGAGTGATGAAAGCGCCATCTATTATTTATTTTATAAAACATAAACGGCATTACTTTCAAAACTTTATTATTAGCTTTTCTGATGAAGAATATTTTATCTCAGATAATCCACGGCGGCGTAAAATACGCACAACGAAATTTGAAACTTTTTTAACACATAATCCGCAGATTATATACAGGAAAATACGGTAACACTATAAGGTATTACTACGAGGGCACCAGAGTAGATTTTTATACAAAATAATTATTTTAACATTTGTATGATATCATGTTTATTTACATTTATTATACTCTTGATTGATATGATTATATTTTCCAATATAATTTTTTTGAATACATTCTCTTTTAGCTATAATACGAGTCTATTATTATGAAACGTGAGCTCTTATTCTCGATGTCGAATAGATTTGAACAAGCTAATCTTCAGTTATATGTACGGAAGTTCACATTTTCATCAATTCATATTTTGGAAGTGTCATTACTGTGTTTGTTGTTATAATTTCGTTTATTTTAGAGCAATTTGATTTTTGTATTCCTGTTACTTAAATATTTCTACTATGTGTATTATATAAGGATGTTATGTATTGTTTTGTTTTTTGTTGAAAATTGATTAAGTTTATAAAGAGATAAAAAACTACGCACTGACTCCTTTTTAAAATTGGGAAGGGACAAATATAAGGATAATTATATTAGATTAAACTTAATTCCCTATGTAGCACTTAACTCATATTTTTTTTTTTATTTCAGCTTCAAGTATACAACTAATCACTCATTTTTTATTTCCTAACATAGGGCCTAGCCACTAAACATGTCTAATTCCAGATCGTTAGATATAATAATCCCATATGTCAGCATTAACTTACAAGTACAATCATAAAATCCGCGATACTTACCGCATCTTTGTTTTTTAAGTGTTAATCCACTTAAAAACACGGTGACATTCTTTTACTTTTTGCCGTCTCAGAGTCAGAGCTTGTGTAGATTTCATCAAATAAAGATCCTTTTTAAGACTAAGTCTGATTCTGACATGAAAAACATGTCATATGTATATATTGTTAATGTCCCTTGTTATTTGGTTTTACCACGTCACACGTGCTCATACAAATTTATAGAAGATTTTTTTTATACTGCCATATACCATAACTGCATTTTATACAGTGAGATCCAAAACACTCCTATTGGAAAAAGTATCTAGTGAATGAATTAGGGCTTTCAAATTTATTCATACTATTTTGGTTTTATGCTTACAAATTACATTTATACTTAATTTGAAAACAAAAGGCCATTTAATAATTCCGAAGAAATTTGTTGAAAAAACTTTTTTCAACGGTCCTAGATATTCAGCCAAATGTATGTAATTATCATTTCAAACTTTGGAATAATAATCATTTGCTTCTTTCATATATATTTCTTTCTTGGAAAAAGAAATTTATCTTACAAAGCATTCAGAACTGCTTTTTTATCTTTGATTGCTTATCTCTTTTATGAACTTTTTAGTCATTACTTTTCAATGAATTATTTATATTTAAGCACCCAAGAAATCTCCCTTTATAATTTTTGTATTCAATTAATTTAAAAGATGGAAATATGAAAATAAGTATAAAAAATGACTAGCATGGATAATGATTTAAAAAAACAAAACTTACTAGATGATGTATATCGCGCGCTCTTCTTTCATTATCAATTGAATCACTCTTTCGTAAAATGCCTAGAAACTTTAAACCTAGAAAAATAAATCAATCATTTTCGTACATATTTATTTTTTTTGAAAAATGTATACATATTTTTTTTCGCTGAAAACTTTTTTAGGAATTTAAGTATAATTTGCATCCTTTAAGTTAACGCTGAATTCTTATATGTGAAGTATTTATTCTGACGCAAAAAAAAAAAAGTGAGAAAATCATTCCTTTGTAGAATTTTGATGATAACTAGTGATATTGCTATTTTTACAAAATTCTTAGCATAGCATTTGTAGGTTCTATTTGTATGTGCATATAGTATGCATTGCAATCTAATTTTACGTAAATTAATTCTCATTTTTCTCATATTTGTAAATTGTCCTGCTGTCCAGCTGTAATTAAAGGAAAAGATACTGGTTATATATAGAGAGAGAGTAATGCGTCTATTTACGAAGACAGGTGAACAAAAAATCAAATTTTTTATAAAAATAAACATGCGTGAAATCCATACTGAATTGGGTATGCATGTCATGAAATCGATTAACTACATATTAAACTTTTCATTCAAAACTTTTAATTAATTAATAGCGTTAAATTTTTTTATCAACCTAGAACTATCGCATTGATCAGGAGTTCCGGAAATTACTGGTGGGATAGTAACAATGACCTAGTATAATTTTAGACCATTTGCGTAACATAAAATAACATATGATTGGGTCTCATGACTCCTAAATTTCAACACTTTTTCAATTTTTTGAAAATAAAAACATATTTAATTTTCAATATTTTTAATCAAAATTTTGTTGATACTGGGAAAACTTCCAAAGTTATTGAGAAATAACTAGCGGAACTAAAACAAACACCTTATCTCTTTCTTATTTTTAACTTCATTTATCTCAAAACAAAAAAATGTTAGCTTGCGTGCAGAATTTCTCAGAAAATATTTACGATAACATTTTGAAATTGCATACACGTATTTAAAATAAGGCTCTTCATAACTTAAACAACAATTATCCAAGGGAATTTTTTTAGAATTTTTTTATTTGAATTTAAATTTATTTTTTTAGTAAAATTTTAAAGTTTTCGTTATAATTGTATTTAAATTTTTTTTCCATGTAAATTTCTTGATAGTTAGTGTAACTTCAAAAGTGAATATTTTTTTACCAAGTAAAATTAATTTTGCATATTTTGATCTATTTTGTACTTCAGAATCCAGCACAGTATAAAATACTGATTTTTATATTTTTGAAAAATTGTCCAATTTATATTTCTTTATACCTTTTTAAATCTTATCTCAAATTATCTGAAAATTTGAGTAATAATGTCAACAGATGTGGTAACCACGTGGTAAAAATTTCAAACTATCGGTTTCTTTTATTGTGGAGTTAAATTGGTTTGAAGATTAAATAAGGAATTTTTTTTTCAAATGCTCGGATACCTGTTATGGGTCTTGAGACACCCTTAAGTAATATTTCCGATAAAGGGACGATATGGACGATAGATGGCGACACTCCTATCTTCACCACCACCATTTAGGCACGGAACTGAAGGGGAGGGAAATATTCTACAGACCCGTGCACTCGTGTTTTAGCCCACAAGACTTCGGAACCACTGATTTAACGAGAACGTATTCCGTGTGTACTCGGAGGGTATTTGGTGGCATCGGGCATAGAGCCAGGTCATCCGGTCTGGAGTACGATGCTCTAACCACTAGGCTACCCATGGCCCAAAATGTAATTCCGAACTTCTTATTTAAATACCACGACTATCGTGTTGCGTAATTAATGTACAATTTATATAAACCGAGAATAGAGAAACCGTTAGGGAGAGTGAGAGTCATTTTTACAAATGCCACATTATGAATGTAACATTAGGGCTTTTGGAAAAGTTTGGTGCAAGTTCTGGTGTCACCTTCGTCATTTGACCATGGTTCAAAATAACGGAGTGTAGTGCCCAAGGCCTTAATGTTACTATGATGTAAAAAATCCAATCCACAGCTTCTAAAATTAAATACACCATCACGTTTTGAAGCGATCAAACTTCCTATTTTCGTTCCAAAGGTAACCTCGTTGTTTCTTACTTACGTACTATTAAAATTTCGTAAGAAAAAATAAGTTGCATATAAGTACCGAACTCTGCGGAAACGCATGTTTGATATAAGCAACATTATTTGAATTTCCACAAATTGAATCATATGTAGTTGGTTTGCAAAGAGGTAAAATATTATTTTAGTATAGTTACGTTAAGCTTTTGTAACATATTTCACACATATTTGCGCATTTCTTTTTAAATAAAAGAAATATGATTTTTTTATATTTATGCGCAAAATTTAAGCAGATCAACTTTTCAGTGTGCATTCATCAAATTGCAGAAAGAAGTTATTTTGAAGGTATAATGAAATGCAAACTCAAATGTGAGATAATGCCTGTGCAGATATAAAAAGCACACCATCAATTGTAACTTGATCGCAGCGTGCGCAGCTAAAGTCGACTAAAAAGTAAGAAAACGGGTAAAGTTTGAGATAATCCTTCTGATGTTTGTCGCCAAAACATTTCGTCAAAGAAAGTTAAATCGTTTTGAAAAGCCTTCTAGATAGTAAATGCTGAAATAATGTGGTTTCTGAAACACAACTGAAGGAAAATCATTCATAGACAGAAAGAACGATTTACTCGATGGACGAAAGATAACATTTACGTATACTCAAGTAGCTAATATGTCTTTTCTTACACTCTTGCACATGTTGTGGTGATGATCGTTATTTCGCTACAACTAACATTTTCTTTTTATTTTATCATTTGTAAATTCTAACAATTAGCTTTCTAAATATGTCTGTGTTTCGTCTGCCCAATAATTAGGAAAAAAAAGTTACAGGTGTTTAAAATATTATTACCGCTATCAAAAGAAACCGGAAGTTGACTTATAAACATTCTTTTTACCACTAGTTTTCTGAGTTTCATCCCATTATAAATTTAAGAACAATACCTAACATTTTTTTAAAACTATTTTATTGTTTGGCAAAATTTTCAATGTCTTATTTTGACTTATGCGATTGGCAACAACTGTTTGCTATGACCTCGATTGTTTTTATTTTTGTTTGCGTCTTATTCTTACATTTTTTCTTAAAAACTTAACTTTTTTGCTTTAATTGTATAGATTTATTATTATTTTTTGTTTGTTTTATTGTTCCGTGATATTCCCCCTTTTTTTTTTTTTTTTTTTTTTTTTTTTACCTTCTTATAATGGGTAACAAACGAATTAAATCAGTTTCTAGAAAAAAGAAATTTGCTGGAAATAGATTTGCTACAACAAATTAAAGATGAAATGTTCACTCTTGTAGTTAACTAAAACTGAATTACTTAAAGGACACTGCTCAGGGCAACGAATGTTTAAATGGAACATTAAAAGGTAACAAGATATTTGACTTAAATATTTTGGCAAATGTATTTTCCTGTTTGTGTCGCCCAAAGTATTTCGAGAAGAACATGAATATGTATAAAATAATTCTGCTTTTAGATTGGTTTCCAATGTGGCAGTGAAATGCTCCAAAAGCGATTTCATAATTCTTTTTCATCGACTGAAAAGTTACGCAAGCAAAGTGCCATAAATTCGCAATTTGTTTATGGAATGCGAATAATTGGAAGATGATATTCGTATGCTAAAAAGTTCTGTGCTACGTTGAATGTCTTGTGTGGCAATATGGGTATACATACTATGTGGAAATTAAGCTCTTTGCGTCTTCTACGTCAAAATATCTCTGCTTTAGAAGTGAGAAACTCCAGAAAATGTTCCAATATGGCAGTCAGAGAAAGCGTAATATTTGTTGATGGCATTTGGGAAAGACGTGGCCATTCATTCATGAATGGTTGTGTTGCAGCGTTATGCATTGACACTGGGAAGCTTCTGGAATTGGAGATCATGCCGAAATTTTGCAAAATTTGCAACAGAGTGAAAGTCCAGTTAGACATGCATGTTCTTGCAATCATCTTAGATCTGCTTTAAGCAAGTAATCAGTCGGTGCGTACATAAATCTTTGAGTGCTCTTGTACCACGGGAAATATTAAATATGTCCATTTTTATTGTGATAGTGACGCCCAAGGATACCTATTTAGAAGAATTTGGCTATACTGTTTCTAGTAGCAGCCAACTTATTTACAGAAAAATTAAAGTTCCACTCCCTTTCTTCTTAATCACACTTCCCAGGAATCAGCAAAATCTCCCCGTTTTCAACCTTACCCATTTAGGTAACATGCAAATTAAAGTTGAAGGATACTCCATTCGGGGTGTCACTGAATGTTTTAGATGCTACAATTTCTTCCAAGCGTCAGCCAATTGCCATCAAATTCCACGTTTCCTGAAGTGCAGTAAAGGCTACCTTACAAAAGAATGCGAATTAAAAAAAAGCCAAATAATCCCTTCTGCATAAATTACAAAGCCTACAGGCATACTGCCAGGTATACCAAGTGTCTTAAATTTCCAAAACCAAAGACGAAACCCCGATAAGCTTAAATAAAAGTAGTTTCTCTAGCAACAATGTTATTGAAGGATATTCCTTCGCTAATATTGTTAGTTGAAATAAAGATAATATCAAATCCTCAAACTCAAATGAAAATAATGGTAAAACAGAACAAATTCAACCACATGATTCATATACCCCTGAAACAAATATTTCAGCAATTTCTAGTTTAATCGAACTTCTTAAAATTCCTTCCGATCTTGTTAAAAAAATTCCAAAGGTACTGCAAATACTCTCAGCTTGTAAGGCATCCAAAGATGACAGGCAAAAAGCTTTTATTCTTGTAGAATTGCTCCTAGATAATTAATTCCTTTATTTTTCACTTTCTAATTTTACTTTCACCGTTTTATTATTTTTATCTCAATAGTTTTCTCATTTCAATAGTTATTTTTTTCTGAGAAGTGCAGTCTCCACAAGCTTACTCTACAACCAATAGCAATGCTCAATCCCAATAGCCGAAACCAATAACCCCATTGATTCTTCCCTAAAGAAGTAACTCCTCCTCTAACAAGCCAAGCTAACAACACTAGTAATATCCTAGTTTCAAGATAGAGAGCGGATGATCGAATCATCGATCCAGTCTCCTGTGAAGTTCAACTTACCAAGGATAACTTGCAGTGAAAGATGTGTATGGTATCAACAGTGTCACGAAATACGTGTGTATAGGACACATCCAAAAATAGTAGGTAGACGGCTAAGAAAACTTTAAAAAAAACCCAGAAAAACCTTGGTGGGAAAGGAAAACTCACCGATGTTATGATTAATAAAATCCAAAACTGCTATGGCATTGCCATTAGAAGTAACTCATAACATTAGGGCAATGTAAACTGCTTCCATAGGGGGTTTTTTTCACTGTTGCCCAAGCCATTTAAAACCCATGCATGGACAGTGTAATACCAGAGCTGTTAGTTGGTGTGCATTTCACCAATCAAAAGCAACAGGCAAACGATTTTTAGAAAACGTGCAGGATTTTCTAAAAAAATATTCAAATGTTTTTACTTTCAAGTACATGAAATTGTGTGATTAACAGTGGTTACAAAAGTGTCTCCACGGTAAAACACATAATGCAAATGAGTCGTTTAAATGGCTGTTTGTGGCCAATTATTCCAAAGGAAAATTTTATTAAACTGGAATCATTTTCTTTGGGTATCTATAGTGCCTTTATTTTTAATAATTGTTTCAATGGTTTGTTGGAAGTATTGAAAACCCTTGGAATAACTGCAGATTACTATACGTTTCTTCTTGACTACAAATCTTTCGACATTATTCGAGTCAGTGACTCGGAACGACATTTTTTACCTCGTTCATAATCAGCCGGAAAAAAATAGGGCCCAAAGAAAGAAAAAAAAACAACAAAATATCAAAGATTGAAGGTGCGAAATATAAATCAGGCGAGTTTTAAATATGTACCGGTAATAATTTACTTTAAAACTAGTTGTAACCTGCCCTGTGTTGTTGTGGCTCTGTACGACCAGAAAAAGGAACGGTAAAGCACACAATTCAAATATTTTTAACCATTTTCACTTAAGTACGATTATTTGCATTTTCACTTAAAGTATGATATTTTTTCTAAAAAAATATGTATAAATATGCATAAACAAAACTTTCCTGAGCATATTTCAGTTTTTAATAGAATACATGATTTATAACAGTTTGTTTCTGTCCTTATATTATGAACCTAAAATTATTTATGTTGTCTCCATGTTGGAGGCTTAGTTTTTATGTTACGGCTTTTAAACTTCACAAATCAAATGCAAACGGTGGTAACTTTGAACAAAAATATAAGAGAAATGCTGTGTTATTAGATTATCGTAAAAATGTTAATAGACGATATAACAGATAATTTCATTTAAATCCACAATTTTTAAGCAATTTTTTTCAATCTTTGTACATATTACAGATATTATTTACGCTCGGACAAATTGTTTCGTGGCAGCATCTTTAAAAATCATGAAGTTATTAAATGTCCAGTTAAAATTTTGATTATTTTTTTTTAAAATTTTTTTAAAAAAATGAGTTTTTGACATTTTACTTTTTAAAGGACTGATTCCAAAAGGGAAAGGCATGAATGTTTTTCGTGTAGAATATCAATTCCTTAACTCGAAAGAAAATTGAAAGGGAATGATTTAGAAATGAATTTCATAAAAACATATCAATTTTGACACAAATTTAGGAAAAATCGTAAAAAATAGAGTATATCATTATTTTATATATATATATATATATATATATATATATATTTTAAATATATAAAAACAATCACAATTATCAATTTAAAAATTGAAATATATGAATCCCAAAATACCAAAACACTTCAGAATATCAATGGCGAATATAAAAGATAATGTTCCATCATTTTAAAAACAAAATTAAAAAATTATAAAATAAAATAAAATTTATAAAATATCCAAGTGCAAGCTCGGACTTAGGACCGATAAGGGGGGTTAAACTAGTTTGATGGCGCCAACCTTCCCCCTATTGCAACTTGGTATGTTAATTGGAAAATTTTCAAATTTCAGGGAAAAAAAATTAAAAAAATTAAAAATTAAAAAGTTAAAATTAAACCATTATACTTTAAATTAAAAAGTTAAAATTAAATCATTATACTTGAAAAATAAAACTATTCGCCATCACATTCCGAAAGATATTGCAATATTAAAATTTAAAAACAATTTAGTACATAATATAAGTGAACCCTCAAACTTCCAAGATGATGCACCCATCTTTAAAATAGTTGTAAAGGAGTAGAAAAAATAAATTCCTGATCCTAAAGTTCAAATCAAAAAATATTTGAGATCCGAAAGTTCAAATCAAAAATTATCTAAAATCAAAAAATTCCAGTTAAAAAATCCGAAAGTTCAAGTTAAAAAGTCCGAAAGTTCAAGTTAAAAAATCTGAAAGTTCAAGTTAAAAAATCTGAAAGTTCAAGTTAAAAAATCTGAATGTTCAAGTTAAAAAATCTGAAAGTTCAAGTTAAAAAATCTGAAAGTTCAATCTAAAAAATTCAAAAGTTCAAGCTAAAAAATCCGATAGTTCAAACTAAAAATTTCTAAAAACCGAATGTTCACATTAAAAACACAGTATATTCACAAATGAATAGAGTAAATCATTAAAAATACAGTATATTCACAAATGAATAGAGTAAATCATTAAAGACTCACCAAACAGTATCCCATCAAGAATATAATCCATTTCTTATAGCACGACATTTCATTTTTAATATATCAATTACACATCATATTTTGCTCATAACATCTAACCATGTCAATTCACTCGATTCTTGGTCCAACACCAGAGTATGACTACTTGGCATTAGATGCAAACCATATCACATGTAAAAGACTTGCTTGATTGATTGGTCATAAATGTCTGATTGGACATAAATGTTTAACTGGTAATAAAACTTTAAAGTGTTTATATAGTCGTGTAAATATTGTTTTAAGTGTGTGTGTATTAAAATGTATATTAAAATGTAACCTGTGTGTGGAATGCACAAATTCTTCACAGCTGGACCACTAACAAGCTAACTTTGTGGACCTAATGTTGTGTGGTGGATTTGTGCATTTACGAGTTTAAAAATATTTTTAAGAAATATTTCTGATCTATATATTTTCTCAGGAAATTGATGGGATAATCATTTTGTATGCACAATAATATAAATTTCTGGATATTTTTGAATCTATCAATATTGTGCGTAGTTAAATTATTATTTCTCAACAAAAAATTTAAAATTATATTTCTAAATACAGATATATGAAGACAACTATTGAAGTTTGGTATCTTTATGACATTGAAATTAAATGCTTCTCTTTTATCATATATATTGCTATATAATTTGTTGTCAATAATAGTTAAATCCAAATCCAAAAATTCAACTTTGTTTGAGTTAAAATTAGTCTGTATTAATTTTAGGTATTCCGGATAAAAATTAATGTTAGGTTTAAATTCTCTATCATGACCTATAATAATTAAATCATCTATGTATCTTAACAAGAGGCAAGAGGGTTCCTTTCTTCGAACTATTTCATAATGGTGTAAATACAGGTTAGCGAGACTATTACTAGCCGGGCCACCCTGAGGCAATCCTTTGATTTGTTTATAAAGTTTGTTCTCAAAAATAATGAAGTTCTCCTGTATAACAAAACGAATAAGTGTATTGAACTTTTCAGAATTAATGTAATTATTCAAATCATATTTCTCATATGCATCTGAAAGTACCTGAATTATATCTTCTATTTTAATGGAGTTAAATAAATCTTCGAAATCGAACCCATTCACAGAAAATACCTCTTGTTTTGATCAACTTCCTTTATTACATCATGGCTGTTTTTTATAATAGAAGTATCCTTAAATTTGTCTATTGTATCTTGTAATATGGTCTGTAAAATTCTTCCCGATTTTGATATATAAGTATTGAACCCATTTGTTACACTGCGGAATTTGATTGGATTCTTATGAAATTTAGAGTCAGAAATATATGGGGATATATAATTTTATTGCTAGAAATATTTAATTGTTTACCAAATGCCAATAATCTGTTGTTAATTTCTTTCATACTAAATTTACTTACATCATATGCATTCTTATTTTGTATATGATCATTTATTAATTTACTATAATAATATTTACATATAATTGCATAATTTTCTGGTACTTTATCTACATAAACAATCACAAAGTGTTTTTGTAAGTTTTCTATTGGTCCCTTAATTTTTCTATAACAATCTTCATTTTTTGTTCTAAAATTAAAATTCATTAAGTCCTTGAGGACATGAAAACCATATTCTTTAAAAGCCTGAGTAGGTAAATTATATTTAATTGCAACATTTAGAATAAATTTATTAATATCTTCTGATAGTTGTTTTCTCACATTTAAATTGCTGTTTGAAATAGTCAATCGATAACCAGTACCTTTGCTTATAATTTCTCTTAATTTCTGTGTGTGTGTGTGTGTGTGATCCTGTACAATTTCTAAGTTGCCAGTTATTACGTGCCCATAATATTCGTCTACGTAATTCTTGTATTCATCGCAACAACATTCTTTTTTATCCACCAATTCCTTAATACTATTATAGTTGAAAATTGATCTACTAATTTTTTTATTATACTTGAACGCTCGTTTTATTAACACATTTTTCATCGGAAATAAATCCATGTGTTTCCCAAATATTTCAGAAAATTGTATCCCATTATATGATTTATTCATGTATGCAAAGTACAATATTCTATATCATAAACCTCCTTAGAGTCTATTTTTATTTTTACTCTATTTGTAATATATTTGCATAAATCCATTACCAAGTGTGATCCATGATTATCTTTTAATCTAATAATTTTAATAAATTTAAAACTATTATTATTTCCTGTTTTTTAAGTCCAAATAAAAAATACTTTATTTTTCCAACACTAAAACTATTCTCAAAGTCTTGTAATAAAATATTTACTTCTTTTTTAACTGTATCTATATCTCTATTTTCTCTCTTTTTGCGTTCACCCTTACCAACTCTTTTTCTCTTATTACTAAAAACGAACATTGAAAAAACAAACAACATAATAAAAAATTCAAAAAACACAATAGTTAAAAAGTAATCAAATGTAAACAAAATATATTATCAATAGCTAAAATTCTGTTTCTATTAAGAAATCAAAATCAACTATATATTTTTGGTCTTAAAATTTATATTCGAATCATTAAGACATTATACAGAAGTAAATTCATACACATGCAGGCGCAAAGCAGCTCATCATATGAATGAAAAATATTTAAATATATAAAAACAATCACAATTATCAATTTAAAAATTGAAATATATGAATCCCAAAATACTTCAGAATATCAATATATATATATATATATATATACCACACCGTGGCGAAAAAAAAGTATTTTTCCAATTATTTATTTATTTTGTCTGTGTTTGATTGCAATAATTAGATGGATTTTTATTAAAACGTTGGGAAAATACAACTTTTACTCCGCTGAAAATGAAATGACGCTCGGCGGAATAAAAAAACCAACAGGAGTAAAACAATTCTGCGTTTTAAGGTTTTTAATTAATATCATCAAATCTAATTACAAAATTGGAAAATAAATAGTAAAAATGGATTTCTCGGATCATTCCTAACCTTCTACGTACCGTTGGAGAGTTTATGTGTCATACAGTTCGTGAGAAAATAGACGTATATGCAAAAAAAAAGGACAGATGCATACGCTTGTTTACCTTCGAATTTCAATAGTGTAGATAAGTGTATTACGTTTTGATACACAAGCATACACATGTTTTGCCTTCACGTTGTATTCTTAAATAAAGGCAGGTTACCCATTAGAAGAGCAATCGAATGCACCTGGGGTTAGTTTTTGGTTCATTCACAGCGTTTCTCAACTTTGGTTTTCACTACCCCTCTTTGGGGCGTGATAGCCTTACGTGGAGGATGCAAGCATATCAAAATTTGAAAATAAAATATTATTTAAAATAATATATTTATTTACTGAAAGGAAGCAAAAAAATACATTCTGACATAATAAAAATAAAATACACATTTACAATGATATAATATACTTATGAATGTATCAGTACTGCACAATGTATTCAATAATTAGTTTAAAATACTAAATTTGAAGATACAGTTTAATAATCATTAGTAAAGCCATATTGGTTTTGTCATAAACAAAATTCTCAATACTTATCTTGATAATTTGTACTGTTTATAATTAAATTTGATGATAGTTTTAGCATCAAAGTGCATTATTGAATTCAATGCAGTGTTATTATATAGAGATGGGAGCGATGAAAATTATGTTTGAAAACTGGGTCTCAAGTGTTTAAAGATTGAGAAACACTGGGTTATATATATATATATATATATATATATATATATATATATATATATATATATATATATATATATATATATATATATATATATATATATATATATATAGTTACTTCAAGATGTCAATTAAATGAATTTGGTGATATCCTGAGTGGTGATATAATCAACTAGAGGATACATGCATATTTACTTAAATTTTCATAATCTGAAAGAACATTTTAAATATTCTTGAAAACAGTTTTTTTTTAAAAAAATGCTGAATAGTATAATTTTTTTCAATGCCTAAATCTGTTGTATTCTTTTTTGATTTTAGAGTTAAAAAAGTGTGTAAAAATTAAAATCATAATTGTAAAAGATTTTATGTTTTTACAAAACCTAAAATAATTAGGCAATATTTTCACGTAGTTATAAAATTTCCAGACAATAGTGGCTCACAAGTTTTTAAAAAACTGCCATATATAAATGAATATTTTCAAAATTAATACATCTCCTTATCAGAACTACGACAAAAAAAGCAAATAACTCCTTAGTAAATCCGTATTTTGCTTTTATTTTATCGTACATTTTATTTTATTTTTTGATATTCCTTACAGAATAACATAAAGAGCTTTAAAAGAGAAATCTTTCTTCCGTCAGCAAGTATCACATAACTGAAGATACACTATCTAAATGTGAAAAATAAAAGAAATTTCTATACTTTTTTAAAAATCCTTTCTCTTAATGTTCGCGAATTTCGCTTTCTGGCAGATTAGATCTTCTCAATTTCGAAATTGAATATCGAACATCAAAGTAACTGGATTGAATTTTTTCTTTCTAGTCTTTGTTTCGGTTTCAAACATCAGTATTCTCCAAAATTTTTTTCTATTTTTTAAAAGAATAAAGTACGTTATTTGAAAGTAATGTTTTTTTAGCTTTATAAGGAATAATTCTCAAATTGTTTTCATTTAAGGTATCCGACTACGTTTGGATCTGTTACTTTTCGAAAGATTATAAATGTGGATATTTTTTATATCTCGTGTTACTCAGATTATAATGAATGTATATATAGAATTGTTAAAAAATATTATTACATTAAAAATTATTTAAATGCAATATTTTGGCAAAAAATAAACATAGAATTAGCTATTTTAAAAACATTGTCCTTTAAAGGAAAATTATTCTATATCAATCATATTTTTCCTTTATATATCGAAGAGCCTTGTACAGAGCCTAAGCTAGGATATTTGAAATACATAACTTAGAAGAGGATTTATCCATATATTTTAATAGAAGATACTAGAAAAATTTTAAGAAAAAAACACACTGATATTTAAATTGGTAGTAACGCTGAAAATAATGTGAATTTCTTAAAACTTCTAGTTCTAGCCCTCTGGATAATTCTTTGTTTTATATAAGAACACTATTTTTTTATTATAGAAGTATTTTTCATCAAAGGAGAATGTTTTGAAAATAGGTCATTCTAAGTTCATATTTTTGCCAAAATATTGCATTTAAATAATTTTTTATTCTACTAATATTCTTAAAATAATTTTATACATCTATTCAAGTAACATTAAATATCACGAAAATTATCCATTTATACGCTATTTCTAAAACCCAGTTCCGAAAGTAGTTGGATACATTAAAGATTTTACAACTATTTGATATCAGATTAAATAAGGTTTAGCAACTTTCAATAGTGTTTAAATAGATTCAAAAACACTATTTAATAACCATTTTCTTAAATAATTCATTTTATTGTTTATATTAGTTTTAAATTTAAATAACATTACATATTTTAATTAAAAGTAAAAACGGGTTCCTCTAAATAGCATAACGCTGAGACAAGAGAAAAATATGTGAATTGATTGCACTAATATGTAATGATTTTTTGTTGTGTTAATACGTATTTCAGAATAATGAATATTAAGTTAAAAGTTCTCTAAGAGATTTATATGATTGTAATTTATTGATTTACTTTGTTTTATCTACTTCTAATTAAATACTTCAATGAGGTAGTGAAATTTCAACCATGACTGATCGATTTTTTTATTTCCTTTTTTTTCTTGTATTACACTCTCCGATTTTTTAACCCTGTATGAAAGAAAGAATTAGACTTAGAAACATCTTGCTTTCTCTTCTCTTGCAAATTTACGAGTTCCGACACCAACTTTATGTCAAGAAGATTCCACTGACTTAAGTTAATTTAATAAGCCTACAGATCATGTTAGACCAAGTTGGAGCTAAAAAATTCAACACAATATTGCAGATGTAATGGGCATCAGTGCATAGATTTTTAAATATTTTATTTTCAACCCTTTCGAGTCATTTGTGTCATATATGCACTAGTTACAAGCACCCTTATCGGCCGTTCAATGCACTTTTCCGTGGGATCAGTCAATCCTGAAGAGTCAGCACAAAACGAGATTTAACAATGCATCACCCGGTTTTCAGCGACATTCGGGGAAGAACATTTGGGACAAACCTGTTTTTACAATGATTATATTGATCAGTACGCCATCACTATAAGGTTAAGAGAGGTGACACCTACTATATGGTTTTGATAAATTATAACAGAGAAGATACGATAGTACACCAGCAAGTGGTGGGTAATATGAATTTGTAACGGCTTCTATTCAGATATTCTACTAATCATCGTGCGGAAAATATTCTTTTTTTCAGTGATTTTAGTTTAAAACCGCTTTCCTTCGATATGAAGTATGTAAGTGTAAATACTATTTAAGTGCCAGCCGTTGAAAATGGGGTATAATGATTAAGAGAAAATAATTAAGCTGAAATCCAAGTGGTAGTAAGCATCAACTGGGGGTCTTGTATATGGCAAATAATTCGTCAGGAAGTGATTAGAGGTAAGGTAACGATACTTGGAGCTGAACGAACTATAAGGCTACGAAAGCAATTGATTGTTCAATCGGAATACTGCGAAAAATCAAACATTTTTCAGAAATGAATTGCATAATCTGTGGCACAATAAAGTTCGTATGACCAAAAACTTCAAGGTAGCTGATTAGAAATTTGTAAAGGAAAACTGATTGGGCAGTAATAAACATTAGATAATTTTCATGACACTGTTTAACCCGTTCGGAACCATGATTGCACACATGTGATCAAGCGTTTCTCTCTCCAGGGTCCACTTTATCATATATGTGACTGCACTTTCCCTTGTCTGAGAACCATGATCAAACCTGTGGCATGTGAGTTTGGAACGTTTTAATTTTAATTTTTATTAATCTTTGGAGGGCTGGTGAAGTCCATTTTTTCGAATAATGTTTCACAAAATTTTGAACTTCAATATGGGTTTTGGATTCCAAGTTTTTTTAAATAAAATAGATCCGGGATATTTATTAATGTAAACATTGCATATGTTTAGATTTTTTTAGAGAATCGGGCATTTAAAGGTTCGTGATTTATTGCGCACTGGATAAATGTTTCTATTTTGACTAAGTTGGAAAGAAAATTGAAGGCTTATTAGTTTATTGGGCATCAGGTAATCCTAATAATAGTTTCAGTATTTATTTTATTTACAATTCGTATTTACAATAATCATTTAAATACTCACATTCGATAAACGCGATGACTTATTTTTAACGAAAGAAATAATCGTTTGTTCTTACTGATTCACTTTTAATTCCGTAAGAACAAACGATTTTTTTTTCTTGCTATCGTAACCAGAGATGACATAACCATAAGAACATAAAATAAAATATTAATGTGATACTAATAAAGCTATGAACAGTATAATGATTATTAGAAATAAAAAACGTTATATTATCGGTATTTAAAGTGATTTGTATCATTTTTAGCCCCAGCAAGTTTTTGTGAGGGAAAATTTATCATTTGAGATTTGGCAGACAGTATTTTGTAAATTTTTCATCTATTTTATTTTAATCATTATGGCGAAAAGAGAACTTTTTTTTAATGAAATGAAAGCATTTTCTTTAAAATTCACAATTGTTTTTTTGAAATATATCGAAAATATTTGTACAATGCATTCAGATATTGTCAATAATACTAAATTGTAAATTTTAGAGTATTTGATTACATTAAAGATTTTATATGAATTTTTGAAGGAAATTAGGCTTAGCACATAAATTCACTCATTCCCGTGCGTGTGCATACTTTCAAAACGTGTGGCCCTGAGGAAACGCTTCTTCTCCTTTCACCGGTCCTAAAGGGGTTATAAATCATAACTACTCTTACATTTTTTTACGGAAGTATTGATTTTTACATAAAAATGTGAACTAAATAAACATTTTATCAAGTATTTCACCAATAAAAGGAAATAAATATTTAATGTTTCTACAATTTTAGCTAATATATCCTTTCGTCCATAATCTGCAGAAAAATTACTCAGTGGGGTTTCTTATATAATTTAATAAATATTTTCTAATAATAATTTATTTGGAAACTTTAACATAAATATTTATGTAACTAAACAGGTTTAGGCAAAATAATTCCCTGGTATTTTTTTAAAATTATTTAAGGACACAAATTTCAGCTTTTTCCAAATTAAAACTTTTTACATGAATTTAACTGAATTTTTCAAAAACGATACCATTAAAATGAAGTATTAGTTATTTTAAAAACCATTCCTGCTTTTTATATAAATAGAATAGCAAATTATTTTTTTTTTTATATATATTCTCAACAAATTACGTACATTACAAGATTTATCATGGAGCAGCCAAAGTGGAATGTTTCAGATTACATTTCCTTTCTTTCTCATTCAAACTCTTTATGCCTTTTTATGGCTAAAATAAATCACCCGCAATAACTGTAAAACGGATGTTTGTTCCAATAAAAGTATAAAAGTAATAAATTTTCCTATTTAAAATGTTCGTAAAAGTTGACTAAATGCAATAAAATATGTGACTAAAATTTTCCGTCTTTTTTCCAGAAGCACAACTTTCTGAAGTTTGAGTGTTTTATATTTTATTTATTCTCATTTTAAAACATCTCTGTTCTACCCAATTCTAAACATTTTCTTCCAATTTTTAGGGAAATATTTAAACACTAAATGTTTTGAAATTTTCCCTGACGCCACGACGGAGCTAATTTTTCATAGCTAATTTCCACCGCATTGCATTAGTTTTAACCATGAATAATGTTCTTTAGAGGGAAGTAACTGTCATCCATTTTTGTTGTTTGTTCATTTTAGAGTTTTTGTATCTTCAAAGTATATTTTACACCAAATAAGAAGTCTCTAGAGATTGATTATTTGCATCAGTTGGAAACATTATTTTCTTTTTGTTTTTCTCGTTGTTCTTTTTGTATGTTTAATGTTGAAAATAAATGTTTCGGGATAAATAGTTAATGCTATGCAGATACGTTTTACAAGAAATTTCATATTATATTTATAACGAAGAAAATACATTCAGTAGGAAAATTTAATAGCAGATTCATTAAATGTTACATGCGTTATACATGCAACAGAAATATATGAGTAAAATAAATAAAATAATAAAGTTGTAATACAATTGGAATTGAATACCTTAAAAAAGGTATCCAACTACTTGCAATAACTTAAAGAAATAGAGATATGGGGATTTTTTTGTTTTTTTTTAGAATTATTTAGTACATTTTAAGAAATATATGCTAAAATTAAGAAAAGAAAAATAAATAATTATTACTAAAATCGGAAAAAAATGGTAAAAGTTTACAAAAAAATTGCATATATGGTTCTCATTTTGTACAAAACGTTTATGAACAAATTTTCAATTTTGATGTGTTGCTTTGCTATTCAACTTTGAAATGAACCCCATAATAAGAGATATTTTATTTTTTTCAAAAACTAGAACACTTTATCTTTATCATTACATGAAATTGCTTAAAAGACAGTGATTATATTTATATAAGGGACAGTAAATTTGTTAATAAAATAGTAATTGATAAATTTGAAGGTTAAAATACATCTACTATTATATAGAACCTACACAAACAATTCAGTTAAACATTCTCAGAACATTTTGAACAATTGCTGTCCCCTTTTGAGCATTTTCAAAAAGTACATTTCGAGTTAAATGCATTTTAATGTATGACATCTTGTTGAAAGTAATGACATCTGCTTTTAATAAAACACATGCGGTTTTTCTTTTTCTAGTGAATGGAATGAAAAATAGTACACTTGGTATTTGTATTAAGCTCATAAGATGGCCTATACAATAAAATTGTAACAAAATTGTGAATATTTGGCAAAATTCACAATTTTATGTTAGTAGGATACCTTAAGATTACTTTTGCGTGAATAAGAATATTTCATTAGCACCATTTGTTCAAAACTGATAGCAAATGCTATTAAAGATAGATGTTTTACGTACTGATTGACATAAAACTTATACGTCCTTTAATCTTTACTTTTAAATTTAAATTGTTTTATTATTTTCCTAAAGAGAAGTAAAGTAAATAAGTTTTCTAAAGTAAGTAAATATATTTTTGTTGTTAGCATTAAAAACCTTGGGTAAAATATAAGCATAGACTACTAGCATTTTTTAAAGAAATCATATAATTTATAAAATAATTGTTATATCTTTATTTACAATTTACAATTTTTTGTCCATTACTAAAGATATATTGTTTCATATTATATGATGCGTAGTTATTATTTTATAGTAATATTATGACGTTAGTTACTAGGATATACAGTAATAACATTAGTTAAATTATAACTTAGTTAAAATAAATTTTATGTATTTAAAACATTAGAGAGCTTTAGCATTAGTTAATTACAAGTATGTATAGTTATATTCACATTACAAAATTGTTTTGTTAGAATTGATAACTAATGACAAAAATAATAGCATTAAAAATAAATTTAGCTGTATTTAATTATGTATGGCAAAGTACATTTTCGTAGTTTCTATTAGCTAATATAAATAATGAATCATCAGTTCCCTAAAAATTGTGTTAATTACAAAATATTGGCCTTTATGTAAGCATTCCAGTGTCTCTCAAACTGTGGGGTGCACCCCTCGGGGGCGTTATAAATCTTTGAAGGGGGTGCCATCACATTGGAAAGTCGAAATTAAAGGATTATTTTTAAAAAATGACTAATTAACTGAAAGTAAACAAACAAAATACATTTTGACATAATAAATAAAATACACATTTACACTTGTATAATACACTTATAAATTATCAGAACTGCACAATGTATTTTATAATTATTTATCAATACTAAGTTTAGAACAATTTTAATTACCAATAACACATGGTCTTGTCAAACATAAAATTATATACAAAAAATAACACTTATCTTGATAATATGTATGGTTTATAATTAATCCCTTGTTACACTTATAATTAATCTCTTAAATTTACACGATTCGCTCCGCAATGTCACAGTTTTCAACATAGGCGTGCGTATGGGGTTTTGAGGGGGGGGTAAAAGGAATAAAAATAAGCAAATCCTCTGAAATAAGTAAATCATTTCGCAAACACTGTCAGGGTGCTTTTATTACATTCCTATGCCTTTGAAATACTTTTATGGATAGTATTGCACAGAAAAGATCGTACTTTGGGAAAACGTATATATACGTCTAGGGAAAATAGCCCTTTGGAGGAGAGAGACGTTTATATACGTCTGTGGCAAGTGGTTTAAGTCGTATTGTAGGTTTACCAATAAAGTTTGTTCTTAGATTGTTCATATTTATAAGAGCATGTTAGAAATACACTATTTAAAAATGTTATAAATCTATTTTAGAAGGAAATGTGTAAAAAAATAATTTCGAATAAGACTTAAATTTTAAATAAAAACACATTTTGAAATTTTTTCTATTTGGTTCCAAAATTGATCTCCAAGACTGAAAGTATAGTGACCGATTACGTGTTGGGGATTTGTCACAGTAATAAATAAAAATAAATGCTCGAAGGAGGAAAAATTCTTTAGTTCAGAATACAAATACTGCTTACATAGGTAGATTTATCACTTTGACAATTAAAAACCCTTATAAAAATACCTTTAAAAATTACATGCATGTTTTGTTGTTATTACCAGTCTTAAAAATTGGATTTGTTATATCTCACAACAAAGATAGCATTAACTGAATCTATATGCAAATTGGAAATCTAAAGCTGGATTTAGCTGGATAGTTCTAATCAAGACAATATTAGTATTTTTATTTAATATTAAATTTGACTGTATTAGCATAAACTGAATTGACTGTATTGTCTTTTGACTGAAGATCCAAAATGTTTAGACTCAGTATTGTAATTATTTGTTAATAAGTTTAAGTAATGTGAATAATAATTAAAAAGTTAAGGATTAACTCCACTGTATTGCTAAAAATAATTAAACTATCTATGCATCTAAATCAATAACGAGTCGTTATCGATCATTTTTCTTTTTCATAAAAGAATAAATAGGTATATATATATCTATATCTATCTATCTATCTATATATATATATATATATATATATATATATATATATATATATATATATATATCTATATATATATATATATATATATATATATATATATATATATATATATATATATATATATATATATATATATATGTTATATATATGTTATGTATATATATATATATATATGTTACATTACGTATTGGCCGAATGTAGTATTTTGAAGAGTGTTAGTAGGTTTTCATTAAAAACATCTTCAGTGGACGTTCATCTTTTTTTTATTTTGAAGCACACATCAAAATCTTAGGACAAAATTGCGGTACATTTTCACGTTGACGAGACAAACAAACTTGTGGCGATTATAAAGCAAAGCGGACAGGAGACAAGCAGCAGCAACATCTTGGAGGGCACCACACAAAGACATATAGATCAGCTATTTACATTCTTACATGATGAAGGCAAGCGGACAAAGAGAGCGGTTACACCAGATTTTTGCTTTTATATCAGCAGTGGTTATAACGTAATAATAGTTCTGATTGGCTAAAATGGGCGGGTCAGGGATTTCGGACTAGCCGGTTACGATTAAGATTAGAATAGTAATTTTAAACCAAAGAATTAAAGTTAGTTTAAAAATTAGTGCAAAGATTTAATAAAAAGGATACTAGAGGGAATTATTACATATATATTTGAATATATTAACGAGATGATAAATAGTGCATTCTGCATTTGCAGCATTTGAAAAAGGGGGAAATAATTCTTAATTCACGACAATGAATCCAGGTTTTGTAAACAATTATTCAAAGTCAAATAAAGAAGAGAACATACTGATTAAGCTGATGTTATTTGAGTCAAGTTATAGTTTATTATAATAATTTTAAAGAATATTCTTCGTACTCCTCTCACCTACATTTTTTTAATTACTCATACATATCATACCTTACACTTTCTATTTTTTTAAATATATTTTGCTTGTATCATATTCAGGCTAAGAAAAGTACCTATAATAGATCAATATAAAATATATAGGTACACGTATATACCGTTTTAAACATTTTTCTCGGATAACAGAAATATAGAGAGAATGAAATATTCTGAAATGTATATGTAATACATTATTTAGTGTCATTTGCAACTTTAGAAAAAGATATCAGATGTATTAAATGTTTTTTTTAAAATGTAAGACTACAGAACGAAACTTTTCTTCTTTCATTTTACATGTGAAATACATTTTATGTATAAATCACAATTTTGAAAAGAAATAGGAATTTCCGTATCTTTTTTTACCTAGCAGTGTTATTTTCAAAGCTAAAATGCACACCATCATAACATATATAACGCTTTACATGTATATAATTTTATCATTGAAAAGCTACATTATTCGTTTCTGCTACATATGAGATAGATTATGTGGAAGTATATATATAAATACACTTTTTGTGTGTGAAAACATTAAAAATGGGACGAATAATATATATTATGATGGTGTGTTTACTGTAACATTTATTGGGATTTTATTGCATCATACAGATTAAGATTATTTTAGAAATCTCACGCAAATAGGTTAATATTAAAAGTAATTGAAACATAGTTTTATTTCATAATGTTTCTCTTGAAATCGGGTAAAAGTGGAAATGGCACGTTAAGTACAGGAAAACAATATTGCCAGGTAATTGAAAGAATGCATGCGTGTAGTTTAAATACGAATTTGTGATATAGCTTTTATTTTATATTTTGATAATTATGTTTAAGGGGTCACATGGGTGTTAAATTTCTCTAGGGGTCTGAAAATATAAATAATTTTCAAACAGGTATAATTTCTTTAAATTTAATTTAAATAATTCGAATCTTTTACACATTACTTATAAAGGAATGGGGCTTCAGAAAAGTATAAAATGTTTAAAATATAATCATAATAATTTAAAAAATTATAAGCATATTAAAATAAGAAATTTTTCTATAAGAAATATTTATTAAGTTTTACGTCGTGCATGCTATTTTCTAAAAGAGTAGGTTTAATTACTAGCTATAAGTTGATTTATAAAGGCAAATGTATTCTTAATACTTTGTAGCTACTTTTATATAAATAGAATAAAAACTTACATATTTTAATAAATAAAAAATATACATTTTTAAAAAATATTTAAAAAATTGCAATATTTTACAAATATTTTAAAATAAAAAAGATATATAATAATAAAATTAGGTAGGGTTTAAAGAGCATGATGCATTGTATAATTCTATAAAGTTTTATACATCAGAGGCTAATATTTTAGAAAATAGCGTGCGCAAAGAAAAAAATTCTTAATATTTATTATAGAATTTTCATATGCTTATGACTTTTAAATTATGATTATATTTTAAACATTTTATACTTTTCTGAAGCCCCATTCTATTTTAAATAACATGTAAAAGATTCGAATCGTTTAATTTAAATTTAAAAGAATTACACCCGTTTGAAAATCGTTTATATTTTTAGACCTCTAGAGAAATTTAACACCCCTGAGATACCTTAATTCATCTAGAATTTTTAAACTTTATGTAAACAAATTTAATTATACAGGAGCATCTAGACATCTTTATAACGGTTACAAACTTTTAGGACAGTTAGTATACAACTAGACGATGGAAAATCACATAGCATTGCATGGGCAAAAACACTTTGCTGGAGTGACTGGGGCAACCAATAACACCAGAGGGACATGACACAAATTAGAAAGAGAAAACATGTTCCTTATCCTTATAGTGCAGTAAAAATAACTTTAAAGGAACAATGATAGTCTTCAAAATAAGTACTGGATGTGATAGGGGTGCACACGTAGTTATTATGCAGGATCCAATAGATATGAGAAATTCTGACATGAATTAGAATGGTACCGGGATTGTTCTGTACCAGATCCAGCACAGTCTACTCGTTGTTGTTTTTTTTACTCTTATTTTACGTGCCAGTGTGTCTACTAGGAAGGGTTCGATGTCGGACAATTTCTGGTGCAAGAATGCTAAGAAGGTGTGACTAAGAATTTGCGATCTATTGTAACGCTGGGAGTAAAACCAGTGTGCGGTCCATATCTTGAAATCAGCAGCTCCATGTACTAGATGCATATCAGCGAGCTCTACAATCGCATGGGATATCCTACTCCCAGTCTTTCGGTTTGTGGAATAGAAGCTTCATAGCAAGCGCAGAAACAAAAACCGCGTGTAGTCATGCTCCGTTATCAAATTTTTCAGCTTATAGAGTTCCATCTAAAGGGTGTAACTAAACTCTGCGGCAAAGCTTTAAGAGGTGATAGTACACATCAAGACAAACAATAGTAAATAGGAAACTTAGGTTACCAAACGTCTTCCGAAGGAGATAGGTACCATTGAAGTTTAGAGTCCGAAATTTCAAATGATTATAAAAAACTGGAAAATGGGTCGATTCGTTAATGGTTTTCACTAAAATTATACTTTTTGTCAGTATTTATTTGAAAAATAAATATGAAAGATAGATCTAAAAAAGTGTCGAAAGAGGACGCTTTAGACTTTGGAGTAGTGAAAAACTATTTTTTACCGTTATTTTTGTATCACATTACATGCTTTCAAAAGCTTAGTCTTAAACTTAAATTTTGAGATCAAAATCTGAATCATTGGGGGTGGTTAAGTAGTGCAAACTCAACTGTGTTCAGCAGGTGAAATTTGAACCCCCCTCCATCCTTCCTTGGAATCAGTTCAGTTATTCACGGCATTGGATGCTCGGCCGTAGACTAGGCAGCAAATACTACCTACTAATACTACGTAAAATATACGAGAGAGAGATAACAAAATTAAATAAAATGTTAATAATAACAAACATGATCAATTTCGCAATGAAAAGGGGCCACAGTAGCCTAGTGGTTAAGGTATCCGATCATGCAGGCATATCATGAGCTCGAGCCCAGTACCATTAAAGACCCGCCGTTTAGGGAAGCAATGCACATTAAATCTATCAAGAGCTTAAACGTCCTCCTGTAGGTGTGTATAGTAGTGTCTACCTCCAACGATTGGCTGTGCAACCAGACTTTGCCGCACTCGTGCTATTGACAGATGAATGCAGTTTCAGTCAGTAAGGCATTTTCAAAGTGTACAATGCACACAACCGGACGTACACTAACCCACACGCTATCCATTCTCATTCATATCAACAGCATTTGAGCGTCAATATGTGAGCCAGAATTATCCATGATCAATTTATCGGTTCATATCTTTTGCTAAGGCACCTGGATGGTGTAGCGTATCTCGTATTCCGACAAGAGGTTCTACTGCAAAGTGTTCCAGCCAACATAAAAGCTCGTATATGGTTTCAACATGACAGATCGAGTGCCCATTTCAACGCAGATGTGCGAAGTTTATTGGATACAGCATATCCAGGGCGATGGATTGAACGCGGTGGTCCGTTTAATTGGCCAGCTCGCTCAACTGCCTCTCCTGTCTAGACTTTTTTTCTCAGTGGCCATATGAACAGTCTTGTTTATGCAAGTCCCGTCTACTCCGATGATGCCCTGGTTGCGAGGACTGCCGTCGTAGCAGGCGATATCCGGGAGATGTCCGGGGTATTTGCTAATGTTCGACAGTCACTCCGCCGGCGGTGTGAGGCCTGTATCCTTGCTGGTGGGTGTTCTTTAGAGCAATGTTTGTGATTCCGCAAGAAAATCATGCGTGTATTATCTTCTACATGTCATCATTCATTCAACCTTCATTCATGTGCACTACATGCTACATCAAACTGTTTCTTTTTATTTTTAATGGATATATTGCTCATGTCCGTTAAGAATATATATATATATATTTTTAATTTTGCCTTTCCTCTCTCATTTATTTTACGTATAGGAGGTAGTAGTTGCTGCCTGGTCTACGACATCAAAATCGGGAATAACTGAACACTGTTCAGTGGGGAGGGAGTTTCAAATTTCACCTCCTGAACACAATTCCGTTCGCGCTACTTAAAACCCTCCGATTCAGATTTCGAGCTCAAAATTTAAGTTTAAGTCTAAGCATTTAATGTGATCAAAAAATAACGGTAAAAAATAGTCGTTCGTTACTCAAAAGTCTAAAGCACCCTCTGTTGACATTTTTTAGATTTATCTTTAAAATTTCTTCTCAAGAAAATACTGACAAAAAGAATAATTTTAGAGAAATCTGCTAACGAATCGACTCAGTTTTCCGTTTTTTATAATCATTTGAAATTTCGTAACCTAAATTTTTTTGTCATCTATCTCCTTCGGAAGACGTTTGGGACCCTAAGTTTCATATTTACTATTGTTTGTCACACCTTAAAATTTTGCCGCAGAGTTTAGATACACTCTGTATAGCGTGCACCTGTTATACGCTTCCCAGGATTTTTGCTGTATTAAAAATAATTAAGATGTTTCCTCCTCTTTTTCTTGTCCTTCCTTTCTTGTATTTTATATGGCCACATCTAAGCTAGGAAAGGTTTCCAACCATCAATATCTATGTTATTTACCATCATATATGTTATATCCGTGTGTGTACTGAAAGTTTATAAACTTTGTATAAATCATAAAATAGGAATATAATAAAAAATAAAGAAAAACAGAAATGATACAGAAAGAATTCAACTGAATCTTTCTTCTGATAGAAAGAAATACGATATTTTTTGCGGTAATCTTTCTTTTAAACCAAGAAAATCCATTGAGCAGTGCAGATTTTTTCGCAAAAAAATCGAAGATATTATACATGAAAAAAGTAATAAAAGTTGAATAAGCATTAATGCTTCTGCAAATAAATTTGTTTTGAGACTATTTAGAATATCAATTGTCATCTCCTTTCCCTTAATTTTCAACTTGATTTCCATGTTCATCTTTCTCCAAATTATGGAAGTTAAAACATATTTTGTAAGAAACAAGAAAAACGAAAGGTCATAATAGTACGGGTTTATTAGTTTTGCACATAGTATATGTACATGTTAGAAAATATTATATAGTATATTATAAAGTAGGAAAGAGATAAAACGAAAACAATTTACACCAAATATTACTGGCAAGTGTCAACAAAAAGGCCATACACTTATAAGCGTCTTAATCTCTTGAGTCCAACACCAGACATATACTGCTTTAATCAGTACGGATCAGTACAGGGGACAGCGCCATCTATTGTGTCAGTTGTAAATTCAAAACAATTCGTTACATTTTAGAAATGCTTTCTTTAACAATATTTGTAACTGAATTTTAATTAATTACTACATAGAGACACATGGTACTTTAAAGAGTAAGACTGTATTTCTGTTTGTTTTTATTTTAAGCAATACAAAATTTTGTGTGCGCAATATATATTTTTGGATTTCAGTGCTGATGGATTTCAAGCATACTTGACTGATGTATTATTTTTATTTATTTATTTATTATTATTTTTAATTATTTGGTAATAAGTTTTAAATATTAATTTTATTCAAGAAATTAAAAAAAAACGTGAGACATAATGGTCTGCAAGAACGAAAACGATAACAATCCAACATATTTGTATAAGGCTATATATGCGCCTATACATTTTCTTCTGATGGACAATGTCAGATATAATTTTAAAAATAATTGTTCATTTATTATTTTCCCTAACATAAACAATTATCTACTTTACCAAATTTCTAAAATCGTGTATATATGCGTTTCGGGAAAAATTATTTCTGTACAGATTATTTGATCTTAAACGCACATTTTCTGCAAAATACCATTGCTTGAAAGCATAATATGGTTTTAAATCACATGAAAGCTACCAATAAATTATTTGCATTGACTACCAACTATTAACAATGTTCAGATGACGAGAACTAATTTTGAGAAGTTATTATCTCCTAATTTTAATAATAATTTACGAAAAAGCTTTGAAACACCTTTTCTATAAATGGATGACGAAGCATTCACACCAGTGTTGCTTAAACTTTCAATATTTGTAACCCAGTATTCTATCATATTTATCATCAACCTCCTACTTACAATAACAATGTATTGAATTCAATAATCTTATACATTGACGCTTAAGCTACAATCCTACTTTAACCTCTTAAGTACAACCGGCATACATGAGCGTCTCACTCAGCCAAAGCGTTAATTACCCCATACGTATCTACACATCTTTCCAAAGTACAATCTTCTCTGTACACTGATATCTATTCAACTATTCCGAAGGCTTTGGAATACAATAAAAGGGCATTGATAGTGTTTGCGAAGGAATTTACTTATTTCACAGAATGTTTTACTTATTTATTCATTTGCATCACCCCAATACATTCCATATGCGCCCCAAAGTGGATAATGGGGGCATTGGGGAGAGAATTGCGTAATCTTTAAACGGCAGTTAAGATAATAATTATAAACCATTAAAATTATCAATATAAGTGTTTACGATTTATATACTGTAAAATCCGACATATAACGCACACTTATACTTTCAAGCTGTAAATTTTAGTTTTTAGTTAAATTCGCCGTATAATGCGCACCCTATTTTTTTACAAAGACACATGAAATTCAAGTATGTAATGCTGTTATGTTTTGAAGTCATTTTTTTTTTAGTTCTTTTTATAAGCTTTAGAAAAAAAAATAGTGTAGTCTTAGAACTACAACTCTTTTTTAAAGTTCATTAAGTATGGCATTTCTATAAATAAAAAGTATTTTAATACATGTAGAAGTTCAGTTTTTGGCTACATCCATCTTTGTTTTTTTAATTATTTTTAATTCTATTATTTTTATGTCCGGCTTCTAACACACATCCGTAAATTTCGATCTCATTTTTTGTGTGCTAAGTGGGTTTTGTGTGCAAAGTTATACACCGGATTGCACGGCAATTTCATTAATGACAAGCCCTCGGGGGGTTACCTGGTAATTATTAAACTTGTTCTAAACTTAGTATTGGTAAATTAGTTATAAATTGCATTGTGCAGTAATGATACATTTATATGTGTATTATATCACAGTGCAAATGTGTATTTTATTATTTATTATGCCAGAAAGTATTTTGGCTGTTTAATTTAATAGAATTAACAATTTTTTTTAAAAAATAATATTTTGTTTCCAAATTTTTCAACATGCTCACACCCCCATCGTAAAGTTCTTAGGCCACTCAAAGAGGGATCACCCCACAGTTTGAAAAACGATGAAAAACATTCCACTACTTAATGAACCAAAGCATCAAAAACATAATAAGATTTTAATAAACATATTGTAGGTGTTAATATACATAGTTAAGAAACGTTTTAATCAAAAATTCTTGCAGTTAGTTAATTTGTCAAAATGGCATAAGTACACATATTTTAAAATTTATAATATAGATGCTTTATCTTTAGATGGATACAATCTACTATAGTATAATATACCAAAACTTCAATAAAACATTTCCCAGACATGTTGCTTACGAAATTAAAAAAAAAATGAGAAAGTAATAAACATAAAAGATATAAATTACAGCTATGAACTCTTTTAAAATGAGTCTAGACGTAAGATATAATTGTATATTTTATAGTTTCTTACATACGTATACGGTTGCATATAAATATTACTCTAAGAATTTTAATGTGAATACCATTACACTCTTAGTTTTAAACATAAATGTAAATTTTCCAAGTGTTTTTTCTCATACATTTTGCATTTACATTATTATGTGTTCCATGAGAAAATATGTATTTAGTAAATTACGAATTAAACAATGACTATAGGTATATATATATAAAGCGCAATAACGCAAAAGTAAAACTTTCCTTACATAATAGTGATCCAATACAAACATTTAAGCAATAAAAATTGAAAGCTTTTCCCAATATACTTTCTTATTTTACATATTTCATTTGTGTTTTTATTATATCTGAACAAATGTGTCAAGTAATGTTTAAAATATACACATTCAAGTCCTAAAATAATTAAAGTAGGTTTTAGTGTTTTTGATGTAGCTAAAATGGAGTTTCCTAAATGGTAACACATTGAATATCTGTCTTATATTCTTTAAATCTCCTTTAATTTTTGTAAGCTAATCGGAAAAAAATATTCTTGAGCTTCTCTCGAAAATATTTATTGACATATACTACTTGAAAATAAAATAAACATTTACGTATAAACAATATTACGTATTAGTCGGTTGGCAACCTTTCGCGACATTTCAAAACTGTTTAACTGCGCAAAAACTTTTGCCTAACTTTTAAAATATTTTACGATCAATCTCTAGTTAGCTATGATATATTCCGATAATTCTCTACCATGGGTACCAAAACAAGTTGGTTCAAAATTAATTGAGTTATTAATGCAAGTTCCACTGGATGGAACACTTGATTAAGTTAAACACACTTGATGAATGCAATGCAATCAATGCGTATCCTTAATATTAAAGGTGGTCGACACAGGTGAGATTCGTCAATGCAGATATATCTTTTCAAGTATTCCAGGGTGACCGTGGTAGTCTGATGGTCATCATATAGGATCGTGGCTGGCATGTCCCGAATTCGATCCCAGTACCACTTAAGACCCACCGTGTAGGGGATCTATGGCAACTTAAATCTGTTGTGAGCTCAAACTTTTTTCAGCTGCTGTAGTAGTTAGGAGAGGGGGTTCCATCTCAGGCGTCATCCACGTCACTTGATCATGGTTCAAAATTACGAGGTCCGTCGCCAAAAGCTCTCGTGTAGCTGAACAGTGAGACATTAATATTTACTCACTCACTCAAGTATTCCAGGCTTTTGGATTAAGGCAAACTAGTCTTCTAACCATTTCCTATGAATGTAATCATAAATATGGTGTAGCGGCTACATTGTAGCCTCTAGTTAGACGTATTACAAACAACAATGACAAGTTCATTGGAGTAACCTTTCATACATTATGTCCCCTTTAACTAATTGTAGTGACACATTTTGAAAATAGAAAATATGGACCTAATAAAGTTCTAATATATCTAACATATTTGCGTCTAACTCATGATTAATTAAGGAAAATATCCTACTAAACTATTAGAAAAGTGTTTATACAGCATTAGATTTAAAATTATTATTTTTTCTGTACCGGCACGAAGTTTGAGAAACAATTCTTTATTTGAGGATAGGTTTATCAGATGTAATTGTATAGATAATTTCGTATTATGATACTGTTATGCAATTTTATCAGGTATTCTAAAGAGGTTGATATTTTTAATATGTATCTTAAAGTGTTTAAGTGTAAAGTGTTATACTTTTGTGAACTCTTAATATGCAATAATTTTTATTCAAAATGTTTTTAATACTTTGAGGGCATTATATTTTGTTCTCTGCTTTCAATTTTTATGATTTCCCCCTTATTATTTGTCTTCTTAACTGCTTATAAATTTTCAATTGTGTCTTGTGAAATCTCTTATTTATGACCGTTCGTTTTTTTCTGAAATGCAATATGAAACTGGATTTTTTCTGTAGCGATAAATAGCCTAAAAAATAGTATTTCTGTAATTTCGCAGCCTTAAATATATAAATTCAACGTTAACTTGAACATAACTTGAACAAAAAGTTTTTTTCCTATTTTTAATCGAGATAACAATTAAGAATATGTGTATTGGTATGCTCCGGAACTTATCAAATCATACATTAATTTTAAACTCATGCTTACACATGCATCACATTCAAAACCTAGAAAATGGAGGAGATGAGAGATTATGTTTTTCGAAGAATTTCAAAATACTGTAAGTTGAAAATTTACTCTGAAATATCCACATAGTATTTTTAGTTACACTAGAAAATACGTTTCATTGAATAATTAGCAAGTCATTTTTTATCTAAAAGTAAACGAAAAGAATAATAATACATGATTGGAAAAGATTTTTTACATTACTTAAGCAACAAATCTGTTTTTCATTCATAAATAAGGAATCTTAAGAGAAACGCATTTAAAACATTGAGGAGTTTGTAGAAAGTCTTCGGTTTAACAAAATATGCAATAAAAACAGGGCATATACCTTGAGGCGGTTATATTTACAAAGGTAAGGTAATTGGGGGAAATACGCCAGTTTGTTAATATTACTTTCATCCGTTGATAGAGGGCAATTTTGAGCCAATTGTTTGAAGAGTCTGGTCTGACATTGAGAGTGACTTGTGAATTTATCTGAATTAATCCTATTTAATGGCCTTATTTTTCGATATTGTGAGGATTAAAAAAGTGGTGAGTACAACTTTTATAATATACCATTCCTCATATTTAAAGTTTATAAACGTTCTTGTTATTTTAAATAAGATATCAGTAATGTAATTGAGTTACGCATAATGTTACACACACGATGCATGTAGAAAAGGCCGCAACATTGCAGCAGTAAGGAAATAAGCGTGTGTGGCATATATCCCCTAGGTATGTGGAAGACGCAACATGGTTCAGAAATAAATTAAACGAACATTATTTTTTTCATTTTATAACACTGCATATTATCGTATAAAATATAACTAGAATAAATAATTATGCAATGAGGATGGCAAAAGGGATCGCCACAGAACGAGGATATGTAGGGGTGAAGTTGATTGCTACTTCTACCTGATGTACACCATCTGCAGGAAAATTCAGTTTTAGCAAACTAATTATGAAAGAAGTTTTTTTTTGTTTTACTATATTTATAGTTACTGCACATTTAGTTTGGCAATGTTTGTCTTATTTTTTTATTTACTACGGTGTTGTTGCATCTTACTCCATGATTGGTGGCATCTTTCCCATATATATGGGGAAGATGCCACAGTTAAATAAATTTCTTTAACATAATTTTTCTTATTTATTTTCATATTAAGAAGATAATCCACTTGTATACATAAACAATTAAATATTGAAAAATAAAGTGTATTTTTTTCTGGTCTTGTTTTTTTCTTCAATTTTCAATGTACTAATCGAACACCCCTTAAATGTGGCAGCTACATCCATTGCAGCAATAAGGTAATACGCGGGTGTACATATTGCTAGTCAAAATAATTTTTTTTTCAAAGTTCAATTTTCTATAAAGTACTTTATTTCAATACCGTTGTATTACTATAATTGTTTGAGTATTTTGAACGTCATCATTTATTATTTCCTTTCAATTCATGGAAAAGCTGTTTCATGATTTAACCTAAATGAAATTAAAATATTTGTTTCATTATTTATTTATTATATTTTGATTAGTTGTATTAAAATAAGTTTGCATTGGTAAAAATCGTTCTTAAAAATAACCATTTTTTTTCATTCGACTGATTATTACATTGCTTTTACACTTAACAAATGTGTTAATATTTTTTCATTTACCATTTAAAGCAAAACTCTCGTCTGAAAAGGATACAATCGATTATGCCTATTTTAAAGAAAATAATTAGAAAATATAAAGAAATATATTTTATAGCGAAAATAAATAACTCTATTTGGAAAACAAAGACAAAATAAAAGAAAAAGGAATCTCTTGCCAGTCCTTTTTCCAACAAATGTTAAAATATTAATATTCCTTATGTATACAATGAACATCAGCTGACATGATTCCTTAGTTATTAAACGTAAATAAAGTGTTATTTCTTATATGTAGTATAAATTTTAAAAAAACACATAATAGCAATTTCATTTTGATTTTTAATGCAATAAAACATAAAAATAAAATAATGAATTAAAAGCATTTTCCCTTATTAATTTGGAGCACAATTTGATTTTTTTCTAGATTCATGCGATATTTCTTTTATGTTTTGTTATTATTTCGGGAAATTTCAGAATCACTAACATGTAATTAAAAAAAAAAAAGCAGAATTTTTTTGATTACTTAGAATCGTATTACTTAGGTGAAAACATATGATATACTTAAAACATAAATGGCTTTTTTTATCCTTTTTAAACTTCATTTTAACTTATTAATACGAACATTTTTTTGATATGTATTTTTTTAAATTGTAGAATGGAAATATCATTACATATATATATATATATATGTATATATATTTATATTTACACCATATTTATAAATACATTTAATTATGTATAATACCGATACATTAACCAATTAACATTTTCTCACACACAGGATAAAAAAAATTGTCATATATTTTATGATACGAATCCATTAGAATTTTAAAATATATTGATGATATATGAATTTCATGTGGTGTATTATTTCATGTATATATTTTTCAAAACAAGAGAGATAAAAATTTCAAGCTGCAATAGTTTGGAAACAAGTAAAATGTGATGAAGTATTCCATAATCGTTAATTTTAAGTTTTTGAAATTATAAACAATATTGAAGTTAGGGAAACATCAACCCCCCCCGAATCCTAAAGTATTACATTGGGAGCAAAATAACAACAACATTATAAATAACGAAATGAACTGAATTTAATCATAAGTATGAAGTTTAATTTAACGGTATACGTCAAAACAAACATTTATTAAATTTTGCTTCAAAATAAATTACACACATCTAAAAAATCACAATCATTATATATTTGAGGAATATCTTCGAATTTCTCTGCTTTCTCAGCATTGAAAACTTTTGAACCGAAGCCAAAACTTAAAATATACCTAACAAATAATTTTAATTAAAACTTGCACTAAAACAAATATTCATAAAAATTAGGACCACAAAGAAGATTATTTTTTTAAAAAAAAGATAAAGAAATGAATGAACTTTACGGGCTTCTTAATTTTTCGCTTATGAATTAAACTTTGAAAAGAACTTTAATAATTGCAATATGTCTAACCAAACGATTCTTTATCTATTGTCATTTTGTTAAAATTAGTTTTAAACAAAAATAATGTATTGCACGATTTATTTTTATCAAACCTCGTCTGCAAATAAATAACTTTACGTAAGGAACATGTTTTTAAAAAAATATATATATCACCTGTCTTTCATAATAAAATATTTTTTTTTTCAAAATATTAACTTGTTATTAACAGTGCAGGATACCATATACGTACTTCAATGATATTTCATACAAAAATTGAGAAGATACTCCTAAGATGTTTTGCATTGAATTCTAAATCAATGAATATGTAGCAAAATGAAAAAAAGCATCATAGAAAAATAATAATTTTCTATAAAACTGTACAATATAAATTAGGTTTCTTTATTACTCCAACAAATTGAAAATAAATTCAAAATATTACATATAGTGAGCGTCAAAAGGGTTCGTTAACTTACAATTTTGTATAAAATTTAATGTGTTTATCTAATAAAAATTAATATATCGAATTTACAAATTTTTAAAATATCTGCTACTTGTCCTTATTCGAATAACATAATCAATTTTCAAAATTTTGTATAACTATTGTTTCTCTCGAAAGGTTAATGATAAAATAAGTATAAAAAATATGCGGCAAAAGTTTTTGTACACTTTAAAAAAAATCTCAACGTAGCTTTAAATGTCTTTTTTTATTTAGTACTTAGTAGGATATGTTTTAACGTCCACAGCAAATTTTAATACCTTGATATCGATTTCGTCATTTTGTAATTTCGGCATAGATATTCCTCCATTCTTCTGTGATTGTTTTTACGTCCCGTTTTGTTATTATATATAATTTTTCCTTTTTTAAAATCCATTTATTAAATAAATATGTTGTACTGGACTTAAAACTGGACTTAGGATTTCTACATGATTTAGAAGGTTTTTTTCCGAATTTGAGGATTGTTACAAATATACCAGTGGCGTAAATAGAAAACAGTACACTTACCATTATTATCTCGCTAAAAAATGAAGTCACTTCCAATATCCAAATTTTGGCCGGATAATTTTAAATTGTTCTTTAAAATCTTTAGACACAATACCATCAAAAAATACCAAAACAACTTATTGTTACCCCTTCGCAGAAGAACACCTCCAGCTTCATGCTTTGGTGTTGCAACTAGATTATTAGGATTAAGTTTTAGAAAATCGAATTAACAGTCAGTTAGGGTGACAGAAAGTTTAAACTTTATGGTTGCGATAGTTGGAATAAGAACACCTCCGCCTGCTTCCCGCAGCAAGGAGGTGGATATGTTCTTGTGTGTGGGTGTATGCCAACTTCAAAGTTAGGTATTTTGGTACTTTTTTATAGTATTGTGAATCATTAACTCTATTTAAATATTTTAAAAAGCAATATGAAATTAACCACCTAAAATTTGGATATTGGAGGTGACTACAATACGAATATTACAAGATTATCATCCGTTAGAACTATGTACTAAATATTATTTTAAAGCTAACTTGCTCTGTTCTTCATCGAATTCTTTTAATTTCGTAAATTATCTCTATATAAATAATGTTTTTCGTGATACTGTAATAAATTTACTTATATAAAAATTATAGATTGTAAAAATGGTTCGTTATATGTTGAATTTCACTGAAGAGAACACTAAGAAGAATTTGCTTACAGGGCTCTCCACAAGTTCCAGATATTTCTTGAAAAAACCCTTACGTCATAGATATGAATACTATAAATCCCTTCAGTAATTTCTTGAAGCATCTATTTAGTCACCAAATAAGTCAACAATGTGATACCCCAACGTCGAGAAATTTTATTGCTAAAATGATGCCGATTTTTCTTTATCGCCTATTTTTCGCAAAACCTCCCTTGCAACATCTTATAATGAAAATAACGGCATTGCTTGCGCATATTGCAATTTATACCATAAAATAAATACAACAGAAAGTTATCTAAGTATTAACATGATAGCTGCTGCCAGCGTAATTATACTTATCGCTTAGCCAGTGTGTTAAATGCCTCGGGAAGCTATATACTTCTTCTTGAAGTACGGTCTTTTCATTGCGCTGCTAAATGTAAAACTTTTTAAAATGCTTTAGAATGAAAAAAAATCACTTAGTGGTTTTAAGAAAGTTTTATTTATTTCAAAGAGCCTTATTTATTCCTTCACTTTATCCAAATACACCGCATGCATGTGCCTATGTGAAACATTGCAGCACTTGGGAGCGAATCGGATAACTTTTAATTGGTAGTTAATGGGTCAAACAAACATATATACATTAAATTTTAGCAATGAGTATGATCAGTTGCATATAATTTGCGCATTTGAGGTTGGTCCATCGCTAGACATATTGGGGTACAACCCCTAGTTTGTACTAAATAAAAAAACGAATGTACTAATATCGTACTAAATTATCTGTGCTAAAAATAAATTAATAGTATTGTTCCAATTTTGTTTCTGAAAAAGAAATGTTCCATTAGGTAGCACTATCGATTTATGAAAAAGAGCATCTCAAAATTAAAAGAGAAAGATAATGTGTGTGAAAATTATCAGTTAAAATTTTTTATTCCAATAATGTTCTCGAATTTTCATTTTCCTACCCATACCTTATCCTCAATTTCGAAATTCAATATCGAAGATCAAAACAACCGAATGAAAGTTTTACTCCTTCTATTTCCTTTTCTATATACGTCTTCTGAAAAATGTATTTCTTTTTTCTTTCGTCTTTATTTTGAAGAATGAAAGATTATCATCTAAAAGCGATGATTTTTATTTTGTTTAAGAATTAAAAAAGCTGCAAAAAATATATATATTCTACAAATATATATTTTTTCTTATTTAATGGCTTTTCGTCAGCAGTTTCCGTTGATTACGAAACAGATTTAAACATAACGGAAGCAGATCAATTTCTTCTAAAGCAAGATTTTTTCTTACTTAGATGAATGAAATGAAAGTTTGGCTTAAAAATATAGCTGTCTAGTACGGAACAAAATGTGTAGCACTTGTAGGAATTATATTGTTTATAAACAAAAAAAATTTTCCTTTTATAAAATGCTCTGTTTTTCTAATATAAATGTATATATATACGCACACACTCTAAACAAAAAAAAATGACACACCAAGAAGGAGTTGTCTGATAGAGACAAATATTGGTGGGTAGAAGGATTATATTCAGAAAAGAAAATGATTAAAATTTCAGAAAAATTTAATGATTTATTTCAGAGATAAATAGCTGCAAAGTAACGAGGTCAATAAGATGTTGAACCGTCTTTAGCCTGGATGCAAGCTGCCACACGATGTATCATAGAGTGATAGGGCACCCTGATGGCCCGTTGCGGTATTTCTTGCCAAAAGTACTCCAATTCTTGGGACCGGCCATCAACATTCCCTTGTAGAGGCTATAGCCTTCCCACCATATCTCAGAAAGGCTATATTAAAGAGAGATCTGGCAATCTGACTGGTCAAGGAAGTGTTTTACAAGCTGTAAGACATTTCATAGCAACGCGAGTCGTATGTAATCTAGCATTATTTTGCTGACATTTTAGGCCAAAGTACTGCAAATGACACGGTAGTAAAACAGTTCTCAGAATGTTGTCGACGTATCGCTTTGCCAAAAATGCACCTTTAATGAAGACCAAAGGGGTTTGGCTGTCAAAAGAAGTAACACCCCAGACCATAAATCCAGGTCATGGGACATGTGTGGTGGGAAATAGGGAAAGCAGGATCGGCACTATGCGTTGGGCGTCTAAATACACGTCTTCGATGATCGTCAGGACACAGTTAGATGCGGGACTCGACACTAAAGACTATATGTCCCAAGTCAATATAATTATAACATGATCGAGCCAAGCACCACTGTAATTTAGCTCGATAGCGAGCAGACATGGGTGGCAGGTGGCGTAGCAATCGGTACGAGTGTAAATTTCGCTCTATCAGTAGTCTGTGAATGGTCATGGTGGACACTCGTATACGAAACACGTCTGATGGTTGATAACAAGGAATAAGGCATTGTGATAGCTAATCTCTGACAATCAATCTGTTCTCGCTATCTTCAATGGTCCTAGGTCATCCGCCACTATCATCATGACTCTGAAATCTGCCATTGCATGCCAATTTTTGCCAGAATCTTCTAATGGCTAAATTGCTTTGACACATTTGACAAAAACCTCCGATTTGCCCAGCCTGCTGCCTTAAACCCAATGATACGACCTCTTCCAAAATCTGACAATTGCTCGTAACAGCTTGAATTCTGCAGTGAAGCCTGTTCTTAGCCGTTAAAATGTATCATATGTTGCAATATAACAGAAGTTTTGAGCATTTATATATATATATATATACATATGAGGGCTGTTTTTAAGTAAATTCCGTTTGTTTTTTAAAAAAATAATGACAATGTTTTCTTTCAAAAACCTTTAATTTAGGATTGTACATACATTTATCTTTTTTTCTACATATTTATTTGCCGAGTTTATCAATGCAATCGTCAAAACTTAAATCTAAGTCTTGAAAATCCTCTTTAAAGAAGTATGCTGCCTGGCCGGACAGCTAAGAGTTCACTGCTGCTTTAACTTTTTCGTTGTCATAGAAACGATTTCCGCCAAAACTGTGTTTGGGATACTAGAAAAGATTGAAATCGCACGGCGCAAGTTCAGGACTGTATGGTGCATGGTCCGAAACCTCTCAGCTAAAATATTCGATTAACTTTCGAGTCGTTCGAGAAGTGTAAGTATTTGCATTATCGTGGAGGAGCAAAACACTTTCTGACAGCATGCCGTGCAGTTTATTTTCCAATACTTTTCGGAGTTTCCGCAGAGTTGCACACTAAGCACCTGAATTGATCGTTTTTCCTTTTTTTTTGTGGCTTAAAGTCCACTAGCAAAACACCGCGCTAATAACACTGTTTCCATGATCTTGCTTTTTGACAACGTTTGCTTGGTGTTGACCTTGAGGGAGATGATGCGTGTCGCCATTCCATCGACAGTTGCTTTGATTTCGGGAAGATATGGGATATCCATGTTTCATCCCCAGTAAAGATTCGACTCAACATGGGATCCCCTTCTTCCTCGTACAGAATCAAAAGTCCAATGAAATTGCAAAACTCCTCCCTTTGTGTTCACTGTGAGTAGTTTGGGTAACCACACACACACACACCGAGAACACACTTTTTTAAAGCTGAGGTCCGTAGTCATAATTTTGTACACTAAAGGCGGAGAAACGTCTTCTAAATTCGAATGAAAGAGTGGTTATCGTGAATATCCTACTCTTACGATTTTTTTTCTATAAACTCGATCTTCATGTTTTGCTTTTATATTTTTATAAGATTATTTCTTGTTTATGATATATTAAATAAATCTCGTTCATATATGTATATATACACACAACACAGTAGTAGTTTTTATCCAGTTAAAACTATGCAAATATCAATTATTGATGAGGTAAATTGATGTCTCAGTAAATGGATGAAGCCCACTGTCACCAGATCTCAAGAGTTGCTTTTGATTAAGGATACAGTGGACAGTTAAAATGTGGAAAATTGACTAAAATATCGATAAAAATTTTTTGACTTATTTTAATATTGTATTAGCCTCTCTATCAAACGCAAAAAATTTTTTTTTGGTTTCATGCATTTTTTACTGAGTTATCGGGTAGTTCCGATTTAGTCATCCATGACCACGCCCCTTTGTTTTCATTCTGATGTCATGCTGACAAAGCTGTCATGTACTTTGACAGTACGAATTTTATTTACTGTAGACATAGCCTCTCTAATTTTTATTTTTAAATGTTAATTTATCAAGGTCTGGATGGCAATAATTTGTTTTAACTGTATCTGAGACCTAAATCGGCATTATTTGTTCACAATTCGTTCGAACTTTCGTTTGCATTTTTCGTTCAATTTTATTCAAACTTTATATTGATTTTACCAAAACAAAAAGTTCTTTTCAGAACTAAAATTCATTTTAAATTGCCTTTGTTAATTAAAATTTTTATAATGGATCTTATATCAACGAGATATACAAAACCTAAAGGTCGTCCTACCAAAAAGAGAAAGATATCGGCTGAAAATAGCAAGAAGCCTCGCAGAAATCTTCTAAAACTGTTGATGAAAAAAACAGTAATAGCATGGTACTGCAGAGAGATACATTATCTGAACCGAGTACATCTTCCCAACCTGAGACAAGTTATATTTTCACCAACAAGGCTGTGTTTTCTGAACTATTGCAGAAAGTTCCTTGTAAATATTGTACAAACTGTACCCTTGTTATAAAACAACACCATTCCATGGGGTATTCTACAAAGATGGAACTTTTATGCGAATCATGTCATGAAAGCTACGGAAGTGTTTTTTCAAGTTTCCAAAAAGAGGCCAAAAATTCACATGATATGAACAGCAAACTGGTGAGTGCCTTCCTATCCATAGGCAGAGGGCATGCTGCTTTGGAAACGTTTTCATCTGTACTCAACATGCCAACAATGGACCGGAAAACATTTGCCAAATGCATGCACAAGTTATCCGTGAAAAACAATGAGGTGAAGAAAAAAATGCTCGAAATATCACGTCAAGCTGCTAGAGAAGCTCACGTAAAAGTTG
Source organism: Trichonephila clavipes (assembly GCA_019973935.1). Lineage (NCBI taxonomy): Eukaryota > Metazoa > Arthropoda > Arachnida > Araneae > Nephilidae > Trichonephila > Trichonephila clavipes. Next base: position 653,210 of record BMAU01005003.1, on the reverse strand, counting down.
ATGCTGCTTTAAAAAATCAGGAAATAATTGATGTCAGTGTGTCATATGACGGTACTTGGCAAAAGCGATGACATACATTTAACGTAGGATTAGGAATAATCATCGATATCCTTAGTGGACTTGTCCTTGACTTTGAAGTATTGTCGTAATACTGTCAGAATTGTGTAGTTGCTGGTGGAGATATGGAAGTCGATAGTGCGGAGTTTCACATATGGCAAAAAGGACATGCGGATGAGTGTGACAAAATTTTTGATTTCAACTTCTGGAGCGATGGAGATGCACGCTGCACTAATTATGTAGAGGCGGTCAATTAGTGATTGCCAAATTAGATTCGTTTCCATGCTGAGTGATGGTGACTCAAAAACATTTCAATTTTTGTCGGACAATAAAATATATGGTTCTGATATAAAAACTGAAAAGGAAGAGTGCCTGAATCACATTGCAAAGAGGCTAGGAACATCGTTACGTAAAAAAGTGAAAGAATAGAAGGTGAAAAAAGTGACTCTTGGTGGGCGTAAGCAGGGAAGCCTTACAGATAAAAACATCACAAAGTTGCAAAATTACTATAGAAAGGCAATAAAAGATAATGTCCCTGATACCGATAAAACGAAAACTGCTATATATGCCAGCCTGATGAATTGCTCGTCAACTGACAAAAAGCCTATTCATGGTAATGTCCTGAAGGGGAATCCATCATGGTGTTTCTATAAAAGAGCTACAGCCAAAGGTGAAACCCCAGAGTCACACAGTTCCATGAGAACTTACTTGTCGCCACAAGTAGTGGAGAAAATTATGCCTGTTTATCAACGTTTAGCTTCAGACACCATTCTTGAAAGATGCGTAGCAGGCAAGACTCAAAATTCGAATGAAAGTCTGCATAGCTGCATTTGGCGAAAATGCCCAAAAGCGGTATTCGTTATTTGTTCGTTAGATTTGTTATTTTTTTGAATTTTTGTAATTTAATTGTGTATTGAAATACTTTATTTTTACTCATTGTGATTAATGAAATATATTATCTGGTTGAAGAAATAATAATGAAATACATTCTGTTAATTTACTTTAGATTTTATTGGAATGTGTGTGTTCTTGCTAACTTCAATTTTTATCACTATATATATTACATGTCAATGTGACTGTTACAATAAATATTGCAGAATCTTATACATATATTCTATGTTTATCTTATCTTTATGATATTAGTGTTTTTCAAATTTATATAAATGTCTTTAATTGTTTTTTAAAAAAATATAATATATATATATATAAGTTAATTTCCTTTAAAATAAAAAAAAGTTGTTTTTTCTCAGAATCAAAAATTTGCCTCGAAACCAAAACTCAAAATGTTCCATGCGTTGCAATTTTTGTCGAATTATAACAAAACTTTCCAAAAGTATTCATCTAATGTATACTTATAAATTATTGGATGCATTGTAGTAATAGTGATAGGGTAAAAGAAGAAATTAAAGTTTTTTATGTAGGAAAAATCATTAAAATTCTTCAAATTTTTATATAAAAATTTGCGTTTACCCATATTTTGTAAGATATCATATAAAACATTACATTGTATGCATACATTTGTAAAGAATTGCTTAAAAAAGTTAAATCAGGTGAAAATATGAAATTAAAAAAAAATTAAAACACATGGAACGTTTTGAATTTTTTTAAAATTTTCATTAAAAATTTTTTTTAATTTTAAATTTCTTGAAAACTAATTATTTTTTTCACCAAATTTTTTATATGGTTTTAGTTCTAAGTTACATACAGCCAGTAAAAGTTTGGGGCATGTTTGTAAAAAATTTAAAAAAAAATTCTGTACTCTCCACTGTAGCCTTAAGAGGAATACACGAAGTTTCTTGAAATTTAAGCTTCCGTGCATGCGATTGTGGAGAATTCTAGAAAAAAATCACAATGATACACACTATTTTAATTTGCTTTCATTAAGTTAATTTATATAAAATAAGAGATTGACCACAATGAACAAATATTACGCCTTTGTAAACGAAAGTCTGAAAACAACTTTAAACTCAGCTAAAAACTAAACAAAAACAAATTTTCTATTAAAATGTGTGCTCTTTTTTCCCTTTGAAACTTCTTTTTGATGATCTTATTTGACACTTATTCTCAAACCTATCTCGTGTTAACATCCAACAGTAGCTGGTGACTATGTTTTTGTAAAACCTTCTTTGATATTTGCACTCCACATATTTGATGTCTTGGTGGAATCCTTCAACTGTTCATCGCTACATTACCCTAAAATCTACGGCCGAGTGATGGAAATGAATTTTGACTTAACCAATCTAAGCTTTGGTTTTCTTTGTTGTCATGGAAGCATCAAAAACTTTTTTCCTTCCTTAGCGTGTGGATATCTACACCAACAACAAGTTCCTCTGTCTCAACTTGACTTCGGACAAACCTGGAAATGCTTTGAACAGGTATTTGAAACAGTCACCATCTTTTGGAATAAGTCGTACTGTCAAACCCCTTCACTACACCTAATTTTATGCACAGAAGGGGTCATTCTTTGACACAACCATTCTCGACCACTTTGACCATTCTCGATGACTCCCTTAATTTTTTTTGTCTTTTTGACCATTACGTTTTAACCCAATGCTGATTTCTACCACGGCACTCACAAACGAAACAGGAGAGTTTTATTTATTCACCTTGTTGACCAAAAAACATAAAGATAACTTTCGAATTCTACCATGGGTCCAAGCGCGGTAGGCATATTTTATTTTGTTCCAGGCAAGAGTCAAGCTTTCATAGTTTTCGTTTAAAGGCACATATTTTCTACCTGGTACTGATCCAAAGAGGCTTCCTTGATGAAGAATGATTGAGAGTCATAGTGTATTATGTATGTTTCACCACGGTATAATTAAGGTCAGTCACAGAGGGATGAAATTTAAAGCTCAAAAAGTGTTTGGTAAATACTAATGAAAATCCAATTTAAATTAAATTTTTCATTAAAAAGTTATGCGATAGAAATTTTTCAGTTTTGCGAAATCATGACCAAACAGTAGATAAGATTGAGTCATTAATTCCCTTGTATTTTTTTCATCACAGGTATGTGTTAATTTTACCAATTGTTTGATTTTACGAAAATAATATAAAATTTAGATATAGTTATTCACAATAGTTCGCCACAACATAATTTGAAAATTATATTTTATCAGTAAAATCTCATAAAAAATAAGTAATTAAGCAGCACATTTTTACTGTCATGTATTTTTGGTATTTTGGGAATTTTTTTTTTTATATTTCTGTAAATAAATTACATTTTTTATTTAATTGTCTCCTGCATCTAATATTTTAATTTTAATAGAATTTGACAATCAATAACTAAACCTTTATATGAAAAATGTAGTTTGTCCACAGTTTATAAAAGCGTTACAATGAAAATATAATATATTTTTAACATATTCTTTCACTTTGTAATTCATTTTAAATATTATGAGCTTCAGTAATTCATGGTTTGCAAATAATCAGTGCTTTTTAGAGTTGTTATACTAAATAACAAAAATTGTATAGTGTGTAAAACATTAAATTCTGAGATATATAGAATTCTTCTATATTCTTATATATATAGAATTCTTCTATATTCTTATATATATATAGAATTCTTCTATATTCTTATATATATAGATTTCTTCTATATTCTTATATATATAGAATTCTTCTATATTCTTATATATATAGAATTCTTCTATATTCTTATATATATAGAATTCTATATTCTTAGATATATAGGAATAAGGATTGAAATAAACATATGGATAAATCCGTGGGGAATTTTTGGATTTAAAGCACTTTCACTTTCAAAAGATAAATTTTAAAAATTCCTTACACCAAACTGTTTTCTTTGTGCAAGCCTTTTAACAACAAAGCAAGACGATTATGAAGCAATGCAATTAAAAAGAAGTTTATAAAAATCACTTTTCCTATTTTATACTTCATGAAATTCTCGTATCAACACTCAACTGAAATAATTACGCCGGTTGTGAAGAATTTATCATATATTCTTTTTTAAGAGTCGTTTAAGCACTGAAAAAGAACTATATATATACAGAGTTACGAAAAACTGGAGAATTTATTTTTAAAAAATGTGTAATTAATATTTTCTTTTTATTTTCGAGTTAAATAACTTCATTGCTTTAGGCCTGAAAGTTCGGTAAACTTAATGAAGGGATTTGTTTAAAATGCTCATTCTTCTTTCTGGCGTTATGAAAACTTCTCTTTTTTCAGGAAAATTTTCATAATTTAGAATAAGAATCTTTTACTCAAATTGGTGCACAGTATAAAAATTACATTATTGAAGCCGTTTAATCTGAAATTCCACGTTTGAGTTTAAGATAAGAATAATATTTAGGTTTCATTTTTTTCATGCAGTTTATAAATGTCTTGACCTAGTAAAATGTTCTAAAATGTTGTTTTTGTGTAAGAAATAATCATTTTATTATATTCAATAAGCCAACTAATTTAAAAGATAATATGTTTGATATTAACCAGTAGCTATATATATATATATATATATATATATATATATATATATATATATATATATATATATATATATATATAATACAAAATATAAAAATACACAGAGAGTTATAGAACCTAAGATAACTATAATAAATAGGAAGAAATAGGCACAATAGTACAATAACAAACTCCAGGGCTTAGGAACCAGGATTGCAGGTTTAAAAAATGTTTAGGGCTAGCCAACCTTCACCAGTAGTTTGTCATAATACGTACCAAAAGGAAAGAAATGAAAAACATTTGGAGGAATTCAAATATTATAATAAAATCACTAAACTAATCAAACATAATTATAAAATTATAGCCTCTAGTATTCACAGTATAGATTTAAATTCGATGCAAAACGTAGATAGTAAGACTTACTTCGGGAGTGTAGAAACTGGCTATGTTTCCCGCCAAATACAAGAGAGGGAAAACAGTTTCTCATAAAGTTAAATTATGATAGAATAATATAGAGTTTATATATATATATATATAGGTAAGAAATATTTTATGCCAACATTAAACCAAAAGAAATATAAGTTCCAATTTGTTTATGTATTAAAAGTATTTTTCAAACTCAATATTTTGTCATGAATTTTCGCTTTTCTAAAGAAGCATATAAAATATATATAGCTACATTTATGTATAAATAAAATTGATGTATAAAAAGATAACATTAAGAATGACTTTTATATATATATGTAAGGATAAATAAAAAATAATAAAATAGACATATAAAAATAATTAAAAGGACGCATTTATACAGTGGGCCACAAAAAGTGCTCGTACCCTTGCAATTTCTTTTAAAATTTAATGTTTTCGACTAATAAAAATTAATATATTGTAATTGGAAATTTTTTATGATATCTACAACCTGTTCGTTATGGAATGACACAATTATTTTTTTTAAAAAATAGTATAAGAATTTTTTTTTAAAATTAATAATCAAAAAGCTACTAAAAATTACACCACAAAAGTCTTCGTACACTTAACAAAAATCTCAACTTAGCTTTAAATATAGTATTTTTTGCTTAATTTAGTACTTAGTAGGTTATCCTTTAGTGTCCACAACAACTTTTAAAAGTCTAGGTATAGATTTTATCAGTTTTTTTGTAATTTCTGCATCGATTTTCGACCATACTTCTATGATTATTGTTTTTACTTCACATCATGTGTCTATATGTCATGTTTTCTTTTTTCTTTAAATCAAACACTCACCAAATATGCTCTACTGGGCTAAATAAAGTGATTGAGGAGGTGTTTTCCTAATTTGGGGATAGTTATAGAGACACCAGTGGCGTACATTGAGAGCAGTGCGCTTGGCGTCATTATCCTGTTAAAAAATGAAGAAATCTCCTGTATCCAAATTTTGGGCGAATAATTTAAAATTTCTCTTTAAAATATTTAAATAGAGCTCATGATTCACAATAGCATCAAAAATGTAAAATTATCAAATTCTGAGGCCGATTTACACCCCTACGCAAGAACACATCCACCTCCATGGTTCATTAATCCTACTAGATGCTTGGGATTAAGTTTCAGAAAATTGAAAATTAACAGCGAATTGATAAGGATGGCAGATAATTCAACATTTTTTGTTCTGATGGGCTTATAATAGCTTGTTAATGAAAAAATAAGGAGTTTAATCCCATGAATTTATCTGGAACACCAACTCCTCCACATCCATGCTTTAGCATAGAAGTGAAGGTGTAAATTGTCCTTAGAATATTGTAATTTGGTATATTTTGATGGTATTGTGAATCATGAGCTCTATTTAATTATATTAAAAATAAATTTTAAATTATCTGTCTGAAATTTGGTTATTGGAGACGACTTAATTTTCTAACAGGGTAATGACGCAAAGCGCACTACCCTCAATGTACGCCACTGGTGTCTCTATTCCTATCCCCAAATTATGAAAACACCTCCTAAATCACTTTATTTAGCCCAGTAGAGCATATTTGGTGAGATTTTAAATTAAAACAAAGAAAACATGACATATAAATACATAATATGAAATAAAAAAATAATGATAGAAGTATGGTTAAAAATCGATGCAGAAATTACAAAAAAACTGATAAAATCTATATCAAGACTTTTAAAAGTTGTTGTGGACACTAAAGGATAACCTACTAAGTACTAAATTAAGCAAAAAAATACTATATTTAAAGCTAAGTTGAGATTTTTGCTAAGTGTACGAAGACTTTTGTGGTGTAATTTTTAGTAGCTTTTTGATTATTAATTATTTTAAAAAAATAGTTATACTATTTTTTTAAAAAAAATATGCCATTCCATAAATAACAAGTTGCAGATATCATAAAAAATTCAAATTACAATATATTACTTTTTATTAGTCGACAACATAAAATTTTATAAGAAATTTCAAGTGTGCGAACACTTTTGTGGCCCACTGTATATATTTTAAGGAAAATATGGAGTCTCCATAACTCGTTTTCAATTAACAACGGAATATTTTAAAGCAAACAATTATTAGAACTAAGATGTTAATTTGAGAAACAATGATTATATTCTAACTAATATAAGAAACCTAGAATTATAAATTCTAAAAACGAATAAGATTACATTATATAAGTAGCAATTGTTACAAGGCAATAAAATGAAAAGTGACAATATATTGCAACAAGTTTAGTAACACGTTTCAATTATATTCTCATTTAATTTAAATGGTATTAATAATTGTAAAATTACCACGTGCACATTTAGTGTTTTATTAAAAAATGCAATGTTATGGAGAAAAAGAAAGAATCATTTGCCTGAACTTAATCTATACGAATATTAATGTAAATGTATGTTATCTTAAAAAAAAAACTGTACAAAATATCTTCATATATTGAAACGTTGCTTTCGAATACTCGTGTTTTATATACTTAATTTTTCAAAATTTGCTCTAGATATTATAAAAATTAAATTTTTAAGAAGTGTTTCCTTAATTCTTGTGCTTTGCCGTCTTTTGTCAGATATATTTATTTATACAAACAGTTTTTAATTACAGGCTCGCTTTACATATATAGTCTTTTTTTTTTACGGTTTTTGAGGATTTTTACTATGAAAATTGTCTCTTCTTTGAGACATCATTAAAATTGTTTCTCCGAATAATCATTTTTAAATTGCTCTTCTACAGCTTCTTTTTGGTTTGGGCAACATTTTGTGTACATTTACTTTGAATGTAGTTCAATAAAAAATAAGCCTATTTTATTTCAATAGTTCTAAACTAAATTTTGGTATAATTTCTCTGTTTTAGATGACATATAACTGAATATTAATGTAATTATTTATTTTTCAGATTTATCTTCACACTCTTGATATCTATTAAATGAAAGTTAAGCCTATTTGGTCCTTTTCAGAATGTTTTGACTTCGATTTTTTTATTTAGCTTTTTAAATTTTAGTTAAAATGACTCGAAATTTAAGTTAGAGTTTTTCTTAACTTAAATTAATGTGATTTCATAAAAACAATTATTTCCATATTTTAAAATTTTTTGTGCTTAAATCAGTGTTTCTCAAACTGTGGGGCGTGCCCCCCTAGAGGGGTGCGATACCCTTACAAGGGGGCGCGAGCATATCGAAAATAAAAGATTTAAAAAATAATTAATTTACTGGAATGAATTAAAACAAAATACTTTCGGACATAATAAAAAAATACACTTTTACTCTGATATAATTTATAGGCGCGCGCGCGTGATATTAAGTCATTAAAAATAAAAACTTCTTCAATACATAATTAGCTATATCCTTGATCCTATAATAAATTGAAATAAAAAAAAACTTTTATTTGATTTGCTGTAATCCCATGACGAGAGAATTCTTTATTACGCTTTCTTTTTTAACCTAACATACTACTCTTTCAGAGAAAAAACAGATCCCAGACCCAGAATCGAAAAAATTTAGAAACGTAAAAAATTCATCACTGTAATTATTTTTGAAATACTGCACATTATAGCTGTAATCTGTTCGACCTTCTAAGTTATTTTTCTTTTTCTATATTTAGCGCAGATATCGATATTTTGTCTTCTAAGCAGCCACTGCATTTTGCAATATGTTAAATTTAAAAATTAGAGACAGGAAAAATAACACAATAATTATCCTATTATTTTATTTTATTTATTTTTGCTTAAAAGTAGTATACAAAATTTAATACTTATTTTACTAATTTGTATGGTTTATAATTAAGATCGCCTATTGTAGCTTTAGCGTCAAGGGGCATTATTATTGCATTCAGTACATTATTAATGTATAAGGGGGGTACGATAAAAATTGTTATCGAAAAGGGGGGCGCCAGTATTGAAAGTTTGAGAAGCACTGGCGTAAATTATTTTGAGCGTTCAGATCCTATTTGCAGTACACAGCTTTATTTGTCCTCAACTCGGCAAATCATTGTCGCCTTATTGAATAAAAGTCAAATACCGAAAAACGATAATTTTTTTTTTACAATTTGAGAAGCATTTTCATCTCATCGCTAAGTTTTGGAACCACTAAATGATTTTTTTCATCAAACTACGCCTATGTTTTTTGAAATTTTAACTTCATTTGAAAATTGGGCACTGTATTTCATTACTTCTGAAAGTCAATCAACCCTTACCTTACGTTTTAAACTGCAAAATGCAATAAGATGGCCACAGTGAGCTTATTCCGAAAGCCTTTTTCTTTATAACCAAGTTTCCCATTATATACAATCTATGCATGCATTATCTGAAGAATATGTGAGAGGACAGAGGGCATATCTCAAGACTAAATGCATATGTTTTTATACATTTAGATCTGCGAAACTCAGCCTGCGGCCCATCGAACCATTTTAAGTGGCCCGATCATGGCCCATTGCTCTGAGAAATTCACTTATTTAAGAACATTGTATTAAAACTTTTGGGGGGTATTATTTGTCAAAAAATCAAATATATCAGTTTTGCTGTCGGTTTCATACAGGTACGAATTGATAATCTTATTATATTTGTAATTGTTACGGGTAGTGATAACAGACCACAGTGCAGTAGCAACAATTATACGGGTGGATCTAATATTAAACTTTTAACACGCTGGGATGAATGGAAAAATCATTAGATGAAATTTATTCACCTCAGGGCTAAATACAGTTTATTTACTGTACACAGGTACATTTATGCAGCTCTAGGATAAATATACAAAATGCAGGAAAATGTGGGGAAGGATTTCCTGCTCAATGCGTACACTAGCAGTTTCACTGTCTTAATCATTCAACTCCCGGTTTCCCACCAGTGGGGATCTAAACTAGTACTCTCTCTGGTAGCGCTATCTGGCGTTCATTACAATAAATAAATAATAAGTATTACCATTTGTTACAAGCTATCTTTCATATCTTGAAAGCGAAAAATATTTGAAGAAAGTATATCGTTTCAAGACGATTGGGTGGTTGGCAATTTTGTAGTGAAAATCAAACATGGATCACTAATTGTTTAATTTGTCACTAAAGTGCTGTATTTAAAAAATACCAATACACATGAATCATTTAACGACACTTTTTCTCGAAAATCTCTTTCACGAGGTGATAAACAGGCTTTCTTGAATAATCTTTGAAACCGAAACAAATTGTTTTGTTAGTAGTAATATAACACACACACACAGCGGTAACAAAGACTTCCTACGAAGTTTGTTATAGTATTGGTAATCATATGAACCGTTTACCTATCCAGAAATTGTTAAGCAGTGTTTCTTAAATGCTTCTAATTTAGTGTTAGTGAAAAAAATAAAAATAAATAATAATTAAAAAAAGCAAAACAGGAGTTGTAATATTTTGATCAATTTTCCACATTTTAAATTTCCAATATTATCTTGGTCTTAAAGTATCCCCCCTATATTTATCCTCTGGTTTTAACCCGCGTGAAATAACCAACATATTTACGTGGCCCACATGAAATAGCTGACATATCCATGCGGCCCAACAGATAAAAAGGTTGAATACCCCAGATTTAGATGAATGACTTACATGTTGCATAAAATTGTACAAGTACGAATACTCAAGTGATTGTCATATGGTATTTCTAAATCTACTGTAAACCAACCAAATTATTTACAGCTTTTCTGCGCATTTTCGTATGAATCTCTCCCTGACGTGATGTTGGAATTTATTGAAAACATATATAATGTCTCAGTTGTTGTGTACAGGTCAATGGGATTCCAGCATGATGGAATTTTCTCTACAATACCTGTGAAGTCAAACATTGCATTCTCAAGATGTCCAGTAACACTTTAGCATTAAATTCGGATATATTCTTATTAAATGGGGCAATCTTTTTGATTGAGCTTATAAAAATAACTCTATTAAGTCAGTACTTTTTCTTGTGGTTCTATGAAAGCATACGCGCACGAAGCATCTGGGGAATCAGTTTTAGATTTAGTCACCTTTATATGTGTACCTGCCTGAAAAATCCAATGCCCTCTGTGGGGTCCTCGATCTGATCGATCTCTTCATTTCGCTTCATCAGTGGCGAGGCATATCGCAGCGCCACCACATACTCCAAGAATTTCCCAGAATATAAAAATTTATTTGGCACCAAAATGAATCCTTTCAAAGCTTATGATCTAAATTCGAAATATCTACTAATGTAAAATGTGTCATTATCTTTTTCGCGACGGGCAGTGCAAATGTGCATTTTACAAAGGTGATGTGGTAGACCAGGTGATGCAAATATGACTTTTCAGCTGGAAAGTTTTTCAATAACCACTAGATGGCCCCCTATGTCCATTGTATTAAAACTAAACATAGCTAGAGTAGCCTGACCTTCAGATTGTTTATATTCTTCAGGGATTTGGTATTTTGCTCATAAGCTGTGGCGGGGGTGAGGATAATCGAGATGTAAGCAAACAGCTCGTAAAATCTCCACTTGATATAAAGCATTCGCGTTTCTAATAACTCTCCCAATGCTTTTTTACTTTATTTTTCTTAACAGTGTGGAGTGTTTTAGGGTTTTAGCGTCATTCCTGTTACAGTTTTTGTTGCTTTCGAATATATTTCGCGAACTTTTCTTATTTCAAAAACCTTGACTTCAGGTTATTATTTGATCGTTTTGAAGGCATTTTCCTAACCTTAATATGAACAAAAAGGGTGAAAAAAGCCAAAGTATATAATCACAAACCATGCGTAAATAAATAAAAAAAATGTAACAAACATTTTATGCTTGCAAATCATACAATGCAGGACTTATCATTTCTCCATGCCTCGAGATTTTCCGCACTCAATTTTTGTTTTAATTTTGCTATTTATTTTGTAAATAATCTTTGTCGTAATTTTTTTTAATTATTTGAAAGTGTATTAATGTGTGTTGCCAATGAAAAGTTTGGAAAAAAATTGAATAGAATTTACAAAATTTATTTCTTAACGTAAGTAATTTTTGTTATATAATTTAATGTAAATTAAAGGAAAAACGTTTTTACATTCTAGTTTTAATGTAACTGACAACGTGTAATAATTTAAAGGAGTACCAAAAATTACGATGTTAGGGCTGAAACTCTATTATTTATGCTTTTTTTCCCCTGACGTTTGCGAAAACGCCCCTACCTGAAGTGCAAGTCCTTACGCAATCACCCCGTCCTTATTAAGCGTCTCATAGAAAATCGTCCTTTCTTAAAAAGGTTACATTAATCTGTTATACTAACATGTTGCACAAACAGGAAACTTTTCCGATTTTACAAGCGTGCTATGAGAGCTTGAATCGTGTTTTACATACATATGTATTACCCACAAGCATATATATGAATGTATATATCGTATTTTATTTCTTATATTACTAGCTTTAGTGTTAATTATTTACGCAATACTGCTAATGTGAATTTTGTCAATAGACATAGATTAGATAGGAACATTCATTCTTTTTTATAATGATTCTTTTATATATTATGAAAAAATTCAGTTAATCTGGCAGACTAAAGGGAATGTATAAATGGATCAACAACAAAAGAGAAACAATCCCATAATCTTCATGTTAAACATGTCAATGTTATATTCATATTATTTGTGTAGCTAAAAATTTCACAAGAACATTTCATGATCCGAAAAATATTACTAGCCATAAAGATTTAATTAAACGGCAGTTCATAGTTTATTTTTAAGAATTACTAATCATTTATCTTTCCAAGATTTTAACTAAATACGACGAACAAAAGAAAAAAAAGTTATTGTAATTTGTTAAATCATCAAAAAAAAAATCCAAAGAAGTGAAAATTTATTCTCATAAAAAATCAATTCTACGAAGCTTTCACTTGGACATAATGCTTATATTTCACATAGTTTTAATTAATTACGAAGCAGCCGTTGGTAATTTTCACGTAAAATTAAACTTTCAAAAAAACTTTATCCTTAATGTAGTTTAGAGAAAAAATAAAATTTAGAAAATGAAAAAAAAGTGTGAGCGAGTTTTAATTAATTTTCCGAAAACTGTATCACGATGGTGGCTCAAAAAATAGATTAATAAGACACTTTTGCCGAAAGGTGTCATCAAAAATGGCTATATTTTTTTTAAGAAACTTATAACCGTTTCTATATAAATCATCTTTAAAACTATTAACTTAATGGCTAAAACTTAATTTCGCTATTTCAAAGCTGATATTAATCAGAAAAAAAAGCATACATATGAACTGGGTATTTTTTACTTTTGTGATATTTTCAATGACTTAGGATCATTAGGAAGATTCAAGAAAAATTAAAATAAGTTTTCAACACATGGAAAAATTTTAAACGTTATTGCAATCTATTAACATAAAATCTTTCATTACATGACTATAGCATGCAAATGGATAATGTGATATATTGTATATTATTGATACAGTGTGTGTGTTTAAAAAAAAATGTTTTTAATCCAAAATGTTTTGATTAAAAACAAACATTTGTTTTTTTTTATTTTATTTAAAATCATGTTATTTTTTATTATTTTAATCATTCTGCAAGTTATGCTCACTAAAGACCCACCGTGTAGGGTAGCGATGCACTCTAAATCTGTCCAGAATTGAAACGTATTTCCGTTGATGTGGTGTGATAGTTATGAGAGAGGGTGCCAGCTCAGGCATCGTCCACGTCACATGATTATGGTTCAAAATGGCGTGGTTCGTCGCCAAAAGCACTCGTGTAGCTGAACAGTGTGATGTTAATATTCACTCATTCTTCATATTCATATTAGACTAATATATTGGTGTAGATAGAGAAATATAAACTTCGCGCTCTATAAAGGAACACAAGCGCTACTCATGGCGTAACTTGTAATTTTGAACAGGTCTTCAAAACGTATTTTTTTTTCGTTCCGGTTGTCCCTCTGGTTCAACAAAAAAAGTATATTATTCCAGTTTTCGTACCACCAAATATAACTGCTTTCGGTTCAGTTCAGAATGAACAATTTTATCATTCATATATTTCTATTTCGGCTACGTGATCACGCATTCACCCCAGCGCTTACGGTCACATAAACTGAGATAGACACAGTAGGCTTCTGTCATAAATAAAAAAAAATGTAATTTTATTATAATTAAAATGATTTTGTTCTTTGTTTATATGGTAAAATACGTGAATTGATATAACTAACGGTCTTTTGGGTGCAGCTGGCCTTTGAGGCCAACAGAGGCATTTTGATTCAAATTAGCTGTTTTAGTTTAGTTTAAGCTTCATTTTGTTCAGTAAACTAGTTCTTTTTCGTAGAATTGGATGAGTTCACTTTCCCTTAACCTTACCTAAGGTGTCCTTAACAGTGTTTTGAAATAAAAATGATCAGGAAGTCGGTGGTCTCTCGGGCCGGGTGCGCTCATTCTGTTTCGTTCAGAAATGGGCGGGCGAATGGTTGAACTAGGGATTGCAATACCAGTATATAGGGATACAAAATACCGGTATTTTGAGCCAATTGTACAATTTTTTTCAACCGGTATTCACAAATTAAAATACCAGTTTTACGGTATGTATTAGTAATTTTTAATATTGCGTCCACTATATGTTCAGGGAGCACCAACATAGCAAAAGAGTATATGTTTTTGCTTTTATCTCTCCCTAAAGGTCGAAATTATTTAGACTGTGAATTTAACGTTGCCTGGTATAATCAAGAAAAGTGATAAAATATGTGAATCGTCCAAAAAGTTCAGCCAAAACTATCATTTTACAGCTTAGAGCGATACGGCACACTCGCATGTTTCGTTGTCTGATGATATTACTATGTGTAAAATAAGGGAGGAGAGTACGCAATATTTCGATATTTTTTTTAATTGGTGAGTCTGTTATTCACTTATTGTCTTTGCATATCATACCTTAGAGTTAATTTTTTTTTCAGACTCATAAAATATATTCATAAATAATAATCCAAAATTATAAATAAGTATACGATACTAATGAATAAGATTTAAAATCATATTTCAAAAATTTTTAATAATATCACAGACTAAATAGTGATATTAATTCTTTTATGTGATTTAAAAATAAAGGTGTTTCTTTATGTTCTTAAGGGTGTTTTTTTATTCTCTATATGCCATTATACTTTATAAGTTCAAATTACTTTTGTGATACTTACACTTCCTAATAGAACTGGCAAATTAAACAAAAACACACACGTGTTTTCTTTCTTTTTCTAAAATTTCTACTAACGCTATTAAACCGGTATCTCGGTATTCAGCTCTAAAAACTACCGATTACCGGTATTGAACTTCTGGTACGATATTGCAGTCCCTAGGTGAAACATCATGTGCGATAAGAGTGGTGAACGGAAAACGGCGAGTTTTGACATTGTTATCCATTTTAAAAACCGCACTTGAACGCTAGGCTTATGATTATGTCGACCACGTGTACCTTCGTCGCTTAACGCTATTAATGATGATAATTGTATGGTTGGCAGTAAATTAGAAAATATTGATTAATTGGTTACAGATACAAAATGACTGAAGACATATCAAACCGAAATATATTGATATATATTGTGTTTCTGTTCAGTTCCGGTTTTGTTCTGACCAAAATAATGGGGTGTTTTTTTCAGCTTCCGGTTCAATTTCGACATGAAGTTCTGATTTTGAACCAATGTCAAGTAGCGAGGACGACCACTGAGCTGCTATCATCTATCTTATCTTCCACCACGACATCAAGTGGAAGGCGTTAGAGCCAATACATATTTAAGGTATCCGACTACTCGCGACAACTTTTTTTTGAAAACATGGAGATATGGAAATTTTGTTTTAGGATTTTTAGATTTATTTAGTATATTTTAGTAAAAAAATCGTAAAATTGAAAACAGATTTTTTTTATTATTAGTATTGTTAAAAGGGAAACGAACAGGTGAAAATGTACAAAAAATTACACAATTCTCAATTTTTCAATTTTAATGTGTTACTTCGTTATTCATGTTTGAAATGACCTCCAGAATAATAGATATTTTATTATTTACAAAAACTAGAGCACTCTATCTTAGTGATTATATGAAATTGCTTAAAAACAAGTGACTATATTCACGCAAAGCACTGTATATTTTGAAATAAAACAGTGATTGATAAATCTGAAGGTCGAAACACTTATACTAATATACAAAATTTTCACAAAAAAAATTCGCAAATTATTTTCAAAACTTTTTGAGCAATTGCTGTCCCCGTTTGAGTTTTTCGAGAGAAAAAAAACACATTTCGTGTAAAACACAGTTTAAAGTTTGGCATGTTATGTTAATTTATGGCATATCCTTTTATTAAAACACTTGCAGTTTTTGTTCTACTGAAGGAGAAATAAAAAGTTTGCTATTTTTTATTAACCTGATAAGATGCCTACCAAATAAAATCATAAAAATATTGTCAATTTTTGAAAAATAAACATGATTTTAGGGTAGTCGGATACCTTAAGGTATCAGACTGAGATCGGAGACAATTTTCTAAAATATAACTTGGATAATCATTTAGTTGTTATTTCTTAATTAAGTATGTTGCATAACTATAAAACCACAGCAAGAAGAATTTTTTGAAAGCTTTTCTTCAAAATATTGAGAAATTTCTACAAAAATATTACAAAAAAATGCTCTTTTGTAAACAACTCTCTAAAATTATATAACACAAAAACAAATAAAATGTTTGCAGGAATACAATTCCTTAACGTTTAACTATGCTTTATACTAAAAAAGCTCAAATTCTACTGTAAAATTATGAAATACAGGTGTTCGAGATAAAAAAAAACCCAGAATTTTCTTAAAAACTTTTTTTTTCATATAAAATTTCACAAAAAAATACCTTAAATGAAAAATTATCCTTAGCTTTTTAGCAGAAAAAACATTCATTATAATACAAAGAACAAACTCAAAAAATTTCATTATAATGTTTTATTTATTTTAAGAAATATCAATTTTATCGTGAACAATTATTTTCAAAAATAACATTCTTCACAAGAAGCAAAATAAGGTTTATATTTGCAATAAAACTTTTTAATGATTTCGAAAGGTTATAAACTCTCCAGATTTGTATGTTGTACCTTCTTGAACCTCATACTTCAAACTTTTTACAGTTTTGAAGGCCCTTTTTTTACGAGACAGTCTTATCCGGTTTAGAATACCTCGTAGAATCAACAATTCTCGTTTTTTCGAGGTACCAAAAATATCCTTTCATTTCAGAACATAATTTCATTCCTAACTTTTGAAGTAGAGGTAATAGACCAGAAAACTCAGAATTAAAAAAGTATTATTGCGATAGAATTCCTTAAACAGCATTGTTGTTGCTCAACACAGCTGGCTTTTGGGATTATACTCCGCACGACATTGTTAAGACTTTCGTTTCAAATCTGAGCTTTCGCGTGAAAACATTTTCTTAGGAGATTTTGATCGCAAAGTTCCTTATAAGTCTTTTTTAAAAGAATTAATAACTGAATTTTGAAGATCCGTTTAAATTTCAATCGACGTTTCTCTTCATACTGCTCTCTGGAAGTCTCTTCTTTTTTGGCCTACTTGATCTTGCTTTAGGCATGACAACTTTAATTTAATTAAAAATAACTATAACTCTATATAAAAGTACTAATAAAAAAGTTATAAAGAGATCTAATTTTTGAACACAAATGATAAAAAGATAGCAACTCGTTTAAATTAAAACAAACATTGCAATCAGTTAACTGTTGCATATTTTTTTATTATTGAAAACAATTTTAAAATCCCCGTGCACCACAAAGTATCACACGGGGCTTACAGAAGTAAGTATTAAACACACATTCAAGGGAAATAAACAATTAAAAAAAGAAGTTAAGAAGGATTACAAACAGTTGCAACAAATTTACAGAAATTATTGAAAGCACTTCTGGTGGAAAGAAATTGGTGAAAATTCGGTGGCCAACTAATGTTGAGTCTCTTGAACGCCAGTCTTATGATCTTTCTCTCTCTGACATACTTGGAACACAGAAGGATCACATGTTCTACATTTTCCTCGCCACCAATATTACAGTCACAGAAAGATGAAGGAGCTAAATTAACTTTGTTCAGGTAGCTTTTGAAATTACCGTGACCAGTGAGAAATTGGGTTAATTTGTAGTTAGTGTAAAAATGATGACATGATAGTCTCTTATTAATGGTGGGGAAAAATTTCTTTGTTATGCTCTCCTTATTAGAAATGAGATATTCTTGGTTCCAAGACTTCATCATTCTTTCATTCGTGATCTTCTTGTAAAACGATTTAGGAATATTAACGTCAATGTCAATTTTGCTCTTGGCCAATCGGCTCGCTCATTTCCAAGAACGCCCGTGTGTCCGCGAACAAATGCAAAATCTATTGAGATGTTTTTATCTCTTAGGCTTTTAAGTTACTTCTGGATCTCGACGATTATATTGTTAGATGAAGAAATACATTTAAGAGAATCCAAGGAGGAAAGAGAGTCAGTACAGATGAGGTATTCTGTTGCATATTTGAAGGTCAATATTTATAAAGCGAAATAAAGTTTACTAAACATAAAAATATTTCGTTAAAATATCTTAAAAGAATCAAAATCTCATTTTGCCAATGAAAATCAACCTAAAACTCATACTTCCAGTTTCAATTTTGGCTTACAACCTCAAACAAAAACAGCTATAATTCTTTTTCTAATTGACTCAGAATTAAAAGTATGATACTTTTAGAAAGCGTATTAACCTGGCTACAAAAATAGACTATAAAAGAAGTTTCGATTTTTTTTATTAAATTGGTGATTTTAAAAGAGTCGGTGGAGTGTATATATATACCATAACGTACAATGTATTTCTTTACACGGCGAATCTTCAATGTGACCTCATTTCCAACCCCTGACACTTAACGTGTTTCAATATTTTAGTAATTGCATAATTTCCCTCGTTCTTTTATTTTTGTCCATAAAATGAATAAATACGTGTAAAAACCAAACACACCATTTTATTTCATGTTTTTGATGTCAAATATGCAAAAATTATAATAATAATACATTTGCACGTAAGAATAAACAAGTAAAATAATAACTTATCTAGCAATCTGTACAAAAATACACTTTACAAGGGTTGATGATTGTATTTTCCACATTGATGTACCTGCACATTGAAAATATTTTTATTTTACTTGCATACGTGTTCTCACTAATGAACAAAGCCAAAAATTAGTACAATTAATTTCTTTTGAAATAAAACTTTATACAAATACAAAATATAATTTATCACTTTATTTGCGATAATGTAAAAATGTGCATACAAATTAAAGACTCAAACCCCGTCAAATTTCAGGTTTCACAAAAAGCAAATTCATTAACCACATGCCACGTATATATTATAGAATACGAGAAGTAGAAATATATATTTAACTATTTTTATGAGGCTAGTAATAAATTAACTGAATGGGGAAGTTTCAGGAAGGGGATAATTGATTGAGCCGTTCCCTTAAGGTCTGTAATGGTCATCCACACCTGATTAGTCTCATTTGCTATAATGACCATTCTTCCAGCGTCGCGGATAGCTATTGAGTTTCGGGGTCGAACATGAGAAGTACAAAAACGGTTATGAGGGAGAACTAGATAATTAGACTGGCATCCGGCAATGATATTTTTAAAATATTTATTAAATTCTTATGATTTTCTTATTATTATTCATGTATTCATTTCTACTTAATTATACTTGCAACATGTTTTAATCTTTTATTTAGTTAATATAATTTTTCCAATTTAAAAAAATGTTTATTGTTAGATATGTTGGAAAAAATCTGAAATATAAAAGTCATTTTTATGAATAAAGTCGTTTTAAGTGTGATTTCCAGGAGCGTAGCTACCACCGTATCAGCCGTACCAATGATGTGGGGCCCCCAAGCTACATGGTCCTCAACATGTGTAAGAAAAATTTGTTAATATATTAAGGTGCCACCAAAAAGGCTGTGCAAGAAATTTTGGTACGGGGTTCACTCAGGATTAGATACACCAGTGGTTGCTTTTCAATGCAGATCAAAAGAAGATACATAAAGTATGTTTGGAAGATTTTTGTTAAAATTTAATAAAACAATTGAAATAACCTAGTAGAACAAAAATACTAAAAACAAGTGATACTTGATCCGAAGCTTTTTAGACCTTTACTTACGAGGACCACACACACACACACACACACACACACACTCACACACACATATATATATATATATATATATATATATTATGCCATCTTCCTTCCGGGCTAGCGCGTAGATAATTGATGATTATACTAAAATTATGATTACACCTGCCAACATGATCTAATCATAATTTTATCTCTTAAAATTTAAAAGCTCATTGTACATAAAATAAAGTAAGATTCAACATCATGGTACGATATCTTTCGACCAATCACTAGATTCGCTTACGGAAGTCGTGCGAATTTTGAAGCTTCCGGTTGCAATATTAAAGGTCCCATTTACAGTTAAAATGAGCTTAAATCGCACTGTCACCTGTATGGTGCTCAAGGCCAACGACAGGCGTACCTCTTGCCCATGGCACGATGAATTTCGTGGGCCTCGTTCTGACTACGTCAGACAGGTGGCATTAGCCCCAACAACAACAACAGGTAAAATTCTTCCAGCTTCTTGTAATCGTCATGTAAAACGAACGTGTGTTTTTTCTGCGTTTCGTTGAGTGTCTATATATTTGTTAGTGTATGTGTTTAAATGTACAACTAAATACATTATCATCTAAAAAGGATGCTTCATAATTTTCACATCAATCACCTATATATCATCAGAAATCTCTACTGCACTCCGGTGCACGACATGTATATATATACCGTTAGAAATCCGGCGTATAACGCGCACTTTTATTATCAAAAATAAGATGGAAATTTACGGTTACACGTTATACGCCGGCCATAAAAATGAGTGCTTTAGAAGTGTACAAAAAGAGATGAGCGTAAAAAATAATTAGACTTCTACATAAATTGAAGTTTTGTTTATTTAAAAGAAATGACATAACTCTTATGGACTTTAGAGTTGTAATTCTAGGATTATACTGT
The DNA here is from genome assembly GCA_019973935.1 of Trichonephila clavipes. Lineage (NCBI taxonomy): Eukaryota > Metazoa > Arthropoda > Arachnida > Araneae > Nephilidae > Trichonephila > Trichonephila clavipes. The sequence continues at coordinate 632,263 of BMAU01005003.1, read as the reverse complement.
TTTTCTAATTCCTGGGATAATATATGGAATAAATGACTTCAAAACATAAGAACATTGCAGGCGAACATTTCATATTTCTTTGTGAAAGGGGGGGTACGCGTTATGCGACGAATATATCTCAAAAATTAAAATGCAGCTTGAAAGTATAGATGCACGTTATACATCGGATTTTAGGGTATATATATGTGCGTGTGTGTGTGAAAGAAATTTATATAATGTATCAAAAACAATAAATAATATATATTGAACATAAAAGAATAACTTAATGAAAGTATAAAAGAAAAACATGACGATCGAATTTCTAGAAGGAAAAGGAGCTGCAAAAAAACGCCTAGCTAATCAGGAAGCAATTTCAGACTTAGGACCGAATAAGTGAAATTAAACTACCAGTTTTATCACCTTAAACCTCACACTTTGCGATTTTGAAAACAAGATCATCGTCTCTATTTGCCTAATTTGATCGATCCTAAAATTCTTTACAAATGCATGATTGTATGCGCTTCCATTTGAGAAAAACTATATGAATGGAGATCCATGAAATATAAACAAATAATTAATTGTTTGTATTACCAAACTATCCCCCTCCGGGCTCTTAATTCACTTAAGTCATTGCTTGGTTTATAATCACGTTTTTTAATTAATTAAGTAAATTTATGGTTAAAATTCCAAGAAGTCATCCAAGAAATATAATAATATAAAGGTTTATCCCATTTACATTATTTCAATATTTTAAAAACAATTTTTACTCATGTTTTTTTGGTTTGGGTATTGTAATAAATGAAATGTAGATATCAAGTATTATTTAAGTTTTCAAGTGATAAGAAAAAAAATATGCTGTGTTTCGAACTATTCGAAGAGGGTTCCAAATTATTTTCCCTTGATTAATTCTAAAAGTAGAACACACATTCATTCTTACTGATTTTAAAAAAATAAATTTGAGCTTACTCTTTTTTTTATATTGATTTAATGCATTTTTGGTATTTCCCAGTCTGTTGTTTTTCCATTACCCCGATTTAGGTTAACTTCTAGTTTTGAATAATCGATATGTGATGAAATTTCGATACCGAATATCGATACATCATTGTGGCGAGTGCTTATGTTTTTTAACTTTGGTGTTGCCTGAGACTTTCCTACAGAAATGTTTCGAGAATATTTCCAACATTATGAGATACGGGACGAACTAAATTCATTAAAAAGTTAATTCGCACAGCGCCCAATATTATGGAATGTACGATTGTTAATTAATAAAATAATATTGATTCAATTTTAATGTTCATTTTTTTTTCATTTCTAAGTGTGATAAATGTAACTGCATTTTATTTCAAGGTGATTCAATGTGTAAAATATATCATGGCTTCTTTATATTGTGCAAAGCTTAATATGAAATATTAATTTAACTTAACATAAAATATTAAAGCATTAAACACATATTTATGATGCATAAAATTTGAGGCCCATGAACTACAAAACAACTAATTCGATTATTTTTTTCTCATTTCATATCCAGATTCAAAAAAAAAATTCAGAAAGATATTTTGACTCAAAATTTAAAATTGTACAATTATCAAACTTATCTAATATATATATATATATATATATATATATATATATATATATATATATATATATATATATATATATATATATATATATAAATATTCCGAAATATATATATTATATATATATATATAATATTCCGAAATATATTATATTTATATATATATTATATATATATATATATAATATTCAAATATATTATATTTAAATATATAAAAATAATCATATATATATCAATATATATATATATATATATATATATTTAAATATATAAAAACAATCACAATTATCAATTTAAAATATATATATATATATATATATATATATATATATATATATATATATCGGAATTTTATACTTGTGAAATTTATATAAAAATTCTGAATTTTGTAATTGGGAAATTTATATAATTCTGAATTTTGTAATTGGGAAATTTATATAATTCTGAATTTTTTAATTGTGAAACTTATATAATTTTGATATATATGTGTTATATTTATGAAACTTATTTCATGATTCTGAATTTTAAGTTTTATTCTTGTGAAACTTATTTTATAATCGGAATTTTAAACTATATAATTCTGATTTTATATTGACGCACTTCATCTTTAAATTTCTCCATTATTTTAGCGATGGCATAGAAGTCTTTTGTGTAAATCTCTTCATTAATCCTACGTCCCTCCCCAAACTTTTAGTCATAAGTTGTCAAGCAACCCAATACAGTATAGAGCGATAAAAAAAAGTCCTTAGAGACACAGTCAATAACATTTACAGAAATATAGCTTTAATTATTTCCAATCACAGGTAGATCGTAGTCACAAAGCGGGTGGGATTTAGAATATTCCTTTCTAATGTGTGTAAATCCTTAGAGAAAATTCTAAGTTATTTCCTAAAGGTTTTGATAAACTTGAATATGAAGTTTGAGCTCTCTAAACTATAACTTTCATATATATAAGTGAGGTATCTGTTTTACATTAATAACCAAGCTCTCTTATTGCGAATTATTGAGAGATTGTGTGCTACTACAGTTCGAACTTAAAAATGTATTGCTTGAATAGTTCCAGAGCTTAGAAACTAATTAGCGCATTCTTTAAAGCTATAGACTTCGCTATTATGTATAGGGCTATTTTGGTATAGACTTCGTGGATTTCGAATCTCAGTCTAGGGAAGAAACAATATCTGAGCTGGCACCCTACTCTACAAACTCTTACACCACGCCATGGGAGTCTTTTTCAGTTCTATGGTTTAACCTCGACTATTTCACATGATTAAAAATAGTGTATTGTGCTTTATAAAGGATGTAATTTTTGTATAACAAGGTAAAGGTTTGCAAAAAGTTTAAGCTAAAAATATAAAAGATTGCTTTTAATTTGAAGGATCGTGAGTTGTGCGTCAAAAATACGGTAGGTTTTGTTTAACAAGGCATTGCTGTACAAAATATTTTGAAATTTAGTATATTCAGGTAAAAAACTCTCACTAAATATATTGAGTGGAAGTAATTTACAAAAAATAAGCTCTGAATTAGTAAGAAATGTAATAGTAAAGCACAATGATATTTTTTCAGTAAGTAAACACGATAGAATACAGGTTTTCAAATTGCAGAAGTTCTTCATTTGCTAGTTTAAAGTGTCAAGACAGCTACGCACCATACAATCCATCCTAATAAGAACAAGAGTAAAAAAAAATTAATTTCAAGAATGTCAATAATTTGAAATTATGTTATTAATACATGTGTTAAACAATCTGGATATGCATAAAAAATTATACGCATTTTAATCGATTTGTTATTTATTTTTTTCAACTAGTGGGAGAACTATTGAATGAAATTTAATTTATTTTTATTTTTCTGTCACAAGTATCTGTTAAATTCACTGCTTTGAGTGTGTTTCATGGAGACATTGTAGGGTCAAAAAGTTACCGTAATTGGTCAATTATAAATTATTAAAAAGTTAAACAGTAGTTTAATCTTATTACCCTATAAGGTAATATTTTAATCGTATTGGCCTTCAAGTGTGTTGATTCCAGATGCCTTCAGACCCTCTGGATTCCACTCACTTGTTGCAGCGTTCTTATGACTCTTTAAAGCACTCCTGAAATCCATTTTTTGAGAGTTATTTCAATTGTTTCGTCACATTTTGAATCACCTCATCTGAATTTACGAAACGATGTCCCTTCAATTTCATTTTCATTCATGGAAAGAAGTAAGAATTATCTGGTGCTGGAATCGTTTCTGTATGCTTTCTGTTGCTGTTGCGGCTAATGCCACCTGTCTGACGTAGTCAGAACGAGGCCCATGAAATTCGTCGTGGCAAAGGGCTAGAAGTACGCCTGTCGTTGGCCTGGGTCTTGAGTACCATACATGTGACACTACGAATTATCTCGGCAAAATTCTCCGAAGGGACGATAGATGGTGACACCATCTATCTACACCTAGACAATGTAGATATGGAACTGAAGGGAGGGAAATATTCCCCAGTCCACTGAACTCGTAATTCAGCCTACAAAATTTCTGAACCCACTGATTTAACGAGCACGTACTCCGTATCTACTCAGATGGTATTTGGTGGAATCGGGCATCGAAACCAGGCCTTCAGGGCTGGAGTCCGATGCTCTTACCACTAGACTACCCATGGCCCTGTATGCTTTCAACAGCACCGTGAGCACTTTAAAAGGCGATTTCTAGAACAAAACACACATAATTTGATGTTTGCACGCTGTTCCAAATGCACACACACACACACACACACAATTGAAGAATCCGACGATAATGACGTTTGCTTTGTTACAAATAATCTGCAGATAATACAACAGTACAGAAATGAATTCCAGATGGCTGTGCGTTTTTCTTACTAGAGCTTCCAACCCCAGAAAAAGATATTTCCCCACCAGCGAATAACTGCGTGAATGTGGCGTACCATTCCAAGATTGTATTAATGTGAAAATTACGTTGCTTGAAAAATTTACATGAAAAACTAACACATATTTTGTTGTCTTATTCTTATTTATGTTTATAAAGTGTAAATCATAAAACAATTGTTTATTAACTAAAAATAAATATAAATAAGCATTTCTCTCGCGTCTTTTAAATATACTAAACATTTTTCAACTTATAATTTGGAAAGAAGATATTCACTTATACCTTAAAATCTATATATGTTACTGATATTTAAAATTAAGAAAATATGTTTTCCCCCTTTCCTTTAAAGGAAAGCTAATGGAATGAAATAAACATTGAGCAAAATGTAGTTTATTAAATTAATCTATATAAGCACTAACATACATTTCAAACATACAACAATCTAGTTATATTAATACATGTATGTTTGAAGAAAATAATATTGTTATTTTGTCTTTATGTTTCAATTGATATCAAAAGTAAAGTGAAAAAAATATACCAGGGACTTTTTTTTCTTCGGTTGCATCTAGTCCGTTGAAACTAGCCCGATTCAACTAGCCCCGATAAATCCTAGCTCCGCTGAACTGGCAAAGCCCGTTGAAATTTTTTATTTATTTCGAAAAAAATTATTTACCGAGAATACATATTGATTATTTGCACATTTTATTAACTCACTTAATGTAGCTGAGCCCTCATCCCCCAATCATTATATATATTGAAATTTTTTTTAAAATATCTTAATTTTAGTCACATAAAAAGGAAGTAATAGAAATAATAACTGCTTATATATTATATAATTATTTGAACTTGATATGCACTAAGTATCAGTTTCTGTGTGATTGTTAAGCCTAGAAAAAATAAATCACAAACACGAAAAAACTCTTGGGATTATATATATAGTATTGATTTTATTTTTTTAATATTCTATGGGAAAATTAATCACACATTATAATATAATCAATACAGTGAAAATGTTTTAACCACAACATTTTACCTTAAAAATATAGAAACATCACTTCCTGTTGATACTCATTGTTTCACACAACACATATCTAACCCACTGGATTTAATCTCCCTTCAATCAAGTTCACTATATCTGGAAAAGAACAACATTATATCCTCCTAACTGTTTCAGCTGATTAGCTAGATCCAGAGATTGGCTAGTCCTTGACAGCACGTATTAATCACCTCTCCTAACCTGATTGGTCAGTGATGGATGTGGTATTATTCCTCCGATCTAATAGCCATAATTACTTGTGTGTCGATTTACAGCTACTGTGACGCAATGATTCTGGGAATGCTATAAGCTGAAGATCTATCCATTCACATTGTCAGTCTACAAGCATGGATGTTATACAGATACAAATACACCTTCTAAGTGCACGATTGGATTACAATATCGAGGACATATGTACATTAATAAAGGTATTATATAATTTGATTGTGAGAAGCCAATGAATGATACTAAGCTATCAATATTTACTATGTATTTTAATTTACATGAGAGTGCCTTCCATTTTCATGTTATTGAAATTCCTTCAGAGATAGCAGGTTTCCTTATATAATAAATCATTAGTTCATCTCTCTGTAATGTTACGAGCTACTAACTTATCATTAATCAATACAAAAAAGGAAAAGGAAAGAGTTTTTCTTAGAAAAAGTATATTTTGTCATATCCAGTCGCTGTCAAATTAATATAATACGATACGTGTTAAAGTCGTTGTACAGATTTATTTCATTTTACAATTACTCATATATATATATATATATATATATATATATTTATATTCTGTAAAAACAATGATTTAGTTACTGATAACATATTAAAACATATTAATTTTGTGAAATTCTGCAATAATTGTTTAGAATGCAATTATCCAAGTAAATTTATTTTTTAATTTATTTCTAATATATATTAAATATTCTTAACTCTGTTCATTTTTTTATTTAAAATTTCTTATGTTTAGTTTATTTTAAAATATTATAGTGGTTAGTTTAATTGCAAAAAAACTATCTAAATGGCACCACGTTTTTCTCTTGTGTTGATGTACCAATTATACCCCCGCGGTCACTCGTGCCTGTTTTTGCTACCGTTGTTACTCGTGGTGTGTAGAGAATACCCTAAACTTTCAACACGTTTTTTTAATTATGAAAATAAAATTAAGTCATTATACGATACATATTTATAAAGTACAAGATGTTTATTGTATTATACAAATAAAAATAATTAAATTTATTGCATACAAATGAGACTAACATTAATTTAAACTAAGCACATACTAAGTTTTCATTTTAAAACACATAATTTTATATATTTTTATAAACCAGTAAAACGTATATACCAGTAATAAATATGCATTATAACTAATGAGAAAATGATAGAAGAAAGTAGAAAAGTGATATTTTAATCATTTTCCTAGCATTCAGAGCAGATTGTATACACATGCTCAACTTCTCACGGGAGTTCTCAGCCACCCAGGTAAACTTTTGGAGGTCATTACATTCCAATCGCTCGAGAAAGAGGGATTGCTTTAGGCCTGAAGGTTCAATGACCTAAAATGTGCCGCTACAGAAAAAAATCTTGGTTCTGCGCATTCTTTTTAGAATCCTGGGAGGATTTTCTTGTTGCTGGGGTGTACAGAACACCCCGCGCAAGTGTTTGCGGATTAAATTTCGCGCGGGATAAGAGCGTAGAAGGTTTTCATTTCATATTGAAGGTTTTTATTTTTCATGTAAGTTTTTTATCCTAATGTATTTTCTACAATTTTTTTATATTATTAATACTCTCTTTGAGAGATAAATTATTGTTCTCTTTTCATAATTTCATTTTACTATATTCTCAGTTTAACATCCACTTGTTAGAAATAGGCTTAACTTTTCAACGTGACTCTAATTTTCTTTTTTTCTATTATGTCGAAAATTTCTGCTGTACGTGGAAGGTGGATCCATGAAGCATTGATTAACCCTAAATTACTGGCCTTATTCAGCGACATCTTTAGAAATCATGTTGATCTGCAGTTTAGTCCAAAGATTGTTTGTATCTACATTTGCTGTGTATCGTGAAATCCAATTTTCTTTCTTCTTTGGCATTGTAGGTTTTAGAACTTTTTACTTTTATATATATATATATATATCAGTGTGGTGTTTGTATGTGTATATAGAATACAGCCTTGGTTGAGTTAAATTGCTCGTCGTAAATCTTGGTAGATGGCTTTAAAAAATATATATTTCTGATTTGCAACAAGTTTCTTAAAAAAAGATACTTCTTGAATTAAGATATTTGATTGAAAAAAATATCTATGAAATTTGAAAAATCATGTCTGAAAATAACTAATGCATGTTCAACCCTATATTGTACTTTGACGGATTTTATTTTTAATAGTTAACGTATCCGACCACTTAAGTCAACATTTTTTTTTAAATGGAGATTTTTTTGTAGTTTTTAGATTTATTTAGTACATTTTTTTTTTTAAAAAGTGTTAAAATTAAGAAGAGAAAATTAATTCTTAGTAATAAAAGAGGGGGAAGGTTAAAAATAATTGATACAAAAATTACATAAACGGGGTCCGCTATGTAGAAATAGTAATTGAGCAAATTTTCAAGTTTTCTATTTTGATGCATTACTTTGTTATTCATGTTTGAAATTACCTTTAGGATAAAATATATTTTAATTTTCACAAAAACTAGAGCACTATACCTTTGTTATTACATGAAATCGCTTTAAAAGTGTAGCGATTATATTCACATAAAACAGTGGTTCTCAAACTTTCAATATTTGCGACCCAATTTTCAATTTTAATTTTTATCGCCCCCCCCTAAAATAATAATGCATTGGCTGCAATAATAATGCACTTTTTATTGGGGGGGGCTAAAGCTAAAATATGACCATAATTATAATCCGCACAAATAACCAAGATAAGTATTAAATTCTGTACATGTTACTTTTAAGTAATATATATTTATATTTTTTTAAATTTTTTTGTTCAATTTACTATAAAAGCGTGTTTTTTAGTTTGTGTTTTAAAACTATAATTTATTTATAATTATTTTTACTATACACGATAAAAATCACAAAAAATTCTTGTCAATCATTTAATTAAGAGAGAATATACTTACCTGCTTTCAAGGACTTTCTTTGATAATTTCAGAAAAAATCCAATAAAACTAAAGACAATGTTCCAAATGTGCTTGTCCTTAATAAGGGACATAAACCACAGACAATTTTCGCTAACAATACAGGAACATTATTTTCTAGCAAAACTGTCATATTTTGATCACGTTTTTATAGTTTTGCTGTCGTTTGATGATCTACAAATAGCATTTTGAACTTTTCTTCCTTGTGTCCTTTTGACAAGGTGAAGTGTTACCTTATGGCTTCAAAGTTTTATTCATAAGTATCTTTAGGCAGCATTTAAAAATTTCAAATCAACTCAAACGTTTCATGTCTAACGCTTTTCTCATATTTACTGTCGCTCTCTTGATTAATAAGCATTATTTCAGCAGTTCAATTGCTTGATCAGTTTCAACATTCTTCAATAGGGATAAAAGATGCCCATTTTCTTATATTCTGCTCATTTATATATATAAACCATAATAAGTCGTACAACACAGCAATCAAAACCCCAAAATTGTTCATGGGGAAAGTGTAGCATGTTCTAAAAACAATTTTGTAAAACGTTTTTCATTATGCACTACATGTCTCAGAATACTCAGAAAATACATCTTGGCCAAATAATCATTTAAAGTGCTCAATATGCTTATCCATATATCATAAACCTCATTCACATGGGGGAAAAAAGCAACAGAAAAATATTATTTACAACTTTCCTAAACGAAACAAAGACCGAGTGAAACATACCAGTAAGTTTGAAGTTCAAATATATGATAATGAAAAGTAGTATTTTAGGGGTTAAAAGAAACGTAATAAAAAAAATCTCTCATCATAGGATGACAGCAAAGCAAACAGAATGTTTTTTTTATTTAGTTATAAGACCAAATATAGCTAATGAGCTCTTGAACTAGAATCGTTTATATTTTATGAACACCAGATGATACATATAAATTATTTCAGTTTAAATGTGTATTTTTTATTATGTCAGAAAGCATTTTGTTTTACTTCATTCCAAAAAAAAAAATCTAACCTTTTATTTTCAATTGGCTTGCGTTTCCCTCGCAGGGATAACGTGCCCCCAGGGGGGCTTGCCCCACACTTCAAGAAACACTGACTTAAGAAATGTAATTTTTGTAATAAAACAGTGATGGATAAATCTGAAGATTAAAACACTTTTACTGTTATACAGAGCATACACCAAACGTTCAGCAAATTATTTTGAAGACTTTTTGAGCAATTGCTGCCTCCGTTTTGAGCGTTTAAAAAACACATTTCAAGTAAAACGCATTTTAAAGTTTGACATCTTATGTTAAGTAATGGTATCTGCTTTTACTAAAACACTTGCAGTTTTTGTTCTATTGAATGGAAAATAAATAACTTGGTATTTTTTCAATGCTAATAAGATATTTTTTTTTAAAAAAAAATCTTGATTTTATGGTAGTTGGATCCTTTGAATGCAATGTTCTGGAACCGTGATCAATATACAATGAGAAACGGCCTTTCACAGCCATGAATATTATAACTCCAGAAGTATTTTCCAGGTATATTAAATGAATTGCGATAGATATATATTTGAACAAGATGACTATTTTAAAGAAGATGACATCCAAAATTATATAAGCCAGCGTTTCCCAAACTGTGGGGTGCAACCCCCTTTGGGGGCGTGGTAACTTTACGGTAAAGGGTGCGAGCCTATTAAAAAGTCAAAAAACAAAGATTTTTTTTAAAAAAAAAAATATTAATTTATTGAAAGTAAACAAACACAAAATACACTCCGACATAACAAAAAAACACATTTACATTTATATATTGCACTGAAAAATGGGGCTACGGTAGCACAGTGGTCAAGGTATCGGATCACGGGAGGTATGTCATGAATTAGATTCCAGTTCCACTAAAGACCCACCGTGTAGAGCAGCATCCACGTTAAATCTGCCGAGAACCGAAACATCCTGCCGTTGGTGTTGTGTGGTAGTTAGGAGAGGGGGTACCATCTCAAGTATCATCGACGTCACTTGACCATGGTTCAAAATTACGTCGCCACAAGCCCTCGTGTAGCTGGAGATTGCAACGTTAATATTCAGTCATTTTACACTTATAAATGTATCAGTGCCACACAATGCATTTTATAATTAATTTACCAATACTAAGCTAAGAACAAGTTTAAGAATTACCAGTGACTCCATGGGATTATCATATATAAACATATACAGAAAAACTAACACTTATCTTGATAATTCGTACGGTTTATAATTAATCCGTTAACTGCCGATTAAAATTTACACGTTTCGCTTCCCAATGTCAACCGTTTTCTACGTAGGCGCGGGTATGTGATTTATTGGGGGAGTAATAAAGACCTAAATAATCTAAACTAAGTAAATCCTTCTCAAATATTATCAAGATCCCTTTATTACATTCCAAAGCTTTCGGAATAATTTTATGGATAGCAGTGCACAGAAAAGATCGTACTTTTGAAAAAACGTATATATACGTCCAGTTAAATTAATGCTATCACTGAACAAGAAGTTTATGTACTCCGGTGGTACGTAACATGTTAATGTCATATCGTAGTTTTAGCGTCAAAGTATAGTATTATTGAATTCAATAGATTGTTATTGCATGAGGTGCGGATGATGAAAATTATGATTGAATATTGGGTCGCGAACACTGAAACTTTGAGAAGCACTGATAGATGCTAAAAAAATTGCTTTTTAGTCAAGTTCGGGCACTTTTTATAACATGTTAGCATTCTCTCCACCTGCACGAACTACATCAATGTGTTTTTCAGACAGATTCACGAACAATTAGAACATGTGTCATCAATTGAGAGATACCCGGCAACCGGACGAAAGGAATTAATTCAGTCAAACGCCCAGTGATGGTGAGTACACTTTTGAACATATCTACTCTTCTGAATGTATATCCTGCGAAACACACAAAATTTCTATGATACTGCTCGAATTTACTTTTAATATATACAAACATACATATATATATATATGTGTGTGTGTGTGTATGTATATATATATATATATAGATAGATAGATAGATAGATAACATTTATCAATTTACTTCCTTTTCGAATAACTCCGACTGTCCATGCACTTATGAAATCTAAAATTATATTCCACATTTAATTTCTGTTGTTCTTTTCTAATATCACCTTTCTGAGGGTGTCAGATCAAGGGCGAATAAATACATAAGGACAATTGTACATTTTCGCATGTCGTTGTTCTAGCTTTGAGTACCATTTAGGTGACAGTACGAGTTAAATTCATCCGACCCATTTGTGTGGAAGAACACCCTGCAGGGGGCTCAGGGGCCTACCACCTACCTCAAGAGAGGACTTGCTGTTCGATGGCTGTTTACGGTACGCACATGCCCCAAACGCACTGTACATTTACAATTATCCGTAGCTTCTTAGGGATATAAACCCAGACCCAACGGCATAGCAGTCAACGCCTCTTACCCCAAACGGGATGGGCAGATCACATTTAATTTCTTATCCATTCACAGAAGTAAGAAATAATTATAATGATATCTTCAATTTTGATATAAAATTACATTCGAATCAATATTTTTTTAAAAAAATAACAGGTGACATAAAAATAATATTTGTCATATACAATCATGTTCTAATCATTTTTTTTTTTGTTCGTCCTGATTTCGTCATATTCTGATATTTTTGCCTTGATGTTGTTTTATGTTATACCGTATATTCATGACAGATAAAAGTATACTTCACATTTAATATATTTTCCAGTTTAGCAGTTCAAAAAGTAATATGCTGATTGCTTATTTTAGATATAAAATTGCCTTCTAATGACAACATCCCATATTTTTCAAATTTAAGTGACACAAAAATAATATTCATCCTATTATTTCTATTGCATCATTTTAATTTACAAATAGAGGGCCCGATTAAAGAAATTCATTTCGGGTCAAGAATTGGTGTAATAGTAGTACTCTCTTAGGGTGTTTTCACCCCTCTATATAACTCCACCGAATGACTTGTCAATTCGGAGGAAATATAGTTCGAATTTCATGTTTAGCTTATATACAATTAATTTCATTTTCTTTCACTGTCACTGTGGCTTGGTTGTTAAGTCGCCTGCTCTCAATGCGTATATTCTACGTAATTATTTTGTATTTTATTAACTAAAAAATTTACTGTAATTATATAAATATTTATATAATGTTTCTCTTATAAATATATTTTTATATAAATAAATAATATTTGTAATAAAATATATAATAAATATTAAATCATATTTTCCAAAAAAAATATTTACAAATAGTTTTAAAAGGGAAAAATACACTATACAATATAAATGAAATACTATATATATAATATAAAATATTTTATTATTAAATTAATTATTTTATAATTATAAAAAATAATTAATAAGTCATTTTAAATAAATTTATTTAATTTTTGAAAAAAAAATTAATACGTTTAATAGATGTATTTAAATAATTTAAAAAGGCTTTCCTAATAAGTTAATTATTTTAATTAAAGTAATTAAATATTTAATTAATGGTGATTAAATATTTTAAAATAATATTAATTACATATTTTAAATAAATAGTAATTACACATAGTCTAAATTAATATTACTTAAATATTTAAAATTATATGTTTTAAATATTTTAATCAATATTAATTAATTATTTTTAATTAATATTAATTTTAAATCATTTGATTAATATTGCTTTTAAATAGTTGTAATTAATATTACTTTTAAATAGTTCTAATTAATAATACTTTTAAGTAATTTTAATTAATGATTTTAGTAATTTTAATTATTTTAATTAATCTTAATTAATAAATAATTTTAAATAATATTTTTTTTACTTTATAAAATACAAAGTATTACATAAATATCATTTACTATTTATAATAAACTTTTCATAAATAATTTATTTAATTTTAAAATAATTCAAAGTATTGAAAGAAAAATGTTTTCGCGTGATTCGAACACGGATCCACCCTTATAGAAGGCAGGCGACTTGCCAACCGAGCCACTTGGCTAGTGAAAGAAATTGAAACTTAATTGTTTAAAGGTTAAATATGAATTTTGAACGCTATTTTCTTTGAATTGACTGGTCATTCGGCGAAATTACATTAAGGGATCAACTCCCTAAGGGATTACTACTTTTGCACCAAATCTCGACCCTGAATGAATTTCGTTATTAGTCCCCTCTCCATGTTAATACTATTCATTTTTATATCTGTCTTAATCATCCGCTTATTCTAAATATGCCATTATCATGTTAATGAAATTCATGATATCCATTAAATTCAAAAATATAGAATGTGGTCATGATTTCAACTTAAAATCTTTAAGGGTAGGTACAGGGCATTGAAAGAATCATTCATTGTGTAGAAATGCATGGTTGTAAGTAACGTATGGAGGCACATACATAAAAAGTAAGATACGAAAGGAAAGTAGAAATGTTTATTGAAAATGTCGTTTACAAGAGTAGTGTTTATATTAACCATTCAAAATTGCATGTACCAGTAGCGATAAATACTTACTTGCCAGTGTCGGTGGAGTGATTGGCGTACATGTCCAAAGATGCCAGATATTTCCCGCACACGTACAGAAGCTTCGGCTAATCGAGCACCGAAATCCTCATCTGACTCAAGTGGAGTCTCTTGAACAAAATTCTTCAGAGGTCCCCATAAATAGTAATCGATGATTGATAAATCAGGAGACCAAGGTGGCTAAAGTACTTGTCCACCCCCCCCCCGCCCAGAGCATCGCGCTCCAAACAGGGCATTTAGGTCAGTGCTGAAGTGAACTGGCGACTCATCAGACTGAAACTGTATGTGGTAACGAATGACGATTGAAACATACTTCTAATTTTCTTAACGCATGTACGTAACCCAGATAAAGTTCACCACCAACCGTTAAATACATTTGTCTTTTCTTTTTCTCTCCATGTTTTCGTCTCCCCGCGTCACTTGCGTCCATACATACCTATACAATAAATGATTGTTACACAATACCCTATATCTACCCTTAAAATTTGTACCATGAATTCGGGACCCTGTATTTGCCATTTAATAACTTATTCTTTAGTAGCAGAGTTCAAATACTGCTGTTTTAATTTTGGATATAAAAATACATTCTTATGAATATATCTTTCTTTTAAATCAGATGATTCAGAAGTAAAATACCTCATCTTAGTTTTTCACAGGTCAGTGACAAAGAATAGTCACACACGGGATGTAGCAACCCCGTGAGAATGCGTCAACAATTCCCTTCAATAAATTTCGTTTTAGAACGTTCTAAACTATATTTGCTGAATAAGCTCCCAGATTCGGAAAGTTTCCTCTTTGTGGATTTATTTGTCCAATTTTCGAGATAAAAATGACAGTTTTAAAGATGGATTTGAACCGAGAAGTTAAAAAATTTCGCCAAGCGGAAATTTAATAAATCTGTTGGCCTGTTTCCCTTTGACAATAGTATCCAACAGCTGTTTGCTGTTGATAAATGTGGCTAGACTTTAAGTGAATTTTGATACGAGCAAGTGACATGTTAGAAAATGGCAGACATATAACCCAGTTTAGTGTAGTATATATATTTTTTTTGTTTAAAGGAATATACTTTGGAAGAAAGTGTTTGAGTTTTATATAGTTGTGTGTGTGTCATCAGGAATTAGAAATATTTTGTTACAAAAGTGTAAATAAATGAAAAACTTACATAAATAAATATAATCGCAGATACTTTCTTTTATTTTCAGAAAAAAAATATTTATTTGCAATAATATAATACAAAAAAAATGTTTCAAAAGTATATACTTGACCTTTAACATAGTTATACAAGAGCCGAATTAATATTAAAAAGTGCATTCATTTAGTGAAACAATATTAAATCAAGGAAAATAAAATGATAATTATAATGTGGCTTATTTTGTATTGTATTACGTGTGTTTATACTTTTAAACTGCTTTTTTAAGTCTTAGGTGTATTCACCGCATAACGTTCACCCATGTTTTTTTTAAGAAATTGGAAATATTCATGGGCAATTATTTTACTTTAATATCTAGATACAGTGTGTGAGTGCGGATAACAAAGATAACATTGAATGAAATTAAACCCGACACAATTAAAAGTCAATTAGAATGTAGTACATATAACAATTTAAAAGAAACGGACAATGACTATTTATGGATCGAAGTAACACTGATAATGAAGCATAATTTGGTGGTGTTCCTGAAAACATAGCGTAAGACAAATTTTTCCCATGTTATTCAATATTGAATATTCATAAATTATGTTATTTTATCTTAATAAACAGTATTGTGATGTTTAATGTATGCACTTGTCTTCTGTTGCCCGTCTCGCCCACCTCGTCACCACACACAGCCAGCACTCTGAGATGAATATCCACCAGCTTACACTCTTCCAGTGTTTTTAAATGATTGCCACTCCCTTCCGAATGCAGTTATCGCTTATCTCCTTGCACATGCGTGGAGCATATAGCTACACTAAAGCATTTGTTTCACGAAAAAAAACATTAAAAACTGTTCGCATGCGGCGCTTCGAATCAGATCCATTTTGACACGCCTCATATATAACTCTTACTTTTTAAGTTAATTTCTTTTTATGCAAGAATTGCTTAAATAAATGTTAGTATTTAAGTACTTTAATGGAGAATGTTATATTTGTTTGCACACAAGTTTACCAGAAAATAAAACATTTCATGTAGTTTTCACATTCCAGATCTATAAGAAAAATATCGAAGTCAAGCGGTTCGTAGCTGTTTAAAATGGATACCGCATAATTTGGAATACTTGATTATACTCCAAATAGACTCCTTCATTTTTTTCTCTGGAAAAAGTTATACTGAAAACTCAATAAATAGACAAGTAGACAATAGTTCCTGAAAAATATAATTCTTCTTTTCTATAAATTTAAGGCACATTTAAAATAAAAGGTCTTACTTAGTATATTAAAATAAAAGATGAACAAACTTTGCAAAGTTTTTATTACTCTAAAAATATATAAAATAGTAATTGTGATACAGATATTAACCCTTACAAAATAAATTAAGAAATTATTGATTTTTTAAAAATTTTAAAACATAGCTGTAATGTTCAGCAATCTCTGTATGTAACATATTTATCTCACTCTGTATCTCTTTTTATTTTACAGGAAAAAACAACGAGTCGCTCAAACCCTCATCACGAGATCTCAGGAAATTTTTAGATCTACCGACTTTAAGTTTGGTAAGAATGTTTGTTTTAAGGAATAGAGGTTCGATACAAATGGGTTTGGTATCCCGTAACTTTCTAGGACAGAGGGCTCCAAAATTTTCATCCTGAGAGCTGCATTAACTATCAACCAGCAGTTTGAGGGCCAACTACACATTCGAGGTACAAATAAAACAAATCAAAACATAGATGCTGTTTTAATTATGTGTTTAATATTATTCGATTCAGATATTATTTAATATTTCACGTTGATACACTAAACATGAACACCTTTATTAGGGGAAATAATGATATTGTTTCCTGGATACCAAAATAGCAGGCATTCCTGGCTTTGGATTTGATGTCCTTAATATCAACAGTGGCCCGGAATTATCATTAGACAAATTTATTCACAAATTATTCTTCACGTGTTTCATCCTTTAAAATGTTTGTTCTCTCAAGTATGTTGTTTCAAAGATTAAAAGGTACCTTGGTGCAATTTTTTAGACATAAGGGGAATCTTCCTTGGGTATTAACCATTAAAAACCCAACAGTCCTTCTGTAAACTTGTTCCTATGGAGGACAATTGCTTATAACTCCATTACTTCCAATTGCATTTCATCTGGGCAGCTGGCCAAATTTGCTTCAATTGGATTTTGAAACAGTTAATTCTTCTGCCTTTGACTCCAAGTCAGAAATCCGCTACTAAAACTACTTCTGGAGGTCTTTGATGATCTTTCAAGAAAGAGATGTGGGTGACTCAGCTGTTGTTTCAGCAATGAAGACCTCTGTAATCCTGAAAATCTGCGTCAAATTGCTGTACTGTACATATAACAGAAAAAAAGGCAAGGTTAGATCTGAAGGCCTTTAGATAAGTACATGAATTGTAAACTAGATTTTTATCTCTATGTGGTTTTACAGTCAGATAATTTAAATGACAAGCTCTGTCTACAGCAAAGGACAATTTCTATACTAACTTTTCGTCAGTAATGGCTGAGGCTTATCTTTTCTTTCCTGGAAGTCATCTATTTTCCTTCTTAATTCAAATACTTTGCTCAGAACTTATCACACTTTAGCCACCTTTCTATTCAAAATTATATTAAATTTTTCAATTCTGTGTCTGTACCTTTCAAAATTTATCTGAATTCCTCATGGCTTAGCCCAGCGATACTTAACTTGCAGCTCGCAGCCCACATGCAGCCCACCGAGCCTTCTTAAGTGGCCCGGCCATTGCTATGAAAAGTTCACTTATTTAAGAACAATATATGAAAAAAATTTGGTGTCAAGAAATCAATTATATCAATTTTTCTTTTTGCTATCGATGTCGTAGAAATGCGAATTGATGTTTCTTTTTTCTATTTTTAAAGCTTACGGTTAGTGATAACAGACAACAGTAGAACACTGACAGTATTATGGTTAAAACTAACTTTAAACTATCTTTCATATCTTAAAGTAAAAAATATCCGGAGAAAATATATCGCTTCAAGACGATTGAGTCCTTGACTATTTTGTAGTAAAAAAGGGACATGAATCATTATAATTGTTTGATCTGCCACGAAAGTGCTGTATTTAAAAAATACCAATAAACAGGAATCTCATCCAATGGTACTTTTCCTTTAAGATTTCTTTCAAGAGGTAATAATTAGGTTGTCTTGAATAATCTTTGCTACAGTAGCAAAGTGTTTGCCAATGGTAACACACACACACAAACAATTGATGAAGTTTATAACATTACAAGCTGGAATACCCGTTCTTCGCACGGGTGAATTAAAAAATTAAACAATACGGACTAAAGAATAAAGGAGTTTTTAATGAGTTAATTTTACGGGAATTGTAATTTTTTTTATTGAAAACAATTATAAAATCCCCGTGCACCATAAAGTATCACAAGTATAACACGAGGTTTACAGAGGTAAGTATTAAACACACATTCAAGGGAAATAAAACATTTTTTTAAAAAAAAAATGAGGTTAAGAAGAATTACAAACAGTTACAACAAATTCACCGAAATTCTTGAAAGCACTTCTGGTGGAAAGAAGTTGGTGAAAATTCGATGGGAAATTAATGCTAAGTCTCTTGAACGCTATCCTTATGATCTTTCTCTCTCTGACATACTTGGAACACAGAAGGATTGTATGTTCTACATTTTCCTCGCCACCAATATTACAGTCAAAGGAAGATGAAGGAACTAAATTAAATTTGTTCAAGTAGCTTTGGAATTACCTTGACCAGTGAGAAATTGGGTTAATTTGTAGTTAGTGTAAAAATTTTGACATGCTAGTATCTTATTAATGGTGGGAAAAATTTATTTGTTATGCTCCCTTTATTAGAAATGAGATATTCTTGGTTCGAAGACTTCACCATTCTTTCTTTCATGATCTTCTTGTAAAATGATTTAGGAATATTAACGTCAATGTCAATTTTGCGCTTGGTTGCAGCTTTTGCAAGCCAATCGTCTCGCTCATTCCCAAGAACGCCCGTGTGTCCGCGAACCAATGCAAATTCTATTGAGATGTTTTTATCTCTTAGGCTTTTAAGTTGCTTTTGGATCTCGAAGATTATGTTGTTAGATGAAGAAATACATTTAAGAGAATTCAAGGAGTAAAGAGAGTCAGTACATATGAAATATTCTGAGATGACACTACTTTGCTCAGTGATCCATTTAACGGCGAAATTTAAACATAAAAGTTCAGCTACAAAAACTGTGCATTCATCACGAATTCTAAATTGAAAGTTTTCGGATTCAACACCACTCCTGAACACAACAAATGTGAATTGTAAATTAAACAAAAATAAGCTTTAAGCATATCTTAGCTGAATTAAAAAACCGTGTTTGCTAAATAAAAAACTAAACTATTTTCATGAAAGAAAACCTAACGTCGTTTCACATTGATTTATAATTATTACTTAACCCCTTCAGGACCAGCAAAATGAGAAATAAGCATTTTTCCAGGCCCACACGCACGGGACTGGGAAAATTTTCCAGTTAAACCTAATTTCATTTAAAAAAACGATTGATTGATTCATCAAAACCTGAAATCTATTTTATTATTTTAGATTCTTCGAAACTAACTATTATTAAAAAATGATGAAAGTTTTTTTGTTTTACTCTTAGCATCAGAATCGTTTTCTTTTTATTGCTTCACACACACACACATTAATACTTTTTAAAAATTTTAACGCAATATTGTTTTTTTATAAGTCATATATCAAAATTTGAAGCTATATCTTATCTGTGAGAAGGAGGGGAAGATAGAAGAATAAATGATTTTACACTAAAAAAATTATTTCGAGCTATGGAGAGGGAAAAGAAACCTGTTTTAAATCAAAAATAAGTGAAATGGAGCCAATTTCAAAAAGGGAAATTGTTTGACATAATTTTAGAAACCACCCACATTGTGCGTGTACAAACACACATACACACACAGAAATGCTGATGTCATGAGGAAAAGAGAAAGCCCGAGCAACGCCGGGCTAAGCGGTGGAGGGGGGAAGTCATTTTTTGAAAAGAGCATTAGAAGTGCTGATTTTGTAAAGGAAAGTGAAAATTTATAAAAGTGTGTAGAAAGTCCATGAAACACCGGGCCACGCAGCTAGTTTTAATTTTTAAAAAAAGTACTCTTTTCTCCATGAAGACAAAACAAAAAACGTAAAACTTAAAAATACTGACCGGCAAATTTCAAATGATAAATTTACTCCCACATAATCTGGTTTTGGCTTGAGATAACATAAATCTTTTTTAAATAGCAACTGATATATGGGTTTTTTTAATTAATCCTTATATTGCTCATAGCCTTTTTAGAGTTAGCTTTTTTCTGTTTTTATGGTTAGATCAATTTTGGGTTGAGATAGCAACGAAAAAAAATCGTTTGTTCTTACAAAACTAAAAGTGAGTCAGTAATAATAAATTATTCTGTTTCTTTAAAAAATGAGTCATCGCGTTTGTTCCACGAAGAAATGCATTTTTAAATGCCTTTGAGTATTAAAAAAGTTAATAATAAATAATCCTTATTTTCGAATTGGATGTTATTCATTATTTTATTGGTTTTAATTTTGTTTTCGTGGAAACCTATTGGTTTTCCTAAAATAAAAGTAGCCTAAGTTACTCCTTGTTACAGCAGTTATCTACCAGTGAAAGTTCCTTTAAATTCGGTCTAGCTGTTTCAGAAATTAGCCGGAACAAACAGGCAGACAGATAAAAATTTAAAAACTTGATTTTTTTTTTTTAAATAAGTACCGTATATACTGTTAAATGCATTTAGTAAAAAGCTGTTATTTTCAAACTACAAACACACTTTAATTCACAGTTTTGTATATATAAAAAATATTTGATTTTCTTTTAGGTAAAGGGTGTAAGTGCACTTTTTCACCTAAAACGTGTGACGAATCTATACGGAACTTTATCACTAACCTTCTGAGTCGACCTTTTAGGGAAATTTAATTTCCTACCTATTTCCAATCAACTCCAAAAAGCGGACAGGATTCCTTGTTATGCAGATTAGATTAAGTATTTAAGTCAAACGAAATAGTAAAGTTAGAGCAGTAGGAGATAGATATTGAAACATAAAGTTATAGTGAATTTGAATTGAAGTTTTCTTGTTGGAGATAATTTAATCTCAAGAAGAATTGAGATTCCGAGCGGTAAATATAGATTTGTATTTAAAGTCTCATTAAAGTTTTAAGAGTGAGATTAAAGATAAATGTTCAATAAGAACATTATTAAATATAATTCTGGGATCTCTTATCGTGGTAATTTCTGCGTGATCGTTATTTAATAAATTAATTAATTAGATCATTAATTAATTAAGTTAATTTAAAGGGTATTACCTTTAAAACCTCATAATATTAGTAGAAGTATTTGTTAATAAGTTTTTGATTCTATTTGGGAAAGATATCCAAATAAAGAAAGTTATTTATAAAAATGGCTAACTGGTTCTTCTGTGACTCAAAAATTATTCTCGTTCTCAAAGTGAGGTCTTAAGGGACCTTCACAAACGTAATTAAAAATATTAATTTTAGAATTAACTAGCTACGTACTTAACTAAATAAAACAACATGTTGGCTCTGCGATCGCCACCCCCACCATACACTCACACTTGTACAGTCACCCTTGCAAGACAAACATTGTGACTGTTTTGTGCAGTGTTTGGCAATTGAATAAACAATAGAGGTATAAAATTCGCTTACCTCTATTTAAATTTGAAGCCTTGTGAGAAGTCAAATGATGTAAAACTCAAAAACATCCTGATTAAAATTTAAATGCTGTCTTAAGTTATATAAAAATTGATGTTGCTGAGTGTTTTTGAGAGAGAATGGAATCAATGGAATGATGATAAATGTTGAATGCAACAGTTCAAAACCGGTCTTAGTAACAGTAGGGTGAAACAAATCTGCAAGCAGGGGAGGAAGGGACTCGTGACCTTTGACACTGTCGATGAGGTGATGATTGGGTAGGGTGAAACGAAGCCGCAAGCAAGGGGTAAATGAAGACTATTAAAATCAATAGGATTGGACATGAACGGGAGATAATGCGAGTTTCAGTAACCTTATCAAACAAAAAAGTTTGATATAAATGCTATAAACGTTGAGACAGAAGGCTCGCAAAATAAAACAATCCCTATTGAATAAAAATATACCCTATTACATAAAAATAACCCCTATTGAAGTAAACAATCCCTATTATAAACGGATATTGTTCACCATTTCATTGGTTTTAATTTTATTTTTGGAGAACCCTAATTATTTTTCTACAATAAAAGTAGCCTAAGTTATTGCTTATACTCTTAGCTATCTGCCAGTGAAAGTTTCGTCAAAATTGGTCAAACCGTTTTAGAGATTAGTGGGAACAAACAGACAGACAAAAAGACTGACAAAAATTTTAAAAATTAATTTTTTCATATAAGTACCGTATATACTTTTAAATGCATTTAGTAAAAAGTTGTTAATTTCAAATTACAAACAGCAACTTCATTTTTATTTATATGTATAGATTGGTTATCATATGAAACCGTTTACTGACGCAAACATTGTGTGTTGGAGTTTTTCTTAAATTCTAAATAAGTGATAGTGACAAAAATAAAAAATAGTTATTACATAAAAAAACAAAATACAGGGGTTTAAATATCTTGATAAATTTTCAGCATTCCCGGCAGTTATCCTCATGATGCGGCTTTCGTGAAATTGCAAATATATGTTTGCGGCCAGCGTGAAATAGCTGAAATCTGTATGTGGCCCAGCATAAAAAAAGTTTGAGTACACTTGGTTTGACCATGCAAATTTAGTATGATCACCATATGAACAGCAAAATTCAGTGCACTGCTAATATCCATTTATTAAGCAAACAAAGCTGGCTGGCGAAATGATCTTCACGAGCCGAATGAGAGGGTAACTTGGGTCTCATTTGGATAGTGGACCGAAAATTGGAAATTCCTGTCGTAGAGTGTTAAGGGTATGTTATAGATAAAAAGTTCATTTTTTAACAATTAAACTTAGAAACTTAAAAAATGGTGGACTTGTTTCTTTTGTTGAATTTATAGTCCTTTAGGAACGAGTTTTATAGAAATCTATACTCAAAAGAGCAACAGAGGTAAGATAAACGCACTTCGGAATTACTAATGCAAGGCTTGTCATTCTTAAATAAAAGGAATTTTTTTAGTATACAAACGAAAGTTAAATATGTAAAACAATGCTTCTCAAACTTTTAATGTTAGCGACAACATATTCTATCATAATTTTCAACGCTCCACCCGTACAATAACAATGTATTGATTTCAATAATACTATACTTTGATGCTAATACGACTTTTTTCCCTTTTAAGTGCCACCGACATATACAAACGTCTCACTAAGCCAAAGTGTTTATTGCCTTGCGCGTATATATATGTCTTTTCAAAATACGATCTTTTCTGCCCACTGCTATCCACAAACCTATTCCGAATGCTTTGTAAAGCAATAAAAAGAGCTTGTCAGTATTTGCGATGGATATACTTATATACACTCAGTAACATTGTAAATAGCGACCGAAGAAGAAAGCATCGGATTGAAATGAAATTTAATACACATAATGACACAGAAGAGAGATTCACTTGATCTAAAAAATACAATTAAATGAATACAGGGTGTGCAACGACACAAATACTGGGCAACTTCAATAGCGTGTTGGACCACCTACAGCCACCACACGGTCCGGCATTGAGTTGATTAGACACCTTATGTTGTCCTGAGACAGATGGGCTCTCAAATCTTAAACAGCCAACTATAAATCATGTACAGAGTGACACGATGACATCTGACGTTATAGCTGATCCCACACGTTCTCTACCGGGGACACATCGGGGGAGCGGGCCGGCCATGGAAGAGTCTGAAAATGACGTAGAAAGTCTTGCGCAACTCTTGCTGTATGCGGACGAACATTATCTTGCTGGAAAATTGCCTCTGGGTGACCATTTAGGAAAGGTTCTACATGAGGTTGAATAATATTATCAGTCCGTAAAGGTTCCACGCATCACAATTAAAGTAGACCGGCTATCATAGGCTATGGCTCGCCAGACCATTACACCAGCTGGGCGGCAGTGCGACGTAGAACATTGTGGAGGAATTGCACCGCTCACCAGGGCGCTTCCACACCCGTACACGGTTATCATCTGTCCCCAAAAGAAACCGAGATTCATCACTAAACACATTCTTTTGCCAATCTGTGGCATTCCACATTGATCTGGCTTGGCACCACTGTAGACTCAGTTGCCGATGTTTCGGTGTTAAAGGGAGTGCACGGAAAGGGAGCTTGGAATTAAGATTTGCTTCTGAAAGCTGTCTGGAAATTGTTTGTGGAACAATTGCTACGCCTATTTCTGATGGTATCGTTGAACGAGTCACTGTTGGGTCCACAAGTGCTTGCCGCACGATCCTCTCTCCTCGTGGACTTCCTGGTCGCTCCAGACCCGGTTTTCATTTCGTGGTTACCTTCTCGTGTCCACTGCTTCCAACAATTTCTAACGGCACACTCCGAACGATCCACCTGGCCAGCAACACAGCGTGCCGACAAGCCTGCAGTTTTCATCTCGATGATCAGGCCTCTCTCAAACTCGCTTAACTGTGAGAAATGTCTTCTAGCACGTTTACCTGGCATGTTTTGTTTACCAAAGTCTTCCTACAATCGGTGGGTAATCGTCACGTTTATGAATCTTTGAATTTACGCTGGCTTATATAGCATCCTCTTCCTGATTGTAGCGCCACCTAGGCGTGTATGAGCATGCGTATTGACACAAAACTTGGATCATTTGCATGTCACATTACGCTGTACTTATTTTCAAAGTTTCGCGATTGTACTTAGCTTCCTTCTTGGGTCGCTTTTTTCAATGTTCCTGAGAATATTTCAGAGGATTTATACTCATTTTTTTCCCCTTTTTTCCCCCTTCCCTAAAAAAAAAATATCACATACGTGAGCTAACATGGAAAACGGTACTATTGGGGAGCGAATGGCGTAAATATAATATTTTAATCGACAGCATAGGGATTAATTATAAAGTGAACAGATTATCAAGATCAGTGTTAATTTTTGTGAATAATTTTATGTATGACAGACCCATGGGTCCACTGATAATTATTAAATTTGTTAACTTAATATAACGAAATTAAGTATAAAATACATTGCAAAGTACTGATACATTTGTGTGTGTGTAAGTGTATTACATTAGTCTAAATGAGTTGTTTTTTTTTACTATGCCAGAATGCATTTTGTTTGTTTACTTTCTGTAAATTAATGCTTTTTTTTTAAAATAATCTTTGGTTTTCGTCTTTTCAATATGCTTGCGTCACCCTCGTAGAGTTCACATGCCCCCTAGGAGGTGCGCCCCACAGTTTGAGAAACACTGATCAAAAATTAAAAAAAAAAAGAATGCATTCATACAAGGCCATGAATTACCCAAAGAAAAAAGCTGAGAATGTCTAGTGAAAAAATATTTTTTTTCTTATTTAATTATTTTTTGATTCACATTCAGAGAAAGGAATATTTATTTTAAGATTTATATATTTAAACTTTACTTTTTTTATCTACGTAGATTTAATTTATTATGCTATATAGATCACAAAAAATAAACACAGACCCTTCATTAGTCATTATTATCACATTTTTGCAGATTTTGTTTAAAATAAAAGGAAAATATTTTAGTTATCTTTCCTTTATTACTTTAATAGATTAAATCTTCCATATTTAAATTTATTATCGAATAAGAAATCAGTTAATTGGATTTTTCTCAACTGCTCACTCTTTTTATCTGAAGTTTGAGTTTAGTTTCAATATTGCTTTCATTTTTATTTTCCTCAAATGAAAAATGAAACCCCATTATCGGAAAGCGATGCCATTCTGTTTTAAAGGAAATTGAATCTTTGTCATGTTGTTTTTCTTACAGTTTTAGAATGGCTTAAGCTCGATTGGACCTGACTCGGCAGATTTCATTGATGGTTAAACAAATTCAAATGCTGAGTCAGCGGATATTTCGCTTTCAAAGAAATCTGGATGTTTAGATGGATTTTAAATATTATTAGTTTCCACACTATAGATTGAAGAACATAAGAAAGTTAAAATGTTCTTAAAATTCATCTAGCCCGCCACTGAACAATTAAAAAATAATTAAATGTTATAGAAGTATTTTTTAAATATGTTTATTTTTCACTTAATCTTTCTTAAAAATAACTATAGAATGTATTCATTCTTCTAAGATGTTAATGAAATTTTCTACAGTTAATAATAGAGTCCATTATTTCGACAAGTACTTTTTCTAAGTACTTGTCCCCATAATCTAATCTATTATTTAAAATTAGGACAGTTTTAGTTTTATAAAACGAATTGTTTCTATTTTAAGAAGACAATAAAGAAAGGTATTAGTGAGTTTAAAAGAGGGCATGTTTTTATGCGAAAAATGGCTTGGAAGTGTTTGAAATTTCAAAACAACTTAGAATGTCTAACAGAAGCGTAATAAGGGTATATAAAGCCTATTTAACAAAAGGCAGCACAAAGGCTATACAATCTATGAGACAGACCCCAAACAATTACAAAACGTGACGAGAGGAAATTGAAGCAGATTTCAAAGAAAAATAGGGAAAGCACACGATTAATAACTTTGCAAATTAAAAAAGAAATTACTATTAACTCTTGAGCTATAATTTCTCATAGAACAATAAGCAATGTCTTGGTGTTGAAAGTTGTCGACCAAAACGAAACCCTATTTATTAACTTTAAAACAAATATATTGTTTAGCGTGGGTTAAAAAGTAGAAAATCTGGGATTTAGAAATACAAAAAAAAAAAATTGTATGGGCCACGGAGAGCCATTTTACACTTTTTATAAATGATGACAGACAAAGAATTCATCGAGAACAACATGAAGATCTTCAACCACATTGCATACAGTCACGCTGACTGGAGGTAAATAATTAATTATCTAGTGAGCATATCATTAGAATGGGTTCGGTATCCTTATCAATATAAAGCAGGGGTGTCCAACCCGAGGGCCGCATGTGGCCCGCCTTGAATATTTTTGCGGTCCGCGAGATTCTTTACAGCTTTACAAAATTAGGCTATTGTGTACAATATTTTTGTTTAAAAATTTCTTTTCTGTAAAAAAAAAATATATATTATAACTGTTATTATTTTTTCACTTTGCTTCTGTTATTGCGAATTTGTTTTTTTTTCCTAAATTGACGATAAGCAAATACACATGCATTGAGATCGACTTGCAAAGTCTAAGTAAAAGTGTTGACAAACAGATATCTCCCTAATTGAATAAATTAAACATTATTTGATCATCGCATTATTATTATTATACTATATATGTTTGTAAACATAAAAACAATGAAAACGATATATATATATATATAATTTATCAGTCTGTTTTTTTTTTAAATTTTCACTCCAATAAATGTTTGTAATGGATCCAAATCTAATATAAGCCTAGATATTTTCATATGCAGTTCGCGAGATTGTAAAGTTCTTCGGAAGTGACCCGTGAGGTCATTTGGGTAGGTCGACCCTCCTATAATGGGTAACAGAACTAGAAATAAGTACTTAGCTCCTCTATACAATGTTGCGAAACATTTAATGGAAGGTTATTTTTAAGATGGCGACGGAATATATCAGGTTGACAATGCTACTTCACATCGTCCAAAGACTACACAGGCCTTGTTTAAACATAACCACGGTGTATATTTCATCATCTGGATTGGTCAACAATAAATTCTGATATAAATGTAATTGCAAATCTGTGATATGAACTGGAAAGGCATTTAAGAGAGGCGAATAACCTAACAAATGTCAAACAATTATAACATCATAACGCATGGTCTGAAATCACTGCAGAGACATGTCAGAAACGTATTGCATTAGTCCCATGTGGAGTTAATGCTCTATACAAAGAAAAAGGCGGAAGTATCAGATGTTAGATGAGGTGACAAGCCATTTGGACAGTATGTTTATATCAATATTATTTTTCTGACTTCATACGACCAAAATAAACATTAATGGAAAACAGCAAGGAACAGAGGTGTTCAATATTCTAAATTTTCTTAGTTTCACTCAAACTTTAAATTATTTATTCTCATGGTGTAGGGTTTCATTCTATTTGGACTATATCTAATAAACCAAATTTATCCCACAGATAGTTTATGGAAATACGCGCTCATGCATTGTGTGTGTGTTTTTTAAATGTTTTTTTGACATTTTTCTACATCTGTGTTTCTTAAACTGTGGGGCACGCTCTCCTGGGGGAGCGTGGTAACTCTACGAGGGGATCGCGAGCATATTTAAAAGTAAAAAAAAATAAAGATTATTTAAACAAACATTATTAATTTACTGAAAGTAAACAAACAAAACACATTCCAACATAATAGAATACACATTTGCACTCATAAATGTATCAGTACCACACGCTGAATTTTACAATTAATTTAACAATACTAAGTTATATAAGAACAAGTTTAATGATTACCAGTGAGCCCATGGGCTTGCTATAGATAAAAAAGTTATATGCAAAAATGCACGCTTATCTTAATAATTAGTACAATTTATAATTAATCCCTTAACTGCAGATTAAAAGTTACATGATTCGCTCTCTAATGCCACCGTTTTCCACGGAGGCGCGCGTATGTAGTATTTTCGAACGGGGGAGAAAAGTAAAAAATAAATAAATAAATAAAAAGTTTTCTGAAATAAGTAAATGCTTCGGAAACACTGGCAAGATCCTTTTATTGCGTTCCAAAGCCTTCGGAATAGTTTCATGGATATCAGTGCATGGTGAAGATCATATTTCGGATAGACGTATATAGACGTCCGGGAAAATCAACGC
Source organism: Trichonephila clavipes (assembly GCA_019973935.1). Lineage (NCBI taxonomy): Eukaryota > Metazoa > Arthropoda > Arachnida > Araneae > Nephilidae > Trichonephila > Trichonephila clavipes. The sequence goes on along the minus strand of BMAU01005003.1, from coordinate 603,157 downwards.
TCTGATTTAGCGATACGTTTATATACGCCTGTGGCACTTACGATGTTCAAGTGTATTGCAGCTTCAGTGCCAAGGCATAGTATTACTGAATTCAATACATTGTTTTTGTAGGCAGGCAGGCGTGATGAAAACTATGATCGAACATTCTATCGCAAATATTGGAAGTTTAAGAAGTAATGTTCTGTATTTTGTGTGTGCATTGTGAATGGAATGAATGAGTGATTATTAACATCACAATATAAACAAACATGACAGCTTTTGGCGATGGACCTTGTTATTCTGAACTATGGTCAAGAGATGAGGTCGACACCTGAGCTCTCACCGCTCTTATTTCATCATCCTTAGGTTCGAATAGTTAGGTTCTTAGTTAGGTTTGAATTCATTACCTTCCGACAATGAATGCGTGAATATTATCACTAAGTTACTGCGTCCACACATTGTGGGTGGAATATAGACGTTAGATTTGCATTAACATGGTTTGATATTCAGTAAGAATTATTGTTGTTTTGTATCTTTCCCGAATTTAATGAATTCATCTCTTCAGAGTCAGTGAGAATTATTAATCATTGCAACTATATTTTTTCCGCTCCTTCGTGGTTTAACTTAGAAACCAGAGATGTTTACACGAATTATTTTTCACTTCTTGAAGTATTCAAGAATAACCTAATTTATGATATTAATTTATACCAGTATCTCTCGATTTTCTGTGTACCTAAAACTAAATAAACAATTCAGTACTTTATTATGTGGCTTCATTGAAATTTCCATAAGGACAAAAAAAAACTAATACGAACAAAAAAAACTATACATTGTAGTTTATTTTTTATACAACGTTATTTTATGATGCTAAATACATTTTCTTTTTATGTTACTTTGAAAATAAAATAGGACTCTTCTTGTATACGCTATATCAGTAAATTCTCCTACCTTTCTGGATCCCGAATCATTTTTTTTCTTCTTTTTCCTTTTCCTTTTTGATACTTAAATTTACCATGCAGATTCGAAAATTTTAGAGCCAAAATAGTTTTTATGGATGAATTAAATAAATGTTATACATATATGAATATTTTTTTTAATAAAGTGAATGGCAAAGCAGCCCATGACAAGACACGGTCTGTTTTGCGTATCTCAAATTTTGCGACCTTGGGCACTGAAGTGCATAGGTAGACGTTCCGGACAGGTGGTCATTCTGACGCAAACCCCAATAGTTTATGTTTTGAAGCCAGCTTATTACTCATCTATCGAGCCACTGAATGGTTTAAAGGCTGAATAGTCATATCCCAATTCAAGGTCTTAATTCGGGGCATGGGGTCTTGATGCACCTTACGCTAGCAATCGGCCAATGGGTGTCCATATACAGACATCCATACCAGACCAACATACTTGCAGTGTGTGTAGGGGGTGTAGGTACGACTTAGAATCACAGGAATACAGGGTTAAAAAAGCCGTGGTAGTGATTTTTGGTGCAAAGAAGCAGAGAAAAAGATCCAAACAGCAACACATTATGGGAACATAAAACATTTTATTGAAATGTTGTGCATGCAACAAGTATTCGAAAGTACATGGACTTCTTTTTCTAAGGTTACATAAAGAGTTGGGTTTATGGGATGTCCGTTCCTTCATTTGAAGACCTCATCGTTCGAATACCTATAACTGACAAAATGATTTATAACTGACAAAATGATAAGCGGCACACTAGTAATCTTAGAAAATGCATGGAATTCCATTAAGAGCCGCTAATAGGTCAGCCGAGCATAGTTATAGTCTCACGTGTGTGCATATGTCAGCACAGAAAATGACGAAACTGTATTGTAATTTCCACCAAATTTTCTTTCACATGTATTGTACTTAAAAACATGAAAACTAAACATTTTATTAAGAATTGTTACCAAACGATTTCGATATTTTAAGTAGGCGAAATGCTTTACAAGTTGATTAAGTAGGAATCCATTGAAACTTCTTCACCTACTGTAGCTAACATTATTATGACACCAGATTATAACGTCACAGACCAAGAAAGATTAGTGTTACTGTATGAGATAGTAGAGGAGGGAGTTTCCTTGAATCAATTTCCCCTACGTTTCAAGATAGACTCCTCTAAAAAAAGGACATGTGCGAGGGCTGTTTAAGAGTTCCGGTTGGAAGCAAAGGGCAGAAACGTGCTCTGAGTGTAAGATGGTGATTTAGATGTTCTTGTAAATAAAATTATATATTTTTATATCTAGCCTGACTGTGTGTTTTCATATCCAAAACGTCACAGTACTAGTCCTGCCACTTTTAGGCAGATCCTTATAACGCTGCCTATTTATTTAAACTTTTCATTCGTCGAAAATTAAAGTGAAAATTATTGGGTGGTTTCCTTTTATCAAATCACACATTTTACTTTCTCTTGACTCGAAGCCTTTTGGAAAAGTGAGGCATTTGTTACAAATGTTTCCCTGAGTCACTCTTGAACGAATATCCACGCAGCATGCTGCTCAATAAAAATTTCTCAGGCTGCCTTAAGGTATCTTACTACGGTCGGAACCGTGATTTTGCAAAAGCGTATAAATGGAAAATATTTATGATATTTAGTGTCAATTAGGTTAAAAATGTATATAAAATTTTTTTAAGAATAGTAATACAATAAAAATATATTTAAGTATAATATTTTTACTAAAGGAACTTTTTCAAAGTATTCTCCCTTTTTGAAAAATGCTTGTATTATAATAATATTTCCCCTGTATATAGCTCAGACCTCTATACAGGGGCTGAACTAGAATTTTTGAAATATATAACTTAGTAGTGGGTTTATCCATGTTTTACGACAACAGAGGGGAGCAATTTAAAGAAATAAATACCGATAATTATTTCAATTGGTGGTAACTCTGAAAATAATGTGACTTTTTCAGAAATCCTAGTACAGACTCCCTGGAGAAGTCTTTACTTATATAAACTGAATATTATTATTTTAGAAGCACTTTTTTATAAAATGAGAATGTTTTGAATAAAGGTTATTCTTAGTTACTTTTTTGACAAAATTTTGTATTTAAATTATTTTGTTTTTGTCAAAATATCCTTAAAACTATTTTACACATGTATTCTAATCTAAGTGACACTAAATATTATGGAAAATATCCATTTATGCGCTTTTTCTAAATCACAATTCCGAACGTAGTCGAATACCTTAACGAAAAGGACAAAAATTACATTATTATACTACATGTTCCTTTTTTGTAGTGACATTTAAGAATCAGGTTAATATTTTGGATCCACCGTGTACTCCCATCCTTTATTCTCAAAACTGATTGAATTTTTGTTGAAGAGTCTTTATTATCTTGCTTTATTGCCATTTTTATATTCCCAGAAACTATCTCAATAAGATACAGTGAGTGAGATCGGTTAAGTAACAGATCGGTTAACGAACAAATCGATTAACGAACACTTTCACGAAAGATATTTGTGTTCGTATAACGAACACTTTCAAGAAATATTTTTTTGTGTTTGGACACCGAACACATATTCGGGTAATGAACAAAACGAATTCTAATGAACACTTCTGGGCTCTGAAAAAAAATTAATATTAAACATTTGTTACCATTTTGCATGCAAAATAAGATCACTGAAAGGAGAAATGTTTAAAGCATGCTTAGTATTAATAATTACAAAATGAAACTTGAATTAACAATGAATTTAAAGGTCATTCAATAATTATTATTATGACTAAAATCAAAACACACATTTGAATACTTGAATTTCAATATGAATATCAATATTTTCTGACAGCAGATAAGTTATGGACGAGTGGATTTACTGGCAGGGCGAATAAATTAAGCGAATTCTTAATTTCTTTAAACAGTGCAGACTATAAAGTATAAAGGTGCCGATGACACGCTACCGCCGTAAAAATAAGGGAAATATGAGAAACGGACTAAAAATCGTTTTTCATCTCTCCTGAATTATGTTGCTTACCTATTAAACTACAAAGCTCTATTGAAAAAAAATTCCAATAGAATATGTACACAAATTAGAAGATCAGTTTCGATTTTGATGTCATTCAAAACTGAAAATTATTTCATTTTGGGCGCTACCCCCTCCCATTGTTCATTTCCCGTTCACGAAATGTGTTTCCTTCTGCACAAGACAGAACCAATGCCGACATCTACCATTTAAGATCCTTTGAAAAAAGTGGGAGGATGTCAGAGCAATGGTCTTAGAATGACACCCGAACCAAGCTGATGTCAGTAGGGTTGGGGATCTTTACAACGATAATGCAATTAATTACTTCCGGAAAATCCTGAAAAATGAGAGGAAAGCAATCGACATTGTACATGTTCTTCAACGCCCCATAAACAAAAAATGAAAAGGACTGATTAAGATGCAAGACAATATGTACATGTTATTTTTTTAAAAACTTACTAAGAAATTATACATTTATTTAAAATTTAATTTTTAGGTTCTCCAGAATGAATTAATCGATTTCACATGGAAGTCTATTATCGATGATCGGTTAACGAACAATTCGGATAGCGAACATAGTCTTGGAACGGATTATAATCGTTAACCGATCACCCACTGTACTGCAGTACTTTTCTACTATAAGAATATACATTTTTACTTTTTATTCAATAACAATAAGTGTCATAACCTGAATTTAAGTTGTATTCTTTGTGAGAAATGTATCCATTATTTACTTACTTAGATATCACTCACTATATATTTCTTCCATCAAAAAAGTTATTTTAAGAATACACTTTTCTTAAGTAAAAGTGCGAATACAATAGATTCAACAAACACAATAGGCTGCATGAAAAGGCTTCCATATCTGTGGGGCCAAAAGTCAAACTGTTTATTAGTTTCTCCCCAGCGGAAGTTAAAAACAAACAAAACTAACATATAAATCGACCTTTCTTCGCATCAATACATTCAAAAGTTTTTCTTCCGTCTTTTGGAAATAAAAAGGTCCATGTGTTTTCCCGAAAGAGATTTTTCTTTTGGGCTTTCGCGAAACTTGTCCCACTGGAATTCAGTATGATTTTCTTTTGAGCAATCACAGCACGATTCACTGAGTTTCTTTTACGGTAAAAATACTTTTTTCCCCTTTCTTTTTTGTTTCTCCGCCTTCCTGATGGGTTGTTTTTCGATTATTTTTCTCACTGATTTATTGAAATTTTTTTATACGTTCATTGTATCATTTCAGCAAATGAAACTCTATCATGACTTTTTTGCTAAGTCATTGAAAAGAAAGGGGGAAAAGCGCTTCCATTATAAAGTCAGTGTTTTTTTTATATTGTAAAATAACTCACAAAAGAAATTTGGAAATATTTTCTCCCGAAATATAGATTTAAATTCTTCATCGCTTAAAAAATAAGTATAAAAAAAAAGTTGGAAACATGTCTACGAAACATATTTGTCTGGTTAATTAGTTTGTAACGAGGTTTTATTTCGTGGTTCTCTTCTAACCTTCTAAAGAAATTCTCTGCTCTGAAAAGCAACCGCGATTTATGTTAATTGAAAGTTACTATTTAATGTAATTTTCTACCTCTGTCTAAAAAAGAGCTCGAGTGTCAATCATCCGGTATAGTGGTTAATAACGCTGACTGCGGTGCCGTACGGACTGAGTACGAATCTCGGAGAAGGCCTGAATATTTGTAAATGTATAGTGCCTTCGGGGCCTGTGGGTACTTTAAATATCAGTCAAGCCGCAGGACCTCTCGTGAGGTTCATGGGAGGAAAGTGAGGTGGGAGACATCTGAACACCCCAGGGTGTTCTTCCTTGAAATTGGGGTGAAAACGAGCAAAATCGTACAGTCACTTACATGGTGCTCAAAGCTATGGTTAACGACAGGCGTAAAAATCTAGTCCTTTACCACGATGAATTTCGTGAACCTTGATGCGATGTTACTGGGAGGAGGAGGGTGATCGTTGTAATGCGGAGCCTAAGACCGCACTTCTCAAGCTGTGGGGCACGCCTTTCAAGGGGGGGGGTGATAAATCTCGGAAAGGGGCGCGAGCATATTGAAAATTCGAAAAGAAAAGATATTTTAAAATAGTATTAATGAATTGAAAGTAAACAAACAAAATACATTCTGACTTAATAAAATAAACATTTGCACTGACGAAATCTATATATATAAAGGAGGAAAGCGACTCACTCACTAACTAACTGACTCACTGACTAATCACGATATCTCCGGAACTATTAAATCTACAGACTTGTAATTTGGTAGGTAGGTTCCCTTCATGAAGTAGAGGTCAGCTAAAAACGCATTTTGCAAAGTTCAAACCTCATGGGGCGTTACGAAGGTTTAAAGGGCGTTATAGACAATTATTTCCATTACGAAACTATTACATGTACATTCGTGAGAAACTTGGTACACAGATTTCTTTCATAAAGAAGAAATTCCCTACATAATTATTTTTACAAAAATCGACCTCCAAGGGGTGTTGAGGGGCGTTATTCTTAATTATTTCCATTTTTAACCTATTAGACGTACAGTCTTGAAATTTGGAAAGCGGATTCCTTTCATAGAGTACAGATCCGCTACAAAATGGGTTTAGTCAAAATCGACTCCCAAGTGGCGTTGTGGAGAATTAAGGGCCCTTTTTTAAACTATTAGACGTAAAGTCTTGAAATTGAGTAAGAAGTTTCCATTCCCTGCGTAAAGATCTGCCATACGATGGGTTTTGTGAATATCGTTTCTTAAGTGGCATTGCGGGGGCTTAAGGGGCGTTATAGATACTTATTTCCATTTTTGAACTATTAGACGTACAGTGTTGAAATTTGATAAGCGGATTCCTTTCATACAGTGCAAATCCCCTTAGGAATGGGTTTTGTGAAAATCGACTCCAAGTGGCGTTGTGGAGAATTAAGGAGCGTTATAGGCAATTAACTCCTTTTTTAAAGTATTAGACCTAAATTGTTGAAATTGAGTAAGCAGATTCCATTCACTGAGTAGTGATCGGTCATAAGATGGATTTTGAGAAAATCGTTTCCTAAGTGGGGTTGCGGGGGCTTAAGGAGCGTAATCGATAATTATTTCCATTTTTAAACTATAAGACGTACAGTCTTAAAATTTGGTAAGCGAATACCTTTTTTGGTGTAGAGATCCGCTACAAAATAGTTTTGGGGGAAATTGATTTCCAAGAGTCACTGAGGGGGATTAAGGGACGTAATAGATAAATATTGCCGCTTTTCAACTAATAGAACCACCTGCTTCCAAATTAGAAGGTATGTTCCGTTCATGGAATAAAGTTCCATTTACAAAGATTTTTGTGAAAACGGACCCCCAAAGGAGTGGGGTTGCGAGGGATTAAGGCGTGTTATAGAAACATTCATGTTTTTGAATTTAACTCATTTACTTTGAAATTTGTTGAGCACTTTTCTTTAGTTGAATAGAGATCCACTAAGAATGGATTTTACGGAAATCAACTCCAGGAGAAAACGGGGAGAGTTATTGGGGTGTATTGATAGACAAAAAATTCCCGTTTTTTAACTGCTAAGACTATAATAATAAAATTTCGTTTGCATGCTTCTTTTGTTGAATTGGAATCCGCTAAAAATGCTGTCAACGAGGTATTGATGATAAAAATTCCATTTTTGCTCTGTTAGATTTAGACTTGAAATTTAGCACTCATGTTTATTTTATGGAGTAGAGATTCACAGAAAGTTGCTTTGGAGGAAATCCACTTGATTATTAGGCAAAGTGAGCGAAAAATTCTTTCTACTTCTATTTTAGATATAAAGAGAAATTATATAGATTTTATAATTTATGTTCTTTTTATATCAAGGGGCGAGATTGTAACAGAGTTATAAATATATTTTTCAATACAATCGAATTATCAATGCTGGATATCAATAATAAATATATATAACAGTATATATATATATATATATATATATATATATATATATATATATATAAAACATTGTGAAATAACCAGTGTAGCGGATGGGTAACGGCTAGTATACTTATAAATGTATCGGTACAGTCAAAGTATTTTATAATTGATTTAATAATACTAAGTTATGGACAGGGGTTTTATTATTACTAGTGATCCCACGGAATTGTCATGTATAAAAATATATGCAAAAATTAATGCAGTCAGGTCTCGTTTTATGCGGTAGATACGTTCTAGTGAAAAACGCATATAAAAAAATCGCATTAAAAAAGACATTACTTGAATGGAAAAAGTAGGGATACGTTCCTTAGTTTTCTAAAATCGCATAAAACCAAAACAACTAGTTAAATTTAACTTAAAGCCGCATAAAAAAATTGCAGAAATGAAAAGAAATAGGGTGCATGATAAATTACTTCGAATGTCTGAAAGAAATTCATACAAAACCTAAAAAAAAAAAAAAAAATTGTATTCAAACCTTAATTCGTTTTATTTTATGGAAAAGTAATACACAAAGTTTTACATTTGTAATCATTATCGCTATCTGATAATGGTTTGCACCGTTTGCGAAGTGGTTCCAAATCACCTTCATCATCAGAAGAGACTGTCTCTGCAATAGATATTTGCAGTAAAGGCCACGGATTTTCACAAACTTCATTCTCGCTCTGTGTAGCTCTTCCTTTTCTGACAATGTAATCAGTAATTAAACTTTTCAATGAGGATTCTTTTATTTTTTATATAGTTCACGATATCCAGACATGCAGTTCTGCAGCTCACGTTGTAGTTTAGAGGCTCGTTCAGAATTGGGGTCATTAATAAGAAAATGATTTTCTAATTTACTGCAAAGTTGAAAAACTTCTTGAATTAATTTTCCAGTGAGGGGAGTTGATTTTTCTTCCTCATCATTATCACCTTCTAGACCTACGACGCCGTCTACGGTTAGATCTAAAGTTAAATCAATAATATCATTGTCACTTAATGCATCATCCACAAGCAATTCATCTATATCATCGTGGCTGAAGGTATTAAAACCATCTCCTCCAATTTCATGTGCCAAATTAATTAATTCATCTGATAGTGTCAATGTTTGAGTGGTTGTATTGTGTGTCATACATGCTGGCCAAATCTTTTTCCAATAGGCATTTAAAGTTCTAGGTCTTATTTGAGCGGAAGCAGATGCAACATGAAATAAACAATCAAAAATAGAAAATAGTTTCTACACATCTTTTACTGTTAATGACTCATTTTCTAGTTTATTCAAGAGGAATTTGTACGTTGTCTTAATATAATATTTTTTAAAAGTTGCAATTATGCCTTGATCTAATGGCTGAATAAGGCTTGTTGTATTGGGCGGAAAAAATACTAGTTGAACATTTGGATGTTCTAATTGTAGATGACTTGCTGCATTGCCAACAATTAATAAAACTTTAAAATCGAGAGATTTTTCCTTCATATAGGCTTCCACTTCTGGTACGAAACAATTATTGAACCATTCTGTAAAAATAGCTGTTGTCATCCAGGCTTTCGGGTTAGCCATCCAAAGCTCGGACAGTTGTTTTAAATCTTTACCTTTAAGGACGCGTGGTCTAAGAGATTTATTTATTAAGAGAGGTTTCAACATCCGATCTCCTGATGCATTGCTAGAAATTAATAAGGTGACTCGATCTTTACTTGCTTTATGTCCACTTGCAGTTTTTTCATCCTTTGCGATGTAAGTACGGTTAGGCATTTTTTTCTATTAAAGTCCTGTTTCCTCAGCGTTAAATACTTGGTCGGCAGAATAGTCCCCATCTTCAACAATTTTCGCTAGCTCCTCTGGAAATATTTTTGCTGCTCCTTCATTTGCTGTCGCACTCTCGTCTGTTATATTATTATTATGAAGTGCATTTCTTTTAAGAACCCGGTTAGCCATCCTTTGCTAGCTGAAAATTCTTTTCCAGCTTGGGAAGTGGAAGTTGATGGTTCTGACTGTTTCGTTGACTTATAAAACTGAAGAGCTTTTTCTTGGATTAAATAATCACTTACAGGAATCCTTCTTTGAACTTGTTCCTCAACCCAAATTGCGATGGCTCTTTCCGTTCTTTCTAATAATACATCCCTTGTGTACGATGCAAATTTGGTGCTTAATTTTGTACCAGAAATGACCGATTTTCTTATTGCAGCTTCATTCTTTTTAATTGCTCTGACAGTAGATTCGCCTAAATTAAAAGGTTTTCCAAAAGCCGTAGATCCTTCTCCTTTTCCTAAGCGATCTAAACTTGCAATTTTCGTTACCAACGAAATTGACTGTCTTTGGTGCTTTTTTTTTTCTCCATTGGGTCAAATAAAATCTTAGAAAAGAAATTTAAAAAAATTACATTTACGATTTTCTAATGAAAAATAAAACTTTACGACACCCACTTTAAATCCAGAAATCAAAATTTGCTGCTTATTATATTGCAACTTAAATTCACCACTTATTAAGGGAACAGGGACAACATATACTTTCAAATAATCGATTTTTCAATTTTATTTCTAAAAAATAGTGCTTATTTTTCTGAATCTACAAATGTATAATACTTATATGTTTGTTAATAAAATAGCCCTAAAATATGAAAAATAAAAATGTAAATAAATGACCACGCCCCTTTGAACTTTAAATATGTAGTTTCCCCTGTGTTTTATCTATATTAACTTTTGATTGTTTTTTTCCCCTGCTACTTTTTAGCCACGCTTGTGCGTGAGCTATTGTTCCAAGCTGTGTGACAAAATTTCTTACTTTAAATTTCGGTTTATGGCAATGTTTTGAACCGAGTTCGTCTATTCCGAAGTTTCTTGTGGCATACAACTACTTAATTTTACATTAATTTTCGTAAGAAATGTTTATTTTTTTACTTATAATTATTAATATTCATAAGATTTTAAAAGTATCTTAACTTTTTTAAACGAGTAATTATGCCAAGAATAAAAAAATTTGGCAGATTGAAGTATAGTAGCAATCAACATAAAATGTCTAAATCGACTGAAGAATTGCTTTTGAATTCCGTGGAAAGTGCTTCTAGGAGAAAAATTAAAATACCGGATTTACTAAAAGAACAAGATTCTCAAAATGTAAACATAATCGTTGAACTTCCCTTATGAAAAATCTCTTATGTTGTAAATATTGCTGTTCTTCAGAGAAAATTGAGCTGAGAGAAGATTTAAAAAGTCGTAGAGGTTTAGCTGTGAGTTTGGAAATAATTTGTCACAACTGTGAAGAATCGACGAGTACAATGTCATCAAAAATATCAAATAAATGTTATGATGTTAACCTAAGATTGACATATGGAATGAGAGCTATTGGAAAGGTGGAGCTGCTGCTCGAATATTCTGTGGGCTCATGAATTTGCCTCCACCACCTGCAAAGTTTGAACGCCATAATTCTTTGTTTTTAAATGTTTTAAAAACAATTAGTGAAGACTCGATGAATGCAGCTGTTCACGAAGCAGTCATAGCGAATGATAATAATTCAAATATAGCTGTGGCTGTGGATGGCACATGGCATAAAAGAGGCTATTCTTCATTGAACGGAGTTGTATGTGCTACGTCTGTTGAGAACGGAAAGGTTATCGACTTTGAAGCTCACAAAATATTGTTCTTCATGTAAGGGTAAAAAAAAACCATGTGAAAATTGTGCTAAAAATTACGAAGGATTCAGTGGGGGAATGGAATGTCGGGGGGTATTAAGTATATTTCAGCGATCTGAAACATCACGAAAAGCATGTTATACGCAGTATCTTGGTGATGGGGACTCAAAAGGATTTCTTACTATAAAAGAAGCAAAAGTATATGGCGACACAGAAGTTGAAAAATTAGAATGTGTTGGCCATGTGCAAAAGCGTATGGGCACAAGGCTGAGAAACATTCTAAAAATGAGCAAAGGCATTAAGCTATCAGATGGGAAAAATATTTCGGGACGTGGACGGCTAACGCTTAAAGAAGTGGACTCAATCCAACATTATTATGGGCTAGCAATCCGTAAAAATTTGTCATCTGTGGAGGACATGAAAAGAGCCATATGGGCTATTTATTTTCATAAACTAAGTACTGAGGATAATCCTCAACACGCTTTGTGTCCTCTTGGTGAGGATAGCTGGTGCGGTTATAACCGTAGCATTGTTACGGGGAATTTTATATTCACAAGCATTCTTTACCCGAGTCAATTTTATTGAAAGTGAAAAAAAAAAAAAAAAAAAGTGTTTGGGATCTCACAGAGAAGGACTTATTGAAAAAGTGCCTTCATGGAAGAACACAAAATCCCAATGAAAGTTTTAACAAATGTATTTGGGAGCGAATTCCTAAAACAGTTTTTGTTGGCATTGAAACTTTGAAATTTGGAGTTATGGATGCTGTAATTTGTTTTAATGATGGATATGTAAGTAGGATAAAAGTCTTTGAAGCTCTGGGCATTAAATCAGGATACAACACGGAACGTGCCTTACTTATAATTGATAACAAACGAATTTTTGAGGCTGAACGTATAGTAAATAAAGTGTCATTGGAAGCCAGAAATAAAAGAAGGTCTTTAAAAAGGAAAATGGATAAACAGAATTTAGATGAAGAAAATGAATACCAATCAGGGAAATATTAATCAAATCTATAATGTAAGGAGAAATTTTTTTGTTAAGTTTTATTATATTTTTTTCTCGAATGTTTAATATTTTTAAATTTAGGTACACTTTAAAAACTATTGTAGCATATTGTTTGAAACCTTTTATATATCTAAACAGGATACATGTGCATACAGTGAACAAAATATCTTTTTAGTATGTGTCTAATTTTTTGAAAATTAGATTTTATATGTAAAAAAACAAAATTAAGATTTTCATAATTTTAAGGTTTTATGATTATTTTTAAGAAATTATGCAATTATATAAATATAATTAGTTAAAAAAACAGATTCATTATGTTTAATATGTTACTTTATATATATTTGTAAATTTTTTTGTATATTCAAAGAATATTTTTGTAAGAAATGGTACCTATACATGAAAATATGTATTACAAGATCTCGAAAATTATGTTCATGTTAACTAAAACAAAGGGAAAAAAACATATGAATTTAAAATTACTTTTGTAACTCTAGAAAATGGTTAAGGATTATTATTAGTCATATAAAAATAGGCAAGGAAATACTAATTAAGTGTATAATATGTGAAAATATTGTTTTTTTTAAGTTTTTTCACTTTTTCTCAAAAGCATATTTTTTTTGCATTTAGGTACATTTTTTAAAAAAACTATTGCACTGTATGATTCCTGATTTTTTATACTTCTATACAAGATACCTATGCATATAGTGAACCTAATTTTTTTTCCTATTAAAATAGTGCCTAATTTTTTAAAAATTGTTTTATGCATAAAAAAGCAGAAAAATAAAAAATTTCAATTTTCAAAGTTTCATAATTTTTTTAAAGAAACTATACTAAAATTTTACCAAAAAAAGGGTTTCACTGTATTTTATGTATTGTTTTATATATGTGTAAAAAATATTTTGCATAAAAAAAGGATACTTTTTTAAAAAATGGTACCTAAACATAAGTATATATTACGAGTTCTCAAAAATTATGTATTACTTTAATTAAGTAGTAAAAAAAAACTTTTGAGTAAAAAGTTATTTTGTAGTTCTACAGAATAATTAAATTATCCTTATTATAGACATAAAAAAATCTAAGCTCTATTGAAATTTTAAATGATATATGTCTCATAAACAAAGGGTCTTAATTTTGGCATTTTACTTTTCGAGCATGTCCTGGTTCCCTAAAGTGAAACTTTTATAAAAATGAACGAGGCACCACTAAGAGAAAATATAATTTCGAAATAATGATATCGTATCAGTATACTACTGAAATAACGAATGCGAATCTAAGACTGTCGCAGCCGAGCCGCAGGCGTAAGCACCAAAAAGATACGGAAATTCTTGGAATACTACGATCTACGTCTCAGTATAAATAATAATAATAATAACAAAAATCTAGAATTGTTTGGAATACAAACCGCAAATGTTTGAAATACAAACCGCACAACTTCAAAATCGCATAAAAACAATCCGCATAAAAAGAGACCTGACTGTACTTATCTTAAAACTTTATATGATTTATAATTAATCCTTTAACAGACGTTTAAATTTACGCGATTCGCGCCCCCCAATGACACAGTTTTGCACTTATGCATGGATAAGAGGAGTATCGGAAAAAGAAAAAGGAAATAACTTTTAAAAATTCTCTGAATTAAGTAAATCCTCACTCAAACATTGCCAAGGTCATTTTTTTCCATTTCAAACTTTTCGGAATATTTTTACAGGCAGCATTGAACAGAAAAAAATCGTACTTGGTTAGACGTATATATTCGTCTCGGGTAATTTACGCGCAGGTTGAGTGAGACGTTCATATACATCGCCGGCGTTTAAGGCTGTTTTCGGTTAATGTTAAAGAATAGGACCCAAATTTGGAACATTTTTTTCAAATATAAAAGAAATGAAAAATTAATATGATATTCTGGCTTCACTATCCCTATGAGAGCACCATTTTTTATCAAACTTCCCATTTTTAATCGAGTTTATTCTTTTGTTCTGATGTAAAATGTGTTTCGCGTTTTTTTCTCCTATACCGTAATATTAAATGGACTATGCCTTCAAGTATTAAAACGAAAAAGAAAGTATCAATGGAATATTTTGAAATTTTTAAAAACACTATATTGTTAACAGAGGTACGAGATATAATATTGAAAATTTCCATGGAAATTGAAGCATTTTTCTGTCTGAAAATATGCTTCGCATTTAGTTCAAGCTCTCGTACTTTTACCGAAGACAGTCTTAATGTATCCGACTACTTGCGACAACTTTTTTTTGAAAAAAAGAAGATATGGAGATTTTTTTTGTGATTTTTATGTTTATTAAGTATATTTTAAGGAAAAAATCCTAAAATTGGTAAAATAAAAAAAAAATATTATAATTAAAATGGGAAAAAACTAGTAAAAATGTACGAAAAATTACATAAACGGGGCCCGCTCTGTACACAAAGATTTTATAAACAAATTCTCAATTTTTCAATTTTTATGTGCTACTTTGTTATTCCTGTTTGAAGTGACCTTCAGGATAAGATATATTTTAAATTTACAAAAACTAGAGCACTTTATCTTAGTGATTATACGAAATTGCTTAAAAAAACATTGACTATATTCACATAAAGGACAGCAAATTTTGAAATAAAATAGTTATTGACAAATCTGAAGATCAAAACACTTCTACTGCTATGCAGAACATAAGCAAAAAATTTCAGCTAATTATTTTCAAAACTTTTTGAGCAATCACTGTCCCCGTTTGAGTTTTTCGAAAAAAAAAACACATTTCGAATAAAACGCATTTTAAAGTTAGACATCTTGTGTAAAGTTATGGCATTTGCTTTTACTAAAACACTTGTAGTTTTTGTTCTAGTGGAGGGAAAATAAAATACTTGGTATTGTTATTAAGCTAATAAAATGGTCTATAAAATAAAGTCAGAAAAAAATTGTCAATTTTTGAAAAAAATGATGGTTTTAGGGTAGTCGGATACCTTGATGTTAAAGTCGTATTGTAACTTTAGCATCGAAGTATCGTATCATAGAATTTAATATTACTATTGTACGGAGGGGGCGCGATGAAAATTAGAATTGGATATTGGGTCGCAAGTATTGAATGTTTGAGAAGCTTTGGCCTAAGAAGTATGACAAGTTTAATAGTGGGAATTCCCCGGTTTATGGTCAAGGGATCTGACACGCAATTCTGTGTCTTATATTATTGCTTGGGATCTATTATGTATACAAAATAAGTACAATATTTACATTCTAGGTATTTAAATTAGTATTTAACCAGACGTGATCCATAGCTTGGGTCGAATTTGGATAGTGATTCGATAGTTCTATTGTTTTTAAAAAATATATATGTCTCATTCTTTGAGGAGCCCTCAAACTTCAACGGGAGAAAGTTTGCGAAAATTTGTATTGAATTAAATTATCTACAAGTTAAAAGTTATAATCGAACTATTGATGAAGAACTGGTAGTTAGGCAATCTGATCAAATGACAATACGGTAGCCAATACCCACAAATACCATAATTGATTCCTCTATAAACATATTTAGCATCACTGGGATGGAACATTCTAAAACTGAAAAACCCTTGATGTACCACGAAGAAAATTGACCTCACTATTTTTTGATTTTTGAGATGAATTTAAACTGAAATATTACATATTCGAACAAAATATTGTAAGATCTCTGTATGTAAACATCTTTGGTAGTATAATAGGGAATTGCATTGAATAATTTGTCAGGATCTGCTGTATGAGGATTTTTTTATGTATGAAATCCACGTATCGTTTTTATATTTTATAATTCACTTAAAAGCATAAAGTGTTTGTGTTCTTATGGTTTGGGATAAAAATATATCTTAAAATGTAGATATATATGCAGATTTGGTTCTTTAAAAATTAGCATGTTCAACTACTTCAAGCAATATCTGTTAAATTAACATTGAGACGCAATTTAATATATTGTAGGAATGGATGTGCACATATCGCATCCCTCCTATATTCCTTAATGACGTAATGCCAAGAGAGCGCCACATAGCTGACAATTCGGTTCGAGGATAACGAGTAAACTAGACTCGAATAGAACGATTGCGCGGGAGACGACTGAGAGGAGACGATGACGAGGGCGCAGGAACGAAACGCCTCGTGGAATCAAACGATCTAATGATGTTTCGATTACTTTTCACTAACTTTTAGCCTTCCCTTGTAAAAAATTCCCCTTAATAAATGTATATTTAACTCAATCTGACCGTTGTCACTCTCTATAATATTGATTTACAAACACAAATTTACACATGAAACGAAATTGCGTTGTTTATTTAAAACACCATTCACAGATTCTTACATCATCGATAAAATCTCAAGTGCTTTAATTTTGAGGATATCTATTTTGTCATACAGCGATAATTCGAATACACACAGACACAGGCTTAAAAGTTTTTTGTTGATTTTAACGTTAGTTAGAAGCACTCTTGCATCTTTTCTTTCCTTCTCTTTAAGTTTGATAAAGTGGCATCGTTGTAAATAAAATTATCTTTTTTTTTTCGAACCAAATGATCTTTCTTAAGCATAGAAGGGATGGTAAAAAATGTCCTTTGTCAATCAGAAAGGCTTAAACTTATTGAGAGTGTAGATATTATCTCTCAGAATGTGTTTCTTAAGTATTTTTTCTTGTAAAACGAATTTGGAGTATTAATAGATTTTTATTAAGAACTAATTATTCTGTAACATTACCCAAAAATCAAAAAAGGAATTTCTTCAAAATCAAAAATTACACATTACTTTGAAAATAAACGGATTTAAATTAAAAATTTCCACTCATATATTTTTCAAAAATTTTAAAAAAATACCTTTGTATGCTGCATGGGAATAGGACTTATGTTTATTTTGTAAATTATTTACATGTTACTGTCCCACATTTTTTATAATGCAAATAAATGAAATTTTCCTTGAGAATACGTATTTAAAACTCTTAAAGCATTTAGATATATCATATTTCGAATAATATACCTCATAAAGTACAGAGAGTTTTTTTCCAGGTATAGGAGTTTAAGTTGGCATTACTTTCCAAGATGACACCGATTTAACAGCTGTCCAGTGATTTATTCTCAGTTTGGTTTGGCAATTCATCATGAATAGACTCACGCCTGAACAACGCTTTCAATTTGTGCAATTTTATTTCGAAAATAATGGTCGATTTTCATAAGCGAATTTTGTTTAGCGATGAAGCGCACTTCTGGTTGAATGGCTACGTCAACAAACAAAACGGTCGCATTTGGAGTGAAGCTAATCCACAAGTGTATGTCGAAACACCGTTACATCCAGAAAAACTGACTGTTTGGTGCGCTTTATGGGCTGGTGGAATCCTTCTTCAAAAATGATGAAGGCCACAACGTTACAGTCAATGGTGATCGGTATAGAGCCATGATTACTAACTTTTTCATTCCTGAATTGAACAATCATGATGTCCAGGAGCTGTGGTTCTAACAAGACGGCGCAACATGTCACACAGCTCGTGCCACAATCGATTTATTGAAAGACACGTTTGGTGACCGCTTAATTTCACGTTTTGGACCTGTGAATTGGCCTCCAAGATCTTGTGATTTAACACCGCTAGACTATTTTCTGTAGGGCTATGTAAAGTCATTGGTCTATGCGGATAAGCCACAAACGCTTGACCATTTGGAAGACAACATTAGCCGTGTTATTGCCGATATACGGCCACAAATGTTGGAAAAAGTCATCGAAAATTGGACGTCCAGATTGGACTACATCCGAGCCAGCCGTGGCAGTCCTATGACAGATATCATGTTTAAAATGTAATGCTACAAGATTATCTTTCGAATAAAAAAAATTCATGTCAATCGAATAATACATCGTTGTTTTATTGCAATTTAAAGTTCTATGCCTCTCAAAAAAACACCCTTTACAAGAATAACTGCATATATTCTAACAAGTTTAATTGCATCACGTTTACCCACTCATGAAGGTTTTTTTTTCATTTAAATATCATAATTTACATTAATTTCAGTTATGACGTTATAACTAACAAAAAAATATGAAACATGCAATGAAAACGGTTGCTTTAAAATGTAATTTTTCTCCTTCCAAATTTATCTTATCAACACAAGTTGAAAGAAAAAAATGTTTTTAATCGAAAAAACTGCCCTGTACCGTTCTTTAAGGCGTGACTTTAAATTCAAAAAAGAACTGCGAAGTGAGAAAATTACAATTTCAAAAATACGCGTAGTAAATTTTTATTTTCGAAGTTATAGTGCATCGCTGTGTGTGTAGGCCATACCATGCAGAAAGTTTAATTAAACAATTTATGTTTATAACACTTTCTTTAAGGCTTTATTTAATTATTTTATTTCTTTTTGGTGATAAAATAACATTAGCATAAATAAACTTTCCAGGGAATCATTTTTTCTAAAAAAATATGATATTAGAAAATGATATATGTTGAGTTTATATAATATATTTAACCAAATTTAAATTAATTTGAGGGTGCAAAAATGCCCTTTCTTCGTAATTACTTTAAATTTTAAATTAAATACTTTTTGAAGAACATGTTTCTTCCTTCCTCCTTTACCTACGTTTTAATGTGCGTTAACTTATTAAAATATGTTAGCATAAATTGAGAAAAAAATGAAATTCTTTTAAAAATACACGATTTCAGAAATACAAATAAAGTAAAAGGTATGCACGTAAGAAACATTTTCTAATTTTGATTTGTGTTATATACTTGTACATTAAATTATGTTTTTTGCATTCATATATCTGTAGGCCATACACATGTTTGAAATATTAATAGAAAAATGTAGCCCGCGTAGACTTGTGGTTATTATCATGAAATAGCGGCTTGTGTGTCGCATATACGAACCCTGGTGTCACTGAAGACTTACTGTATAGAGCAAGGATACTCAACATTTTTCTGTCTGACCCGCATACACATGTCAGCCATTTCCCGTAGGCCGCATACATATGTTTGCTATTTGACGCGAGCCACATACATATTTTAGTTATTTGATGTGGGGCGCAATACGAGGTTAAATGGGGGGAGTGATACTTAAGACCAAGATAGCGTTGGAAATTGGTCACCAACACTAAATTAAGAGAATTAAAGAAACACTCCTTCACACAATTTTCAAACAGTTAACAGTTTCATATCATTATCAATAATGTAACAAACTTCTTAGGATGTCTTTGTAACTACTGTGACTTTATCACTGACAAAACACGTTGTTCCTGTTGCAAAGAATTTTCAATAAAGCCGATTTATCACCTCTTGAAAGATGAAAAGTGTCATTGAGAATAATTCCTGTTTGTTGGTATTTTTTAAGAGCAGCACTTTCGTGGCAAATTAAAAAAGTACTGATCCACGTTTGTCTTTCACTACGAAACAGTCTACCTGCAAATCTTTCGAATATTTTTCGTCTGAAAGATATGAAAGATTGTTCAAAATAAGTTCCACCCATAAAATTGGCACTTCTCCACGAATGTATGTTATCACTAATCGCAAACGTTACAAATGGAAAAATAATTTCAATTCTGAGCCGTAAGCTATTGCCAGCAAAAAAGGAAAATTGATGTATATCTGATTTATTGTCAAATAATTTCCCAGCAAATTTTTAATACATCGTCTTAAATAAAATAACTTCTCAGGGCAATTAGTTGTGACCGGGCCACTTAAAAAAACTAGGTGGGACACATGGGGCCCGCGGGCCACAAGTTGAGTATCGCTGGTATAGAGGGAACCGTGCACGTAAATTATGCTACTCTCAGCCTCCAAGTGGTGTATAGTGGTAGCTTGTAGAGGAATGCCAGGTCAAGTGTCGTCCACTTCAGTTGACAGAGGTTCAAAAGTATAAGATACGTCAGCAATAACCTCCGTGTAGCTTTATGGTGTCTAATTAATATATATTTCTATCATTCATTAAGTAGTTAAAGTGCTTAAAAAGAAATATATGGCACAAGGCTTTTCTAAAAAAACATAAGATGCCTTGAGTATTTTGTGAGATACAAATGAAATAGAATTTTAATGATATAAATTTTTTGTTTGTATAGTATAATGAAAAAAGAACATTAAATTGCAAGACATTCTGAGTTAGAGTTATATTAACCGACCCTCTATGTGGCTGCATGGCTTCTAAGGGTGAAGGACCTCCTTATTCGTAACCATGGTCCAGAGATGAGGACGACACCTGAGCTATAGTACTCCCCTCTCTTAATTTCTACACCATACTACTGGGAGAATGTTTGATTTTACCGTGAAATGGCCTCCTCTACCTGAAAAGTCTTCAACGACGCTAGGTTCGAATTCATACCAACTACGAGTCATTGACCTTGACCTCTAGACCCTCGTGGCAGCCAGTACTATTTAGAGGATAATGCCTACTGACCCTGCCTCTAGCAGTATTCAAAGATCCAATTTGTTTAAATATCAAGTTTTACATTCGGGTACATCAATCAATTATATGCCAGATTACATCAATCGTGATTGAGATCGATTTGTTTTGTTTCAATCCCTTGGCAATCCTTGACCAGCTACTCTTAATATTTTTCTCTTCTTAGATAGAACTAGAACAGCATTAAAACACCTCCGGTATATTACTGAATAAAAGTAGCTTCTGACTTTTTTAGCAGAATTTTATTTTTCAACTGACAATATAATGAATATGTAGGTATCAGGCTTTTTTTCTACATCTTTAATCCGTTCATCTTAGCATCCACTTACTATTTATTTAGTATATTTGTTGATATATTCTTTCTCTCTTTTATGAATGCATTATTTCTTGCACCATGTTGTTATTTCCCTTTTTAATGCATTGTTTATTCAAGCTGATAGTCTAACTTATCTTATTACAATTTAAACAATTATTGTAAAGGGGTTTTTTTTTCAAACTGTATTTCAGTAAATTATTTATCATACCCTCTAACGTTTCGAAACGTTGTAGTAAAAAAAAATAGCCCAATACACTATAAAACATTAAAAGGACTTGGTACCCCAAAAAAGACCAACCTCTCGTTTATTTGTATTTTTATTTAATCTTATTTTTTGTATTATTATCTTTCGATTGATATATCATTTGTGCATGTCAGAAATTTAGAAGTTAAAGAAAACTTCATTTGAAAACAAATGAGCCAATTCGACCACTCCCCATTTTTAGAAAAAAAGCGTTATATTAAAAAGGTATATTTTACAAAGAGAAAAATAACTATAAAAGGAATGTGTAATATATAAAGCAGAATATTTCCGAGGCAATACAAAAATGTAATATTTCTTCTTTGTGAAATGTGCGCATGTAAAATTTTTGAATTAAGGCATTTTATGTTAAAAATTCCATAACTGCAGTTCTTATTCCTGATATGTTTTTCATTCAAGTGTAATACTTCAATATTGTGTGAAGAAAAAACTAAACTTTCAGTCGTGACAGATAAAAAATGTGTTTTAACATTTTTCTTGAATTTTCTTGTGTGTGCAATTAATACCTTCATAAAATTGATAAATTATAAAAATGTATGGGTTGAAAAAATACGAAAATGCAATTATTTTCAAAAATATATATAACTTATATCTTAAAGTTGTATTTAAAGTGTATTTAAGCTTATCATAATTTTTTTTCAGAATTATTAACTTTAAAGTGGTTTTTCTCAGTTTGTGTTTTTCGAAACATTAGTGCATTCAAAATGATACTCCTTTCACAACTATTTACCAATCACTTCCATTTTTTGTTGTGTTTTGTACATACAGCATACACCAAAATCAGGGATCCATTTTGCTGTGAACAGAATACTTTTTTTTTAAAAAAAAATTAAAATGTAAGAGGTATTGGCTTTTCCGTTGGTTTTTAGCATGTATATCAACATTTTATTTTGTTTTTCAAAAACGAATTAAGTTATTGTAAAATCGATCCCTAAAGTTGTTTATAACATCCATAAGAATATTACAAAAAAGTTTCAGGCTAAAAAATTAATAATTACAAAAGGAGTAAAATTTTAAAATTTTTCAAATTTTCTTCAAAAAATTTAAATTTTAAAAATTGTGTGAAAAATATGTAAACAAATTCATCTCGTATCATTTTCTGGAATAGAAACCCTATAGAAAATGTTAAAATACATAAAGTAAGAAAGTAGTTCAAAGGGTTTTAAGTCCATTTAACAAAAAAAGAACATTTAAAAGAATACAGAAAGAAATTAAAATTTAATTTAACATTTTGTAGGTGTGTTTGGTCACTTAGCATACATCCGTGCGATTGTCCAGTTTACGTAATATAGTACTATCCACTTTATTGACAGCACGGGTTCTCATTTCATGCAAGTTTGCTACATCATGCAGCAAAGTTGGTAATATAACTTGTTTATTTGTATACCATCAGCTATTGTTCATGTAAAAGCCATATTTTAATTTATTGATATTCAATCTTACTTTGTCATTTCATTCCCATTTTATACCCCAGTCTCTTGATCACATATATTCGGAAAACATAAAAAAAAATAAAACTGTTTTTTTTTACTATTAGTTACTATTTTTTTGTATGGTAATTAGATTTTTGTTGATTAAAATTTCTATGGTAAATAATAATTACAATAAACATTTACTTGATTATGCATAGTCTCATATTTATCATAAGGGAATTAAGAAGGAGATACTGCATCTCACACACAATCATATTAGTTTTTAAAATTTTTAAATGTGGTCCATCAGAAAGTTTAAAGTATGATTTTACAAATATAACCTTTATCATTGTGTTAAGCGAAGTCTCCAGTGTTACCTTAAAAGGAAAATTTTACTTATGAGTTAATAAATCATAGAACTGATTTTTTATAAAAAAAAATTGAAAAATAGCCATGCATTAATATAGATTTAATATAATAAATTAATATTATTCATTTGTATCCCTGAATCAAAAGTAAATCTTCCTTGTACAATATTTCAGACTGACTATTTTAGCACAAAATTTTCCATGATAACTCATCTAATTGTAATTTTTTTCACGATAATGTTAAAATCGAAAAGCTATTAAAATACTTATATTAATTGATAGATTATTGCTTAAGCTTATGATTATTTCATTAAAAATGATTTACGTATTTTCTTATTGAAATAAACAAGAAAAAAAAGTTTCTTCGATTTAGAAACAAAACTCTAATATTCGTTAAAATTGCATTGGATAAAACCTCTCCTTATAAAGAAAACATAAAAATTATCAATAATAAGATATAAATCATCACTTATCCATAATTTTTTTAAGATAATCTAATACATTGAGAGTTGGCTGTTTTTATTGTAATGACAGATAATTTACTAATTCCGGAAATTTAAAGGGAATGGAAATGTATTGTTCTGTTTCATTATTCAATGAAATGGTTATCCGTACCTTAAATGTCTTATTTGTAGAACATGATCTTTTATCAGGCTGATCCGGTAATGAGATTAAGGAAACGAGATTCTTAAAGTGTAACTGGAGATTGAGGTTATCGATGACACCGAAGCAATTGCAGGACGCTTAAGGTAGTAATTGGCCAATGAGCTTTGTTTGAAATTTTACCTCTATATATTATTTGAAAACATGTTTAAACCTGTTAAAGATTGTTGTTTTAAGTTTTATTATTTTCTTTTTTAATTAACTATTAAAATAGTCAACTTGAGTTTCCGTTTAAATTTCTGACAGAATTAAGACGATTTTTTTGGAGTTCCAATGCTCTTAATTAAAAATATTTTACTGTGAATGCATAGACATATTACAATTAGTTTTAAAGTAGTAAAAATAAAAAATTTTGGTAAAAATACTATGAAAGAAACACGTTTCAAAAGTATTTCCTTCAAAGTTTACTCATTTGCAAATATAAGTTCGGGAGCATTCGCATATGGACAAGAAATACACTTAAACCACAAATAGATTTGACAAAAACACATTCCGTAGGGTTTGGAGGGCTTAAGAGTGTTAAAATAACCTTCATAAGGCAGAACAGATAAAGTAAATTTTAATTATTAATTTGAAAATGAAAGTCCCGGATAAAGCGTGTACGGTATTTGAGAGGAGGAATTTTTTTCATGAAGCTTGAAAGCTTAGTTTACAACATTATTACATTTTGACAAAGGAAATTCTTGCATAGAGCCCAACAAATAAAAATGGCTTTGATAGTTTTTTTTATTTGCTTTGCTTTTATTGAATTGAAAATGTTACACACACACACACACTTTGAATGAAATATATTACTTAAATATTTAAAAGTATTATAATAATATATTTAAATTATTGCTAATAGAGTTAATCCTTCTTTGCACGTGTATGCATATAAATGCTTTCAGGTCTAATTTATCTTGTTTCACTTATCCCGCACACCCCAGCAGCAAGAAAAGGCTCCCAGAATTCAAAAAAGAATGTGCAGAACCACGAATTTTTCTGTAGCTGCATATTTTAGGTCATTGAACTTCCAGGCATGTTAATATTGTCATAGGAGATTAGAATTGATTGTGTACAGCCTTGGTGGGATATGAGATCAGAACTTCCAAACCTTAACAAAACACTCCAAAGAAGCTTTACTGACACAGAAGATATTAAAAAAAGCACCAAAAAAAGGGCGTTGAACTGTTTGTCCACGAGTAAATGATGTAAAAACTAGTTGTTTTTGCCTTCAGTGTAAAAAAAATATATATATGTGCTTGAAGCATATGACAACAGTCTGCTCTGAATGTTTGAAAAATAAATAAAATATTTGTTTTCTAATTTCTACTATCCTTAACATCAATTGTAAAGTAAGTTTTTTACTGGTATATACGTTTTATTTCTGCTTTTTGACAAAAATATAAAAACAAGTATTTTAAAATGAAAATTTTGTAGGTTTAGTTTAAATTAATTTTAATATCATTTGTAGTTAATGAATGTAATAATTTTATTTGTATAATACAAAAAACATCTTTTACTTTATAAATATGTATCATATTTGACTTCATTTTATTTTCATAACAAATTACGCGTGTTAAAAGTTTGGGGTGTTCTCTACACCCCGCGAGTAACGACGGTAGAAAAACAGGTGCGATTGACCGCGGGTTATGACTCCATTATGCTTCATTGAATGCTTGGTGAACCTTGATCTAAACACAAGATTACCCAAAAGGATGAGAGGTACCAATATCCTTTTGGATCATTTTTCCAATATACTCGTGAAGCAATTATACCTTCATATGCAGCATTCATTGCAAATCTTAGAATATCCAAATTTTTTTCAGGGACAAATTTGTTTTACACATGATTTTGTTTAACAGGAATTATACAATCTCAGAGTACAAGGGATTTTGGTGACGGACCTTGTATTTTTAAAATCAGTTACAGAACGTGGACATCTAAAATGGCACCACACGTTTCAAACGTCCACACTGCATCTGTTTACGGTGTTTGAACTAAAATCCGGCGTATAATGCGCACCTCTAACACGTACCTATACTTTACAGCGCATTTTTTTTGCCGTATTGAACGCCATTTTTTATGAAAAAAATTTAAATATTGGTTTATAATGCTGTTATGTTTTAAAGTAATTTATACGAGGTATTATCGCAGACTTTTGAACAATAGTATACTTCTAGAATTGTAACTTTTTTTGTTCATAATGTATGCCTCTTCCTTGAAATAAACAGTATTTGTATCTGTGTAGAAGTAAATTTTTTTATGCTCATATCTTATGTTATTTTTAAAGTTATCATTTTATAATCGGCGTATAACACGCAACCTAAAATTTCGATCTTATTTTTCGGGATAAAAGTGCACGTTTTTCGCCGTAATTTACGGTATATATTTTTAACAAGTATCCCCTATTCTACAATGTTGTTTTTCTATTGACACCAGAAATCGGTGGTTGCAATTTCGTCTCCATAAACTATAATCTACTGGGTACACAGAAACTGCACAAAATGTAATAAGATGAATAAGTATGAATGAGTAATTAGTTATTTAAAAGAATTATTTCTAGTGTTTCTGATACAATCAAATAAGAATAAATGATTTTCAAGCCTAAGTTAGCTTAAAATTTTACATATTCGTTATATCTGTATATTAGAAGTAGTATAAAATGTGCCCTCAGCTATTTAAACTTAAATAACTTTACAATTTGATGAGGACCTTATTTTATTGTAGTAACTTATACATACAGCTAATAAGACGTGGAATTTAAATTTGTATTTTTTTAGGGAAATTATACTTCATTTAATGTAACCAACTACATTCGGAAACGTGATAATGCAAAAGTGTATGGACGAATAATATTTTAGATATATATGATCACATAAATTATAATGTACATTTAATGATGTTTTAAAAAAATATTATTACAATGAAACAAATCACCTGGAACTTTTTAGCAAAAATAAAGAAAAATGACATACTTTAAAAAAATTTCGAGTTATACAAAATAAGTCTACAATAATATTTCCTCTTTCTCTCTCAAAATATTTATAACATCTCTTCAGAGCATGGACAATGATTCTGCAAGAATTCCCTTTACTTACTATCCATCATAATTACAACCGGTTTTATCTGTTAAAATTATGTACTATGATTATTTAAAGTATCGATAAATACAATGCTAAATTACATATTTCAAAAATACCATTTCAGGTTCGATAAAGATATTGTTCGAGCATGCGCAGTGGGTGAGTGAGTGAGTGAATTTAGGGGTTAATGGCGCAAGAGCCAAACCTGGCTATACTGCGCCAAACATTCGTTAAAATATTAAAATGTTTAATAAAATGTGTAAAAAGACTGAAAAAACGGTAAAAGTTCAAATCACGTATGACTTGTTTTCAAATAAGAAAAGCAAGCAAGTCAGACAAGATCTAAAAACAAAAGTATTAAAAAAAATCAGTAAAAATTTTATTTTAAAAAAGTTGAAACAGTTCATGTCAATAAAAATATATAGTCACTTTTTATATTTCGTAGGGGTTA
Source organism: Trichonephila clavipes (assembly GCA_019973935.1). Classification (NCBI taxonomy): domain Eukaryota; kingdom Metazoa; phylum Arthropoda; class Arachnida; order Araneae; family Nephilidae; genus Trichonephila; species Trichonephila clavipes. Next base: position 575,753 of record BMAU01005003.1, on the reverse strand, counting down.
TACATGTATATTTCGCAATATCCTTTTTTGATTCTCCTACAGTACTGCCATTTTTCGGAGATTCTATCTCTTCTCCCATGTCGTATACAATGGTGTCTTCCTCGTCTGTTGTATATTCCACAGAAGCTGGCTTTCTGGGTCTATGTTGAGCCATCTTAATCTCAAATACTGTGTCCTTCATTTTTTTCAGTATTTCTTTTTTTCGTTTTCTCGCTCGGACTTTTGAGATTTTCTTGGTATCCTGTATATTAGATGCAGAGGGTGGTTGAATAACGGAGTGGGACGAGGAAGTGGGTATGATTGGGGAAGAAATTCCAATAGAGGTAAACATATCATTAGTGGAAGGTGCGTTAGAAGATGTGGAAGAGATAAGAGGTCTGCCTGAGTGGCAGACGACAATGCGGAAACTGAATTTGACTTATCAGGCTGCGGAACGGATAGTAAAGGTTGAAGTAATTGCAAAGGCGGGCATTTAATGTGTGTAATATTTTCGTCCGTTTGGGTTGTACTGGTAAAAGTTGAAGGTTTGGCAACTTGGGCGTAAGTTTGCGATAACTGCGGTGCTATTAATTTTCGGGCTTCAAGGTATGAAATATTTCTATTGGTTTTAATGGCTTGAATTTCTTTTTCAGCTTTCCATTTAGGACACTGTTTTGAGTCAGAGGAGTGAGGCTGTGAACAATTGACGCATTTCTGCGCAAGACTGCAATCTACGGAAGAATGTCCAACAGATGCACATCTTGAGCACGTCGATTGCCCACGGCAGGCTATTTGTGAGTGTCCGAACCTCTGACACTTGAAGCAGCGCAGAGGATTCGGAATGTAGGCACGAATATTACAGTTTAGATAACCAGCTTTGACAGTGGTAGGTAGTTTCGGGCTATTGAACGTAAGAATTAAATGTTTTATCGGAATGATATTCGAATCTTTTTTTATTGTTATTCGCCTGACTTGAATCACACCCTGATCAGAAAAACCTTCAAGTATTTCCGATTCAGGAGTGCTCAGCAAGTCAGGTTCAGAAATGACACCTCTGCATGAGTTTAGAGTTTTATGAGGACTTACATTTACTGGTGAATTTAGAAAAGTTTTGGCGAGAAGAAACGACTTTGTTTGCAAATCAGATATGGTTTCTATAAGCAGATCCCCGGACCTTAATCTTTTGATAGATTTCGGTTCACCACCTATACCTAATATAGCCTTGTGAATTGCGAAAGGCGATTTATTTGACATCTCTTTATTCGGCAGGGAAATCAGTAAAAATCTCGAATGAGCAGCAATTTGATCTACGGTGAGTGTGGGTAATACGAGGCCTTTACCCGGGCACAGCATATTCGGATCCATAAATACTCGTAAAAAACTTCGTCCTGGCGTGCCTCCACCCACCACGGAGTCCTACAAGGGAGGCAGTGTGCCGGTCATCTGGCAAAAAACCAGGCACGGCGCTTACCTATAGTACACCCAGAATATAATGCTACAGCATCAGGGCGAGGATCCAACGGGTAAACCCGACACCCCTTATCCGCAGCACTAACCCTACAGCAGTGTCTCTTCGGAGACTCCGAAGAGAGGTACCACCAGCCGATTGACAGGAGCGGGCTCACTCCTGCCTCCCGTCTACAGCGAAGCGTGGGCCAAAGGTAATCCCAGGACACCATTTTCCGTTTACGGGACGCCGCACACGGCAAACATGCGGGTCGGAAACCAACGGTGTTAGTCAAAAACAAATAAAGCAACACAAATCAAAAGGTTTAAAGAAATATACGAAAAACAAACTAAGTTAACGCAACACAAGATGTAAACCAAAATATGTTAATAAAAATAGGAAGTTTTTCCAGTGGGAAAAAACTAAATTTGAACAATGTTCATTTAGTAAAATGGGTCTGTGGTCTTGACCGGAAAAGAAGAAAAGGGAAATTTGGATGGCAAGAAAAAGGGCCGAAAATAGAGAAGGTTCACTAGGGTTCCCCGGGTTCGTGAAGCCCGTTTTTACCAAAGACAGTTAACCCCTAGGGAGAAGGAAAAGATCACTAGGGCACCTCGGGAGCGTGAAACCCGTAATCACCTAAAGAAGGTGAGCCCCCTGAGGGCATGCGCAGTTGGTGCCATATGGCGGTGATTAAGTGTATTTAGCGAAACGAGAATTGAGAGTTTTCAGAGTGTGTGCGGGAGATCAGACGAGCGCGAGCGTGGAATTACTGTGCCTATCGCAAGTGTTCCCCCGTCATACTCCCCGAGCAACTGAGTGTGAAAATAAAAGAGTTGTGTCAACATCCTGGTTTCCTGAGACAAAAACACATAAGGACCATTCCCCAACAAGGTCCGTTCAGCTGCGCAGGAGAAGTGAACTATTATTGAAGTTGACGTGGGTAGTGGTTTCTTTTATGTGTTTTTATTGTTATAAATGGAGAACTAAATCAATCTGAGAAAAATGTTTAGAACTGCCGTAAGGAAGATCTTCGGATCGTAGCTCTTGAACTTGGTGAGACTGTTGCTGGAAAAGTACCTATAGTTGAGTTAACTGAAATTATTAAAGAAAATAAATATTTTAAAGAGGATGTTGAATTTGTTAAAGAATTAATTCATTATACGATCGAGGACCGAAAAAAAGCGGAGGAAGACCGTAAGCGAGTAGAGGAATACCGTAAAAAAGAAGCGGAAAATAGGTTACGAGAAAAGGAACTTCAGCTTGAACTTGCACGTTTAAATGTTAGAGTTAATTCAGATAACGAGAGAACAATTGAGGCTTGTAACTCGCTGCATGCGTTGGTGAAAAGTGTTCGAATCCTAACGGTGAAGGTGCCTAATATACCTGAAAGTTGGGCATTCTTTTTCTTTTCGTTAGAAAGAGCGTTTGTATAAAAAAAATGTGCCCGAGAAATTCAAGTCAGATATTTTACTAAATTTGTTGGGAGAAAAAGCTTCAAATGTGATAACATATGTTAAAGATGACGAGCTTAACAATCATGAACAACTAAAATCAATAATACTAAGATAATATGAACCAAGTGCAAATCAATTCCTTGAACAATTTTAAAAAGCTACGCGTCATCCAAATAAAACATATATTCAATATACTTCTCGCTTAATTACAAATTGGCAGTATTACTTAAAATTAAGGAACGACTCTCATTTTGACAATTTAAAAGATCTTATTGTGTCCGACAAAATTTTCAGTTCGATTGAAAAAGAGGTAACGTTACACATTTCCGTTCGAGCAGGAAATGATTGGTTTCGCCCACTAGAGCTGGCCAAAGAGATAGACTTGTATAACACTTCTCGGGGAAAGAGCTTAAAACCTTTGCCGAATGTCCTTACTAGAAATAATCCAGTGAAAAACGCGTCACGGGTATTTTTGAGTGAAATTAAAGATTCTAAATGTGTTTGTTGCGCTGAATCGCATCCATTATATAAGTGTGCAGTACATTTAAAATTTCCCATAAATAAGAGAATTGATCTGATTAAAACTAATAACCTTTGCTTTAATTGTCTTTCTGCATCTCATAGAGTGAAATGCTGTAAATCGAGAATTGTTTGCTCTGAGTATCAAAAGAGACATCATAAAACGACATTTTATACAGAGCAAAACCAGAAAGTAAGGAATTTCACCTTTGAACTTCTTAAAATATCAGCGCCAGTCTTAGAGCCGCGAGTAGAAACTTAAAACAACTTACTAACCGCAACGAGTATAAACAGAAAAATATGTGTTTTGCTAAGCTCAGCAATTTGTTATATAAAATGTGAAAATGGTTTATTCCCAGTTAAGGGGACTTGGCACCCTTTGAGCAAACTTCTTTATTTACGTATTTAAAAATTATATTTTAACGTTTTATGCAATGTTTCTATTCAAGAAAATGTTACCAGATGAAAATTTTCATATATTATTCACACAATTTTAAAAATTTAAACTTTTTGAAGAAAATTTGGAAAGTTTTAAAATCCTACTCCTCTAGTAACAATTAATTTTTTGACCTGAAATTTTTTTATAATGTTCTTATGGATGTTCTTAACAACTTTAAGGATCGAATTTAGAATAACTTCATTCGTTTTCGAGAAAAAAATAAAATGTTGATATACAGGCTAAAAATCAACGAAAAAGCCAACATGTCTTACATTTTATTTTTTAAAAAAAAACTATTCAGTTTATAGCAAAACGGATCCCTAATTTTATTACATGCTTTATTTTTAACACGCAGGAAAAAAATTGAAGTGATTGGTAAATAATTGTCGAAGGAGTAGCATTTTGAATGCACTAAGGTTTTGAAAAACACAAACTGAGAAAAACCACTTTAAAGTTTATAATTCTGAAAAAATAATTATTATAAGCTGAATTAAACTTAAAATACCAATTTAAGATATTACTTATACATTTTTCTTTAAAATAATTGCATTTTCATATGTTTTCAACCCACACATTTTTATAAATAATCAACTTTTAGAGAGTACTAAAATTGCACAAGAAAACTCAAGAAAAACTTAAAAAAAATTTTTTTTTCTGTCACGACAGAACTTTTAGCTGTTTTTCTTCTATTAATATTAAAGTATTACATTTGTATGAAAAATATATCAGGAATAAGAACTGAAATTATAAAATTATTGATAGAAAATGCCTTTTAATTTAAAAATTTTACATGCACACATTTCCCATAGAAGAAAAATTATATTATTGTATTGCCTCGAAAATATTCTGCTTTTAATACTACACATTCTTTTTTATAGTTATTATTTCTATTTATAAAATAGATTTTTTTTATCATAACGCATATTTAGCTTTTTTTTCTGAAAAGGGGGTGTGGCTGAATTGCCTAATTAGTTTTCAAATGAAGTTTTATTCAACTTCTAACTTTCCGACATGCACAAGTGATATATCAATCGAAAGATAATAATGCAAAGAATAAGATTAAATGAAAATAAAAAAAAACGATAGGTTTGTGATTTTTAGGGTACCAAGTCCCCTTAAGGCAATTTTAGATAGCGGATCTACATCTAAATTTTTAACTAGGACCTTATACGGTTTAATTCGATTGAAAAAATACAAAACTAATGTTTTGGTTTCGGGACTAAACAAAACAGTAATTCCGATTAACTGGCGCGCTTCAGTATCTATTAACAATAAAGAAGGGAGTTACATTAAAACATTATACTTTTTTTTTGATAACAAAAATAAGGGAAGATCTTGTTCCAACAACGAAAATCAATTTTAATCTGAATAATATTATCAATCTTAAATTAGCTGACAAAAATTTCAAAATTCCAGAGCGCGTGCAAATGCTATTAGGTGCAGAAGTATTTTATGAATTAATATGTTACCTGTACAGTTTAAGATGGAGGGGGTTCAAATGTTATTTTTCAAAACACTGTTTTCGAATTTATCGTTTCCGGATCTACTTCTTTAGATGCGAAGGGAAAACAACATTGTGGGTTTATTCAGGCTGCGGATAATCTAGAGCTTTCAATTAAGAAGTTTTGGGAAATCGAAAATGTAGAAATTGATTCTGTTAAAACCAGTGAATTAGATATTTGTGAAGACCATTTTAAAAACACTTATTCGAGAGATGACCAGGGAAGATATACGGTGGCGATGCCATTAAAAGAAGATCCTGCATGTCTTGGTGAATCCAGACAAACCGCAATTCAGAGATTAAACTCTTTGTGGAAAAGACTTAGTGGAGGTAAGGAATATTTGTCCCTGTATGAGAAATTTTTACAGGAATATTAGGATTTGAGCCACATGAAGGAAATCAAGGCGGATGGATCTGGAGCTTCATTTTACATGCCACACCATGGTGTTTATCGCCCCGAAAAGTCTACAACTAACCTGAGAACTGTTTTTAATGCATCAAGTCTTTCATCGAGTGGAGAATCTCTAAATATAATCAAATTAATTGCGGACTGGTCCAAGAAGACCTCTTTTCCATTATGGTTCGCTTCCGAAAGCACAAGTATGCCTTTACTTCGGATATAGAGAAATTGTTTCGCATGATAAACATACATCCGGAGCAATCGTGTTTGCAAAGAATTCTGTGGAAGAAGGGCATAGGAAAACCAATAAAAACGTACGAGTTAACTACTGTCACCTACGGCACAGTTAGCGCACCTTATCTAGCCACGAGAACTTTGAAGCAGTTAGCGATGGATGAAGCTAATAATTTTCCTTTAGCAGCTCCAGTGGGGATGAGTGACTGCTACATGAATGCCATACTATCGAGATCCGAGAGTATAGAACAGGTAATCGAATTGCAGCATCAATTAATAGAAATGTTCAACACCGCAAGGATGCATCTTCATAAGTGGTGTGGAAGTTTACCCGAGATAACTTCCAATCTACAGGAGTCTGCTTTCTTGGAGTCTGATGAGACTAAGGCGATAGGAATAATTTGGAATCCTAAGTTAGACTGTTTCCTTTTTCAGAATAGAGCAACACAGGTTAACTTCATTCACAAAAAGAATGGTTTTGTCTACTATTGCAAGAATCTTTGACCTTTTGGGTCTCCTCGGACCGATCATAACTTGAGCAAAGATATTTATGCAAAGATTGTGGTTGCTGGAATTAGGATGGAGTGATGAACTTCCTTTTAAAGAAAAAAAGTAGTGACGTCGATTTATCGACTCCTTGAAAGCCGTGAATAACACCTCTATTGACAGATGTATTGTGATTCACAGAGTGGAGAACATTGAGTTACATGCATTTAACGAAGCATCGGAAAAGACGTATGGTTCTTCCATTTATCTCAAGTCTATATCTGCCCTTGGATAAGTTAAAGTGTGTTTCGTAACGAGTAAAAGCCAAGTGTCGCCTCTGAAGCAGATTTCCATCCCAAGACTTGAACTGTGTGGGGCAGTTTTTGCCACTAAATTGATGAAGAAGGTGAAGGAAGCATTGAATCTTCATATTACAGCTGTGCATTTTTGGTCGGATTCGACAATTGTGATTTCATGGATACATCGAGAATCAAGAGAATTGAAGACGATCGTGGCTAATCGAGTGTCTAAGATTCATCAACTAAGTTCCCGTGACCAGTGGCATCACATTGCTTCAGAACAGAATCTTGCAGATGTGCTAACTAGAGGACTACTTCCTGAGGAGCCTCGTGATGACTCTCTATGGTGGCATATGGTCCTAAACTTCTTTTACAGAGTACTTATTCAACCACTGTCATTTCAGAATGAACCCAGAGAGATGACTTTGACTGTGAACTAAGGGTGTCTGAGAGAACTCTGGAGACTTCATTGCTTAATTCCAAGAACTTTGACCTTTTAAATCATCTCATGGACCTTTCTAATAATTATTTTAAAATAATACATATTGTTTCTAATATTTATAGATTTATTGAAAATTGCAGATCCAAGGTCAAAAAGAGGGGACCTTTAACTACAAGTGAGGTAAATGATGCAGAAACCTGGCTTATATATATATATATATATATATATATATATATATATATATATATATATATATATATATATATATATATATATTAAACAGGACCAGAGTGGCATTAACTTAAGTGACCCGTCTGGTAATCTTAAATCTTTGAACATATTCCAGGATGATAAAGGAGTCCTGAGAGTTGGTGGAAGGCTGGAAAAAGCTTCCATACCCTACATCCAAAATCATCCAGCTATACTGGCTAAAAATTCTAAATTGAGTAAAATATATTGCCATCCACCTAGAAATTCTTTCCAATTTGACTTCGGATGCAATAATTGCGAGCCTTAAGAGATTCATGTCTAGGCGAGTAAAATGTTACAAAATTTTTACGGATAATACAACAAATTTTGTTGGTGCGAATTCTCAACTAAAGGCATTTTATAAGACCCTTAACTTTCCAGATCAAAATGTGGCGGCATATTTCACTGAGGAAGGTATTGAATGGAATTTTATTCCACCAAGAGCCCCATATATGGGAGGCGGGCATAAAGTCAGTGAAATATCACCTCAAGCGAGCACTGGGAAGATCCCGACTCACATACGAGGAGTTTGAAACAGTGATTATCCAGGTGGAAGGAACTTTAAATTCCAGACCCCTTACACCAATATCCAATGCTTTTGATAACTTTGAGGTATTAACGCCTGCAAATTTCTTGATTGGTAGATCAATTAATTCTATTCTTGAGCCCATAGTAATTAATATTATTGACAATAGATTAAGCCGTTGGAAGAAAACAAAGGTAATTCAGGTGATTTTGAAAAAATGGAGTACCGATTATCTGAATACTCTCCAACAAAGAGGAAAGTGGATGATCGAGAAATACAATGTAATGTGTGTGGTACAATGGTAATTGTAAAGGAGGATTTAACACCAGTTTGCAAGTGGCTTTTAGGGCGCATCGTTTAGGTCTACCATGCTTCTCTGATGGTAAAGTGAGAACAGTCAGAATTAAAACAAAAACAGGAGAATTTAAGAGGCCCATAACTAAGATCTGTATTCTGCCTATATATATAAATAGTTAAGGTCAATTTCCATTTAAGAAGTTATTTGTTTGTCTTTAAATTGCGCTATTGTAATTTTTTGATTTTTTTAATGAAACAATTTATAGTACCTTATATATATATAATAATAATTTTGAAAACAATTGTGTAATTTTTGTGAAACTTGTTGTGAATTGTGAAACTGCATTGTGCTATTGTTGAATATTAATATTGCAAGGCCGGGGGGTGGGTATGATCAAGCATGCGCAGTGAGCGTCGCGCGTTGGTGATTAAGTGTAGTTAGCAAAACGAGGATTAAGAATTTTCAGAGTGTGAGTGGGAGATCAGACGAGCGAGAGCGTGGAATTACGGTGCCCATCGCAAGCGTTCCGACATACTCCCCGAGCAACCGAGTGTAAAAATAAAGGAGTTTTGTCAACATCCTCGTCTGATTTCCTGAGAAAAAAACACATAGGGACCACTCCCCAACAGATGTCTTATCTATATTTGTGACGAATCTATACGGAACTTTATCACTAACCTTCTGAGTCGACCTTTTTAGGGAAATTTAATTCCCTACCTATTTCCAATCAACTCCAAAAAGCGGACAGGATTCCTTGTTATGTAAATTAGATTCAGTATTTAAGTCAAACGAAATAGTAAAGTTAGAGCAGTAGGAGATAGAGATTGAAGCAGAAAGTTTTCGTGGATTTAAATTGAAGATTTCTTGTTAGAGATATTTAATCTCAAGAATTGAGATTCCGAGCGGTAAATATAGATTTGTGTTTAAAGTCTCATTAAAGTTTTAAGAGTGAGATTAAAGTTAAATGTTCAATAAGAACATTATTAAATATAATTCTGGGATCTCTTATCGTGGTAATTTCTGCGTGATCGTTATTTAATAAATTAATTAAATGGATCATTAATTAATTAAGTTAACTTAAAGGAGATATTACCTTTAAAACCTCATAATATTAGTAGTCAAATTTGTTAATAAGTCTTTGATTCTATTTGGGAAAGATAACCAAATAAAGCAAGTTATTTATAAAAATGGCTACTGGTTCTTCTTTGACTCAAAATTATTCTCGTTCTCAAAGTGAGGCCCTAAGAGACCTTCACATATTTAAAAAAAATTGTAGCATTATAGACGCATTTTTCAAAAAGGAGAATATGTAGAATTTATGTCATTTTGCCAAAAATTTGCATTAATTATTTTCACTTTATTGTGCTTTTAAATAATTTTACTGAAGTAAGACAAATTTTTATGTATATTCTTATTAGGATCTATTAATATCAAAAAACGTACTTACTTATATGAATCTCCAAATTTGATGTTCTGAAGGTAATTAGATATCGTAAATAATTTTTCAAGAATAAATAATAAGAGTAATAAAAATAATCAAGTTTTTCTCAAGATGCGTTGTATAGATCGATTTATTCAATTAAGGGACACATCTTTATTATTTAATTCGCATCATTATATTTTTATTTACTCAGATTAGTATGCTGTCGTTAATCCAGTTACGTATGTCTTTTACGACTTCTTGCCCGATCAATGAAATTTCCCTTTCTCCTTTGCTACTTATATTTTAGGAATATAATGCATTTTCTCGCAAAGTATTCCTTTCGATAGTTATCATTCTTTAAGAGTTAAATCCCTACGAGACATAACATTTGCTGTTCTGAATATCCATGAACTTAATTAGAAATGAATGCCACAGCATTTACTTTATCCAATACATTCGTTATGAAACAAACACTCTAATACATAAATATCTAATAACCACAACTATAACTCCATGATAAAACTTGATATGCAATTATTAGCTCTCAAATATTATACGTTACAAATCAACACGGGTGGTGTTAACAATTGGGCAGTAATAAGGAACTATTTTAATTTAAATGAATATATTATAGTTTTTGTAATTCCCCCATGATTTATAAGAAACATTATTATTAGTACACCGCTAATGTAGCTAATCTTGAGTGAGCCATATATCGAAAATTGCGTGGGTGCTTTTCTTAGAACACTTTAATATTTTATGAATATTTGCTTACACATTTTGGGGTCATTGTTTGTTTGGGACCTCACATCATTGCATTGACCATACTGCGTTTGCAATGCTCTAGTAATCTCCCCAACGCACATGTCAAAAACTATTTATTCTGAAAAATGATCCGATGGTGGATTAAAATATTTAGTCGTATAAGTAATTAAAAATACCTACCATCTTATTTACAATATATTATTCGCTTTAATGCCTTTATAGGTTTACTATATAAACTATTGTACCATTTTTTAAAAATATTTGCTCTATTATCCTTTAATACAAGTTTTATTATTATTTTATGCACACTATCAGAATTTATAAAATAAATTCGTATACATTTAAGAAACTACTTGGTCACCTTAGCACTTCAAAGGCTTATTTCCTTATTTTAATAGCCAAACGACTACATTTCCCGGTTTAATGATTCATAAGTTCGGTCATAGCGCACATTTTGACTGAGAAACAGTCACAGTATAGAACGAATATATATGACAATTATTTTTTTTCTAAAAGTACTAATTCTCTAGAGAATCTACCAACAAAGCTGAAATGACGTTACGGTATGTAGTAATCCTTAAAATCAATTTGACACAACTGAACATGATCCCTTAGTCTAGCTTTATAAACATTTCTAGTCATACGTAGCACTATGCTGCCACCGTCAGAGTATAGAAAGGGATGTGTGACGGTGCTATCTACAATGATTTCTGTTAGAAACTGTTTCCATAATAATGGCTTTTAAACACGTGAATGCATAAATGTGAGGAACTTTTGATGGAGTTTTGATAGTCTTAATTTTTCCTAATGACAAAAGTGTCCACTTTCATGCCATACATAATATACCTAACAGCCAATATATGAAAACCCTTTGTGGAAAGCGCGATCATATTGGAAGTAAAAGATTATTTAAAAAAACTATTAATATACTGAAAGGAAACAAAACAAAATACATTCTGATGCAGCAAAACAATTTTATAAAATTTTACAATGATATAATATAAATGCATATTATACTACTCATGCAATGTAATTGATAATTAATTTATTAATACACTAAGTTAAGAACGAGTTTAAAAATTACTAGTGACTCCAAAGGGCTTGTCGTATACAAAATGTAATACTTATCTTGATAACTTGTACGGTATATAATTAAAATGAGTTTGTAACTTTAGCATCAAAGTACATTATTGAATTTATTATATTGTTATTTATGGAGGGGTGTGCGAGGAAAGTTATGTTTGAAATCTGTGTCCCAAATGTTGAAAGTTTGAGAAGCACCGCACTAGAAACAATAAGGAATGGATTCATAGGTACCACAAATTGAAGTGAAAAATATTTATCACTCTTTATTTTGAAGGAAAATCATATAACTTCACCGGTAGAGAAATTTAATATTTAAGTGATTTGAATATTTACTGTGCTAACAATTTTGATTATTAAAACAGAATCGAAATTCCACTCGCTTTGAGGAGTTATAGAATAAAGAGCCATCTTTTTGAAAATCAGCACAATTTTATTTCTTAAACTGTCAATTGCTATCAATTTTGGTTGTAATAAATGGGAAGTGAGCCTTTTTTTAGGCAAATTTAAATATTCATGAGAAACAATATCGGATTGAATGCAGACACTCAGCTGCATTCCATAATCTTGAACTTCGTGGTTTCGAATCTTTTTCCTGGATACGCTACCATTTCCAAAATAAACTATAATTTAATCTTCCGTGAACCCAATAACCATCTTTAAATAGTAGTTTTATTTTGCAAAAGCCACAGTTCCTTTACAAATCAAGGTTCGAACTCAAACAATTTATTAGAAAAATTAAAAAAAAAGTTATAAGGTATGGGTAATAATTTCAAATAAATAATTTTCTACTCAAATTCTTTTCTTCGATGAAGTACCACCGATAAAAGTTATTAGAATAAATAACAAGAATCAAAATATGATAACTTATACATTTAATCACAATAGTAAAATCTGAAAAGACACAGCTTTTTTTCCCTTTAAAAAAGATGGAGATATGATGATTTTTTTGTGGTTTTGGATTTATTTAGCACGTTTTAAGAAAAATATGCTGATAATAAGTAGACAAAAGGAAATTATTTATTAAATGTGAAAAACCTGGTAAAAGTATACAAAAAATTACAAAAGACCATTATGTAGAAAAAGTTTTTGAGCAAATTTTCAATTTATCATATTTTATATCATGTTTTTTTATTCACTTTTTAAATGAACTTCAGGGTAAAAGATATTCTTGATCTTTACAAAAATTGCTTAAAAACCATTGATTATATATTCGCAAGAGGGGCTCAAATTCTGTAATAGAACAGCGATTGATAAATCTGAAAAATAAAATACTTCTAATTTGATACAGAATATACACAAACGATTTTAGTTAATTATTTTCAAAACTTTATGAGCAAAACATGTCCCCATTTGAGAATCTTAAAAAAAAGACAAACTTCGAGTAAAACGCATTTTAACGTATGAAATTTTGCTAATAGTAGTTGCAAATGACTTTACTAAAATACTTGCAGTTTCTTGTTCTAGTGAATAGAAAATAATACTCTTGGTATTTTTTTATAAAGGCTAATAGATGGCCTAAAAATAAAATCATATAAAACACTTTCAATATTTTCAAAATTCTCAATTTTAGGGTTGCTGGATACAAACAAATCATGACATATAGGATTATATATAAAGACATATCACCAATAACTATTTCAATCTGAAAAGTCAGCAAATTGTTTTTAGTGGACCGCAAAATATGTATTTTAATCATTCAATTTGAAAAATGAATTAAGGAAAATGTCGACAAAAAATAATGGCAATAACCAGATGTAATGATCATTATAAGTGACTCTCAAATACTTTTGGGAACAAATACTGAAAACCACATCTGATGTTCCATTTGAAAAGTACATAATAACGGTCGAATATTAATCAATTTTCATTTAAATGTAATTCTAACTAATTTACTTATGAAAAGAGGGAAGCATAATTTCCTCTTCACGATGTTATACAACAGTTGAATTCAGTTACGATGTAGATTTTTAAAACAAATATTTATTTAAAAATTTTAATGCATGTTATTTAGTGTATGATAATTAGAAAGAAAGGTATTTAATTATTTGATTGTGTCAGTACTTTTTGAACAATTTAATTATATTTAAATGGAGATAAAACCAAATGATATAATTTCATTATTGGTATAACATTATAATGGAAATATTGTGTTAAATAGCATAAATATATTCCCAAAGGTTTTGAAAAATATTTATAGGATAACCTAATGAGACATATGACTTTCAACTGAGGCTTTGTTCTCTTGATTTTAAAGGGAGGTCTAGTTATGCAACTCTTTGTGTTTCTCTACTCTGGATGCGGGATAATTTTTTGCTTGAAAAGTCGATATGCGATACTGCCTAATACAGAACACAAATACACCATATCGTTGAATCTGTCTATCTATCTATCTATCTATCTATCTATCTATATATATATATATATAATATACAGTTGTGATTCATTTATATACATTTAAATATATATAAATAAATCACAACTTAATAATCAATTAAAAAATTTAAATTATATGAATCTTATAATACTTAATCTCATTTCAAAATATCAATGGTGAATATAGAAGATAAAATTCCAACGTTTTAAAAAAAAGCTAAAAAAATACAAAATAAAAATTTATAAAATATCCAAGTGCAACCTCGGACTTAGGAACGATAAGTGGGTTAAACTAGTTTGATGGCGCCAACCTTCACCTTATTGCAACTTTGTAAATTAATCGTAAAATATCCAATTCTAAAAAATTTAAAAAATTAAAAAAATAAAATTTAATTAATAAACTTGAAAAATTTAACTTTTCACCATCACAATCTGAAAGATATTATAACATTAAAATAAAAAATTCCAAGACAATTTAGTGCATAATAAAAGTGAACCATCGAACACCAAAGATGATGCACCCATCTTTAAAATAGTTGTATAGTTAGAAAACTTATCTAAAATCCGAAATTTCAAATTAAAAAATAACTAAATTCCAGAAGTTCAAATTAAAAACCCAGTATGTTCTTAAATGAATAGCGTAAATAATCAAAAAATCTCCAAAGATCTTCATATCAATAATTAAATCCACAATTGTTGAACGATTTCTCATTAATACAACAATTACCGCTCCTATATTTTGCTCATAACTCCCACTAATGCCATGTCAATCCAAACGATTCATAATCTCACATTAGAGTTTAACTATTTGGTATTAGGTGAAAATCAGATTGCATGCAAAAAACTTGCTTGATTGGTCATATATATATATATATACTTTTTTGCTGCTATAATCGTTTGTGCATTGAGGAAATGATCAAAAGACCTGTCAGTCTATTTCCTCTTTATTTTTTTTATCTTATATAAATTTATTTATCGTTGGGTTCAGTATAATAATACTAGACTCCTTCCGACAGCTGGTGTTTTTGAAAACATCAAGAGGAATCGCTAGAACATTTATGTTTTGGGGGTTCAGCCAATTCGTACTTCCTGTTGCGTGTCTTCCAATAATTTGCTAAAAGCCTTTCACTAAATAAACATAACTGAGTTTTATTTACAAAGCAACTGTAACGAGATATACTAAAAAAAGCATTTAAGGAAAAGGTGGACCTTCACATTGTATAATTTTTGGTAAAATTGCGATTTTGATTTCCTTTATGCTAGTAATATTCTTAATATTTCATAGAATAGTTTTGTCAATTTGATTTATAGTTACTGAGTTGTTTTTTTTATTTTTATTTTACGTAAAAAAGGTTTAAAATATACTTTTCTTAGTTCGTAAATTTTCCCTTCGCATTATTACGTAAAATACTCCTTGCGTTTCATATAACATCATACATCTGTGAAGTTTCGACACATTATGAAAGATGACATATTTCACAAATCTGAGCATTGGTTTTGTGCCAAATTTGTGGATGTATTTTGTGTTGTTTTGAATACCTTGAATGTGTGATAATTGGTGAAATATTTCTTATAGTATAGAAAATGTGTCCTTTTTTATGAAATTTTATTCTGAATTTAAAATCCATGCTTAAATATATATATATTTTTTGTAGTTCATATATATATATGTATATTATATATATATAATATATAAATATATATTATATATATATAAATTATATATATATATATTATATATATATATATATTATATATATATATTATATATATATATATATATATATACACTGGTGTGCAAAAATTAAGGACGAAGTCGAAAAATTAGCATATAAGCTGAACGATGAGGCAGAGCGGACAGAAAGACCAATCAGGAGATTAAGTAAGGTGATTACGGTAGCACATGCGCAAATATGCAGGTAGACGTAATGGGGGAGTGTCTGAGTAGTATAAAGCATGTTGTCGGTGTAAGATCAGTATTACTGGCAAAGAGATTGCACGCCGTATAGCAGTTAAAATCACACCGAGTTGCTGCCTCAGCGAGAAATGGCGAATAATCAATCTGTTAGACGACATCTGGAAGCTTTTACATGAGGTCGAATCATTGGGAAGTTGGAGGAAAGCCGCAGTGTGACAAGTGTGGCTGCAGAGTTCGGAATTGCTCACAGCATCGTTTCACGACTTTGCAGACATTTTCAAACTACAGGAACAGCTATCCGGGGGTTCAGTAGTGGCCGTGCACGAGGAACCACACCCGCAGATGACCGGTACATTGTCTTACAGGCCAGAAAAAAGAGGCACCAGACAGAGGGAGAAATCGCTAGACACACGACACAGGCGACTGGACGACCGATATCGAGTTTTACCGTGGCCAGAAGACTGCACGGTGGTGGTCTGTTTGCACGACGCCCTGTACGGTGTGTACCGTTAACGCCTGCCCATCGGAGAAGGCATTCTCTGTGGTGCCGGGAACACCGGAATTGGAGAGACAATGAATGGGGACGAGTACTCTTTACAGATGAGAGCAGATTCAGTTTGAGTAGCGATTCTCATCGCATACTCATCTGGAGAGAGCGGGGAAGCCGCAATCATCCCTCGAACATCATTGAAAGGGACAGGTAAGGATGTTTCGGTTTCTCGTTTAGGGAGGCATCATGCTTGGTAGTCGTACAGACCTTCACATCTTCGACGGAAGTTCAGTCAACGGGATCCGTTATTGTAACGAGATTCTTCTTCCATATGTGCGTCTTTTTAGAGGCGCTATGGGTCTGCAGTTCCTTTTCATGGACGACAATGCACAATATCATCGCACAGTAGCTGCCGAACAGCTCTTAGAGAGTAAGGATATTGAACGTATGGATTGGCCGGCACGATCTCCGGATCTCAATCCCATCGAGCATGTATGGGATTTTCTAGGCAGACACTTGGCATCTCGTACCTTACCACCAGTAACGATTCGGGAGCTTCGATTGGCGCGTCAAGACGAATGGGCAGCAATGCCTCAACAACTTTATTGACACCCTCATTCTCAGCATGGGCAGACGCTGTGAAACCTGCCTAGCAATCAGGGGAGATCGTATCCCCTACTAAAGACCGGATGTTTCTTGCTGGACACCCATCACAGGGATGTTTCGGCCTTCAGTCGCATTGCGCTCCATGCTACTTTTTCAATCAAGCTTCTTTTTATTCCTCTGATTTCTCTTTTAGTAAATGTTGCTTACATATTACACATGTCCTTACGTATTGGGGATCTTACGGTATTAAATGTGTTGATTTGGAAAGCTTTTGTACAAAGTTATATTGAAAACAGTGTCTCGTTCTTAATTTTTGCACAGCAGTATATATATATATATATATATATATATATATATATATATATATATATATATATATATATATATATATATATATATATATATATATACAGTCCAGTCATATTAATGTGACCACTGTAAAAAGCCAGAATAACCATCTTTCGCGGAGGGGAAAATAGTAATTTAGGATCCTCAAGGTATTCACTAAGATGTTGAGCCATGCCGACTCTAGTGCTGCACTAGATTACGCGCGTGAGGATCCATGACGCGAACAACCCGATTGAGATTTCATAGATTATTGATTGCTCTTAAGTCAGGTGAGTTTTCTGGACACGGAAGAACGATAAACTGATCCTGGTGCTCTTTGAATCACGCACGTACGCTGTCAGTTGTATGACACTCAGCAATGTCCTGTTGGTAGATGCCACCATCCTGAGGAAAAACAATGCGCATAAAGGGGTAGACATGGTCTGAAAGGACAGATGCGTACTTCTATTGATCCATCGTGCTTTCCACAATGATGAATAAACACAGAAAATTTAAGGAAAACATTCCCCAGACCATAATGCTCCCGCCTCCAGCCTGAACCTTGCCAGCAACTGTTACAGGTTGTTTGCTTTTAGACGTTTCATGCCGTATTTGCCACCAACTATCCGTCCGATGAAGTATAAAGCGTGATTAATCAGAAAACTCTACCAGTCGCCTCTCATTGGATGCCCAGTTGCGGTACCTGTATGAAAATTCCAGTCTTCGTTGCTGATGGACAGCAGTCAGCATAGGTTCATAAACCAGGCGCCTGCTTCGGAGAACCAGACGCAACAACGATCGCTGAACAGTAGTTTGGAAGACACTGTTGGTGGCTCATCTGGGTGGTATGTTGCTTAACGGTAGCACGTCTATTCTCCCGAACTCACCTCTGCAGCTATCAGTCACCTCTATCACCTATGGTCCGTGGTACACCACATTTGCCACGTCACTGATTTTTGACGGTCGCATTTTGCCATGCACGGTATACTTTAACCACGGTGACACACGAACAGTCCACAAACTTAGCCGTTTCGGAAATGCTTCCAACCTTTTCCCGAAAGCCAAAAATTATGCCGTTTTGGACTTCGGATAACTCTTTACATGTTTGCATTACGTCAACGATTGTAGTGTTTTCCGACGCCCTCACACACTCTTTATATACGCTCAATAGCACTGCGATGTCAGCATCCTTCTGTGATTGGTTATTTAACGTCAAGGTCGAAAGTACGTGGTGGTCACATTAATGTGACTGGACTGTATATATATATATATATATATATATATATATATATATATATAAATTATAAACAAAGTTTAAAAGTTATTTTTTTTTTAAAATCAGTTTATAATATTTTTTTTAAAAAAATATACTTTAAAATATATATATTGTGTTTAAATTGCGAAATATAGTAATAATTTATATGCATCAAATTTCAGCTAATTAAGATAACAATTTAAGAAAATATCTTAATGAGTCACCCCCTCCCTAAATTGATTTGAACAAAATATTAATAATTGAGTTCCACAACAAATAAAAACAGAGAGATCAAATTATTAAAGTCTCTTAATTGCAGACTGAAATTGGAAAGCACTGTCATCGTGAATTAACTTTCAATATACAAAATTCTAAGAATACCACACAGTTTTTTTTAAAAAAAAATATTTTTGACAAAATTTGGAAGAACATTTATAAGATGAATATTTTATCAGGTAAGCTATAGAGGACTTTAGTTCTTATAAAGTAAAATGTTCTTAAACACATACAAACTTACCTAAGTTGTAAAATAAAAAAAAAAAAAAAACATTACACTTTTTGGAAACTTTACAGTTAATTTTAATTTTTACAAATCTTCAGATATGTCGTTGATTTTACATAATTCCAAAAAACTGTTAAAATATACGTTTTACATCAGGAATATATGTAGAGCAATATTGTTCTTCAAAATACAATATTTAAAAGTGTAGCATTAAAAACTGTTCCAGCCAAAAAATCCAACATAACTCAATAAATCATCACAAGATCAAAAAAAAATATCACAGATATATAGAATTCAATTGGTGATTTTATTACCTCTCAAATGACGTCAGTGTATTGCAAAAAGTGCTTCTCATAATCTCAACAACCGTTTCTGCTGTGTGTGTGTGATTGGCTGTGACTTATCTCTGATACAACTAGTGTGGCCGCGGTAGCCGAGTGGTATAGGTATCGGACCGTGGCTTGCTTTGTCACGGGATCGAGTCCAGTACCACTAAAGACCCGCCGTGTAGGGCAGCGATGCACGTTAAATCTGTCGAGAGCTGAAACGTCCTCCCGTTGGTGTGGTGTGGTAGTTAGGAGAGGGGGGTGCCAGCTCAGGTGTCGTCCACGTCACTTGACCATGGTTCAAAATTACGTGGTCCGTCGTCAAAAGCCCTCGTGTAGCTGAACAGTGCGACGTTAATATTCAATCAATCAATCTGATACAACTAGTATATTAATCACTCTCCCTGTTTGATTGATCCATGATCGATACGGAATACCTTCTCTGATCTACTGTACAGTAATTAACTGAATTTGGACTACTTTAGCGCAATGATTCCATAAATTATAAGCTGAGGATCTGTGTTCTATCACATTGTTAATTAATGTTACGCTGACTATATACTAATAGGTATGTTGGAGTACATTTCGATTAAGATATTGGATCATGGTACTGCGTTATAATAGCATGAAATAAAATAATGATACGTTGGTGTTTATCACTTTTGTATATCGTTTCAATTTTGATACGAATAATTCTTCAGTGTTTTCAGTATTTCAGGTATATGAGAATATCTCTTCACATTCTAATTTCTCATCTCTAGAAACAATTAACAACTTACTGTAATATAGAGCAGAAAAACATCTATTACGTTGACAAATATTTTTGGATTGGTCCAATTATGATCATTATACACTGTGAATAAAAATCTGTGAATTACTATTTACCGTTATAATTTCAAAACTTCTCATGTATTTTGCATTAAACGTTTAACCCATAATTACTGATGACCATTTAACATTTAGAAATTAATGCGATATAAGTCAAGTAAATCTTGCTTTGAATCATTCAGTAATTACTCGTATACTAGTATACAATTAACATTAGAATATAAGGTAACTATAAACTATTAGTTTTAAAATGATTTTAACACCTCATATCAGGGAATCAAAGTTATTTTGTCGTTTTATTAATGTAAACCAATGTCATTTAGCTTAATTTTAATAAAATATATGAGTAATCATTTATTAATTAAAACATTATTTCTAGAACACATAGATGTAGAATGTCAAATAATTACATGTTACACAAAAGCTTTTATCACACGTTTCATAGAAAGTTTATTATTATTATTATCATTATTATTATATTGCAAAATACATTGTTATTTCTTTTTAAAAGAAAAGTTCTAGATTTAAAATTCAGAAACGCTTATTTTTGCAGTTTTCTAAACTTTTACAGGGAGACAAATAAATTTGTTTAAAGGCATACACCAACTACGCAATATTAATTAGAAAAGGAACTGTGATTTTAAGAATATGTAGAATGATTAAAATATTCTAAATGATATTCTGAATTATGTATGAGACTTTTTAAATCAAATAATTACCTCATATATTTTGATTTATTTCCTTATATAACTGGTTAAATCTTGCCTTATACGGAAAGATAAAATGAATAGTTCCGAATTGGGTATTTTTCTCAATAAACTATTTGCTGTAGGCTATCACAGTTTCAGTGAAGTCATATCGTAAATGAAGGACAATAAATATGCCTGTAAATTATATTTTTAGGTATAAACCTACATTTATAATGTAGCTCTTAAGTATTATTAAATTATTTTAAACATTTAAAAATGTAATTTAAGGCGACACAGTACAATTCAAATAACCAAAGTCGGTCAAAAAATCAAATTTAATTTGTTTAGCCTAAATTAGTCTTTATTTATTGTTCTATACTCTCACAATATTTGAAAGCTGTAAACTTAAAAAACGCAGAATTATGATAGTTTTTCATTCGTTTTATATGCAAATCCCTATGGCAAATCAAAACTTTAAACTTACTTATCTCAGAAAGATAAAATAACTAGTTTGTCTTCATTTAAAATGTTAAGGCTTTTTTCTATTGTGCCTAATGCTTTGAATTTTTTAGGTATTACCAATAGTACAGGTAACAAAATTTGGTATGCATTTTTGAATCAAAGCAATACTTATTTTTTTAAAAATAATTGAACTCAAAATTTATACGTTTTTTAAGAAGTTTTTAATAAGCATTCATACAAAGAGGTGCTGTACGAATACCAATCATGTTTTAGCAAACCCATACCAAATTTTGCTACACATAGTTTGACGATTTTGTAAATCAAATTTCATGCGTGTACGTAAATTTTTAAAGAAGGAGTACCATTTTAAATTCACTTAACAAATTTCAAGTTTTTTCCTTAAAAAATTATGGCTATCATTTTATGAAATTTTGAGCACAAAGTCTGTTTTACATAGTATACACACATAGGCGGTATTGAAAAAAAAATTAAAAATCCTTAAATAAAAATTTGTGCTTAAATCGTAGCATGTCCCCTTAATTCAGATCGAAACATAATATTACGTTCGTTTTTTTTTTTAATGATCTAAATATTTTTTCCTTTAAACTCAGTAAAAAATACACTTTGGTAAAGTTTCCAAACTTACTATATCCAAACATAACTTTTACTTTTTGTATGAAAATATAAGAATGTTTGAAAAAATAGAAATTGAAAATGTAGAATCGATATTTTTTCAAATATTATTACTGATTTTAAGAAATCACAAATAGTTAGTGCTTACTCTAAAACACATTTTACATCGCAGTGAAGATGCTTAAAATGACAATATTCAATATTGTCATTACTGTATGCTAAATAAAATATTTAAGAGACATCAGGGGTGTTAATTTTGCGTCAAGAGATTAAAATATAGACAATTTTCAAATAGATATGATCTTATGAAAATATAGTTCAATAACTCGAATCTTTTACACTATACTTACAAAGAAATGCGGTTTCTAAAAGGTACAGATGTTTAAAATCTGATCATAATTTTACAAAAATATAAGCATATGAAAATAAGAAACCTTTCTGTAATAAATATTTTAAAATGTTTACGTTGCGCATGCTACTTTCTGAATAATATATAGCTTTTGACCTAAATTTTTATAGAATCATGAAATGTATCATACTCTTCAAACCCTACCTAATTTTAGTATTACATATCTTTCGTATTTCAACATATTAAAAAAAAATTCAAAACGTAAATCATTTTTATATTTTAAAAATATAATTTATTATTCTATTTATATAAACATAACTACAGTGTAATAAGAATTCATTTAAATTTGTAAATCAACTTATTGCTAGTTATTAGAGCACCTTTTATAGAAAATAGCATGCGCAACGTAAAACTTAATATTTCTTACAGAAATGTTTATCATGTGCTTATAATTTTTAAAATTATGATTATGCTATAAATACTTTACACCTTTTTGAAGCCTCATTCCTTTATAAGTAATGTGTAAAATATTCGAATTATTTATTATTTAGTTAAGATTTAAAATAAGTATAGTATCGATTTGAAAATTGTTTAAAATTTTTCAGCCGTCAAGGCAAAGTTAACACATCCCTGAGACCCTGAGAAACACATCAAGTGAGGAAAAAAATTTAAAAGATTAACTTAAAATTATGTGTGTAAAAAGTTTAGTGAGAAATACGCGATTACTATATCCGTTGAAGAAAATAAGTGACAGAAAGATATTATAGATTTTATAGCAAACAATGAGATTTAATTTCTCTATTTTAATCTCAGCGAATGATATTCTTAAGAACGAAACAGATGATTGCTTATTTTGTCAAAATCTTTTAAGAGAAAAAACAGGTCAAACGTTTTATGTCTAAATTTAATGAAAAACAAACAATATTGCATTTATTCACAGTAATTTGTTACTTTATATGCTAAATAAATTGAAAGCTACTTATATACATCTTTTGATGGTTATGCTTGAGTATATTTGTAAGCAATAAACGGAAAAAAATTAATTTTATGAATATGAGAAAATAGGAATATAATTGGATCTGAATGTTTGGATAGTACATCTCAATTAGTTTTGTTTCCTGAAATGTCTAGTTTTCAGAAGCAAATATTTATGAGTAATTTATTCCATTCTTTAAACGGAAAAAAAAAGAAACTGTTGTTAGAGAAGTATTTCAAAATAATATTTGGAAGAATTTCCATAAAAAGAAAAAAAATGGTGCAGTTAATAGTTTATTAATATTTCCAATAGCTTGAAAGTAATATTTTATATAGTTTCGAATTATACCACTTTAACTGACTAAGCCATAGAACTATGATACGCGTGCATTTTATGAAATATAAAGGAGAAGAGCAACTCACTTATCCGGATATATCGAGAACTATAAACTTGAAATTTGGTTTGAACAACTAAATTTAAATTTGTGGTAAAGATGTATATACTTTTCATGGAGTAGAGATCCTCTAAGAACGGATTTTACGAAAATCAACTTCCAAGGAGCATTACGGGGCTTAATGTGCATTAAGGATAAATATTCCTATTTTTGTACTGTTATACCTACAAACTGGAAATTTGGGAGGTTCATTCCTTTAATAAATTTAAGACTCGCTACAGAAGGAGTTTTATAAAAATCAAAACCCAAGAAGCGTTGTAAGGGCTTATTTTGTGTTATAAATAAAATTTGACGTTTTTTAGTGATTAGACCTTCAGATTTGAAATTCGGTAAGATTGTTATTTTTTTTTAGTAGGGTACCTATAAGAACGTATTTTTTAAAAAACGACCCATAAGGTGGGTAACGAGGGCTTAAGGCACGATGCAGATTAAAATTCTTTTTTTTTAATGTTAGACCTGCAGACTTGAAATTTGGTATACATGTTACATTTGTTGAATGGAAACCTTATAAGAAAGGTTTTAACGGAATTAGAATCTTAAGCCACGTTTACATGCAAACCCAAAAAATACCGGCAATTTCGAAATGCGGATGAAAGCCAAGATTATACTGGAGTATTTTTTCAACCCGTTTACATGAGAATCTGGTAATTGGTTGATAGATTTACGTGGATATAAAATGTAACCATGGAAACAACTAGATATTTTAGCACGATTATGAGGAAGAGGACATGTGATTATGTTTTCGCTTGCTTACCGCCAAACATTTCTTTGTTTACAATTACTTTTGCTCTTTCATGTTTACATTATACCCACTAAAATTTCATATTTAACTATACGTGGTTGTTCCATTATAGTAAAAGATGTCGAGAGATTGTCGAAAAAAAATTTTTTTTTTTATCCCGGTAAAAATTAGAGTGTTTTGTAAACATGGATAAGAATGACATTTGTTTTCAATACCAACCATTTATAAAACGTTGCCACCAAAAACAGAACTCCATTTTTACTATTTTTGTGTCCACATAAGAAACTTCTAAATAGATCGAATCAGCCACTGATCCGATAAATTTTGAAAAATCGCCAATTTGGCACGTTTTTGCGTGTTGTGTTTTGGAGTACAAACCCTACGATTTGGCAAGAAAAAAACTTTGCGGGATAAGTGGCCGAACAATCGAATCGGACTTTGGATAGATGTCTACAGGAATGTAAATATTTGTTTTTTTTTAATTAAATTATATAGAGAACATACATAAAAATATAAATACACTGGTGTGCAAAAATTAAGGACGAAGTCGAAAAATTAGCATATAAGCTGAACGAAGAGCCAAAGCGCACAGAAAGACCAATCAGGACATTAAGTAAGGTGATGTACGGTAGCACATGCGCAGATATGCAGGTAGACGTAATGGGGGAGTGTCTGAGTAGTATAAAGCATGTTGTCGGTGTAAGATCAGTATTTCTGGCAAAGAGATTGCACGCTGTATAGCAGTTTAAATCACACCGAATTGCTGCCTCAGCGAGAAATGGCGAATAATCAATCTGTTACACGACATCTGGAAGCTTTTACACGAGGTCGAATCATTGAGAAGTTGGAGAAAGGCCGAAGTGTGACAAGTGGGGCTACAGAGTTCGGAATTGCTCACAGCATCGTTTCACGACTTTGGAGACAATTTCAAAATACAGGAACAGCTATCCGGGAGTTCAGTAGTGGTCGTCCACGAGGAACCACACCCGCAGACGACCGGTACATTGTCTTACAGGTCAGAAGAAACAGGCGGCAGACAGCGGGAGAAATCGCTAGACACACGACACAGGCGACTGGACGACCGATATCGCGTTTTACCGTGGCCAGAAGACTGCACGGTGGTGGTCTGTTTGCATGACGCCCTGTACGGTGTGTACCTTTAACGCCTGCCCATCGGAGAAGGCGTTCTCTGTGGTACCGGGAACACCGGAATTGGAGAGACAATGAATGGGGACGAGTACTCTTTACAGATGAGAGCAGATTCAGTTTGAGTAGCGATTCTCATCGCATACTCATCTGGAGAGAGCGGGGAAGCCGCAATCATCCCTAGAACATCAATGAAAGTGAGAGGTATGGAGGTCGCGGTGTTCTCGTTTGGGGAGGCATCATGCTTGGTAGTCGTACAGACCTTCACATCTTCGACGCAGGTTCAGTCAACGGGACCCGTTATTGTAACGAGATTCTTCTTCCATATGTGCGTCTTTTTAGAGGCGCTATTGGTCTGCAGTTCCTTTTCATGGACGACAACAATGCACCTTGTCATCGCACAGTAGCTGCCGAAAAGTTCTTAGAGAGTGAGGTTATTGAACGTATGGATTGGCCGGCACGATCTCCTGATCTCAATTCCAGCGAGCATGTATGGGATTTTCTAGGCAGACACTTGGCAGCTCGTACCTTACCACCAGTAACGATTCGAGAGGTTCGATTGGCGCTGCAAAACGAATGGGCAGCAATGCCTCAACAACTCATTGACACCCTCATTCTCAGCATGGGCAGACGCTGTGAAACCTGCCTAGCAGTCATGGGAGATTTTGATACGTTTAACACATTTTCAGCGTAGGTAAAAGAGATATTTCTGTATTTAATCATCTAAAATAAGAACATAAAAATCTTATATGTAATCATACATACCATATTAAAATAATTATATATATATATAATTTATTTAAATAAATAATTTTACGTCCTTACGGGGGAAAATTTTTGAAAAGCATTCACGACAGAAATGGAAAAATATCTTAATTTCCACAGGTTCATTAATGTTTATACTCGATGATAAAAAAGATACCACTTTCAAACATTAGAAATAAAAATTACCATTTGAAAACTAAAAGGTAAAAAGTTATGCAACATTTTTGTCTTTATTCGCAGTACTATTTTATTAAAATTATATAATTTATCGAGAATTACATTCTAAATGTGGGAAAAAATTAAGGCATTAAAATGTGTGTATTACAGTACATAAAATTGTGTGCATATATTGAATATTTCAGTCCTGTTTTCTTGTACATGGTCAAAATAAAAGTCATTTTTGAATCTATAGTTCTTTTAAAAAAATTATTATTATTAAATATTTGTGTGGCATCTATTTATTATGTGGTATTAGAGGATTTCTTAACACATACGTTTTTCAGAATTTGGCTGATATAAATTTTTCTCACACAGATGTACTTTTTTTTACTATGGATAACAAATATTCATTTATTGGTATTTGCACAATTAAAAAGTAGAATTCAATACTTTTGATAAATTTCATATGAAAACTTCCACATGTTTTTGAAATATCAATGTTTTGTGTTGAAGAAATCTGTGCAACTCCAGCTGAAATGTATTAAGCATAAAAATACTCTGGATTTTTTACATAAATATTAAAGTTTAAATGCTCATGTATATTGATATCCTCCTAATAAATTTATGACCTAAATAAATTTGTTGCATTGAATTAGTAACAAATATTGACCCAAGAAGTGTACTTAGATCAGTCCTACGATATTTATTAGTAATTAGGATCATGAAACCAAATCCGACTTTACATATAGACATTTTCTGTAGGATGTTTACTTTGTAAAATCAATGGAAATATTCAGAATTTTAATATAAAATTTTTCAACTATCTATTTACCCTTAAATGAATAACTTTGCATTGTTTTAACAATAATCTATGTTTATGAGGAATTCAGTAAAAAAGGTAATTTCAAAGAATTTTTTTCAAAAATAAGTGTTTTATCACCCAAAAAGATATTTTTGTGTAACGTATGTTGAAAGGATAAATTTGTGGTGCTTGTGTTGTATAATATCGACCAATCTCTTCAAATCAATAAACCGCCAAATGCTGCGACATGCAGCCAATAGCAGAAACTGTCCCTGATCATGTTTAAACACAGTAACAATATTAGTGATATAATTGTTTTGTTTTTTTAATTTGTTATGTCTTTTTACTTGGCGGAATTAGTCGGCAGTTTAATACATGTTCCAAAATTTGTGGAATGGTACGAGAACTTATTTAGCATTTCCGAGAGAAACTTTGAAGTAATTTAATATTTTGCACATGTATTTTTAAGGCAACTGTGAAGTTTCATGAAATTTACGATTGCCCTGGTAAAAGAATCTTGCTTACAATTAGTACAAATTGAGATTTATTTATTAATGATAAACTTTGGTAACTTATCGAATTCATAATGGTTTTAATTAATTTAGTCTAATTTTATTATATTTTCAAACATTAAATTTAAAAGGGAGAATTCTGAATCTTTTTTTTTTCGATGTCGTTCTATCTTCCATTTTTTTTAAAAAAATATTAATGTAATACATAAAAGGATACTTCAGTTGCTTATCAGTGATACAGAAATAACATGTAAATGCATTGTTTCTCAAAGTGTGGGGCGAACCCCCTGGGGGCGCGATAACCCTACAAGGGGGGCGCGAGCACATGTAAAATTTAAAGATTTTTTTAAAAAAAATAACCGGAGAGAAGTGAAGCAAAATACTTTTTTCCATAATAAAAAAATACACAACAACCCTGATATAATTTATGTTTGCCATCTGGCGTTTTTCTTTTTTAGCATAAAATATTACTCTTTAAAAGAAAAAACGAAACCCAGATCCTGAGAAAAATTCTAAGAAGATAAACATTTCTTTACTGTAATTATTATTGAAATACTGTACATTAGTTGTAGAAAGAAAAGGAAGACATGATTCACTTTTCAGCTAAGCAGCATAATACGTTTGCTGATCATTTGATTGACCTTCAAACTTACTGGTATGGTTTCTACATTAGTTCCATCCCATCATTTATGTATATGTTTTTCGCTTAGGGAAATTGTAAATAATGAAGATTTTTACGATATTTGGAAAATAATTGATTGATTTGAAGGATTATTTGGCTAAGATTTATTTTTAAGAGTAATCTCAAACATATAAAGCATAGTGAAAAACGTCATAATCCTTTTTAGAACATCCGTATATTTTTCTGAATACACTTTTAACCCGGGAGCGGTGGCGAGAGGCATCTGTGATCTCTATTGAAGGAAGTTGAAACTGTTCAAGCAAAAGAATGCATATTATTCATAATTGAGAAACACGATGAACATGAAACGAAAGGAAAATTTTCAAAAGCTTCCTAAAGAACTCCATCAACTGAAATATGAAGCCATAAGTGTACCACAAGGTTCAGTTCACCTTGGCAATGAGACACAATAAAGAAAAAGTTCAACTTGCTATTTGTTGATCACCAAAGGTGTCACTAGATCGAGCCCAGTACCACTAAAGACCCGTCGTGTATGGGAGAGGTGCACGTTAAATCTGCCGAGAGCTCAAACGTCCTCTTGTGGAGTGATGTGGTAGTTAAAAGAGGCCAGCTCAAGTATCGTCCTCGTCAACCATGGTTCAAAATTACTATGTCCGTCTCTAAAAGCCCTCGTGTAGCTGAACAGTGCGACGTTAATATTCACTCACTCGATCATGAAAGCTCGTTAAAACTATAATTACTTGAACAAAATATGACATATTTGCCAGCAAATTACATTTCTGTAATATTAGTGAAAATTATCTCTGATTTGCGTCTTTTATTAAGGTCTTGCACTTTTGAATAATTTTAGTTCAGTGTTTTATTGGATTTTTTCTCAAATCATCAAAGAAAAATTGAACATTCCTTGAAAGCAGTTAAGAATACTTTCTCTTAATTAAATTATGCACTGTAATTCCGATTTGTATCGTGTAGAGTAGAAACGATTATAAACAAATTATTGGGGAAACTGAGTCCCCCCGCACTACCATTAGCGTTAGTAACGAGTGCGCGCCTGCTCCCGGGTTAAAACATTTAGATGTCTTCTCGCTTTAAATATTAAATGTAACACAATTATTCTTCATAGGAATTTTATACTCTTTTTCACTTTTAACATTAATTCTAAATGCTAATTCTGTGAGGTTTAAAATTACAGTTCTTTGAAAGAGTTATTTACAGTTATAGCATTTATCTAAAAAAAATCATTTAACATTTACAATGTCGTGCACGCAGTTTTACTCTCCTTACATTTCAGCTATTATATCAAGAATAATGTTATATTTTTTTAAAAAATGAACTCGTGCGAAGAGCTGGTGTTTCAGCCAGTATACGTTTAATGTATCAGTACTGAAGAAGGTATTTTTTATAAATAATTTCTTAATACTAAATTAAGAACAAGTTTAATAATTATTAGTGACTTCCATGGGATTGTCTTGTAGAGCAAAGTTTTTCAAAGGAAGGTTTATAATATCAGATATTGACACTCTGAGTTATTTTTTGATATTTAGCGGAGATCTATATTTCGTCTTCAAAGCAGCCACCGCAGAAAATCCGGTTTAACATAGATAGGATATTGAAAATGGTAATAGTATACGAAGTGCTTTTGTTTTCAGTGCAGAAAATTCATCATCCATCTCTATCCAAATTCCAAACAGCGATTTATTACCTAATTATCTTTTAATTTTTCACTGGATCTGAAATCTATGAGAATTTCTTCTTCGGAAGTTGAGAGGCCTTCTGGAATATCTTGAAATAGACACCTAATCCACTCGAAACTTGCTACCAAGTTTCCTCATCAAGAAAATACTTTTTAAAATTCTTTGCCAACATGGCCAAATGATTTTACATGGTTTTAAAAACAACTTTCACATGTTATTCTTCGGATATGTAGGTTTTAACACATAACAAGCTGGGGCTTTTTTCCCCGTCATAGTATTCAGTAGTGGTAAATCCAAAATTTAAGTATTTTTGAGAATATTTCCTTGATTTAATTTTCGGAACCATGCTCGTCCATGTACTTGTTGATCTTTTTTTATCGTCCAATGTTCGCTTACGGCTTAAAAATGTATGTGAGATTTTGTTTTAATCTACTGCCGTAAATACTTAAATACCGTGAATTACAATTAACGTGCAAATTAAAAAATGTACATTCAAGCTAGATTCAGTTCCTATAGAAGTATCGAGTCGACCAAAAATGACTGGAATTGCACGAGGAAAAGCATTTTTACATGTTTTGAGCAGACGTCAGACTCACTCAAACGTACCCGATAATGCCAAATGTGATGGATATGATAGAGAGCAACATAGACTAGACTTTTTTTCTAATGACATTTGTACTTTGAAAAATAGTTGCTGAAGGAAATATATCTTTAATTAAATATATCATTTTGCGATCTGTTCCAATTAAAAATTAGAGAAAAAGATAACATAATAATATATATATAAGTGAGTAATATACATTTTAAGTAATTTTCTTAAAATATATATTACTTAAAAGTAACATATACAAAATTTAATACTTATACAGTTTATAATTGAGATCACATTGTAGCTTTAGCGTCAAATTGCATTTGTATTGCAGTAAATACATTATTAATGTACAGGGGGGGCGTGACAAAAATTATGATTGAAAATTGGGTCACCAGTATTGAAAGTTTGAGAAAACTGTGTAAATGTATTGCTCCAAATAAGTCTAAGTTTAGATGAACTGAAGCATATTTAACTCTACATATATGTACAGTAACTGGAAGAAATAGGTATGCATTAAGTGTTGGTATGTTTGGTGAAAAAAATTAAAGATTTCCATTAAAACAGAATATAATGCTTTGTATATTTTAGAGAAAATGATTATAGAAAGTTTGCCATTAGTGTGAAATTCAACAAAAATAAAAGAAAACCCTTTGGCAATTTTACTGTGTATGTATCCATTCAACCCCCTTTTTTGACGTAGTTTTAAGTATATGCAATGCGCATATTTTTTTTTTAATTAATGTAAGGAAAATTAGGGTGGTTTAAAAATAAATATAATAAGCTCTAGCATTTAATATGTAATTTTACAGTTATGATGAACAAATGTTATACAAAGGTTAATTGTATTTTTAGGACATGAGAAAAACATGTTAACGAGATATTTTACAAACTTATTTCTTCAACTTATTTCTATAAGTTGCATGATTTCAGTATTATAATTTGTTTTATACTAATTCTGAAAGTTAACTGTATAGAAGTGGATTTTATAACTGTGTCAGTTTCTAAGATCTGAAATTTCAAAATTCTTGTGATATTTCATTTATATATATATACATATAATCTGAAACCATACCATATTCAATTTCTCAAAAATACTATGAAACGTTTTGTAGATAACATATATATAAATGTTACAGGTTTTTGCTTTCTAGTTCCTGGTATATTTCACACAGTTGGCTGTTTGTCTTGTAGAATTAATTAATTTTAAAGAACACATAGAACCAAATTACCTGTCCTCTGAATTTAAAGATTTCTCGTTTTTCTCTTATCTTTACGAAATTAAAATTATTGTACATAAATAATTTACTACATTTTTTTTTAATTTGAAGAGAAAAAATCTCGCCTCCTCCCAAAGCAACAAATTTTAAGATAAAACTTTTTATGAAATTTCTTTTTTGTAAGCATTTTTTGTGAAGACGTAGAATTAATTTTTCTTGTAGAATTTCAGTTACATGAATTCAGATAAAAGGACAATTTCAGTGTTTACTTTATGAGCTGATTTCTTTGAAGCAATTTAATATGTAATAATGCGAAACCAATAGATATCTAGGTATTAAAACTTTTATGTGGTGTAAAAGTTTCAGCTCAACTGAAACTGGTAATTTTTTGGGGAATTTATTTGCCATCAGTAAGGCATTAAAATACTAGTTTTTGCCAATAATTTCTTTGAAAACAAGGGAAAGACTTTTCAAATTTTACTATTATAAAGATATTGCATCCAAAAAACCCCATTAATTTGATAAATTAATTTTGATAGTATTGAAATTAAAGTAAATAAAATTCGCAAAAACTTTGAAGAAATTTTTTTTTTAAATTTTTTGTTTACTATTAATTGTTTAATTATTAGGTTTTAAAAATTTAAATTTTTCTGTCATAAACCTAAAGTGAACATTTTAGAAATACTGTATAATTTGAACTTTTTTATTTATTAAATATTTAATTTAGGACATAATTTTCTTTTATTTTTTTATTGTTTCATTTTATATGTTTGGGTTAATGACACTTAATACTCTTTCGTAAATATTTTTTTTTTAAATTAATACTTTTTGGTTGTAAATAAATTGAAAAGGCCATTCATAAAATTTCCAGAGAATTCTATTAGATATTATCATTAAGATAAAAATTGAGAGATAATAATTGTACAAGATATTATGCATGTTGAATACTGGCAGATAGATTCTCAATTTGTCCTTATAGTACAGTGTTACTTTCAGAGAGTCTGATTTATATAGCAGAGATCATGAAATGCTTTATTTACTTTTAGTGCATTCATGTAATGTTAAAGTTAAGTGTAAATAAATGATTTATCTTAAAATGAGTGTGTTTATTCAATAAAACTGTATAGGAGAAATTTTCACGAAAACAATTTAATTTGTTCTACAATAAAATAATTTTATTAAAAACCCTATTTATTTTAACATGGTTCTTAATCTATTGAAAAATGTTCAATTAATTTATTTCTGAATGTTGGAGACAAACATTTTTAAGAAAATTCAAACCTTTTGACGGGAAATAATTACAAAGGAAGTCAGTGTATAAAGCATATCAAATGTTTGTTTTTTAAGATTATTTCAGATATAAAAAACCTTTAAATGTTTTTAAAAGCAATTTTATTTCCATGTCAGAATACCTATATATAATTGTTAATACAAAACTTTCATATTAATCAACTTTAATTAAAAAGATAAATTAATTTTTGTTTGTAAAAAAAGAGTGTATTTTCTTTGATGTGCAATGTTTCATAAAAATTGTTCATGGTATGTTTTATAATTGTTGGATTATTTCATCTTTCGAGAAGACAAAAGTAGTATTTAGCCTACTTTTATAAAATAATTTTCTAGGTATGCATGCATAAATAGATATATTTTGGTAGAGTAAATTATGGTTTGCTTTAGTAACAAAAATTAAATGGTTAAGGGAAAGGGGGGATCAAAAACGAAGATTTTAGAAAAAAGAAATTTTCTTTTTAAGTTCTTATCCTTATGAATTAAAGGGAATGTTAATATAAAACAGTTCATTATATTGGTTGGATCAATTTTCACAGTAAAAAAAATCCAATGCTTATTTCTGGAGCTATTGAATTATAAGATATTTTTTACTTCTTACATGGAAACACTCAATAAGATAAACCAGCAAAAATAACAAAAAAAATGCAATTTTATTGTGTACATCCATAAGAAAAAAAATGTAATAATTTCAAATCAATCTCAAAAACTGTCTTAAAATATATGTATCATCTCATTAAAATATTGGAAACATACATGCATACTAAATATAAATTTATTTATATCCTTCCCTGTTCCTAAAAAGAATATAATTTTTATCGGAAATGGGCACTTGTAAACTTCCGATTCCCGGACAGTTTTATCCAATTCATTTTGATTCCCCAGATGGTTATTAGTGCTATAACTTCCTCTGTCGCCCAACGCGCGCATTTCACAAGAGCAGCCATCTTTGAAAAAATGAATATCTGGCATAATGCATCATGGGAGAGTTAGAAAACGCTCCGCATTTTACCTCCAAAGTACCTGGTCGGAAGCGAGTAAAAAATCCAGACCTGCATTTCGAGCAGGCAAAATGCCGGGTCGTCGCGTAAACGGGTCCAAAGCGGATGCGATTTGGGATTATGCCGGCAATTTTCGCCCACGTAAAAGGGGCGTTAAGGGGGAAGAGTAGAGTTACTGACATGGATTGGAAAAAAATTACCGTTTTTGAACAAATAGACCTACCGTAATGAAGTTTAGTATGCATGTTTCTTTTGCTGTATTGAAATCTGCTAAGAACGGGTTATACGGAAATCGACTCTCAAAAGTTGTCACTGAAACATTCATAAAATGTTCCGTTTTCGAGCTAATAGATTCAGATTTTAAATTTTGAAAGCATGTTTACTTTATTTAGAAAATATCTAGTAATATCTATCCCCTTGGAATCCACTTTGACGGGGTTGCGAGAGTGTAAAAATAATTCTACTTCAGTTTTAGAAATTATTAGGGATTATTCTTCAGAAGTTCTGTCTTTTTTAAATCAATAGCCGAGTATTGTAAGAATATTTTTCGATGCAATCACATTGTGTTGATGCTAGGACTTATGTATCAATAACTTATATATGTAAACAGTATACATTCATACAAGTTTTGAAATACCTAGAAAAGCAGGTGAGTAACAAATAGTAGTCTAAAATAGCAGTTTTTATCTAATACTGTTGTAAGTAACTAACTTTACAATTCTTTCTCTTGTACATTTGCAAGCGCTTTTTTAAGTCTACGTAGTGTTTTTTTTTTCTTTATTAAATATTTATGTTAATTTTATTAAATAAACATTGTTAGTTAAATTTGTTTTAAAATTGCTACAACGTGAATAACAAATTTATATGAATACGATTTCGTTATTCCTTTAAAATTACATAAGAACTTAACTTAAGGAAGATTTTATATAATGATACTTATATAAATTGAAATTCTTTAAATAATAAACATTATAATTTTTTTCCTAAGAAAATATCAAAGCTAGTTAAAATAGATCAAGAATTTGAGCAGATAGCATTCTGACTGTTGACACATATTTAATATAGATCGGATGTCACAATAAAATGTAATCAATGCTGAAAATTAACGAATAGATAACATAAATCAAACAGATTGAAAATTTGAAACGTTGAGTGCTATATCTAGATTTTTACACAAATACATTTATAAAATAAGTTTGGATACTAAACGATGGGCAGTATGTATGTTCATCGCTGTACACATATAACAAACGTACCCGGAACGCAATATTAGAGGGCTCAAAAAGTAATAACGTTTTTCTACAGTTCATTCCAAAAGATGAATCTTAGCTTTTTTATTTTTAATCAATGATGTAATGGACTTCGTTATTTTTTGTCATCTTGCGTGCAAATATTCAAAAGCCGGACCAATAACAATTAATTGTTTTTTGAGTAGAATATCAACAGAGGGGGAGAATTTTGGACATTATCTAATATTTTTATTATTATTTTCTTCTTTGAAAATGTTATAGAGATCAAAATAAAGGAAAATCTGATAGTGCACTGCCGGGCGAGTATGATGTGTGAAGCAATACATTTCATCTAAATTAATTAATTTTTTCCAGGGTATATATTTTTAAGTGTGGACTAGCTCTATCAATTTGAAGATACAACACATATTTTCTGCTTAAACTAGCTAGGTAGTTTTCAAAGATTAATTGAGTTGATCTGATATTTCTAAGTAAAAATATGCATTCACAGTTTCATCAGGTTTCAGTACTTCAAAAAGAATGACTCTACGAATACGTCGTAAAGCTAAGAGAAATCTCCATTTGGAAGAGAATTACTGCCTTTTGAGTTTTGGATAATCATAAAAGGGCCAATTTTTCTCTCCAGTGATCAAGCAAACGAAAACTGCTTCTGCATGGTGCCATTAAAGTAATACGTTGCGTGGGACAAATCGGTTAGCTTTGTTTTCTTTGGACTAATTATGTGGCACTCACAAACACCTTATATATTTACTTCACCAATTTGCTACAAATATTATTGGATGGTTGATCTAATTTGATTAAGGGGGTCTGGCACGTCCATAAAAGCCCATGCTAAATTGCGTAAGTTTATGTACCTTTCTCTCAAAAACTACTTACTCCTCGTAGATAAAATTTTTACAGTAGATTATGTGTACTATTAAAAACACTTTAACGGAAGGATTTGCTTTTTTGTAAAAAAATTAAATTATGAATTTTTTTAAAAAAAATGTCCACTTTTCCCCTAAAATTTAGTTGAAACAGGCATATCTAAAAATGTATGCTAGATATCTATATAATTCCCTCCATTACAATGTGAAACCATGTTAAAAGTCTTCTCAAGGAAAATTTGAATATCATATGATAAGTAAATTTTGAGAAAAAGATACATAAAGTGAAAAATATCAAACAGGCTTTAAAGCGAAAATTTACAAATTTTTGAACATGTTCTTTTTTAATACTTTCCTTTAGCATATGAAGCATTTCTTTTTACTTTATACTCGTACAAACGACTCTTCTTATTTTATTTTTTTCTTTATTTTTAACAATTTTACTTTTTTTTTGGAATCTCAAGCTGCTTTCGTTGGGCTGCCCGAATACTACATGTATTTAGTTTTTTGACGCATGACACACATTTATAACTTGATTCAATATCACAATGCTTTAAAATCATTAATCTTGCTACACCACTCATATTGAACTGTGCAATAGACATTTGTACCCTTAATTTTGGTGTTTTTAATTCCACAAATGTAGATCTTGGAATCACCTACCTTATGGTGCTTTTAACTGACTCATTTGGATTCTGGGTCTTTCCATGTAAACATTTTCTTAATAACATAGGATCACCTAGATCTCTAAAAATTGACTTTTATTTAATCCATTTTTACATGTAAATAAAAATGAAGTGTCTGTTTCTAAAATGAAATTAACAGCTTTTTACTAAATGCATTTAAAAGTATACATGGTACTTATACGAAAAAATCAATTTAAAATTTTTTGTCTGTCTGTCTGTCTGTCTATCTGTCTTTCTGCCCGTCTGTTTGTTCTGTCTAATCTCTGAAACGGCTGGACCAATTTCGACGAAACGTTCACTGGCGGATAACTAATGTTATAAGAAATACCTTAGGCTACTTTAATTATAGAAAAAAATAGGGTTCCACGAAAATAAAATTAAAACGAGTGAAATGGGGAACAATATCCAATTTCAAATAGGAATTTTTTTTATTCATTAATGATTATTTTTAGTCAATAGGGATTCTTTTATTTCGCGAGCCTTCTGCATCAACGTTTCTAGCAATTATATCTAGCTTTTTTTGTTTAATTAGGTTATTGGCACTCGCGATTTTTCCCTTTCATGCCTGATACTAATGATTTTAACAGTCTTCACACCATCGACACTGTCAAAGGCCATCCATCTTTCTTACCCCTTGCTTGTGGCTTCGTTTGTGTTCGTTTCACCCTACCCAGTTCTCACCCCATTGCCATTGTCGGAGGTCACGCGATACTCCCCCCTCCCCTGCTTGTAGATTCGTTTCACCCTACTGCTATTTAGACCTGTTTTGAACTGTTGCATTTAACGCTTATAACCATTTCAAAAATGATTTCATTCTCTCTCAAGAACACTGAGCAATTTTGGGGTTTTACACATTTGACTTGTCACAAAACTCCATTTTTAAATAGAGATAAGCCAATTTTATACCTGTATTGTTTATTTCATTGACAAACACTGCAATGATTTTACAGTTTTCAACCCATTGACAGTATCAAAGGTCATTCGTTCCTATCACACTTTGCTCAACAAAAATCAAAGAAAAAAAAGTAAAACAAGAAAGAAACATTGATTCACAAAGTGGAAGAATGACATTATACTTATATCATAGGTATTTCTTTACGTGGAATATATAATTATTAAGTTTTCGTAAACTCTGCGAATTGAATGAACACTTTTTTGTTAATTTCCACGTGGACGAAGTCGCGGATAACAGCTATTTAACATAAAAGAAATGTATCAGAAAGTAATATTAACGTATTACACATCCAGATGCAAATTATTTACATTATTTTAATGCGTTTATTACACAAAATTTGTAACAATGTGTTAATTTTGCTGAGCAGAAGGAAGGTGTTTTCAACAATAGATCCGTAAGAGAGTTACGGGGCATTATAAGTAAAAAAAAAAATCTTTTTTATCAGCTATTATATTTACAAACTTAAAATTTAGCAAACGTGGTTTTTTGTTCAGCTGAGATATTCATAAAGCTTGTTTATTTTTGTTTAACGTACAACTGACGTAAAATTATCTCATCAAAAACTTCTTTATCATTCAGTCTGTATTGCTTAAATGTTCAATTCATCCGTGCGAAGAACGGGTATACCAGCTAGTTATGGTATATAACACGTATGCGTGTGTTTATGATCATAGTGCCTTTTGTTGCATTCAGCTTCTGTCTTTTGAATATTCCACCAGGCATTTACAATCGCAGGCACAGCCCATGTTGAAGGTTCTCGTTTGAAGACAGAAGATTAAAAAAAACCAGCCCAAACAGCAGTTTTCATGCTATGTAGATCATTGATATAATTTCCTAAATGAATATCTTTCAATTTTTTTATTTTAAAATGTCAGTGAGTCGGTTACGACCACTTAGGGTTTTTTCATCACATACATTTTTTTCTCCATATCACTTTTAATATCCAAAAGACGCGTACAAATGCTCTTTTGGACAAGCCCAATTCACTGTAATTTTTCCACTTGAAAATCACATGAATTCGCGATCATCAGAAACCTATGAAAAGGGAAAAATAGGGGCTCCAAGCAGAGCTAATTTGATGCGCGTCAAGGAGTAGCTTCATTTAAAAAATAAATAAAAATATTTTTAATTATCGTATTTCTCCATATCATAAGTCATTTTAAACAAAAACATTTAAACTTTTCAAAAATATAAAAAAGGTAAATTCGATATTTTTTTTTTTGAAGATTCAAGTGCCGAGCACTCTTAAGAGTGTTTGATAGTTTCTTTAGTTGTCTGAGAAGGATTTTCTTCTAACCTTACATTTCATTAACTAAAATTGTTAGTCTTTGTGAACAGTTGAAATCGGTACGATTGAATTGACACGATTTAAGCGTATAAAACCACCTTTAACATTGACGATAGTCTAATGCGTTAGGATAAGCATCAGAAATGTTTTTGTGTTACTATCTTTGTGGAACTGAAAATCTTATCAATGCTGGATGTGTGTTTCTTCTGAAAATATCCGGTCATTTCATTACATATTGCAAAAAAATTAAAGAAAAATAAGATTTATTTATTTAGGAGTAAACAAGTAACTCCTACATTCTGATTTTTCTTCTATTTTCTTGAATATATCTATCTTTTAGTTTTATGAAAAAATTTTTCTTGTTTCTACACTACCTAAAAGCCAAGTTGCAATCAATTTTATAAAATAATGTAAGGCTTTAAATGCCTTACGATATCCAAACACGTTCGGAGAACTTTCTAAAAAAAATACCGAACTAAAATATTACAAATACCTTTTAGGAATCAATAGTAATAAATACTAAGGTGTTTAACTGTAACAACATTTCAAAAAGTTTCTAAACTTTACAATTATGGCAATTATAAGTGAACGTTCAGTAATATTTTTAAAAAAACTTTGAAGCAATTAAAAAATAATAATAACCTTATGTCAGTAAAAATATTACAAAACAAATTAGATGCATTTACCTTGTGAATGTACTAACATATTTATATTTTATTGAAATATATAAATTTGGCAGAGCTAATTGATTAAATATTACAAGAAATGTGACATTTTTTTTTATACCACTAGCTGGTATACCCGTTCTTCGCACGGGTGAATTGAAAAATTAAACAATACAGACTGAAAGATAAAGTAGTTTTTAATGAGTTAATTTTACGTGAGCTGCAAATTAAACAAAAAAAGCTTTTTGCATATCTCAGCTAAACAACAAAGAAAACATGTTTGTTAAATTTTAAGTATGTAGATTAATAGTTGATAAAAATGATTTTTTTTATTTATA
This sequence comes from Trichonephila clavipes, assembly GCA_019973935.1. NCBI lineage: Eukaryota > Metazoa > Arthropoda > Arachnida > Araneae > Nephilidae > Trichonephila > Trichonephila clavipes. The sequence continues at coordinate 535,407 of BMAU01005003.1, read as the reverse complement.
ACTCCACGTAACTCTCTTGTGGGTCAATTTTTGAAATTACCTTCCTAAGCCGATCTTTGCTCAGCAAAAGTAACTCATTGTGACAAATTATGTGTAATGAATGCTTAAAATAGTATAAATAATTTATATCTGGAAGTGTAGTACGTTAATATAACTTACTGTTGTATTTATTTTATGTTAAAATTGTAACATTCGCGAGCAACGTCGTTCCTTAAATTAGACTTACGATTTCACGTCTTAATTCTTAGTGGGTATTTTTTCTACACGTTTAAAAATACAGTACGGTAGTTATTACTATTTTTATACTTAAAAATTACCTGCCTATTCAATGAATGATGTAGTGTGGAAGAAAAGGTTTATCTACCTTATTTACTAGAATCGATACAAGAAAGTTTTATTATAAATGAAGCGAAAGTGCACTGATGTCTCGCGTAGACAAAGAAAAAAGAAAAAGTTTTGCGTCACACATAAAAGATAGTTATATGCTGACGTGTAAATGTAACGGTTTTTCAGCGCACACCAGGATAGCTTACAGATGGAAGAATTTTTTTCCTACTCACTTGACAATTATTGTTATATTTTGGACACTTCACACAATACATTTATAAATTATAGCGTATGTGTTTTTCTGATTTATATACGCTATATTACTCTAACTTTTCATTAAAATCCATTTAGTTGCTTTGGCGTGAAGGAGTAACAAACATACCTCCATACAAACTTTCGCGTTTTTAATACTAGTAAGGATTATTTAAACAACATAAGTCAAAATTTTTTTCTTAAAATACGACATAGTACGTACTCCAGAAAACAATATAAATATCAGGTACAAAAAGTTTTATCGAAATTCATTTGCAACATTTTGATTTATCAGACTCGCCATGACAGTTTCTGAACTATTTAAATGCACGATTCTATTAGATTAAAGATCCTATCCGGTTTTTCTAATTTTATAAAATTGATTGCAACTTGGCTTTTAGGTAGCGTAGAAACAAGGAAAAGTTTTTCATAAAACTAAAAGATAGATGGATTCAAGAAAATAGAAAACAAAAAAAACATTCATTTTGAACGAATTTGCTAATTTCAATCTGTTTGGATACCTTAAGAAAATCCGGCACTTGCATTTTTCAAAAAATATCGATTTTCAATTTTTTTTATTATTTTCTAAAAGTTGAACATGTATGTTTAATATGTAATACGATATGAGAAAATACGATAATTAGAGTATTTTTTAAAAAAAAATTTTAAATGGCGTGCATCAAATGAACTCTGTGATGATCACCTGTGTTTCCCCTTGCATAAGTTTCTGATGATCGCGAATCCATATGCTGTTTAAGTGGAAACATTAGAGTGCATTGGACTTTTCCAAAAGTGGTCACGTCTTTTGGATCTTAAATACGAAACAGCGAAAAAAAGAAGCCTAGGAGATCTTAACCGATCCACTGATATTTTAAAATCAAAATTTCAAAGATATTATAGTATGGCTTGTGACGGTCTCACGCGTCTTTTATTTAACATGTCCTTTAGGTTATTTAGGGTAAGAATTAATGGCACTTTTTTTCTACCAAATGCAAGAAGTGAAGTGTGAAAGAAAGATGCAAATTAGGAAGCTTTTAAATATTATAAGTTAGAGTAAGCGTGATTTCAATTAGATGAATGTAAACAGTTCGTGGTTCTAGATTGAAGAAGTTTTAGATAACGTTACGTGGCTAAGAATAGTAATTATACGTGATGGAGATCCTTTAATCAAGGTGCATGCCATTGCACACGAGTTATCGGAAAACCTCATCTAAAATTATTGTGATCGTTTACTGATACTACAACAAGGTAGGATGGATTATTTAATATTAGGATCAGTGATTGTATTAGAATTGAGGTTAGGCTATTCAGTTATTGATAGTAGTCCGAGTTAGGTTAAATCTTTATTATAAATATATTGTGTGTGGTGTGTTTTGCCATCTTAGATTCTCTTGCATAAATTATTATAATCTAATTTGTTGAAGGTTTAAGTTGAATATCTCAATATAGTCATATTAAGATAATATTTCCTTCTAGTTCTTTCGTTAATCCTACGCCTCTAGCTCAAACTGATACTCAAAGAGATAATCACTCCATAGGTGGATTATCACAGGCTATTAAAAATAATATCAGTGATATCTACGCAGCATGAAAACTGCTGTTTGGACTGTATACTTTTATTTTCTTTCTTCAAACGAGATCCCTCAAAATGGACCGTGTCTTGCGTATTTAAATGCATGTTGCCAGTTTCAAAAGACAGTAACTGTGAATGTAAAAAAAAATACACTATGATCATAAACACAATGAATTAGATGAAACTCATTTTTAAGATCTAGGTGATCCTATGCTCTTAAGAAATTGTTTACATGGAAAGAGAGACTCAGACCACAAATGAGTCAATTATGTGGTCAGTGATTCTAAAATATGCACTCGTGGAATTAAAAACTCTAAAATTAGGGTAATTATGTCTATTGCACAGTTCAATATGAGTCATGTAGCAGAACTCATGATCTTAAAACACTTTGATACTGAACCAAGTTATAATTGTGGGTCATGCTCCAAAAAAACATGGTACACGAAGGATTCGTGTAGCCCAACGAAAGCAGCCTGAGATCCCCACAAAGACAAAATTGTTTAAAATATTAAAATAAAAGAAAATTAGAAGGTAGCATTTTGTATAAGCAGAAGTTACAAAAACTGCTTCATCTACTTCTGGAAAAAACAAAAAAGTAAATGCTCAAAAAATTACAAATTTTTACTTTAAAGCCTGTTTTCTCAATGTATTTTTTCCCATTATGTGCTTTTTTTCTCAAAATCTGCTCATTATATAATCCTGAAATTTTCCGTTAGCAGACTTTTAACATGTCTACACATTTTAATGGAGGGAATTACATATATACAGCAAAATGTTTAAGGGGTGTTGGAAACCTCTCTCTCTCTCTCTATACTGACAATGTTAAATTGGCTGTTTTCGATCTACCTTTTCTCAAAATCTGTTTTATGTACATGCTTGAAATTTTTCATACTATTAAAGTACATCTCTCTTATTATACTAAAATGAGCTTTTAGCTAATTTTGAATTTTTTGAGAAATTATGAAATATTTTATCAAACATTGCAAAATTTGACCCATTTTTTACTTAAAAAATTTGTAAAAATTAAATTTTTGAGTGTTTTAAAAAAAGCTCATTTTAGTACATATTAGACATCATTACAAATAATTCATAATAAATTTACATACCTGTGAACAGTAGTTTCTCAGAAAAGGTACATCGCACATTAAAATTTACATTTTGAGATAAATTGATTTTAAAGTATACAGTGAGACTTCTAATCGGCTGGGAAATAAAAAATAAAAGGCTCAATTTAAAATAAAAGATACATGTTTTGGTTCATATCAGTCGTTAGACTATTAAGCAAACACAAAGTTTTTTGTTTACAATTTTCGCTTTTAAAATAGGCGTGACCCAAATTCAACGATTATTTAAAAATACGTTTTAAGGGCTTCTAAATACCCTAGAGGTTCGAGTAAGGTATTTTTAGAAAGGTTAAAATCTATACAATTTGAAAATGTAAAAATCTCAAATTGTCAAAAAACTAAGATTTTAGCTTAAGGGGTAAATTTTTAGTAACTAAATTTTAGGGTAAAAATTGGGCACTTTTTTAAAAAAATCATAATTACTTTGATTGCTAACAAAAAAAACAGAAACCATCGTTAAAGTGTGAATGATGGTTCATATAATCTACTGTAAAAATTTTATTTATGAGAAGTAAGTAGTTTCTGAGAAAAAGACACATGCACATACCCAATTTATTATCAGCTTCTATGGATGTGCTTACCTTCTTAAGATGGGTGCCATTTTAAAATCCCTTGATAATGTTTTTAATGTTTCCATAGAAAGTTAATAGATAGCTTTTTGTAACATTTTGCAAAAAAATTACTGTTCTACGTATACCAATAAGTTAGGTAGTTACAAGCAAAAAATAACAATAAACCATTTAATCAAAGATTTTTAAGAAATGAAGGGGTCTCAGGGGTGTTAAATTTCTCTAGAGGTCTGAAAATATAAACGATTTTCAAACGCGTATAATTCTTTTAAATTTAAATTAAATTATTCGAATCTTTTACGTATTGTTTAAAATAGAATGGGGCTTCAGAAAAGAATAAAATGTTTAAAATATAGTAATAATTTTAAAAGTCATAAACATATGAAAATTCTATAATAAATATTAAGTATTTTTTTGCTTTGCGCACGCTATTTTCTAAAATATTAGTCTCTGATGTATAAAACCTTATAGAATTATACAATGCATCATAATCTTTAAACCCTACCTAATTTTAGTATTATATATCTTTTGTATTTCAAAATATTTGTAAACTATTGCAATTTTTTAAATATTTTTTAAAAATGTATCGTTTTTATTTATTAAAATATGTAAGTTATTATTCTATTTATATAAAAGTAGCTACAAAGTATTAGGAATACATTTGTCTTTATAATTCAACTTATACCTAGTAATTAAACCTACTCTTTTAGAAAATAGCATGCGCGACGTAAAACTTAATAAATATTTCTTATATAAAAGTTTCTTATTTTCATATGCTTATAATTTTTAAAATTATGATTATATTTTAAACATTTTATACTTTTCTGAAGCCCCATTCCTTTATAAGTAATGAGTAAAAGATTCGAATTATTTAACTTCACTTTAAACAAATTATACCTATTTAAAAATTGTTTATATTTTCAGACCTCCAGAGAAATTTAACACCCCTGTGACCCCTTTTAAAAATATTGTTGTTTAACAAACAGATATAATAATATATATTATTTCCATTTTGAGGTATATGATTTTGACAAATAATTTAAATTTTAACGATTTGAATAACATATTTTTTCAGACTTTTCTTATTTTTAATCACTATTTTAACTTAAGTTTATCTACTTTGAAAATTGTTATGGTCCTTTTGATATGAAAAAAATATAAATAATAACAATTTAATTTTAGAATAGTTAAATTTGATGCTCCAAAACGATGTTACGTATTAATTATGTGATATCAAATTAAGGTTTAATTTTCTTTTGTTCTAAATTCCAGATTCGTTAAAAGTAATAAAACTGTTAGACACGTTATCTACAAGGGAGTACGTTCACGAAACATGATCTGTATCTCAGTAATGTTAAAGATAGCGATTTTTAAGGAACATTTATAAACAATCAATTGAATAAAATTTTCCAATTTTTTACTGGATAATCTTTGGACCATAATACATGCTTTTATCAGAGCTTTTATGGAAAATGTATGTCTAGTTATTTTTAAAAAAAATTTTTTTTTTGCACATATCTGGTTTTTTTTCAAAAACAGTGAAATTTCATTATGTTTAATGCTATAAATTAAGTCAGAATAAGTTTTTAAGAAATCCCTTGATTAAAGTATGTATTAGAGTTTAATTATTAAATATGCACAGTTATAAGCTGTTAAATGCAGTAGTTTAGGAAAAATGTTTCTTATATTGTAAAAATGTTAGTTTTGAGAAAAATGGATTTTAGGAAAAAACTTACTTGTAATTAATGCATTCCAGTTTCATAGCTAAAGTGTTTTCTTTCTTCTTCAAAAGTATCCTCTAATATACATTTCTTATGCCTTTTTCCCCCTTGCTTCTTAAGAATTTTGTAAAGTGTCATAATCTAGTTTTCGTAGTCTCTCCCGATTAGCTGTTTCCATTGCTCGAGCTGTGTAAAAATCTGGTAATATACATAATGTTGCAAGAGCATGACTTTTAGTGATATTACCTTGATTGTAGAAGGCAATAGATTCCAGTATTTCAGTTTTTAATGTGCCTAATTACACAAAAATGTTTTTCGGTATCCGTGACCATATTATGCAATTTACACTTTACAGTTTTGTGTATTACCATGTAAGCATTTGGCAATTAGTTAAAAAAATGTTGATAATTCCCTGTACACACATGTTTGATGCAATTGAGTACTTCCGATGGCAAAGTGTTCTTGTGTTTATATACTTCACCTGTTGTAATTGCTCGGTTATATTCACACCAGGTATCTTCGTTTGTTGAGCATAGACCATGCTGTAACTATGCATCAATAGATGCTTTATGAAAATATGTAGCCCAAATGGCTCGCTTCATTGAATTAATATTATTAATACTATCGGTATTGTTTCTGATAGCCAATCCATAATAATGATGTAATTTATCAATTTCTTAGCGTCTGCAAGTCTACCGTGATCATCCAATGTTTTTTTGTCACTTAATGTTTTTACCTTTCATTTTTAGTTTTAAAGCTCGTAGTCGAGTCCCCATCCATTTATCGACATATCCAACACATTTCAGGTTTCTAATACCCATATCTCCATACGGTTGCATCTCGTTAACTGCTTTATACGCTCTGGCATCACCATCGCCCAAACATTTGGTATATCGCAGACTATGCAGACTTTCAGAGCGTTGGAAGATTCCGATGGCTCCGGAAAGATTTATTTCCAAAAAGATTCGTCTTACAGTTCACATTAGGGATTTTGTTGGGGCACTTAAAAAATCTTCTTAAAATCGAAGCATCAAGCACTTTGCTGGTATAAAAACTTGTTACAATGACAGCACCATTCAAGAACGTATGCTCATGCTTTTGCCAAGTAACATCAATAGCAACTCTTATATCAGAATGTTCGCTGACTTATTTGGCTTCTTTAACTTCAATTTGCATATTCACCGTAGCCCAGTGTTTCTCAAACTGTGGGGCACGCCCCCCCTGGATTGCGCGGTATTCCTGCTAGGGGGGCGTGACCATATTGAAAATAAAAGGTTTAAAAAATAATTTTTTGGAATGAAGAAAAACAAAATTCTTTCTAACTTAATGAAAAATGCACATTTACACTGATATAATTTATATATGTCATCTGGTGATCATCAAAAATAAAACATTCCACTTCAAACGTTCATTAGCTATATTTGATCCTATAACCAAATAAAAAAGACATTTTGTTTGCTTTACTGTAATCGCACGATGCGAGATTTTTTTATTACGTTTATTTTATAACCCCTAAAATGCTACTTTTGAGTATCATATATTAGACCTTCAAACTTACTGGTATATTTCACTGCATCTGTTTTTCTTTTAGGAAAGTTGTAAATAATACTTTTCTGTTGCTTTTTCCATGTTGTTGTTGTTTTCTGATGCCACCTGTCTGACGTAGTCAGATCGAGGCCCACGAAATCCATCGTGGCATGGGCAAGAGGTACGCCTGTCGTTGGCCTTGAGCACCATACAGGTGACAGTAAGATTTTAGCTCGGCGAAGTTCCCCGAAGGTACGATAGATGGCGACACGACCTCTATCTCCACCTCCACACTTTCTGCATGTAAACTGAAGGGGAGGGAAATATTCTCCAGTCTCTGCGCTCGTGATTAAGCCCACAAGACTATATACGGACCCACTGATTTAACGAGCACATACTCCGTGTGTACTCGGAGGGTGTTTGGTGGCATCGGGTATCGAACCCAGGTCTTCCGGTCTGGAGTCCGATGCTCTAACCACTAGGCTACCCACAGCCCTTTTTTTCCATGTGAATGAGTTATATGATATGTGGATAAGCATATTGAGAACTTTGAAGGATTATTTGGCCAACATATATACAATGCCTAACGGAAAACGTTTCACGCAATTCGTTTTTAGAACTAATATCCATATGTTTTATTGAATATACTTTTAACACGACATCGATGCGCAGAGTCACCTGATGTTCACGAAATTGTTAATTCTGGGAAAACTGTTGATTTGTTACCAATGACCTTGACAGAGTATCCTCCAATAAGACAGTCTTAATGGGAACTAAAATGAATTTACCACATTTCGCCCTCTTTGTGGGGGGAGTTTCAAACGTTTTCTTTTACAATCAAGTTACTAGTTTTGATAGAGTTCCCTGCGCGACCCCTTTTGTTCAAAAATATTTTCTATGAACATGCTTTATGTCCTTTATTAAGGGTACGCAGATTTGGAACATTTTCATTAGTTTTAATGGATTTTTTCTCAAAAAAATCAAAGAAAAAGTGAAAAGTCCTTGAAAGCAGGTAGGTATATTTTCTCTTAATTAAATTATTCACTGGGATTGGGATTTTTATCGTGTATAGTAAAAATAATTATAAATTAAATTGTAGTTTAAAAACAAATTTAAAAAACACGCTTTTATAGTGAATCGAACTAAAAAGTAAAAAATAAAAATATATATTACTTAAAAGTAACATATACAAAATTTAATACTTATCTTGTTAATTTGTACGGTTTATAATTATGATCGTATTGTAGCTTTGGCACCCTCCGAAAAAAATGCGTTATTATTGCATTCAATACATTATTATTTTGGGGGGCACGATAAAAATTATGATTGAAAATTGGGTCGCCAGTAGTTAAAGTTTGAGAACCACTGTAGCCACAGTCTCTACGGCTGTATCTAATCCTGATTCCTTTTTATCAAATCTTTGTGATGAAGTTGATAAATTCATAACTCCACACAAAATTTATCAAAAGACTTTACTTTTACCAATGCATCTATTTGTATATGAAAGCCTTGAATTGACTTCATAATACGTAGACTCTTTTGATTTACATGAAACCATATATGTCAGTATTTATAAATGGTTGGATGAATTCACAAGTTTCGCAAGAAACAGAAAACTCTGTGACCTAGCCTTGAACTTTCTCAAAAATTTAATTGAAATAATATTATTTTTGTAATCTTTTTACATAAAAAATATATTTTTATAGCTTCAGACAATAAAGTCTTATTTATAATTTCTTTTAGATTTCCATTTTCACCAAGAAAATTACTGTAATCCATACAGGATTTCAGATCGTTGGCTGAAGCAGAAACGTTCAAATTGTTAATGAATTCACTTATTTTCTACTGTGAATGCAAACAAGCTATTCTTCTTTTCTTAAAAATTCTCTTTTTAAAACGTGGCATTGTGAGAAAAATTATTTAAAAAGTAAAACCTACAAGAACATGTATGACAAATTTTAAAATATTAGTAAATGTAGCTATATAAGAAAAGCTATTTAAAGACTTTCAAAATTGAAAGTGAACAGCACGATTCAAATGGTAAACAAGTGTTTGCTTCACTTCATTTTTTCTACTAGACGTTGCCGTTCAAAGTATTTGAAATAAAAATGAAAAAAAAATAGTGAAATTGGGGGCTTATAATGCAAAAAAAATGTTTGTTTACATATGAGTAGGCGTGACAGGTGGACTCTGACAGGTGGTAAAACATTTTCAAAAAATTATTAAAAATACTTTCACTGCCTGTAGAATGCTAATTTTTGCACCAATAGAAGCGTAAAAGTTCATGTTTTATAAAAATGAGAAAAGTAAAAAATGAGTTTTTGGGTCAAAATTCTGAACCTATCCTCTTAAATTTTATTTATTAAACTAAAACTCTAACAGAAGTGAATGTTACGAGGTATTTTTTTTCTTTTTAATGATGCACATTTTTCCAATTTTGAAGATATTGTCCTACATTCTGCATTGTGACGCATAAAATTAGCTTGGGCTATAGTATTTCATTTTCATAAATAAGCAGGGGTAATCATTCTTTTTTTTTTGCTGGGCCACGTGCATATGTTAACAATTTCGCACAAGGCGCAACATGAGGATAAAGGTGGGGGGATGTGAAATCCAAGTAACATCGGAAATTTAAACTATATAAAATTGATCAAAATATTATAAATTTTCTGTTTTACCGGTTTCGGTTTATTCTGTGTTTTACCGGCCCTTTGACAACTCACTTTGATGATGAGTTTCAAGCTATACATATAGCCCTTCAGCAACTTGCTGTTCGTCTTCCCTCCATTGAAAGAGGTGTAATTCTTTCAGATTCTACTTCTGCCCTTAAGGCTTTGTTCAACTATAATGAGAATAATTGTTTACGTGTGCAGAACTGTAGAGAACTCCTGGGAAAGATAAAAGGAAAGATCGTCTTTCAATGGGTACCATCCCACTGTGGTCTTTGGGGAAATGAGAGGGCAGACTTTTGGGCAAAAAAGGGAACGGGTATCCTTCAGAACTTTCGCAGAGACCTGACACTTCATTCTGCCAAACTGGAAATTAAAAGGATTTTTAGGGAATCATTTCGCCTTACAGATTCTCGTGTTGCTCGTGATAAGCCTTGGAGTACACTATGTAAGAAATCCCACGGTATTCCAAGTTCTCCTCGTGCTGCTGCTGTGGCTAAATTTAGACTTTTAACCGGACATGACTGCCTTTGTGCTCATCTGTTTCGTTTTAATTTAGTGACTTCACCTATCTGCGTTTTGTGTGACACTGGACAAGACATGACTGCCGCTCATTTGGACGAGTGCTCTGCACTGAATGATCTTAACTGCATTGTAAAAAGGTATTGGAGAGCCCTTTGCCTAATGACCTGATGGTCAATGGCCTGGCATTTGTAAAATAAATAATAAATGTTTTTCATTTTTGTCATTAACATTAAATTAGAAGCATTTATAAAATGCTGCATCACAATTTCTACATCAGTACGCTGTTTTACATGATTGTCAATAACATAACAGCTTTAATGGGATATCTTTGTTACCGTTGTGATATCACCTATGACGGAACACCATACTTTTATTACAAAAATTATTCAATGAAGCATATTTATCCCCTATTGAGAAACATCTTCGAAAAAAAGTGTCATTGCATGATTCCTGCTTATTGCTATTTTTTAAATACAATTCTTTTGCGACAAATTAAACAATTACTGGTCCATGTTTGTTTTCCAGTACAAAATAGCCAGCCTTTCAATCATTTTGAAGCGATATGTTTTCTTCGAATATTTTTCGCTAGCAGGATATGAAAGATAGTTAAAAATTAGTTCCGCCATTGAAATTTTCGCTACTCCACTGTTGTCTGTTATCAGTAACCGTGATCGTTGAAGATAGAAAAAGAACATCAATTAGCACCTGTAGGACATCAACAGCAAAAAGCAAAATTGATATATTTGATTTCTTGACAAAGCATTTTCCACCAAGTTTTGTACACAATGTTAAAAAAAAATTTCTCAGAGTAATGGACCACGACCGGGCCACTTAAAAAAGTCCGTCGGGCCGCAGGTTAAATTTCGCTGCTTTATAGGGACAACTCAACAAAAGTAAAAATAAATAATTAATCAAAAATTCTAACAGAGACTAACATGTCATATATTCGGTTCATTTGAGGATCAGAGTACCCCTCAGTTTCCCTGGTGTTTTTCAGACTTTACGATAAGATTGCAATTTTGTTAATTATGAAATTTAAAACTGCTAATTTTTATAAACTTATACTCTGAAATGCGAAATTATTTTGATTAATTATAGGGTGATATGTATTCTTAATTTTTATTTATTGTTATAAACAAGATGTTTATCAATTCTTATACTATTAGCTTACTCTCTACATATATTCATTTATATATATTTTTGTCTTGTTCAAATTTTTAAACGTTAATAAAATATTTTTTATTCATCCAATCGCGTTCAAATAAATTCCTTTAAACTTGTAGTAGATGATACTTATTGTTAATACAGCATTCTCAAATATTAGTTAAGCTTGGTGGTACCCACTATACCGACAATGTTAAATTGAGCCATTTTGGGAACCTGTTTCTCAGAAATTGTTAGGTATAAAAAATTCAAATTTTGCCTGTATAATAATTAGATTTTTTATTTGAATAATTGTAAAATGTTTGAAATGTATTGTTTACTTTTTTTCAAAAAAACTCATCGTAAAAGTATCGCTTTGAAATTTGTGAAAATTGTCATTTTTTTTACGATAACTGCTTCTCTGCAAAAAATTTTGGGAAAATCCTCAAAAAAGTATCTCGATTATATATAGTTACATATTATTTATGTGCAGATAAAATTGCAAATACTATCATTCAGTAGATTCTATGAGAAAGGTACTCGTGGTTTGAAAAATATCATTTTGAGAAAATTGCATTTTTAGTGTAAAACGGCACTCAAACACAAAAATAATGAATTACAACATGTATTTGTCCTATTTTATTAAACATTAGTATCTTCTTAATTTTTAAGCATAAAATAGGAAACAAAAAAGTCTTGAAATGTTTAGAAAATACATATATAGTATTTTTCAGTTTTTGTTCAACTATATTTTTTTAGCATTTTGCATCAATTTTCACAAATTATGTAACAATCTGTGAAGAATTTTAACTTCAACACATTACAAATATCAACTTTGACCGTATAATAAACATGTAATAATATGTGAAAGTCATAATTTGGGTATACGTGATTTTACGACGTTGCGAAAAGTTTAATTATGGATTTGTATGTTCCATGCAAACACAATTTCTTAAAGTTTCAAAATTCAAAGTTTTCTCTTAACTGTACAAAACTTTTCTGAAGAAGTCAAAAATAAAACTGTTCTTATGTTTTTAAATATGAAATTTGTGTATTTTTTATGCATGTAACAAGCTTCTCGCAACTACAAAAATCATTTCATATCTGAGTTGTAATTAGTTACCTATTATTGAAAAACTTTTGAATATTAAAGCTTAAAAACTTGTCGGAACAATAAATAAACATTTATATTTCCAATTAAAAGAAATATTTAATATATTGTGTTTAGTTTTCTCATAAACATGTAACATAAAAATATCACTATGAATTCTTTTATAAATTGACATTTTTTGTCACGATATATGGACTCCAGTGAAATATTTTCGGAAACTCCACAAAAAACTCTCATGAATATATATAGTTACATATGAATAACATGAGGGGGGCAATTTCATTACATTCATACATTATATTCTGAGAAAAACATGAATACAGTTTTAAAAACATCATTTTTGAGAAAATTGAATTTTGTCTATAAAATGCCACTTTATCACAAAAATATTGAATTATAACATGTATTTGTCCCATTTTAGTAAGCATCGCACCTTTGCAATTTATTTTGTATAAAATAGTAAAAAAAAAAGTTCTAAATTGCCCAGAACAGCATTTTTCTGTTTTTTTAAAGAGAGAACATCAAAAATTTTTAAAAATTTGTATCAGTTTTTAAAGAATTTTTAGTATTCATGCATTACAGATATAAGTTTTGAACAGAAAGCATCATAAATTTAATGTGAAAAAGTATCAATATGGTTTTGGTGTGAATTTGAGATGATATTTAAAAATATACCTGATTATATATATGCGTTTCGCGTAAGTTTTCTTATGTTTTCGTAACATTATCATTAGGTTTTGTTGTGTTGCAGACAGTTTCTAAGTTTCAAACTTCAAAAAATACTTTAAACTGGACAAATAATTTCTAAAACCGAAAAAAAAAATTGTTTCTATGTTCTTAAACATGAAATTTATGTATTTTTATGTTTGTAACAGGCTTCTCGCAAAGACAAACTTCACATTTAATGTACCATTTCATACCTTTTTCTCTGAAGCTATTAAACATAAAGACTTAAACTTTTGAATACATGTATAAATTATAAACTTATATTTATACTGAAGTGAAATTTTTTAAATATATATAAATTAGTCTTTTTCAAAAACAAACTTTTAGTTGAGCTGGCAAACATGATTATTATGAATTAATTGCAAATTGTCATTTTTTTTGTTATGATATCTGCTTAAAAATATTTCAAAAATGTCACTTCAGTATACACAATTGCCTTTAGGAAACATGGTACATGCATACATTTTATTTACCGAATTTAAAAATTATTTAGAAAACAATTTATATAAAAAAACCTTACCTTGTAAAAATATAATCCTTTTGTATTTTCCATGACGTATTATCTTCATTAAGCCTTATGCAGTTACTAAATTAAGATTCATTACGAATATACCCGCAAAGATTTAGTAATCATTAAAAATAACTAATTATAAATGAATTTCACCTAATGAAAAAACCTAACTTTCAGTAAAAAATGACTACATTTTAAGTATAACAATTACTAACACCCACATGAAAATCTGAAATTGCCTCCAAAGGCTTTTATCAAATCTAGCATTTACAGTTATACAATTATCTAAATTTAATTTGGGTAATAAAAATAAAAATTAATCTAGACCTTGCAACTTTTCCCAAGTTTTAAAAAAACAATGGGCAATCTATCTGTCAAAATGGGCGTGGTGAATCAGCAAATTAATATTTAAAAATTATTTTAATATACTTCTAAATCATATAATTTCTTCTATGGTATATCATTGGAAAGGTCATGATTTGGAGATTTTAGAAATATCAAAAACTCAAAATCGATTTCTGAAAGGTTTTTACCCGACTGATAGGTCTTAACTCAATTTAATTAAATTAACTACCGGTTTTTGACGCCAACTTAGTTTCGTCTCTATTGTTGTAATAATGTAACTTTTAAAGCAAAGACAAAAGCTGGCGTCGAAAACCGATTTTTCAGCCAAACCGGGGGTGCATTTTTACAACAATGCAGACAAATCATACTCTTTTTTTTCGATCCTTACCATTCATTCACTCTGTGCCTAAGCACATTTTTATTTATATGTATATATATCCTATTCCAATTTTCAAACGTAAAAAAAGCACTTTCTATCCCTCCATTCAAAGTAGGAATATACATTTTTTTTTTGTTTTAAGAAGAAAGATAAGTAATTTCTCAGGAGAAAAAAATGCATTTATTTTTAATAAATTAAGACTTATAGTATTTGAAATCATGTATCTGAAAAATATCGCATGTCTACTACTTGTTTCTAATTCCATTACATTTTTTTTTTATTTTGTTAACTAAAAAGTTTACTCTGCTTATTTTTCACTTGATAGTTTAGAGCTATATAATACGTTATATTGTTTCTTTTTTACTAAAAATGAGAGACAGAGAAATTGTATGTAATACAATAATACACTGCTAACTTTTGATTTCGTATAATATTGAATGTTTACTTTAGGAAAAAGGCATGAATTTTGTTGAGAAGAACTTTAATTTGTTAATTTAATTGGAAAAGTCCAAGTGGATATATTAAAATGGCTCTTAGAAAGAGAACTATTTCTGAAAAAAAAGAATTATAGATATGTTACAGAATTGAATGATTATAAATTTTGGAGTTTGGGCACCAAAACCAGCAAATCAAATGTGTAGTTTTCTTTTTCTCGTTTGTTAAAAAATTATTTTTGTTCAAACAGACTTGAATTCTAAAAATTAAGTCCTTGTTTTTTTAAATTTAGTAAAATTCTAATACATATCATGTCGTTTTTCTTTTCTTTTATACATAAAATTTAAGGATACGTTAGATTAGGTATGGTTTTCAGGCTTCTGCGATCTTCTTTCCAATGTCACCTAAAATTCACCAATTTGCCAAGATAAATGGGTTTTCTTTAATCCACATTAATCCAAATTTTCTAATAAATTTGGAGACTCTAAATTGGGTACATGTTCTAACTTTATTTTGCATGATTTATAGTTTTAATGTTAATATTGTATGTACAATATTGAAATATAGCATGCATATTTTTCTCGTTGATGCGATTATCAAACACTGCTTGTGGCAAAACGAGTTTTACAGAGAAAATACTCTTTTCACAGCATTAAATTTATTCAGATTATGGTAACCTTAGTAAATTGGCAGAGTTACCAGATTGGCAACATGTTTTACAAAATTGATGTCACCAAGTAACCAAAGAGAGCTCTATAGAATCGATCCTCCTGCAAATTTCAGTAAAGTAAACTTCCCGAAATAGTTTAAAATTTCTTTCAAAAATTTTACTCTGAATATTTCACAAGACCCAATTCATTCAATTAAGCTCTTTACAAAGGATAATGATTAAATATTTTTTTTGATAAATGATATGATACACTGATCATTTTTTTTCTTAATAATTTGTAATTGATCCATTTAGTGCTTCAAGACTTAATTGTGTTCAAAGATAGAAAATTGTATAAATTATGTTACACTTCAATGAGAACTAAATCATATAATATGCAATTTTAATTGCAATATTAAATGACTATTTTTATAAAATTAATAAAGAGACAGTTGAAATTAAATGGAAGTAATGTAACCCGGTTTGTCCTTTTTTTAAGCTAAAATGTTCTGTTAGAATGCATATCGGCTAATGATAGGTAGGAAAAATACCATCTTGGAATCAAAATGCATGCAAATAATGTGTCCTAATTTAAAATAATTAATATAATATTGGTTGTTAAATTGATGTTTTTAATTTTTTTTTACTATTTTATCTTTTTCAACCTAATACTAGTTAAGGTACTTACAAAAAACGTGTGATTGAGAATTTAACTTAAGCAAATTCCTTTTTAAATATGTTTGGTGCATACATGTCTTAAATGTAGTGATTTTAAGATAATACAACTAAACTTTAATTCTGATAGAAAATTTAAGATAAAAACAAAGTTTCATTAATGCAATGTCGTAGGATATTTAGCAAAATTTGTGAGTTTAAAGACTCCTAAAGTACTGTCAAAATATTTAGATTTCTTTTTCAGGATTGTTAAATTTCTGTTAGTACAAAATTAAAACAATATCAAGCAATTTTTTAAATATATTCAGAGTACTGATTTAATTTATTGTGTGTAAAAGGTTATCTCTAATCATCCAAATATTTCAAAATGTTCATCCATTTAACATATTCAGGTGTCACAAAACTGCAATATTGCTTTTTAAACATGATTGTATGTATTAACCCCTTTTAAATTTTCTTATTCATTCTTCGATATCATCTGCACCTTTTGCCTGTTTGGAGCTCTTTTCGAGGGCAAAGTGCAAGAACCAAACTTATTGGTCTGTTCTATCTCATCGTTACTGGTATCAAATCAATCTTTCTAGTGGTTCGCTGAAACTTGATTGCAACAGACGTGACCAACTCATACTCACTCGCTTTATCAGAGGCTATTTTAATTATCTGACATATACTGACGGTGCCACGAACAATACAATATGCACCAACTGTAAAACTGGGTTTGCTTCCCCGGAACATATTTTAGTGTATCTGGGGTTCTCCAGATAGGACTTTGTGGCCAACATAAAATTGTTATTAGATATCTTTCATATGCATAGTACATGGATTTGATCTAAACCTCGGGGAATATGTATCAGCAAAGTTTTCTTATCAAGTTCATTGTAAAGAAAATCATTTTGAACTTACAGTGCGTGAAAAACTTGCTTTAGAATACGAAGAGCTTAACATATTGGCCAAATGACTCGTGATATCACCTAATATTTGATACTTTCACCTTTTGTTTTGCATATAACATTAAATCGTCGTAATACTGGTGTAATAAACTTCTGACATGTTTCTAGAGGAATTTCAGGCCACGCTTTATAAAGTGATTTTTCTAGTTCTTTACGTTTGTTTGGTATTTATTCAATTCTCTTAAGTGTATTTCTAGTTCATCTCCCAGAATTTTTAGGACACTAATATCAGGAATTTTTCATGGTCATTCCTGATGATGATATACACAATGGCTATAGTTAAACCAGGTATGTGCAGTTTTATCACGATTGAAATTAGCATTGTTGTCTTTATATATTCCGTACCCATCTAGAAACCCGTCTTCCTTTAATGGCTTAACAATATTTTCTAGATCAGATTACTGATTTCCGGTTCTGTTACCAATTATTATGACAAAGGGAGGGGATGATCCCATTTCAATCAAATGCTTTAGCAGATCCTAAATCCTTTACCTCCATCTAGTACGATTGGCTGTAGACAATCTTATTGAAGAGCTTCAATTTGTCCCATTTTGCTTATCATTTATGGAACGCCTCTCATCGGGCCATACAAATTTTTACCACATTTTTAAGTCTCAGAATTTCTATTTCTTAGTCCAAGCATAGCGGTATCATTAATTTAGAGCTGAAATAGGGTTTTCTCTTTGGTCGATGACTTTTAAGCCAATAAACTTAAGTTTTCTTCCTATTGTTCATTGAGAGTTATTTGTTTCCGAGTTGAAAATAATTCTTTTGTAGTTTGTAGAGTAATCAATCGTTTGCTTTCACGATTTTCTTCACAATTCACTCAAATTTCCTCTTATCACGTTTTATCATTTTTTTGGGATATGTGTCACCTAAATGAGGGAGCCTTTGAGCTAATTTTAAGTTAAATATGCTTTATATATACTTATTATGCTTCTGTTTGATATTCTAAATTGGTTAGAAATTCCATATACTATCTTTCATCTTTAAAACTCACTGATAGTCTTTTTTCATGCCACCTTAAAATAAAAATATTTTTTTTATAAAATTAAGGCAATCGTAACTTTAAATAGTAGAGTCTATTACTATGACAAGTTATCTTTCTAGGATATTAATGTTTAATTTCTACAGTTGAAATTTAAGGAATAAAAAAAATAAAAATTACGTGGTAGGTGACAAGTTATTTGGCCACTATGTTTATCACGAGTCCAATAATCTTTAATTTATAAATTACATACTAATGACATAAAAACAATACCTGTCTGTCAAAGAACTATAGCCTAAAAATGAATGATGCATTTATTGCTACACATTATCAGTACAATACGTTTTACTTTATATATATATATATATATATATATATATATATATATATATATATATATATATATATATTTCAGACATTTCTTCAAAGTAAAATATCTGTTATACATCACTTATTACTAATGGTCCAACTACAAATTCACTTCAAATCTCTGATTAGGGTATACCAAAACAAAAAATATGTAAACTCATTTATTTTGTCCCTGAGGACATGCATTTACTTTTCCATACGAATTTTGTAAATTAAGCATTTGTTGTGCATCATTTCTTATGGTCCGAAAAATATGACCAGTAGATAAGATTTAATTTCACTGAAAAGGGCAGTACACAATTCATCTTCTTGAATTACTACCTTTTTATGAGTGTGTGCTTCCGGAACGTCAATTAAATGCATAGAAAAAAATAAAAGTCGTAAGTATTAAAACGCTATTTAGGTGTAGGAAAAAACTTACTGTAAAAAGTAATGAAGAATTATGTTCGTAAAAATGATACTTGAAATTGAGACTTTTTTTTTCTCAGTATTATATTGGATAGAGGAACTGAGTTGAGTAATTATCGCGTATTTATTAAAAATAAATCTATCCTAAATGACTTTCCTTACTTGCCAGAAAATGTTATTTAGGAAATAGAAATATATATATTGCGTAGTTTGAAATGTATATATCATTTTAAATCTTAAGCAATAAATTAAACTAATAATTTTACTTTGAATTGTAAATACATAAATGTATTTTTAGAAAGTTTATCTCTTCAAAATATATACGTTTGATTGAAAAAGTAACTTTACTAATTATAACATTTTAAATAATTTGAATATGTATATGCTATTCAAACGTATACTCTAGCTTTGGTGTTTTTAAGTACTCTCAGAAAAAATTATTCATTTCTCTGTATAATTTGTGCTATTTTAATAAACAAAAAAACATTCAAAATAATGTGACCTAATCCAAATTTGGTGGTTATTTGCTTTTTAAAAAGAAATATAACATTTAAAAATCTTATAACTGTATCGAAAATATATATTATTAATAAATTACATTTTAAAATCAATTACTAATGATTTACACCACTGAAACATTTAGAATTTTTTTTTCGGTTTTTCACTACTAATATATATATGAACTGACAAATAAGCTTTCGAAGATGTATTCTTTTTAATTGAAAAGCTACATACATGTACAAATATTCAGAATAGTTTCTTTTACTTATTGTTTTGTGTTAACTCGAAAACAACTCATTTTAACTCATAAAATATTATTTTTAGATAAGAAATTTAGAAACACAGAGCCAAAGTCATTGAAAGTTTTCGATAACTGGTAAACATATTCGTAAACCTTTTAACATATCATACGTTTTGTATCTTGCCAAAACTAATGGTTTTGCTTTTTTATTTAAATCCTGAAATTAAGGTATCTGACTACGTTCAGAAGAGCGATTTTAAAAAAGCGCATAAATCGATAATTTTCATAATATTTAGCGTCACTTTGATTAGAATACATGCATAAAATTGGTTTAAGGACATTATGATAAAAACAATTATTTAAATACATTATTTTGGCAAAAAATTAACGTAGAATAACCTTTTTTTCACATGTTCAACTTTTGTGTGAAAAACACTTCTATTATAATAATATTTTGTCTGTATATAGCTCAGACATCTATACAGAGAATCAACTATGAGTTTTGAAAAAAGTCACATTATTTTCAGAGTTACTACCAATTTAAATAATTATCGGCGTTTTTTTCTTAAAATTTCTGTCCTATGTTGTCGTAAAACATAGATAAACCCTTTTTTAAGTTATATACTTTATAAATTCTGGTTCATCCTCTGTACAGAGGTCTGAGCTGTATACAGGCAAAATACTATTATAATAGAAGCAATTTTTTACAAAAGGAGAACATTTTGAAAATGAAAATTCTATGTTCATTTTTTGTCAAAATATTGTACTTAAATAATTTTTTTAATACTACTCTTAAAACAATTTTATATAAATTTTCTAATTTAAGTGACACTAAATATCATAAATATTATCCATTTATACGCTTTTGCAAAATCACGGTTCTGACTTTAGTCGGATACCTTAAATTACATTTGAGATAAGATTTTTAAAAAAGGATTTTAACGTTTAAGGAAGGCAATCAATCACATAAGGATATAAAACAATTATAAAACATTATTTTCCGGATAAGAGCTCCAGCTTAAGACTGAAATAATTATTTTTAAGTATTTTTCTTCGAAATACAATAAGATATCTAATAATTGAACTTATATAAGCTGAATCTTATCTTGTTTGAAAACAATTTAACAATATTACTTAAGGTCATTCAGTCAGTTAAAAGCCTTTCTGCAATCGGTTTGGAGTTGTGGAAATTTCTAAAATTCCCAAATCAAGACCTTTCCCATGATATAACATGCAAGCCATTATATGAATTAGAAGTATTTTAAAATGATTTTTTAAAAAAAATAATCAGCTGATTTACCACGCCTATTTTGACAGATGGAAATGTAAACATTGTATTTTTAAAACTGGGAAATAGTTGCAAAGCCTCGATTAATTTCTATATTTTCATACCCAAATTAACTTTAGATAATTGTATAAATGCAACTGTTAGATTTGCTAAAATCCTTTGGAGGCAATTTCAGATTTTCATGTGGACTTTCGTAAATGTTATACTTAAAATGTAGTCATTTTTTTACTGAAATTTAGGTATTTTCTTTAGTTTAAATTCATTTTTAATCAGTTATTATTACTGATTACTAAATCTTCACGTGTTTAATTAAAGGGTTAAAAGACAAACAAATTAGAATATATGATTTTGACCATGTGAGAAATATATACGTAATGAATGTTACTTTAATAACTGCATAAAGCATAATGAAGATAATACTTGATGGGAAATAAATAGGATGATATTTTATACAAAGTAAGATTTTTTTCTAAAACTTGTTTTATAAATGTATTTTTTTAAATTGTGTAAATTAAACGTATGCATGTACTCTGTTTCTTAGAAGTAATTATGTATACTGAAGTGACATTTTTAAAATATTTTTAAGCAGATATCATAACAAAAAATGACAATTTTCAATAATATAATAATAATCATATTTTCTCGCTCTACTAAAAGTTTGTTTTTGAAAAACTAATTAATATATTTAAAAAAAAATCACTTCACTATAAATATAAGTGTATAATTAATACATATAGTCAAAATCTTAAGTTTTTATGTTTAATAGTTTCTGAGATAGGGGTATGAGTTGATACATCAAATAATAACTATATATAATGGAGCTACTTTTGGGGAGATTTTCTCAAAATATTTTGCCGAAAAGCAGTTATCGTAAAAAAAAATTGACAATTTTCAAAAATTTCAAAGCGATACTTTTATGACGATTTTTTTGAAAAAAAGTAAGCAGTGTATTTTAAATATTTTACCATTATTTAAATAAAAAGCCTAATTAATATACAGACAAAATTTGAAGTTTTTATATTTAACAGTTTCTGAGAAACAGGTTCCTAAAATGGCTCAATTTAACATTATCGGTATAGGAGGTACCGACTATTCCTAATTCATTGGGGATTTCTCTTTAAAAAATACTTATGTTGTAAGGAATTTAAGCGTGCTCACATTTCAGACAATTTAAGACTTTTTAAGCATATTGATAATTTTTCTCTATAAAGCTTAAAGTTTCGCATTCATTCCTACATAAAATGCATTTTCTTTCAAAGTTTTCTTTCTGTATAAGAGTACACATTTTCTTTGGTTATATTTGCCTTAACTTACTTCTCTTCACTTTAAATGTTATTTCCCTAAATAGATATTCTAAAATTATGACCGATATAATAAAAATGTATATTTAAATTGAAATTTAGAATTTTCAAAATTTACATAGAAACCTTATATTTTTACTGCTTAAAAATTACAGTTATTTGTTTGTTTTTCGAAACCTTTTTAAACAGTGTTTTTTTGTAATCTTTATTTTTATAAAAATGATTCAGAATTTCAAGAATATAGTATTAATTGTCAGTTTTTTGGGTATCTTTGTAGAAACCCTTGAAAAAAAGTGGATTAATTTTACATTATTAAAACTAAATCCATGTATTAAAACTAGTCCTGTATTCCAATACAAATTTTTAATAAAAATTTAATTTTGAAAGAGATAATTTTTAAATTAGGTTTTAAAAATAAAAAAAATAACATGTAGGATTGACAGGATCTATTACATTTGATTTGAATTTTTGCAGTCATGCAATAGAAAAGAGAAGTTATTTTAATCAAATGTATCGTGTAACTTGGTTCATATTACATCAAACAATAAAATTCTGTATTATTTAGCAAATATACCTTTGAAAAATCTGCTCCGAATGTAGTACCTTACCTTTCTCTAACTTTACAGAATATTGATCCATTAAAAAAATGCAAATATTTCGTCTCAAATTGATATTCTTGTTACAGAAATATAGTTTCATCCGAATGATGTAACTATTTGTATAAAAAATAGTTCTGATATGAAAATAGAGAAATATATTTTCGGGAAAAAAAGATTGATGTTCATAGGAATTGTTCTATTGCTAGATATTATTAGCTGCAATATTTTCGTTAGACTCGTAGATAAAATGAAACATAAGATATAGTAAATCAATATTCATTTTTTAACTGTATATTATTCCTTATATTTGCTTATAAATTATGTTTTTAATGACAATATTTTTGAAGAGATGCAAATAATTGTAAAGTTTCAAAAAACTATTTTTGATTGGTTTATATCTTAAAATTAAAAAAACTGTTTTGAACATTCCAGTTGTAACTCGATAGATATATAAATCTAAATATTAATATTAAAAAAGTTTAAATTGCCTAGACATTGTGTGGTAGTTCTGAATTTAATATCAGTAAATACTCTATTACAAAAAATATGTTTAATGTGTGTCGGCATATCAAAAACTTGTGACACCATATGAAAACTTTTCCAAAGGAGGCTCCCATCAAATAAAATGGTACTATTTGAGGATACAATGGCTTCCTTGCATCATGCAATGGCAAAGGAGAGGATTAAAACTATTGCTATCTCAATGAAATATCGATGTGAAGCTGTAATAAAAAATAAAGACTATCCTACTTAGTATTGATAACTCACTGTAGTGATCAGTGTATAATGTAACTCAATATCCATTGCAGTTTAACTTGTTCTGTATTATAAATATCTGAAATTTGTGTTTTGAATTGAATTCATTATTGCATTCTTTTTAAAATGATATATAAAACTTCCCATTTTGTGAAACGAAAAAAATTTTTTTATGAGCATACAAATTTAAGAGAACACAGTACGATTCATTTGACGAAATCGGTCAAAGAACCAAATCCTTTTTTTTAACCCTAAATTATTCTTTATATACTTTTCTATAACCTCACAGAATTTGAAAGCTCTAAACTAAAGAAACGCAGAATTATGACAGCTTTTACGTTCGTTTTTATTCACATCCCTATGGTAAATAAAAATGTTAAGCTTACTTATCCAAGAAAGACAAAATAACTAAGATGTCTTCAATTAAAATGCTAAGGCTTTTTTTCTATTGGGCCTAATGCTTTGAATATTTCTTACCTTTGCTAATATTACATGCAACAAAAGTTGGTATGTATTTTTGAATCAAAGCAATACATTGTTTTTAAAATAATTGAACTCAAAATTCATACATTCTTTAAAAGATTTTCAATAAGCCTTTATAAAAAGAAGTATTATACGAATACCAATCACGTTATCGCAAAACCCAATCCAACTTTTGTTATTCATAGTTTGACGTACTTGTGAATAAAATTTAATAAGGGTGCGTAATTTTAGTAAAAAGAGTAGCATTTTAAAATTACTTGAAAAATTTTAAGTTTTTTTTAAATTAAATGACTAACTTTTTACGAAATTTTGAGCACAAAAACTGTTTTACATAGAATACACACGTAGGAGGCAACCAAGATTTTTTTTTAAATCCTTAAATCCTTTCACACCATGTCCACTTAGAAAACATAAAAATTTCTAAAAGTGTCCCCAATTTTTGCCCCCATTGTTTATTAAGTTTGATGTAAAAAAATAAATCAAATCTGCACTTCAAACATTTTAAGTTATTTTATTTAAAGTGTTAATCTCGCATATTTTTCTTTCTTTTATTGCTTGTTTCATTCTGCTGTAATGGAGCGTTTTATGAGAATAATGAAATTACAGATGCACGTCATCTCTTAAAATTATAGATTGCCCATTCAAGTTGTATAATGTCTTTTTTTAAAAAAACCCTGGTTAAATTATTAAAAATAAATAAATATATATAGCAATGCGTTTTACGTATTTCTTAAGTCTTATATTTTACTTAAAAATGTTATTATTATTGATTATTTAATACTTCAGATTTTTTTGTTGCGATTAAATTATTTTGTTACAACAATTTAATTTTAACATTTTTATGTCCATTGTAACAGATTTTTCTCAAATTTTACATATATAACACAACAAACACACTCCACACTTTATATATATGAGGCATGATTGGAAACAAAATATCGTTTTGTTCTACCACAACCGCAGTAGTTGTTCAAAACTTGCTCAAGCATGTATCTGTATAGGTGTCAGTTCAGTGACGTAATTATAGTTGGGTTGTGTTGTTTTTACACGTATAAGGAAACGTTCAAAATGTTTAAGATGATTTTTGATTCATCCGGTTCTAAACTGTGTTTTGCAACTTATTTTTTAAGGTCAAAGTAAGTTAAGTTATCTGAAATTCATTGTGAAGTGTTAGAGACTTATATTGTGAAAATGTTATGAATGATGGAATATTGAGAAAATGGGTTCGACACAATTCTATGAGTGATTTGACGAATCAGTGAGTAGGGTGTCTTCAGTATTGGATGACGGTGTGTTTGAAATGGTTTTTGAGAAAGTTCGTGATAACACACACAAACGTTTCAGAATAAGATTGCTTTGTGATGGGGTTCTAAAATTTCAACTTCCTTCATTCTTTCAACTCTCTTCAACTCTCTCATCTTTCTTTGAAGATGGCATAGACAAGTAGGTTTCCCGATCTGACAAGTGTTTGAACAGTGTTGGTAACAATGTAGAAACAATTTTCTGACATATTTTTTCCCTGCGAAAATAAATTTTGCTCTGAAAAAAGGTATTTTATGATTGATTTTTCGAAATGGTACATAGTTGCTGGGCTCGCCTAGTATAATTACATTTGAGGACTTTTTCAAATTGTAATATCCGCATACATTCTTTGCATACTGGCAAATTGAAGTACGGCAATTGCTTTATAGTCCTTTCTTTCGTTCTTTCTTTTTTTTTTCATAAGCTCTTTACGTATGCCTTGTGGAAGATAAATCGTTGGGTGGATGACTTGAGTACCCAGCTCTTTTGAGCTACAACCTCATATCAGTAGGCATTTGAGTGACTTTAGTTGATTGACTATTGTCCTTCATTAAAATTAATTGATTTAAAGATATAATAAAATATACACATGCGATTTAGAAAATATAAAAATTTAAATTATTGAAATGAGAATTAAAAGCGAGAAAAACAGCTTCAAAGACGGCGCAAAGCACAGAAAATGAAAGCAGAATTTCGATTTTTGGGTGAGTAGGGCGAGGCTTTATGAATGGTAATTCAGCTAAGATCTCGATCATTTAGTTGGAAAAGAAATCAGAAAAACAGCTTTTTTAAAAGCTAATAAAAATATAAATACATGAAGAAAAAATAAAGAACATGAAAAATTATAGAAAAAATATAAAAGATCTGTCAGAATAATTCTCGGGGGAAAATTAATGAGTAAATAATTAAATTTAAAAAATGAGTTTCTGGGAATCGATCCCAGGTCTAGGCATTGGGAGCACGCTACTCTGACCACTAAACAACGGGGGACTCATGGAAAGAGGTGAAATAAACGTTTATAATGGAGGTTACGAATAGTTGGAAAGAACAATAAATAATTTACATTAAGGGGATCTGAAAGAATCGTGGAACATATCTAGTCAATCCAATCATGGAAGCCATATCATGCACATCAAGTTCTGTCTGTAACCCATCAGATGGTGTCCGTTTGTACCATTCGACGCCCTTTCCAGCAGAGTAGAGCGTCCAGAAAGTGTACATTGCTTCGTTTTTACTCTTGACTAGAAATCACAGATGCTTGCGCCAACAATATTGCAATGAACGGTGGACATGAACAATGGAATTGAACGACAATGTATTTAATGACGAATTGCACTTCTGCCTGCAGCATCATGATGGTTGGATTCCAGTTTGATGAAGCCGTAATGAGGGGCTGCTGAAGTGTTGCGTTATGCATCGCAACATTTACATTACAGGACCATCCCCGGTCCTGTAACCGGTATCAGGGTTTGGAGATGCTATTGGATTTTATTGCCGCACCTCTCTAGTACGCATTCAGCGTTTGCCATAAACTACACAAGTGTGCAAAAATTTAGAACGAGACGGTTTTTTCAATATAACATTGTACAAAAGCTTTCCAAGTCAACACATTTAATACCGTAAGATCCCCAATACGTAAGGACATGTGTAATGTAAGCAACACTTACTAAAAGAGAAATCAGAGGGATAAAAAAAAGCTTGATTGAAAAAGTAGCATGGAGCGCAATGTGACTGAAGGCCGAAACATCCCTGTGAAGGGTGTCCAACAAGAAACATCCGGTCGTTAGTAGGGGATATGATCTCCCCTGACTGCTAGGCAGGTTTCACAGCGTCTGCCCATGCTGAGAATGAGGGTGTCAATGAGTTGTTGAGGCATTGCTGCCCATTCGTCTTGCAGCGTCAATCGAAGCTCCCGAATCGTTACTGGTTGTAAGGTACAAGCTGCCAAGCGTCTGGCTAGAAATTCCCATACATGCTCGATGGGATTGAGATCCGGAGGTCGTGCCGGCCAATCCATACGTTCAATAACCTCAATCTCTAAGAGCTGTTCGGCAGCTACTGTGCTATTACATGGTGCATTGTCGTCCATGAAAAGGAACTGCACACCCATAGCGCCTCTAAAAAGATGCACATATGGAAGAAGAATCTCGTTACAAAACGGGTCCCGTTGACTGAACCTTTGTCAAAGATGTGAAGGTCTGTACTACTACCAAGCATGATGCCTCCCCAAACGAGAACACCGCGACCTCCATATCTGTCCCTTTCAATGATGTTCGAGGGATGATTGCGGCTTCCCCGCTCTCTCCAGATGAGTATGCGATGAGAATCGCTACTCAAACTGAATCTGCTCTCATCTGTAAAGAGTACTCGTCCCCATTCATTATCTCCTCCAATTCCGGTGTTCCCGGCACCACAGAGAACGCCTTCTCCGATGGGCAGGCGTTAAAGGTACACACCGTGAAGGGCGTCGTGTAAACAGACCACCACCGTGCAGTCTTCAGACCACGGTAAAAGGCGATATCGATCGTCCGGTCGCCTGTGTCGTGTGTCTAGCGATTTCTCCCGCTGTCTGCTGCCTGTTTCTTCTGGCCTGTAAGACAATGTACCGGTCATCTGCGGGTGTGGTTTCTAGTGGACAACCACTACTGAACCCCCGGATAGCTGTTCCTGTAATTTGAAATTGTCTCCAAAGTCGTGAAATGATGCTGTGAGCAATTCCGAACTCTGCAGCTACACTTGTCATACTGCGGCCTTCCTCCATTTTCCCAATGATTCGACCTCGGGTAAAATCATCCAGATGACGTCTAACAGATTGATTACTCGCCATTTCTTGCTGAGGCAGCAACTCGGTGTGATTTTAACTGCTATATGGCGTGCAATTTCTTTGCCAGAAATACTGATCTGACAAAGGTAACATGCTTTTTACTACTCAGACACTCTCCCATTACGTCTACCTGCATATCTGCGCATGTGCTGCCGTACATCACCTTACTTAATCTCCTGATTGGTCTTTCTGTCCGCTCTGCCACTTCGTTCAGCTGATATGCTAATTTTTCGACTTCGTCCTTAATTTTTGCACACCAGTGTATATTACAAAACATAATGCACGACCATACGTGCCACGTAATTTTTAAGAGTTCTGTTTTACCCATGAGATTGAATTGATTCCTTTTGCCTGCTTGTTCACATGATCTTTCGCCTATCTAAACTGTGTGGTCCATGCTTGCCCAACAACTGCCCCGAGATACACCACCCGCTGTTACACCAGAACAACTTTCGAGATATTTGGAAGTCGCAATATATATATATATATATATATATATTTATATATATGTATATATATATATATATATACTGCTATACCCGAAGGAAAAATCCATAGCCACTTTGATTAGATGCCGAGACATATGAGAGTGGTTTTAGCCAACATTGTGTGTGTGTGGCTACGCTAACTAATAATTTTATTATCATCCACGTGTCACAAATGGCTTCATTTATTATCATCTTATTTCTGTACAACACATTATCTGCCAAATAAATTTAGCTGTGATACCACTAGTTCTTCTTGGTGTTGCAATTCTTGTGGCTAGCAGTGTATAAATACTCTATTTATAATCTTTGTATTTGAATATTCCGTAAAAATATATATTGAATTATTTGCTTTGCAGTAAGAAAATTTTGTTGATTACAAATTCGGAATTTAGAGTGTCATAGTTATAGAAGAGCAGTAATCTTACTAATTAATAATTTTGATAATTTTATTTACTAATACACTGCTGGACAATTGCTAAGGACGGATAACACTATCATCCATAGGAACAACAAAATGAAAGGAAGAAAAATGTGGAAAATTAGAATAAGTGCGGGATATTAGTAAGAAGAAGTATGAGTATATACAATTTTTTTCCACGTCTGTTCATCACGTGATAGCGTTCATAAGAGCTTTAAAGGTTTTGACGCGTGTGCACAGTTGTTGTTTCAAGTCAAAAGTTTACAGGAAAGATTTAATAGACGAGGTTAAAATTTTTGGCATGTCTTCCCGACATCACATAGATGATTTTATGCGTGACCGAATTATTGGAGAGATCGAAGAAAAGCGAAAAATAACAGATGTTACCAGGGAGTTCGACATCACTCACAGCGTTGTTTCACGGCTGTGGAAATCATTTAAAACTACTGGAATGTGTAGTAGACGGCACGGGGGAGGTCGTGTTAGAAGTACGACACCTGCAGAAGACAGATATATCGTCCTATCAGCAAAAAGGAACAGGCGCACCACAGCTCAGCAGGTGGAAAATCAGTTTCTTGCTGCCTCAGGAAAGCAGATCTCACAAAAAACTGTTGCCAGACGTTTGAGGGGAGGAGGACTACACGCATGCAGACCTGTTGTGTGTGTCCCATTGACCAGACACCACCGCTCTGCCCGTTTGCAATGGTGTCATGAGCATCACAATTGGACTGAACAGGACTGGGCATGCGTACTATTCTCAGATGAGAGTAGGTTCAGTCTGTCATCGGATTGTAGACGCCAACTGATCTGGCGCGAGAGGGGTACTGCTTATCGTCCAGAAAATATCCAGGAAAAGGACCGATATCCGACATGCAGTATCATGGTATGGGCCGGCATCATGATCAATGGCCGCACGCTCCTACATGTGGTTGCGAATGGGACTATGACGGGCCAACGATACATATATGAAGTTCGACTTCCTCATGTTCGTCTTTTCCGTGGTGCTGTCGGTGATAAATTTGTTTTTATGGACGACAACGCAACATGTCATCGAACACTCGCTGTTCAGAATTGTCTATACAGCGAGGGTATTCAACGTCCTGTATGGCCAGAGCGTTCTCCAGATCTAAACCCCAGTGAAAATGTGTGGGATACTTTGGAGAGGCAAGTTGCTGGTCGAAACTATCCTCCGACAAACAAGAACACCCTCACCCGTGCACTCACAGAGGAATGGGATAAATTGCCTCAATGGGATAAATTGATGTGTGGAATGTTGCATTACACTCCACGGCGGACATATCCCGTACTGATACCTTTTTTTAAGGTGCCTGCTGACTGTTAGATGCATTGTTCCATTTCTCCGTACGCAGATCAAATGAACATTTTTTTTTTCTTTTAGATGTTTCACAGCTTTTGTACTTTCCAGAACAATAAATATTCTTTATTCTAATGTCTGAACAGTGTATCAACTATATTTTATCCTACTAGGCCTCATGTCTCGCGTAATGTTATGCTACATTACAATTTGTGATCCGTCCTTAGCAATTGTCCAGCAGTGTATAAATACTTATAGGAGAAAGACATATACCAGGGGATTAAACTTAGAAACCCTTCGAGGGAGTTAAATCTTTTTTAAATACATTTACGTGTAAATTTAATTTTATTCACTTAAGTAATAATATTAACTGTATGAATCGAGCTTTTTGGTAACATTGATTTATGTAAGTAAAGGTAATTATGAAATATGGTAATTAAGTTATTTAAAAAATGTTGCATAATGCATATAATGTTATTCTAAGACATTTTATTTTGTTCGGTAAAATTCTCTTATCTGCAGAAAACAGAAGGATACGTGTGTTTAGAAGATAAAAATGTATAAAAACGTTTCTTGAAGCATGTTTTCAAATAAAAGTTAAAGAGGATTTTTTTAATTGGAAGTAATCAATTATAATTTTAGAGCATCTAAAACATTACCTGAATCGATAAAAATTTGCTGAAAATATGATAATTTTTTTTACATCTTGTTGCTTTTATAATTTTTCCTGCATATTATAGTAAATAATGTCAGATTTAATGAGAAGTTATCAAAACTAATGTGCTACACATTTTATCAGGAAAGCAGTTGCATTGAAGCATTATTTTATTTCTTTTTTTGTGTGTGAAAATAGTACAAGTAAATTTATTTCTTTTTTTAAATTGATTTCGAGGACAAGTTAAGTGCTAAATTCGTCCACACCAGCTCATAGGAAGAAATTAAAAATCATGTTAAATTGAAAATGTTGCACTATTATCCTTTAAGACGCACTTATCAACAGACGATTGTTGTGTCCCATGTTTCACTTCCAGCTAGCAAATCCAGCTGTGTTTTCAAATACAACGAAAACACATTTTCTTTTTATCAGTAGTAAAAAATAATTATCAATAAATTTCTAATTGCTTGGATACAAATTTTTGCATTAATGTTTAAGTAATTGTAAAATAGAAAAAAAATATTAAATATACTCTATTAATGTGGCTTCTAGGGCTCGGGATTTTGTTAACCGCATGATCGTGCGAGTTGGGCGTTACTTGAGTCACTGCAGCTGTAAAGGTAAGTACTTACCATGCGAATTTTCTTCTCTGCTTCAATAATTTTGATTACAGCCGTCATAAAAATTAAATATATAGTTATGTAATTAATACCAAATTTTCTTGGAGGTAACCGTGGATGAGCCTTTTTCCCTTTCTCTCTCTCCCTTTTGCAATTAATTTTCTTTTACATACATTTGTTGAGGAGTATGACATTTTATTCTCTCCACAGATACCTACATCCATATCTCTCCTCCCCCCAAAAAATACAATTCTGAGTTCTCTGGTGGTAGTTAGAATATGGTGTGGTTTAAAAATATATATACATACATTTAAAATAATAAAACTTTTTGATACATTTTACAATTTTTCATGGAACACTGCGTTAACTTTTAACCAAAAACTTTTTGAGGTGTCTAAAAGGAGAAGAATTCTCACAGAAGAAATTTTTCAATTAACGAATAAATCAGATTGAACATAGATCAAAACTTAGTGATCTCTCGGATGACAATGCTGCGAACAAAACATATGAATCGCGTATACTGGAAGGAGAATCAAGTGTAGATGAGAGCGATGAAGAAGCACATGGGAATATTTGAAGTGGAAAGACAATTTTGTGGATCATTCTTTACCATAAAATTATCTTTAACACATTCATTACATTGATTTATCCGTTGCAAATACTTTGTAACGTTTGAAAGAATAACGGTAGCGTATTCTTGGTTAATTTAAATATGGAATTTATTTACGTCACAACTATTGAATATTATTTACAGAATGATACATTACAGTTATTAAAGTTAATTATAGATTGTTAGAGTCCACTATTTTGTGAGAGGAGGATTCGTTGGTCACCGCTCTCGTGTAAGTTCAAAGCATCTCTCTCCTCATCTTCCGGTCGACGAGCTAGATTCCTCGGGGTCAAAAAGGGGTTGCGTTGCAGGTGCAAGATGCACGTGTGCGTGTCGGGTCCAACAAAAGATGCCGACTAGATGTTGATGTTCGGAGAAGCGACGTTACAGCTCTCGCCCTCTCTAATAGAACTTTTCCGTTGAGAAAAGTTTAATGGAATGACGATGAGACAACTGACAGATTACCGACACATCCCTTCATCAAGCACCACTATATTTCTGAGCTGCAATTTTAATTACTAAAGAAAACGCTGAACTAAATTTGGAATTACTTATTTCTAGTGAGTGAGTGTTCTTGCTAGGGAACTTACACAAATCCATATTACGAAAATGATCAATAGCAATGTAAGAAACATACTATAACATTAAATAAAAATACAAACACTCCTATCACAATGCCTATTATCAATTATACTAACAACATGTTATATCAAATGCTAGTGTAAGACCTTACACACATAAAATATTTTTCGCCACAATACTTAATAAAAATTATACTAACGACATGTTGATATGATATGCGAAGTGTACAACCTTACACACAAAATATTTTTCACAATATGCCTCTTGCGTAAACTAAATACTCATGTAACTTTTAAAACCCTATACACAAAATTAAGCATATTAATACATTTGCTTTTCATGGCTTTATCTTTTGACACGTATCTCCATTCGATATGATATACAGTACTAGTAAATAAATAAAATTGATACAGTTATTAATCTTTAACAAAAAGACATAAGCATCAATCTAGGGTTAGAACTAACGTTTCTATTCAACCACACCAACGGGTTGTGATCGGTCATAACTAAAAATGAATTTCCATCTAAGAAATAATGTAACCTTTTAATTGCGAAAACAATACTAGCACATTCCTTCTCTGTCGTACAATAACGCTTCTCTACCTCTGAAAATTTCTTACTCAGGTAAAGGATTGGATGCTCCTCACCTTGTTCATTTAATTGATTTAAAACTGCTCCCATACCTGCGTTTGAAGCGTCCGTTTGAACAATGAATTCTCGTTCAAAATTTGGCGTGTACAAGACGGGCTTATCAATTAGTTTCCCTTTTAGTTCTCGAAATGCATTTTCACACTCGGTCGTCCACTTAATTTCTAACTTCTTTGCTCTTCCTTTCAACGCGTCCGTCAACGGAGCAGCGATTACCGAGAACAGATTGATATAGTTTTGATAATAACCTGCTAGACATCTTTATTATCTGCAGAACCGTTTCCATATATTTAATGTGCGACTCCCAAGTATCTGAGAAAATTGCGATATCTTCTAGATACGGGACAACGAAATCCTCTAGTCCGTTAAGTAATTCAGCCATGAGTTTACTAAAGAAATATGGAACATTCTTTAATCCGAAACTCATCCTTAGGGGTCTGTATGTACCAAAGCTAGTACAGAAGGCTACGTATCGCTGTGCAGTTTTACTCAAAGGTATTTGCCAATATCCCTTAGATAGGTCTAAGACGGTAATAAATTTAGCCGCCAATACTTTTTCTACACGTTATTCGATGTTCGGAAGAGGAAAATATTCCGTTCTAATGATCCCGTTTAATTTTCTGTAATCTATACATGGACGAGGTTCTTTCCCAGCTACCTCAACTAAAATTATAGGGGACATGTAATCCGATTCTCCTACCTCAATGATTCCTAATTTTAACATTCGGTTAATTTCGTTTTTTAAGATTTCATTTTGTCGGTGCGACATTCGATAGGGCTTCGTCCTAACTGGTTGATCGCTAACTAACTGGATTTCGTGTTCAACCAGATTAGTTAAACCGGGATTGTTTGATAAACATTTAGAGTATTTATTTAATAATTCGCGCAGTCGATCCATTTGTTTGTCATGAAGGTGTTTGTTCAACTCGCTAGCCTGGATTACGTCCTCGAAATCATAAACGAGAGAATTGTTTTCTAAGTATGGGATTTCTAATTCCTGGTCTGCGAGAGAGTTTTTTGTATCATCATTAATAATTACGTTAACGTGTTCTGGCCTTTTGTAATATGGTTTTAGCATATTTATATGATAGGTTTGAGATGTTTCGCGTCTGCCGGGATTTCGGCTAAATAGTTCGTTTCCGAAATTTTATTTAAAATTGTCCCAGGACCTATCCACTGCACTGCTAATTTATTTGCTCTGGATGTAGCTAACACTAGGACTAAATCCCCATCCTCAAATTCACGTTTTACTGCGTTTTTATCATACCAAGTTTTCCGCTTAACTTGCATTTCCTCCATTTTATGTATAGCTACTTCTTGATATCTTTTTAATCTATTTATTAACTTAAACATATATTCAGTGACGAGATCACCCTCTTCTTCCGGTTCTATCCAATGTTCCATTACTAACGTCTCTGGGGTTCGCAAATTTTTCCCATACACCAACTCTGATGGTCTATACCCTGCACTTTCGTGAGATACAGTTTGTAACGCTAAAAGAATTGACGGAAGATGTTTGTCCCATTCGGAGCCTGCATCTAAACATAAGACTCGTAAGAGTCGTTTTAACGTTCGATGAAATCGCTCAACAGGATTACTCTGTGGATGATACACAGAACTATGCCTGACAAGTATTCCGAATCTTTCAAAAAACTCGGTAGTCAGAGCACTAGTAAAAGAAGTACCCTGGTCACATTGTATTTCACAGGGAAACCCTATCCGACTAAAGATGTTTAACAGCGCATCTGTGACACTAACGGAACTAATATCAGACACCGGAATAGCTTCAGGGAATTTTGATGACATGCAAATGGCCGTGATAAGATACCGATTCCATTTAGATGTGATCGGGAGAGGTCCACATGCATCAATATTTAGCTTAGTAAAAACCTCCTGGATAACAGGGACCAATTTTAGTGGAGCTTTCTTTTTATCATTGGGCTTCCCAGCCCTCTGACACTGATCGCAAGTTTTTACAAACTGTTCCATATCTCTATAGCAATTCGGCCAGTAAAAATATCGGTTTAATTTATCTTTGGATTTCGTAATTCCCAGGTGTACAGATGTTCCCTCATGACACAAGGATTTAATGGGGTCGCGCAACTCTTCTGGCAATACTATTAACTTCACCACGTTACCTATCTTATCTTCACGAATTTTGACCAATAATCCTTCTCTAGCGAATAAACCTGATTGGTAACCTACACTTGACTGGCTGCCTGTTCGTATAAGGATTTAATCTCCTCGCTATTTTTTTGAGCATTGATTAAATTTTCTCGCGTAACCCTTAGCAGCGCTAATACCGGAACATATTCCTGGAGTGCAGGTATCAAAATTTCGTCCTCTACATCCGAAGAAACAATTATAACCTCATCTTCACCTTTTTTAGCATCACCACTATCTATTCCCCTTTCTTCTCTAGCCGCTTTGACTTGAGAACTTGTTTGGACAGCATTCAATATTTCGACTGGCAGGAAATTATAGCCTAAATTTCCTTTTATTAGCTCGGCTGTTTTATTTCCAAGCAAATATCGACCGTGTTGATTTAAGTGATTTCCACAAACCGCTGCCTTAGTTTGTACCGTTCCAAAATTTCCGGAAATTTCCACGACCGCCAAAGGTAAACAATCTAATTCTGGGCTTAATGGTTGTTTTACCCAAACATTTTCACCCGAGAAAGAAGAAGGATTTACGTAATTTGCAAATACTAAATCGCTCCCGTATCTCTAAGAATGTCTATCTCGTGACCATTCACAGAGCCCTTTGTTGTATATGAATTAAGAAAATCTGGGTTTTCATTTCCTTCAATATTCTTGAG
Source organism: Trichonephila clavipes (assembly GCA_019973935.1). Taxonomy (NCBI): domain Eukaryota; kingdom Metazoa; phylum Arthropoda; class Arachnida; order Araneae; family Nephilidae; genus Trichonephila; species Trichonephila clavipes. Next base: position 498,982 of record BMAU01005003.1, on the reverse strand, counting down.
AGTTTCCGTCGTTTTATCTTTTATTAATTTACGGCGAATGGCTTTTATATGTCCGGGCATATTGCAATGATAACATCTTTGTATCACTCGTTTTTCAAAAGTTCTCTCTCTAGTACTCTCCGGAACAGAAGCTATTAATCTGGGGGAAGTTTTCCCAAATCTATTTTCTTTTTCCTTGACCCCTGAGTATGTCAAAATTTTATCATTTCTGCCCCACCTATCCATGGGTTTCGAATTTACCTTTCGGACGTCCTCATACTTATCAAATAGTTCTGATATTTGAGTAGCTGATTTAAGGTTTGCCCAATTATCTAAAAAATGATCTTTCATACTAGCATTGGCGCGTTTTTTTAATTGATCTACCACCATTAGATCTTTAAGATCTTGAAAGGTATTTATTTATATATATATATATATATATATATATATATAATATATATAATCCAATCAGCCACTCATCTAGATAATTCGTAATTTCAAAAGTGAAATCCTTCTAGGTGCTATCGGATTTTTTCTGGTGTTGGACAAATTTTTGCCGAAAGACCTCCGGACTTAACTTGAATCTTTTAAGTAATAATTTCTTTACATAATCGTAATTTTCGGCTTGTTCCTCCGGTTCGTGAGAAATAAATTGCACGATCTCTAGGGGTAACAAACCCAATAATTGCCCCACCTACTCCTTCTTTTCTATTGACGCCCTTTTAGCCTGGCGTTCAAAGATCACTAGATATAAACTAATATCTGACTGCTTAGGATCGAAATCTGGGATCAATTTTTTTAAGTTTAAACTAGAGGTTACAGAACATGCATTTGTAGAATCGTTTGATTCATCGTTTACCCTAAATCCGGATTCTATTTTAAACCTTTCTAAATCAAATTTCAGCTGTAATTCTTTCTCTTTTAATGCCTGTTCCTTTACTAACTCCTCCAATCTCATTTTTTCAGCCCTTTCTAACTCCTCTAATCTCATTTTTTCAGCCCTTTCTAACTCCTCCAATCTTTTTTTTTCAGCCCCTTCTAACTCGTCTAATCTAATTTTTTAAGCCCTTTCTAACTCCTCCAATCTTTTTCCGTTTGCAATGATAGTCTCATACAGATTTTTAACAAATTCCTCTTCATAACCTTCACTGTTAGTGATTGCAATTTTTATGCTAGGGACAGTCATACTTAAAGTGGCATTTATTCCTAATTCCTCAGCAAGTTGTAACATGTCTTGCTTTTTCCCTTTACCAAGGAAAGCCATTTTTTAAACAATATGAAATAAATGTCACGCTAAATTTTGCACTATTTTTTTTGTTACTATTATCTATTAATACAATAACACTGGCCCCATGCATACACAGAAAAACACAAAGAAAAACTTAAAACTAAAAATAATCAAAATCATTCAAAAGACTTAAAACACAATAAATCTTAAGCTAAAATTGCACACAATGCTTGAAATACAATTACAATTCTCTAGAAACAAAATAACACTGTTCTCATGCAAGAAAAAACACTAAGTATTTCAAAATTTGTAAAGAACATTTTAACCAAAATTCCTAATACAATATGCAGTTTGCAACTCAAAAATATAACAGTACTCACCCACTTGAAGTATTCAGCTTGCTGTCAGAAGCAATTTATGTGCAGTAATATGGCACTAGTGGTTTTGAACTCTTCCGTGTGAACAATGGTCCTTTTAACCAATCTTGAATCTTTCACTCTTAACAATAAGTGTAAACAGTTTGACCAGCCTTGAATTCACTCGTGGCACTGCTTCAAAGATGAATTCAATCGCAGCACGTCTTGAAAAGATCGCTTTTCCTTCGGACACTGGCCGTAAACACTATAGATCAGTTTGATCTTCTTTGAGCAGGACACTCTTTTTCTCCGAAGCTGAATTCAATCGCAGCACGGCTTCCGAAAATCGCTATTCCTTCGGACACTGTGGCCGTAAACACTATAGATCAGTTTTATCTTCTTTGAGCAGGACGCTCTCCTTCTCCTAAGCTGAATTCAATTGCAACACGGCTTCCGAAGATGTCTTTTTCTACCTGCGTTGCGGTCCGCCCGTAAAAACCCAAAATTTCCTCCTCTCACGGGTCCTGAATGCTAACTTTTTATCCCAAAGCGCTGCCACCAAAACTCTAAGCTGTAACGTTTGAAAGAATAACGGTAGCGTATTCTTGGTTAATTTAAATATGGAATTTATTTACGTCAAAACTATTGAATATTATTAACAGAATGATACATTACAGTTATTAAAGTTAATTATAGATTGTTAGAGTCCACTATTTTGTGAGAGGAGGATTCGTTGGTCACCGCTCTCGTGCAAGTTCAAAGCATCTCCCCCTCATCTTCCGGTCGACGAGCTAGATTCCTCGGTGTCAAAAAAGGGTTGCGTTGCAGGTGCAAGATGCACGTGTGGTGTCGGGTCCAACAAAAGATGCTGACTAGATGTTGGTGTTCGGAGAAGCGACGTTACAACTTGGTTTCTGTGCAAACAAGATGCAATATCAAATAAAATTCCTCTAAGAATCAAAATGAACCACTTAAGACTTAAGTTAGAGATAGTTGAAGCGTTATCTGCTTCTCCACCTACTGACAAAAGTATTTTAAGTTGATTTATTCATGTTATTGGTAGGATTTGACAATTAAGTGTAATATTACTTCAAAAGTATTGACATAAAGTTCAATATTTATTACTGAAAATCGTAAATTTTGTATTATCTATAGCATTACTTACCTATCAAAAAATGGATTTGTTGCTGAAGTTATAGAAAGTAGATTGAGACACCTGTCTATCTGTAACACCAAGGTATTTAATGAACGTCAGGATTAATTGATACAAAGCAATGAATGTAAAAAGGATGTGTGATTTGTTAAAAGGGTGGGAGCAAAAAACAGGAATAGGGCTCAAAAATTTAAAAAAAAAGTGCGTTCTCGTATGAATTCATATATTGGAAATTAAAAAAAACAACTCCCGATTAAGCTGAAAATTTCACTTGTCTTGTTCTTTTGTTTTGAACAGAGCGTTCTAAATTCTTGTTTGTGAAAATTGCAACACCATGAAGGAAGCATCATTGTTGAATGAAATTTAATACACAGTTGAGTGGTAATGTTACAAATAAATGATTACATTTTCAAACCAAGCAAACAATTAAAAGAAATAGAAATTAGTATTTTGTGTGGCCACCACGCGCCGCAATAAGATCTGCTACACGACGCGGCATGGAGTTAAACAAATTTTGAATATCTGTCTACGGAAGAGTATTCCATATTGTTTGTATGTGCAATTAAAGTTAGTATGTCGAAGCAACAGGACGAAGATCACAAGCGAGACGCCACCCAACGATATCCCACACATGTTCAATCGGTGACATATCCAGCGAATATGCAGGCCAAGGAAGAAGCTGTACCTACAGCGAATCAAGATAGGATTTGATAGTCTTGGCGACATGTGAACGGGCATTATCCTGCTGGAACCCATCCTCTGGCAATCCTTGCAGGAAAGGAATAGCTTGGGGCTGTAAAACTTCGTTTATGTATCGGGCACTGTTCAAATTGCCCACAATTCGTAGCAAATGTGATCGTCCTTGATATGCTATGGCACCCCAAACCATAACTCCGGGTGTTCGTCTACTGTGGTGTTCGATAATGCACTCCGGAATGTGCCGTTCACCGGCATAGTGCCTAACACGAATTCGGCCATCATGGTGCCACAAATTGAAGCGGGATTCGTCAGAAAAGACGACCTGCTGCCAATCAGCTTGCCAGCTCCTATGCACATTGGCCCATTGTAGCCACAGGCGGCGATGGCTTTGCGTGAGAGGAATCCTGTATAGAGCAATCCTTGCGCGCAGCCCGAGCTGCAGCAGACGTCTCCGAATTGATGAAGCACACAATGAAACACCTGAAGATGTTGACCACTGTGATGCCAATTGTCTAGAAGAAGATGTGCGGTCCGTCTGGCCATTCGCACCAGGCGTCTGTCATCGCGAGCTGATGTCACATTTCCGGGTCCTCTCCCGGATTTCCAAGCTGCCCGACCCTTGTCCGTCCACTGCTTCGAAAAACGTATGATTGTGCTGCTGTTACGCTGCACACAAGTGGCTACTGCACGATAAGACAATACAGCTGCACGAAGGCCGACGATTCTGCCCCGTTCAAACTCCGGAATTTGATCAAATTTCGCTTCTTTTCGTCGACGAGGCATAGTAAAGATTCAGTTAAGGTTTACGTTTACACACTAGCATATAACCACCGATAATCATACACGCCTTGCTACAGCCGTCTATTTATATTCGGTTCGATCCGCCCTTCAGAGTGCGCTACTCAGCATACGCATGCGCTACCGGTCTGCAATTCGAATCATTTGCATATCATGCCCTACTTTACATTGCCTGAAAATTTCAGCTCACTCGCGTAGGTTCTTCGTGGTGTTGAGATTTTCACAAACAGGAGTTTATGTCAGATACTTCTTTCAATAATGAGTTAATGAAGACGCGTGAGTGTTATTCTCAGGCATCTTTGCATGGCATGCTCAGATGCATCTCATTTCCTAGCGAATACCAATATTTAGGAGGTTGCACAAAATACTTGTTTCAAGTATATATAACTCTAATATAAAACTTAAGAAAACAGGGTCATCGTATGCTTAAAAAAATCGAATTTTCAATTTTAGTTCTAAAAAATAGTGCCTATTTTTCTGAATCTAAAAATGTATAATACTTATATGTTTGCTGATAAAATATCCCTAAAATATGAAAAATAAAAATGTAAACAAATGACCACGCCCTTTTTGACGCACCTTTTTGAACTTTAAATATGTAGTTTCCCCTGTGTTTGATCTATATAAACGTTCTGTATAGTGAACAAAATATCTTTTAGTATGTAATGTCTAAATTTTAAAAAATAAATTTATACGTGCAAAAAAAATTAAGATTTTCATAATTTTAAGGTTTTATGATTATTTTAAAGAAATTACGCAATTAATTCGTTAAAAAACGGGTCCATCATATTTGATATGTTGCTCTATATATATACGTGTAAATTTTTTTGTATATTCAAAGAATATTTTTGTAAGAAATACATGAAAATATGTAATACAAGATCTCGAAGATTATGCTCATGTTAACTAAAACAAAGGGAAAAAAGACATGAATTTAAAATTACTTTTGTAAATCTAGAAAATGATTAAGGATTATTATTAGTCATAGAAAAATAGGCGAGCAAATACTAATCAAGTGTATAATATGTGAAAATATTGTTTTTTTTTTAGTTTTTTCCCTTTTTCTCAAAAGCATATCCTTTTGCATTTGGGTACATTTTTAAAAAAAAACTATTGCACCCTATGATTCGAGATTTTTTATACTTCTATACAAGATGCCTATGCATATCGTCAACTTATTTTTTTCCTATTAAGATAGTGCCTAATTTTTTAAAAATAGTTTTATGCATAAAAAAAGCAGAAAAATGAAAAAATTTCGAAGTTTCATAATTTTTTTAAAGAAACTATACAACCATTTTACTAAAAAATGGGTTCACTGTATTTTATGTATTGTTTTATATATGTGTAAAAAATATTTTGCATAAAAAAGGATACTTTTTTAAAAAATGGTACCTAAACACAAGTATATATTACGAGTTCTCAAAAATTATGTATTACTTTGATTAAGTAGTAAAAAAAACCTTTTGTAGTAAAAAGTTATTTTTGTAGTTCTACAGAATAATTAAATTATCTTTATTAAGAACGTAAAAAATCTAAGCTCTATTGTAAATTGCAAATGATTTATGTCTCATAAATAAAGGGTCTTAATTTTGGCATTTTACTCTTTCGAGCATGTCCTGGTTCCCTTAAAACTACACTCTACGTTAGAAAAAAAACTGAAGATTAACGAAAAATTAACGAATGTATTTTCGGCAGTATAAGATATCTTGTTGGGTGCGCTGCGTCTATAAGATTCAAGAATCTCTGCCGACCTAAATGATACGGGGTCTACCGCTTTCTAAGCTGTGAACACTAGTTCAAGTGATCAAAGACAGAAGAAATAGGGGTATTTTACCACTCCCCGTGTAAATGCGACATCGAAATTATTCTTACTATGCATCTCAACGATTCACAAGCCTAACGGAGAGCTATTCCTGGCTTCCAGATAAATAAATTTTGTTTTATGGCAATAATCTTATTAGGTTCTAATACATACAGTTAACACAAGTCAAATACTAGCAGATGTCTGGTATCTTATGCAAGGGTAGCGTGCAACCTTTACTAAAACTTATTGGCTGATACATCCAAGAAAAAATGTATTTCTTTTATTTTCAAATGCATCAATATGTTTTGACGTATGATTTCTTCTTGTCTAGTTCCGATGTATTGAAAAAGAGCAATATTTTCCATAGATGTTATTCTTGATTCAAGAAACTATTATATGAAGATATATTTATGGCTAAAATATTTTTTACATTGGTGTCTTCTGCACATTTAAGTATACGAACACGTTTGGAATTTTTTTTAACAAAATAGCATTTTTGAACATTATAAAGACATTTTTTAGGACTCAATATCAATAAATACTAATATTTAACTAACTATATTTAAAATACATTACTTAAATTTCAGAAAAATCACAATTATAAAAGAATTTTAGTAATATTTTTGAAAAACTTCAAAGCAGTTAGAGAAAAAAGCAATACATTTATATTAGTAAGAGTATTACAAAAACAGGTTAGGTTATCTAAGAAATGTACTAAAATTTGAATGTTTTAACAAAATTTGATAATTTTAGAGATAATTGAGTAAACATAATAGAAAAAATGACATCATTTATGAGGCCATTATTTAAATAACAAACTATAATTCATACAGTATTCATACAATAAGAAATATTTTAGTTGATTCTCTAGAAAATAACATAAATAGCAGATTCAAAATTTTTTATAGAAATACATTTGTAGCATTTTGAGTTATCAGACTCGCCATGATAGATTTTAAGCAATTTAAATGCTTAATTCTGGTACATAAAAAACCCACTTCAAGTTTTTTCTAACCTTATGAAATTGATATATTATATTGTGACGTATCCTCTCTAGATAGTGTAGAAGCAAAATAAAATGTGTTTTGTAAAAAGACAAGAGATAGATCTATTCAATAAAATAGAAACCAGAAATATCTGTCGTGGCCGAATTTGGTCATTTTCAACGTGTTCGGGTACCATAAACAACCGAAAAAATAACTTTCAAATCGGTGACCTCTGTCAAAAATGTATATAAGAGCATCCATTCTTGTAAGAAACTTATTTGGGAGCAAACCTCTTGGACGACGCAATATAGGACTCTCTCATTACTTTTTCGTAATTTTGTGAGATGTGGTCGAATTCATTTCACAAGCGAGAATAGAATAGATCAACTGTGGACATATTGAGAAAGATTAATACCAAGCATGCTGGACAATTCCAAATGCCACTTATTCCCTTAATGACAATTGACATTTAAACACAGTTCTAATAGGTAAGTAATACAAGATAGAAACTTGGGTGATGCATGTTAGGCTAAAACTAAAGTAAATGACTTAAGGTATTCAAATACGTTCGGTGCCGCGGTAGCCCAGTGGTATAGGTATAGGATCGTGGCTTGCTTTGTCACGAATTTGAGCCCAACACCGATAAAGACCCGCCGTGTAGGGCACCGATGCACGTTAAATCTGTTGAGAGCTGAAACGTCCTCCCGTGGTGTAGTGTGGTAGTTAGGAAAGGGGATTCCAGCTCAGGTGTCGTCCACGTCACTAGACCATGGTTCAAAATTATGTGCTCTGTTGCCAAATACCCTCATGTATCTGAACAGTGCGACGTTAATATTAAATCAATCAATCAAACGACTACGTTCGGAACCGTGATTTAAATAAAGCGCATAAATGGATAATTTTCATGACATTTAGTGTCACTCAGATTAGAATACATGCATAAAATTGTTTTAAGGACATTTTGACAAAAAATAATTATTTAAATGCAATATTTTGGCAAAAATTTAACTTAGAATAATTATTTGTCCAAATGTTCTCCTTCTGTGAAAAATGGATCTATTATAACAATAGTTTGCCTGTGTATAGCTCAGACCTCACTACAGAGGCCCAACAAGCAGTTTTGAAAAATTCACATTATTTTCAGAGTTACCACCAATTGAAATAATTATTCGCGTTTTTTACATAAACTTGCTCCCCTCTGTTGTTGTAAAATATGAATAAACCCACTTCTAAGTTATATGTTTCAAAAATTCTAGTTGAGCCTCTGAACAGAGGTCTGAGCTATATATATAGGCAAAATATTATTCTAAAAGAAGCATTTTTCACAAAAGGAGAACAATTGGAAGAATTTAGTATTCTAAGTTAAATTGTTGCCAAAATATTGCATTAAGTAATTTTTTTGTCAAAATGTCATTAAAACAATTTTATGCATATATTCTAATCTAAGTGACATTAAATATCATGAAAATTACCCAATTATGTGCTTTTGAAAATCACGGATCCGAACGTAGTCGGATACTTTAAACAAAAGGGAATCTTACGTAGAGTTGTAGTTCGGCAATAAATAGGGGATTCAATTAGTTACATGCTTTAATACAGAACTTCAATGTTGTTTATTGAGTAGAGGATTTGAAAATTTCTGGTATCATCATTATCATAATATCCTTGGAAATAATGCAAACTCGTTTTTAAAATGCTTAAAAATTGCAAAGTATTGTAATTTTTTTTTGAATTTTGATACAGAAAGATAAACATTAAAGAAAAAAAAATAATGTACGAGTAGCAATATCCACAATACAAACTTTTTGTACTACATCTAGCATAATTGTAGATATCATTTTTACCAAATTAATTTATCATATGTAATTACTACGTATAGTCACATTTGCTTTTAAATCAATGAATATATTTTTTTCCTACAAATATTCTGATTTCGGACTATTTGGCTTGCACTTTTTTTACATATTATGCTACATTATTATACGCAATAATATAAGCAAATACTTATAAATTCCAAGCAAAATGATATTTCCTCTTAAGACATGAAGACATTAAATTCATTCATATGAGCCCTAGTTCAGGTTTATGGCAGAAATAATTGCTTTTAAAAGCTGCATCGCTGTAAGAAAAATAAAAAGAATACATTAGTAAAACAAATTAATAATTAAAAATATGTAATTAGCTATCAAACACATACAGTCCACTTAAAATTTTCCAGCTCAGGCTATATAGATTACTAGAAATATTTTTTATGCCCAGTTGTTTCATATTTTTGAAATACTGTAATACAAAGTTAACTGAATAATTTTTTTCTCATTTTCATTACTTGTACTAAAGTATCGTGGGTAAGTGTTGTATATATATGGTTGTTTATGTTAGTACTTGAAGGACTTTAAGAAATGCAAGTGACTATAGATGTTTAGAATAAAACTACCAAGCGGTCACATGAGCCCTTTTGATACTAATCAAAACTGCTGAATTCTAGAATTACAAATTTTTTTAAGTTACTACGCGACTGTTTCTGTAATATGTAGCTACTTAAATTTTCTCTGTAACTGTCGCTTTTTTTTATTCTGATAATCGTATATATCCAACCTTTACCTACTGAGAGTGGTATTTAAAACGCTGGAAAATATGTGACGTTTTATAAAATAATCTGCTTCAAATATCAAATTTCGAAGAGAATATCCCCTTACTGTGTTTTTAAAGAGTTATTTTCATGGGACTAAGTATTGTTTGTTTTATGCCAGATACAAGCGCCGTAGTAACTCAGGAGGCAAAATCATAAGAAATACTCGCCACAGGTTCTGCTATGTTTGTGATAATATACTACAAATTTTAGATGTTAAGTAAATAAAAATAGAATAGATGAAATTTTTGAATTTTGATATTTGTAAATTATTGAAACAAATTCACGAATCAACCTCTAAAACGTCAATTCAAAATAAACTTTTAGAAGAAATAAATAATATTATGAAGTTATACACTGAAATAGAAAAATCTGAGAGTAAGGATACTTTTCATGATCTATTGGACATTGATTCTGAAAAATTCTACTTGGATAAAAAGAGGAAAAAACATTTTGAATACGCATTGGAAACGAAAAGAAATTAAGTTGGTTCTCTTTTTCCAAAGACGAATGAGAAGAGACAGACGAGGACTATTATATTGAAAATTCAATTGATGGATCTATTTGGCAACCAATTCAAGAAGATTGTTAACTTAAAATATACACAATTTATACTATATTTAAAAAAGAAAATATCAGGGCAATGGGATATGCGAAGCGGAATATTAAGAAGGGTAAAGTAAGGAGTGAATTTTTAGTTAGCAGCATTCACCCCTTAACTGGTGTTTCCGTTCACCGAACGGGCTAAGGAAAAATTGCCGCTATCGGCTTGCCCATACACTGTACAGACACTGATAATTTCTTCTTTCTACCTTTTTGATTTCTTCATATTTTTAATTATTATAGTGAGATTATTAGTGCTGGTATTTCTAAGAGATGTATTATGTCTATATTACTGAAATTCTCCTCATTCGGGTTTTCTTTGCGGTGAAGATGATTATTTTTCATTGAAGGCAGGGATTCAGATCAGTGCTTCTTAAACTTTCAATATTCGTGACCCAATTTTCAATCATAATTTCCATCGCCCCCTACATACAATAACAATGTTGAATTCAATAACACTATAATTTGACACTACAGCTACAATACGAATTCAGCCTCTTAAGTGTCACTGACGTTTATAAGAGTCTCTCTCAGCCAAATCATTGATTGATCGGAAGTATATATGCGTCTTTCCAAACCTTTCTGTTCACTACTATCCAAAAAATTATTTTGAAGGATTTGGAATGCCATAAAAGGACTTGAACAATGTGTGCGAATGATTAACTTGTTTGAGAGGATTTGCTTATTTATCCTTTACACCCCCGAAAAAAACCTTCTCACATGAGCAGCTACGCGGAAAATGGTGGCATTGAGGAGTGAATCGCGTAACTTTTATTCCACAATTAAGGGATTAATTATGAACCGTGCAAATTATCAAAATAAGTTTTAATACAAACCCATATGGCGCTGGTAATTAACAAACTTTTTCTTCACTCAGTATTGTTAAATTAATTATAAAATACATTGTATGGACTATTACTTTACTCAGTGTATTGTATCAGTGTAAACGTGTATTTTATTTTTTATTATGTCAGAATGAATTTGTTATTAAAATTAATATTTTAAATTAATATTTTTAAGTAATATTTTGTTTCCAACTTTTCAATATGCTCACCCCCTCGTAGAGTTATCATGGCCCACTAGGGGGCGTACCCAACAGTTTAAAAAACGCTTATTTAGATTCTTGATAATATTCGAGAAAGAACAATGATTGGTAAGGCAGTGTACAATTTGTTGCTTGAGAAGATATAAAAAAGAAACGATGATTAAAAATAAGCTGACGTTATATCTCTATCCCCAATTGCAAAATAAGACTTAATATTACACTATCATTCAAATTGTGAGTGTATATACATATGCACACATATTTGCGCAAAATCCTCTATAGATTGAAAAAGAAGTAAGGACATGGACATTTTTTGTAAGTATGAGAGAAATTCTTTTAAGGTACACTGCTCAAAACAATTAAAATATATTGTAAGTTTTATATAAAATAAAGATATAAGCGAAATTTTTTTTGCCGAAAATGGAAGAAGAGAATCACAAATGCAACATTTTTCTGATTTTCTAACTGTGGAGTATGCTATATTTGAGTTCGACGTCAAAAACGTCGCTTCAGCGTCAGCGAATGAAATTTGACTTTTAACTGAAATGATGACAATGATGATCGGCATTCATTGACTGCTTTGTTTCGATGAGTACGATGTCTCAGCGAAGTCATTTAACCGATTCAGAAGCTTGGAGAGTTGTTGGTAGGTTAGAAGGGGGCCAAACTCAAGCCGAAAAAGCGCAAGTTATTGGAGTGTCAAAAAGTGTTATTTCCAGGATATGAAGACGTTTTTTGGAGACTGAAAGTGCAGGCCGAAGACCAGGACAAGGTCGTAGACGGGTAACAACGCCCAATGAAGATCGTTATTTAGTGTTAACGTCTCGGAGACACCAAAATATGAACGCTACTCTTCTCCAACAACACCTTCGCTCGGCTACTGGCACCAAGGTTTCAACTCAGACTGTCCGAAACCGGCTCCATGGTGTAGGTCTGTATGCTCGCCGACCGCTGGTATGTGTTAGACTAACATCAAGGCATCATCGCGACCGCAGGGAGTGGGCAACATAGCATGTGAACTGGAGGAGAAATAAATGGAGCAATGTTCTTTTTTCTGACGAGTCCCACTTTTCTGTTCATCCAGTTAATAGGTGTATTTTCATCTGGAGGGACCGTGGCAGTAGGAATAATCCTGCGTTCGTGTTCGAAAGTGTCAGATTTGGCGGTGGGGGAGTGTTAGTGTATGGTGGCATCTCCATTGACGGGCGCACATACCTCTACATCATTCGAGATGGACCTCTGACTGCTCGCCGATATAGGGATGAGATCCTCAGACCTAGTGTAATCCCTTACGCTGCAGTAATCGGAGATGACTTTATTTTAATGGACAATAACAGCAGGGGCCAGATCGTCCTAACCTCGTGGAGGATTCCCTTTTTGAGAAAGGAATCGTACGAATGGAATAAACAGCGTGTTCTCCAAACATGAATTGGACGTTTGGGACGCTCTGGAAAGACGAGTTGCTTGCCGCCAATCACCCCCACAAACTCTCCATAAACTAGAAATAGCTCCTCTGGAAGAGTGGTACAGAATACCCCAACTCATGATTAATAGCCCCATTGACTCCATGCCTCAAAGGTGCGCAACGTTACTGGCCATCCGTGGAAACCATACCCCCTACTGAAAATGATTTCCTTTGAAGAAAACACCTTTTCTTATTCTTTTTTTTTTCATGTGCACAAAGTGTGTTTTTTCCTTTTGTACACAAAAGCGCATTAAAATGCATTTTTTTCTGCCAAACATGTGTAATTTTTTCTCATATAACCTACTACCTTTGGCGACCATGTATCAATCAGCTGAAAAGTTTCCCAGCCACAAGATCCACCTAAAACCGCAATATCCTTTAATTATTTTGAGCAGTATATATGAAACATTCTTCATAGATTTCAGAGTGTACTTATAAAAACCAAAAAAAAAAAAAATTAAAGATTTTTGTATTCAACAATCAAAAAAATAAAAAATAAAAATATGCAAACACTTTGCAATTGAAAATTAAAATAAAATCGTCTATTTTCGCATTTTGTTAAAACTAATACTTAGTTATACGCAATGAAAAACAAAATTCTTTTGTTGGGACATTTTGGACCAAGAATAGGACCACTTAAGGGGTTCAAAAACAATATTAGTATTTTAATTGAATATCAAGAAGTGACATAAAACTTAGGTAATTTGACAGTGACAAGTTATTTATAAGTGAGTAAGCACTTTTTATTCCAATACTAATATAATTATAGGTTACTGATAAGTGACATTTTTTAGGTAAAAATGGGAAAAAATGACAAAATATAGAAACTATTTGATGTTACACGAAATATGACATTTTAATCGTCTACTATATAAAATATTTTTTATTAAAGAATGCTTGTTTAATGGATATCGAAAAGCTATCGAAATTTTTAAGAAAAACTCATCCTCTAAGAAGTTAGTTTCTCTTTTTATTTGCAAGAGCTCTTTTCTTTTTGAGTCCATTAACATCGCTTATAATGCAATTATATTTTAGTCAGGTGGTTGTCAAAACTTATAAAAATATTTTTCAAGAATGTAAATATAATAGCTAACTAATTGTTTAATTAAATCTGGATAAAGATGACACAATGTTTTAAACTTTTTTCTGAGCCATCAGAGGCAATATCAAAGTTTATGAGATGACGTTCGGCATAAAAAATGCATATCTTTGAGAACGAATATCTTAAAATATGTGAAAGGTATGAAACATCAGAATTATTTTAACCTCGTATTAAAACATGATGATGTTGTAATTTAATAAAACGAAACTTTGCCTTAGAGAATTATTATTTTTTAATACAATTTTACCAGCAGTTTTTAAAAACCTACTTCCTGAGAATCAGTTCCTTTATTTAAAAAAAATATTAATATAAAATTAATTTCTAAATTTAATAGAATAGTTAGAGTTTTGACAAAATTATGTCAAATTAAATTATTTTTTATAATGTGTTTTTGTATTTATTCCCTCTGGATGTATTGAACTGTATGGAATAATGTAAATACAAAAAATAAATAAAAGGAAACTTTATTTTTAGCGCATACTTGAGAAAAGGTCTCCTTTAATTTTAAAAAATGTTATCCATTCAATTCATTTCAAAATCAAATTAGTTTTAAGTTTAATAATATATCTGATATAGTTTGACCAAACTGATTTCTCCCTGCATTGATGTGATTACATTAAAAAAGATGATAAAATTAAGTTATCGTAGATTTTGTTCTGAAATTATATGCTTTGCCATAAGTTTTAATATTTTAATGCCTCAAATATTTTCTGAAATTACATATTTACTTAGATACTGTAAACGTCTTATTGTCAGACATAAAATTTTGAAGAAAAACTTTAAATAGTGATAAAAAAATTATTTATGTATTGAGTAGAGGCTTTTTGAAAACTTATGTGAAATATATACTATAATTTCAATAATATATATTTTATGATAAAATACTTATTGAAAAACAAGTGAGATTAAATAAACTACCTACATTTTTTTTAGCAATAACACAGTTTATATTTTTAAATTCCAATCAAAAGTTCTCGAGAGAAGAGTTTTTTGAAACATTGCATCAATAAATGCATTAATAATATAAAGAATAATTCCAATTCACTTACACTTATATATTATGTCCTTGTTTATTTTTTAAATAACTATATGAAGGTAATTAATAATTTTTTCTTTCTCTTCAATAAATTGATAAGCATTAAAGTTAATAATAAATTCAGTACAGAGTCTAAGGATCTTTCGTTATACCTTGTTAAGATATCCGACTATGTTCGGAACCGTGATTTTAAAAAAACGCATACATGGATAATTTTAAAGATATTTAGTACCACTTAGATTCGAATACATGTATAAAAATGTTTTAATGACATTTGAAAAAAATATTTAATTACAATATTTCGGCAAAAAATTAATATAGAATAAACATTTTTTTTTCAAAATGTTCTCCTTTTTTGAAAAATGCTTCTATTATAATAATATTTTGCCTGTATATAGCTGAGACTTCTGTACAGTTGCTCAACTATGCTTTTTGAAAATTCAAATTATTTTAATAGTTACCACTAATTAAAATAATTATCGGCGTATTTTTCTTAAAATTGCTCCTCTCTGTTGTTGTAAAATATGGATAAACCCACTTCTAAGTTAGTTTTCTCAAAAAATCAAGTTGAGGTCTGAGCTATATACAGGCAAAATATTATAATAATAGAAGCATTTTTTCCACAAAAAGAGAATATTTTGAAAATGGATCATTATATGTTCATCTTTTGTCAAAATATTGTACTTAAATAATTTTTTATTTTAATAATATTCTTAAAATGTTTTATATACTTCTTCTAATCTAAGTGACACTAAATATCATAAATATTATCAATTTATACGCTTTTGCAACATCACGGTCTCGAACGTAGTCAAATACCTTAAGACAACACAGTAACCTTTTTTTATAAAACAAAAATAGAGACAGTAATTATAAAATAATTTATGTTTTACTTTCAGTTTATATTATTAAGTTGATTCTAAAAGAAAAAAGTCAGATTGACCAATGATTATTTTACAATTTTAAACAATAAACTTAAACTTAATAAAATGCTTGGTTTTCAAAATGTTTTAGTCGTTTTGAGTGATGTATCTATCGTTATTTGGAACAAAATGAAATAAGGATTGGGAAATCTGTTAAACAGTTTATTTTTAAAGCCGTAAATTCCGGCGTAAAACGTGCACTTTAATACAAACAATAAGCTCGAAATTTACGGGTTAACGTCTTACGTAGGGTGTAAAAAACAAGAACCTTAAAAATAAAAATAAAAATGAGCATATAAAAACAAATAATACAAAAAAAAATAGGCCAATTCCTTCTTAGATCAACAAATGAAAATCTTATTTTAGCTACTTTTTATTAAATAGTTACAATTAATGTAAATAAGTATATACATATGAGCTAATCACAGCATAAAGTAATAGTTATTTTTTATTAATTATCATTAAAGTATCGTATTGTCATTCAAAATAATCGTGTATATAAAATTTCAGATCACCTGAATGCTTAAAAACGTGAAAAAAAACCTTTTTCAAGTTTTGACACAAGTCACCAAAAATGATACCAACATGGCTGCATTTGTAATTCTGTAAATAATTAGTTTTAATCAATTACTTTTTTATTAATTATAATTAAATTATTGTATTGACATCCAAATATAATCACGTATATAAAATTAGATTTCAATTGAGCGCTTTAAAATGTATTTTATTAAAATTAAAAATCCCATCAAGATAAATAAATAAATAGAGAGTGTGAGCTAATAGTAGGAATTGAAAAATAGATGTTTACATAAATCGAAAGACTGTACAGTTAGAAGAAATGACATTCCTTAAGAAATTAAGGATTTGCATTTCTAGTAGCATAAAAATTTGTTCTGAAGCTTGGAATACTACCAGGAATAAATAACTGAAATGTAAGTTCATTGCAAACGTATATTTCAGGTTTCTTTGTAAAACAGGGTGGGGGCGTTATACGGAAAATATACCTAAAATTCAAAAAAGCAGTTTAAAAGTATAGCACAACATTTTTAAAATATCAATTTAGCACTTTTTTAAAAAAAATAAAAACTACTAAAGATCTCAAGCTTATATGTTCATGCTTACTTTTATAGGAACTATATATAAAAGTATGTAAAGAAAGTATTAAGACTCTATATTGCACAGAAAAATGCCTTAGGGAATATAAAGCTATTGCATGTTCGAAATCAAAAGTAAATGCATAAAACAAAAACTAATAGTGCTTGCACAGCTCTAATTTTTTATGTGCATTTTTCCAAATTATATTATACATTAAAACAGAAATTTAATTAAATGTGACTGAAATATATTTGTTTAGTTCAAAATATATTGATAACATTTGTTACGACGGTAGGTTAACACAACTTTTTAAAAATTTTGAAACTATATATATAACTTATTTATTCAAATAATACTAATAATATTACGAAATCTAAAAATATTAGATTTGTACATAAACTATTTAATGTTTTAAAATAAAATTAATTAAACCAGTTTAAAAAGGTTTGATTTTTTATCGCACAGCTTTAAACAAAGACTTGAATACAGTGCTACAATGAGTTTACTATAATGTAGTTTGGTACATCGTGAAAATATATTCAGTTTTACATACACCAGTGTTTCTCAAAGTGTGGGGCGCGCCCCCCTGGGGGGGCGCGATAACCCTGCAAGGGGGGCGCGAGCATATCGAAAATTTAATGATTTTTTAAAAAAAATAACCGGAAAGAAGTGAAACAAAATACTTTTTCCATAATAAAAGAAATACACAACAACACTGATATAATTTATGTTTATCATCTGGCGTTCGTCTGCTTTAACATAAAATATTACTCGTTAAAAGAAAAAATGAAACTCAGACCCTGAGAAAAATTCTAAGAAGATAAACATTTCATCACTGTAATTATTATTGAAATACTGTATATTAGTTGTAGAAAGAAAAGGAAGACATGATTCACTTTTCAGCCAGGCAGCATAATACATTTGCTGGTCATTTATTTGATTGACCTTCAAACTTACTGGTAGGGTTTCTACATTAGTTCCATCCCATCTTTTATGTATTTGTTTTTCGCATAGGGAAATTGTAAATAATGAAGAGTTTTACGATATTTGGCAAATAATTGATTGATTTTTGAAGGATTATTTGGCTAAGATTTATTTTTACGAGTAATCTCAAACATATAAATCATAGTGAAAAACGTCATAATCCTTTTTAGAGCATCCGTATTTTTTTCTGAATACACTTATAACCAGGCAGCGGTGGCATCTGTGATCTGTATTGAAGGAAGTTGAAACTGATGCATAGTATTCATGATTGAGAAACACGATGAACATGAAACGAAAGGAAAATTTTCAATGGCTTCCTAAAGAACTCCATCAACTGAAATATGAAACCACAAGTGTACCACAAGGTTCAGTTCGACTTGTCAAAAAGACACATGAAAGAAAAAGTTCAACTTGCTATTTGTTGATCACCAAAGGTGTCACGAGTTCGAACCCAGTACCACTAAAGACCCGTCGTGAAAGGGAGAGGTGCACGTTAAATCTGTAAAGAGCTCAAACGTCCTCTTGTTGGAATGGTGTGGTAGTTAAAAGAGGCCAGCTCAAGTATCGTCCTCGTTATCCATGGTTCAAAAAAATTACGAGGTCCGTCTCTAAAAGCCCTCGTGTAGCTGAACAGTGCGACGTTAATATTCACTCACTGGATCATGAATGCTCATTAAAACTACAATTACTTGAACAAAATATGACAGCTTTGCCAGCAAGTAACATTTCTGTAATATTAATGAAAAGTATCTTTGCTTTTCGTCCTTTATTAAAGTATTTCACTTGTCAATCATTTTAGTTCAGTTTTACTGGACTTTTTCTCAAATCATCAAAGAAAGAATGAACATTGCTTGAAAGCCGGTAAGTATACTTTCTCTTAATTAAATTATTCACTGGAATTTTTTTTTTCCAATTTGTATCGTGTAGAGTAAAATAATTATAAATGAATGATTGGGGTGACTGAGTTCCCCCGCACTACCATCAGCGTTGGTATCGAGTGCGCGCCTGCTCCCGGGTTAAAACATTTTGAAGTCTTCTCGCTTTAAATATTAAAAAGTAACACAATTATTCTTCATAGGAATTTTATATTCTTTTTCATTACTTAAAATTAATTCTAAATGCTAATTCTGTGATGCTTAAAATTACAGTTCTTTTAAACAGTTATTTACAATTATAGCATTTATCTAAAAAAATCATTTTACATTTTTGTATACAATGTCGTGCACGCAGTTTTACTCTCCTTACAGTTCAGCTATTATATCAAGAATAATGTTATATTTTTTAAAAATTAACTCGTGCGAAGAGCCGGTGTTTCAGCCAGGATACGTTTAATGTATTAGTACTGAAGAAGGTATTTTATAAATAATTTCTTAATACTAAATTAATCTAAGTTTAATAATTATCAGTGACTTCCATGGGCTTGTCTTGTAGAGCAAAGTTTTTCAAAGAAAGGATTAATATCAGATATTGACACTGAGTTATTTTTTTCTTTATTTAGCTGAGATCTATATTTTGTCTTCAAAGCAGCCACCGCAGAAAATCCTGTTTAACATAGGTAGGATTTTCAAAATGGTAATAGTATACGAAGTGCTTTTGTTTTCAGTGCAGAAATTATGATTGAAATTGGGTCGCCAGTATTGAAAGTTTGAGAAACACTGGTGTACTATAAAAATAATTATAAAAAAAGGATTGGGGTGACTCAATAACCCCGCTGGACCATTAGTATCGAGTGCGTGCCTGCTCATTGTTAAAACATGTTGAAGTCTTTTCTCGCTTTAAATATTAAAACTAATATAATTATTCTTCATCTGAATTTTATATTATTGTTCATTATTCAACATCAATTCTAAATGATAATTCGGTAAGGCTTAGAATTATAGTTCGCTTTAAACTAATTATAATTTGAGCAATCATTTAAAAATCATTTTACATTTTTGTAAACATTGTCGCGCACTTGGCCTCTCCTTACAAAATTCAGCGATTATTTTTTCAATAATGTTTTATTTTCTTATAAATGAACTCGTGCAAGCGGGTACTTCAGCCGGTATTCTTTTAATGTATCAGTGCTCCATAGTAGTTTATAACTAATTAATTAATACTAAATTAAGAACAAGTTTAATAAGTATTAACGACTTCCATGGGCTTGTCTTGCAAAGCAAAGTTTTTATAAGGAATGCTTATGATTAGAAATTGACCCTCTGAGTTCTTTTTCTATATTTAGCAGATATCTATATTTTGTCTTCTAAGCAGCCACCGTATTTTGCAATAAGTCCAATTTAAAAATTAAAGAAAGGAAAAATAACACACATAATAATTATCCTATTATTTTATTTATTTATTTATTACTTAAAAGTAGTATACAAAATTTAATACTTATGTTACTAATTTGTATGGTTTATAATTAAGATCGCCTTTTGTAGCTTTAGTATCAAAGTTCATTATTATTGCATTATGTGCATTATTAATGTATAAGGGGGCGCGATAAAAATTGTGATCGAAAAGTGGGGCGCCAGTATTGAAAGTTTGAGAAGCACTGACATACACAGTACCTGTATTCGGAAGTCCAATTGTAGCATCAGCCGGAGGCTGGATTTTAGATACTTCATTTTCAATAGTATTCCATCTCTTCCAAATAGTGTTTCGGATAGCAACTGTAAAACGTTTTGGCCGTAACATTTACTCCACAGGAAATAAATAATGAAAACATTTCTAAGTTACATAAAAAAAGATAGGCCTTGAAATCAGTCTTAATAAAATAACTATGACAGCTAAAAAAACTCTCATTCTAACAAAACAGAAATAATTTTAAAGGAGGTTAAATTTATAATAACAATTCTCACTGAAAGAATTGATTGTTCTCAAATATATTCTTAATTAATTAAACTTAAGAATGGGGAAAAATGTTTTAAAACAAATCTGATGTTCAGAAAAAATTAAATATCTTAAAAACTAATTGGTTATCAAATCTGAAATTTGGTGGATAGGCTATTAATTATAAGAGCCCCAAGAAATCGAGAAGTAGAAAAAAAAATCGACATTTTTGTCATTTGTAGGTTACGGGGTAAACATAAAAAACTTGAAGCAATATATAAGTGACCGAAAAATAAGACTAACTATTTTGAATATATATGATTACTTTGGCTTTTTCGTTTAATATTTATAGATATTCTAGTACTATGATTTATATTGCAAATGGCATATGCATTAAATATTTACGGAATAATTAAGAAGTAAATAAATCAGACTAACTCTATTTTTATTCATAACTTTAAAGCTATTTTTTACCTATAGACCCCAGTCCTATACATCTAAATACATTGGCATATTATTCAACTATTCTACCTAAGGAGGACTCAGCATTACGATTTCATGTGAGCTATGAGCATAGTTAATATCTGTAATTCAATTGTATGCATAATCATTGTGGAGTGAAGATGACTCACACACAGTGAATTATGTGATTCATGTGTAACTAAACTAAACATTGTATAAGTACTACGGATAACGAACTCTCTTACGATAATTAGCTAGACTCTCAAGTTCTGTATATATACAGTATATGTGTTCGCGAAACTTGTATCATTGTTGATAAATCTAATTTGTTCCTTTAAAAAAGGTGATCATTTTAAAATACATTCCATAACGAGAAATAATTACTTATATATGTGTAGTTTTATATAAAATAAATAGTATTATTAATTTGAAGTTTTCCGTTATTTTAGTCTAGAACTCTTACAATCAACTAGTATAAAATAAAAATTGCTTAAATAACCTTTTTATTCATTAACTGCAATAAGATTTAATAAGCAGATATATGAAAAATGATTGTACTGATCATTTATAGCAGCTATTGTGTTCTCATAGTTTTCATTTATTTAAAACATTAATTAAATTATTTTAATATACATAGATTAATAAAATAAAAATAAATTACAAATAAAATAATTATCATTATACTCATTAATGTGTTTACTACCTCAAAATTTACGTAATTTTGTTTCGATTGTTATTTAAATTAGTTCACGTCTATTTCCTTAATCTATCTAAATAAAATATAATTTAAAACGAAATGATGTATGTAATTTTCCTATAAGCTACCAATACAAATCAGTCAAAATGTGAGACTAATGGATATTTAATGAAATTACTCCCCTTATCTGACTCATTTCAATTCAATTGAATAGATACTGTTCTTGAAAGTCACAAGTCAAGTTTGATATTTATATATTAGACATATATTGAATACTAGTTTTGTCTACCAGATTATTTTCCATGAAACATTGAATGTGTCATAATGTGTATCAATGTTTTAAAAAAAAATTACTTTATATAATCATACTGCAGCACTTCATTTGTTCATAACTTAAAAAAATTATGTAAACAGGTTTTTGAGAAAATGATTCACTACTTTAATACCTAAGAATGTGTGGATGTGCATTATATATATATATATATATATATATTGTAGTTTACATTTTATCTCATATTTTAAATTGATATTTTTAAATTGCGATGGCGGAGAAAAACTTATTTTATATACCTTTCTTTCAGTATTTAAAAAATGTAGTAATATCATTTAAGGTAATTAATTGTACAATTCCTTATTAATACCTTTGACAATTTTTATGTATTGATTGAACTCTTAAAGAATTTATTTCTATCTTAAAAATCATTAATGTACTTTTTCTATCTGTTGCGGATATTGAACTAAAATCTCAAAACAAGATAGAGCTTGTGATTTATTTGCAATGAAAAGTTGTTTTTTTTAATTTTCTGCATAATTACAATTCCGCAGAAGAGATATTGAAACAAATATGGTTAAAGTGTTTCAGTAACAATGAATTATGTATGAAAAAAATTAGAAAAAACATTCATATTTTCAGTATTTTTTAAGTATTTTCATTTGACTCTAGGAAGCGGGAATTGTTTTCTTTAAAATATTTCAATACAATTCAAACATATATTATGGAAAAGTATCTGTTTTATATTGCACAATAGTCATGTTTCTGTAGTCCAAATACGAATTCTAATAACGTTATTGATGATTCTTAATTTGCGGTTGGTGAAATCTAAAATCTGTATTAATAGATTCGTTTCGCACTTAGCATTATCCTCCAGAATAGTGAACGTATACATGAGCAGATCCTGCAGTTGAATGCAGCATAATTAATGTACAGTGAAAATGATAGAAAATTATGATTCAAGAATCTATGAGTTAGATTTCCAATTCAAATCAGATACATTTGATTTAGCTTAGAATTGATTGAGAAATTCAAAGCTCTACATCAAAATCCCTTAAAACAAAATTATAATTTTTAATAAGGAAGTATAAAATGAATTATAATGATGTACGAAATATTCCCTTTAAATTTCAGAAGCATCCGCATAACTTTCATTATTATAATGTAATCTACATTTTCAAGGTTTAATAGTTAAGATGTGATATAAAAGTAAAATTAATGCATGTAATGCCATTTATAAGAGTAAAATAATGTACTTCTCCATATGCAAGATCAAATATTCGCAGAGGTTTTAAAATTGTTTCCAACTAATAAATCTCTCTCTCGGTCTGTCTCTATGTGTTAAATGTGACTTTGCGCTCGCGCCTAATAATATTCAATATTTCCCCATAAATAACTAAATGCAAAACCTCAGTCAAGAGTGAAAAAATTGAATGAAAAAAAATGAAAAATATATAATACATAGGTTTACAAAATAAAATGATTCAGCGATAAACAACACTTCGATGTATCAACTTTTCAATTTTTATCCTCATATTATTGGGCACAAATAATACAGGTAAAATTAATAATTTATGCTTGCACATGACCGCATCTTTTTTTAATAACTAAAAAATATATCTTCAGTCGGCAATATTTATAATGCTGCATCATCCATTTGCTTGTTTTTAAAATCTCAGTGATGTAATTTTTTAAAGTTTAGTATCCAAGTGTCAATTCAGTCTATGTGTAGAATTAATTTTTAAAAAAATTATAATTTTTTTCAATTGGGACTGTGAAGTTTCATTATACATTTATACATATATTTGATACATCGAACCTCGTTGATAGATAACTTATCAATATCCATGTGAATCATGTTATTGAATTAGTTATTTTAAATTTTAAAATATCTTATATTTATAAGTGATATTGATTGATTAAATATTAACGTCGCACTGTTCAGCTGCACGAGGGCTTTTGGCGACGGACAACGTAATTTTGAACCATTATCAAGTGACGTGGACGACACCTGAGCTGGCACCCCCTCTCCGAACTACCACACCAACGGGAGGACGTTTCAGCTCAAGACGGATTTAACGTGCATCTCTGCATACACAGGGGATCCTTAGTAGTACTGGGCCCGCAAGTCACGATCCGATACCTATACCACTCGGCTACCACGGCAACATTTATAAGTGAGTAAAAGTACACAATAAAAAAACGTAATGAGCATTTAATATTTTTTTATCATTGTAAACATCAACTATTATTCACTGAAAATTTGATGAGGTTTCAAATATTACGCATTTTTTATTAAATGAATCATACTACATTAAACCTTTAGATTTAGCATTTTATATTTTAAAAAAGGGCGTTTTTTAAGGCGGTGAAGACTCTACATAGTTTGGCGCAACTATGCTGAATCAACGTGTTTACAACATATGATCCTAGATTTAATATTGAATCATGTGTGGAAATTGATGTGGTTGGTCATGTGTCTGTGCATTATCAAAAATCGGGAGTATTGCGTATAACAGAAATAACCAGTTCAATAAGTTGCAATAGATATTTTTACACATACAATACATTTAGAATTATACATATAAATTAAATATCGAACTACATATAAATACACTGCTGGACAATTGCTAAGGACGGATAACACTATCATCCATAGCAACCACAAAATAAAAGGAAGCAAAATGTGGGAAATTAGAATAATTGCGGGATATTAGTAAGAAGATGTATGAGTATGCCATTTTTTTTCCACTTCTGTTCATCACGTGATAGCGTTCATAGGAGCTTTAAAGGTTTTGACGCGTGTGGACAGTTGTTGTTTCAAGTCAAAGTTTTACAGGAAAGATTTAATAGACGAACTTAAAATTTTTGGCATGTCTTCCAGACATCACATAGATGATTTTATGCGTGGCCGAATTATTGGAAAGATCGAAGAAGGGCGAAAAATAACAGATGTTGCCAGGGAGTTCGACATCGCTCACAGCGTTGTTTCAGGGCTGGGAAAGTCATTTAAAACTACTGGAATGTGTAGTAGACGGCACGGGGGAGGTCGTGTTAGAAGTACGATGCCTGCAGAAGACAGATATATCGTCCTATCAGCAAAAAGGAACAGGCGCACCACAGCTCAGCAGGTGGCAAATCAGTTTCTTGCTGCCTCAGGAAAGCAGATCTCCCGAAAAACTGTTGCCAGACGCTTGAGGGGAGGAGGACTATACGCACGCACACCTGTTGTGTGTGTCCCATTGACCAGACAGCACCGTACTGCCCGTTTGCAATGGTGTCGTGAGCATCACAATTGGACTGAACAGGACTGGGCCTACGTATTATTCTCAGATGAGAGTAGGTTCAGTCTGTAATCGGATTGTAGACGCCAACTGATCTGGCGCGAGAGTGGTACTGCTTATCGTCCAGAAAATATCCAGGAAAAGGACCGATATTCGACATGCAGTATCATGGTATGGGCCGGCATCATGATCAATGGCCGCACGCGCCTACATGTGGTTGCGAATGGGACTATGACGGGACAACGATACATTAATGAAGTTCTACTTCCTCATGTTCGTCTTTTTCGTGGTGCTGTCGGTAATAAATTTGTTTTTATGGACGACAACGCAACATGCCATCGAACACTCGCTGTTCAGGATTGTTTAGTGAGCAAGGTTATTCTACGTCTCGTATGGTCAGCGCGTTCTCCAGATCTAAACCCCATTGAAAATGTGTGGGATGCTTTGGGGAGGCAAGTTGCTTGTCGAAACTATCCTCCGACAAACAAAAACACCCTCATCCTTGCACTCACAGAGGAATGGGATAAATTGCCTCAACAGCTGCTGGATAATGTTGTGCAAAGTATGGTACGACGTGTGGAATGTTGCATGACACTCCACGGTGGACATATCTCGTACTGATACCTTTCTTTAAGGTGCCTGCTGTCTTTTAGATGCATTGTTCCATTTCTCCGTACGCAGATCAAATGAACATTTTTTCTTTCAGATGTTTCACAGCTTTTGTACTTTCCAGAACAATAAATATTCTTTATTCTAATGCTGAACAGTGTGGCAACTCTATTTTATCCTACTAGGCCTCATGTCTCGCTTAATGTTATGCTACATAGCAATTTGTGATCCGTCATTAGCAATTGTCCAGCAGTGTATTAACATAACCACTGTGTATATAGAAACTAAGATAACTTTAAATTTATATATTTTTTTAGTAGTTTTCAGTGAAATTTTGGAAAAAAAAATGAAAAAGGCATGTTAATTAAAGTTTATCATCCCCTTGAGCAGTATATGTCAATGTATTGTAATAACAGAAAGTTTTAGGTGATTATATTTGATGAAAAAAACAGTAATTTCTTTTATATTCATAAATTTATATTATTAATATATATTAAAGTTGAATATGAAATATTTAATATAATTGAATAATAGTTAAAATTTTGCTTGAAAAATACTGATTTATCGATTTGCTGTAATGTTAAAATATCACACTAATTGGGGGGAGTGCAAGCCTCCCCACCAAAAAAACAAAATGAAGAACACTTTGAGCGATACCCAGGCATGGGCATGAAATGGAGAATACAGATGTATACTAAACATAATGCAGAAAATAGAAATAAATATCTATTGTATGTATGTGAAGGTAATTATTTTTTGAATTATGCAAATAACATAAAGTCAAGCTTCAGGACAGTGATTTAAATACATGTAAAGGGTAAAAAAAAGAAATCATGTATCAGTGTGAACAAGTGTTAGAAGTTAACTTCTTTGGCTTACATGTATTGAATTGTATAAAAAATTTTATTTTGAAAATAATATTATATTTAATTAACACAAATTCATTATCATCATTATTATTTCAAACTGTATTTTAAAAAAATAATTAGGATGGAAAAGGTATATATATAGACAAAATTTTCATTTTCAATACATAATACTAAAAAAAAATTTTATTGTATGTATTTTGAGAAAAGTATCATCATTATTTGTTTATTACCATTATGCTTATGAGTGCTTCAGTAAATACTTTTGTTTAAAAAGGCTTGTGATAACTAAAGTAAGAAATGTAGGTTTTGCACTCAATATCGCTTAAGTATCTCGAAAAGACTGCATCAATCGTAGTATTTGATTTTGTAGTTGATATCATTATGTTGTTTTGTAGAGATGCGGTGAAATTTTCTTTTAAAAATTCAATCAATTGTAGAGATTTGCCTAAAGTAAAATTGACATTAAAATCTCCAATTCAAATCATAGATATTTTATCATAATTTTTATTAAGTAAAGCAGAACATCTTGGTGTGTATGGTAATAATGATCGATGAAGGAACTCAATGTCATCCAACTTTTTGTTCGGAGTAATATATAAAGCTATAATTATAATTTTTGTCCATTATCTATTACGCATTCAGCCAAGCACAAATCCCTCACTGAAGATTGTAAAGTACCACAAATATCGAATTGACTGACAGAACATTTCATGGATGGAGTTATAATGTTAACAGTATCGCTAGAACTTTGATATATCGCAACTCCTCCTGCTGTCGTATTTGGTCGTTTTTTCTTCACAATGCAGTTGAAATTTGGAATAGATATATCACTTTCATTGGCCAGCCAAGTTTCTGATAAAACTAAAATATTTGAATTTCTCATTAATGAATCTTGTAAGTCTACAGCGTGAGCTGTAAGACTTTGGCAATTAAAAGTAAAAATCGATAAACTTTGTCTGTTCGTTGTGAAATTTATCAAATCTTCATTGATAGTTTGTAGTTTGTTCAATGAAAAAGTCGCTTAAACTATATATGATTTAAAAATTCACTTCTTAAACTGGATTTAGAAATTCCATTCGATTGAAAATTTAGTAAACACAATCTTTTATTGCCAAACTAGTGGAAGAAATGTTATGTTGCTACTAAATTTTAAAACAATAGATTGATTGTATTATTCCCGTAAAAGAATTTTAAAACAGTATATCCAACAAACTCACCTTAAACTAAATTTTGACAGATTTTGAACCATTTAAATGCCTACTTCAGGTACATTAAAGACTCACTTCCGACTTTTTTTTAATTCATAAAATGAATTATATTTTGACTTCTAGGTAACGTAAAAGCAAAACAAAGTATGCATCGCAAAGCTAAAAGAGAAAAGGCTTGTTAAAGCTGCTGTTGAATGAAGAGAGGAGGGGGGGAGCTAGCTCAGGGTTAATAGACGGAAAACACAAAATAAATTTTAAAAGCAGTAATTCTTAATCTATTTATTCAATCTTTGAACAGATTACGGACAATACTATTCTACATATGGAAAAAAAGTTTCGTTAGACTATTTTTATAAATAATGAAGTTATTAAATACTTAATTAAAAATCTTGAGTATTTTTTGAAAAATCGCAAAAAAAAAAAAAGATTTCGTCATTTTTTTTTATTTTTATAACTGATTCTAAATGAGTAAAGCATGAACTTGTTTAGAAAAAAATATCAATTCATTAACTCGAAAGGAAACTTAAAGGGGATAATTTAGAAACCCTTTTTATAAAATCATATCAATTTTGACTCATTTTAAAAAAAATAGTAAAAAATAGAAAATATCATTATTTTGTTAAAAATAATGATATTATACACCATATCGTGGTGAAAAGAATGATCTTTCCGATTCTGTAATTATTTTTTGTCCGAGATAGATAGTATGAATTAGATAAGGTTTTTTAAAACGAGGGGAAAATTCGGAACTTCATTCAATTCTACCTTACATTCATCGCTAACTGTAACTGGTAACGCGTCACTCGTAACGGAAATTTATCCCTACCGTGCTATAAGAAGTTACCTTAAAGAAAACTAATTGTTCGGAAATGATACAGGTTAGGACGTGTGGTCCCCATCCCATCTTTCAAACTGCTAAAACTACGGCACACCTATTTAACATGACTATAAAGACGTTATTGATGAGACTTTGAGAATTATGTTCCACTTTTGATAAAGTGTGATTTCCATGATTTGGAAAGAAACAAATAGCATTGGTCAGCAGCAATGAGTCATTCAAAAGTGTTCAGAAAATAATCACCATGATAGTGATCAGGAGAGCATTCTGGGTACTCCATATGCTGTATTGGATTAGCTTCAATAAAGATCTTATCAAGAGGATCTGTTTGATTTCTGACATTATCCAGTGTTAAAAGCAGGAAATTACCAGTGGTTAAAACGCAAGGTAAAACATGGGGTCTCAAGATCTCGTCTGCATATCTTTGAGCCGTCAAATTCTCAATATGAATGATGTGCAGGGCAGTACGTCCACACGTATGCTGACTCCAGCGTCTACCACCAAATTACCCCGTCTCTTATGTGATATTTTGGCATATATATATATATATATATATATATATATATATATATATATATATGCTCATGTCCATAAATTAAGGATAATTCAGAATCACACAGAAATTGAACCCTAAAATAAAAATTTCACGTGTAGAATTATCACACACATCTTGAAGAAAAATAGGCAAATTACAGGAAAACACCAGATGGTGCGGATAGTACGTCACAATGACGAGAGTGTAAGAGAGGGGTATCTAAGGAATTGTGGCAAAGAAGTAAAATTGTTCACAAGCACTTTAAAAACTTTTCAGTGCAATAACCGCATAGTTATGGCACAGAGGAAGTATTTGGATGATTTTTTTACGTGGTAGAATTATTGGACGACTGGAATGTGGACGTACCTAGCTGAAAGTATCCGAGAAACTTGGAATCGCCCAGAGTCTCATCTTCAGGCTTCGGCAACAATTCCAAGATGATGGCTGTGTGAGTAGATGTTACAGCGCAGGTCGCTCCTGAATTACAACGCCGAATGTGGACCGGTATTTGGCAGTTACTGCCGAAAGAAACAGACGGAGTACAACATCAGACCTGTCTCGTCAGCTCTTTTCAGCTCCAGTACGACAGTTTCAAGGCAGACTGTGTACAGACGCTTAGGGCACATTCGTCTACATGCCCGTTGGCCTGTCAGATGTGTTCCACTTACCGCAACTCACTGTCGCCTGCGATTAACCTGGAGTAGAGAGCACGCATTGTGGACATCACAAAAGTGGTTTTGTGTGATGTTTTCCGACGAGTCCATGTTTTGTTTGTAGTCTGATTCTCTCCGGACTTTAATATGGAGAGCGCCAAGTACCCGTTACCACCAAGAGAACACCTTTGAACGGCACCGTTACGGTGGTGCTGGATGGCTCGTTTGGGGAGGAATTATTCTTGGTTCCAGAACTGACCTGCATGTTCAGAGTGTAACGATGACATGCCACATCTATCGGGATGTCATTCTGGAACAACATGTACGTTAGTTTTGGGGTGCCATAGGTGCTGAATTTCTGTTTATGGATCACAACGCCCGTTCTCTCGGTGCAAACATTGTAGACGAATGTATTCATTTGGATGATATCACACATATGGATTGGCCAGCGTACTCACCGGACTTTAATCCAATAGAGCATGTGTGAGATATGCTTGACAGAGGAATTGCAGCCCGTCAACCCCCTCCCACCTGTCTACCGGAATTTCGGAGGGCATTGCTTGATGAGTGGTGAAATATTCCCCAAAATCAGATTGATAATTTGATACTCAGCATCCCTAGGCGTTGTAAGGCCTGTATTGCATCGTCCAGGAGATATACTCCGTATTAACCATCGTACTAACCATGTTAATTTTTGTAAATAGTCTCTTTTTTGAAATGTACTCCAGGGAGTAAAAATCGCAATTTTATTAATTATGTCAAACATATGGCATACTTTTTGCTCTGTATCTTTTGTTTAATAAATAGACTTTACAAATAAGTCAAATTTGTTTTGCTTCTGTCTCTTTCTTTGCCGGATCTTCATTAACCTTAATTTATGGACATGAATATGTATATATATATATATATATATATATATATACGTAATATGATTCTATATAACTTAAAAATGTTACCAATTAAACTACTGAAGCACATTCTCCTTCAAGACGAAAATCCAAGAGAAACATCGCCAGAAACTTGGAAAAGAAGGTACTGTCTATACAACAAGGAAATATTATTAATGTTTTGTAATGCATTATACGAAAATTCTTATTTCCTAGGAAAAGTATAGGGTCATTTGTGAAGATAGCCAGAAGGTTTCTTGAAATGTAAAAAGTAGTGACTGGGTGATAAATAACCATGGTTATTTGATGTTTTTTACATACATATCTCAATCCCTGATTCTGTTTTAAATATAATTTTATGTTAAGGGGACTTGGCACCCTTTGAGCAAACTTCTTTATTTACGTATTTAAAAATTATATTTTAACATTTTATACAATGTTTCTATTCAAGAAAATGTTACCAGATGAAAATTTTCATATATTATTCACACAATTTTAAAAATTTAAATTTTTTGAAGAAAATTGGGAAAATTTTAAAATCTTACTCCTTTTGTAAAAATTAATTTTTGACCTGAAATTTTTATAATATTCTTATGGATGTTCTTAACAACTTTAGGGATCGATTTTAGAATAACTTCATTCGTTTTTGAGAAAAAAAATAAAATGTTGATATACAGGCTAAAAATCAACGAAAAAGCCAACATGTCTTACATTTTATTTTTTTTTTAAAAAAGTATTCAGTTTATAACAAAACGGATCCCTAATTTTATTACATGCTTTATTCTTAACACGCAGGGAAAAAATTGAAGTAATTGGTAAATAATTGTCGAAGGA
The DNA here is from genome assembly GCA_019973935.1 of Trichonephila clavipes. NCBI lineage: Eukaryota > Metazoa > Arthropoda > Arachnida > Araneae > Nephilidae > Trichonephila > Trichonephila clavipes. Next base: position 467,139 of record BMAU01005003.1, on the reverse strand, counting down.
GTAGCATTTTGAATGCACTAAGGTTTCGAAAAACACAAACTGAGAAAAACCACTTTAAAGTTTATAATTCTGAAAAAATAATTATTATAAGCTTAATTAAACTTAAAATACCACTTTAAGATATTACTTATACGTTTTTCTTTAAAATAATTGTATTTTCATATGTTTTCAACCCACTCATTTTTATAAATGTTCAACTTTTAGAGAGTACTAATTGCACAAGAAAACTCAAGAAAAACTTAAAAAAATTTTTTTTTTCTCTCACGACAGAAATTTTAGCTGTTTTTCTTCTTATAATACTAAAGTATTACATTTTCATGAAAAATATATCAGGAATAAGAACTGAAATTATAAAATTATTAATATATAAAATGCCTTAATTTAAAAATTTTACATGCTCACATTTCACAAGGAAGAAAAATTACATTATTGTATTGCCTCGGAAATATTCTGCTTTTAATACCACACATTCTTTTTTATAGTTATTATTTCTATTTATAAAATAGATTTTTTTTATCATAACGCATTTTTTAGCTTTTTTTCTAAAAACGGGGTGTGGCTGAATTGCCTAATTTGTTTTCAAATGAAGTTTTATTCAACTTCTAACTTTCCGACATGCACAAGTGATATATCAATCGAAACATAATAATGCAAAGAATAAGATTAAATGAAAATAAAAAAAAACGATAGGTTTGTGATTTTTAGGGTACCAAGTCCTCTTAAGTATATTTTAATGTCAAATATACGCAATAAAATGATTAAATTATCTTCAAACGTATGTAAAGGGTGTTTATTTTAGAGGTATAGAACTTTAAATTGCAATAAAACAACGATGTATTATTCGATTGACATGAATTTTTTTTTTATTCGAAAGATAATCTTGTGGCGTTACATTATAAATATGATTTATAGCATATGACTGCCACGGCTAGCTCGGATGTAATCCAATCTGGACGTCCAATTTTCGATGACTTTTTCCAACATTTGGGGCCATATATCGGCAATAAAACGGCGGATGTTGTCTTCAAATTGGTCAAGCGTTTGTGGTTTATCCGCATAGACCAATGACATTACATAGCCCCACAGAAAATAGTCTAGCGGTGTTAAATTATAAGATCTTGGAGGCCAATTCACAGGTCCAAAACGTGAAATTAGGCGGTCACCAAACGTGTCTTTCAATAAATCGATTGTGACACGAGCTGTGTGAAATGTTGCGCCGTCTCGTTGGAACCACAGCTCCTGGATATCATGATTGTTCAATTCAGGAATGAAAAAAGTTAGTAACATGGCTCTATACAGATCACCATTGACTGTAACTTTGTGTCCTTCATCGTTTTTGAAGAAGGATTCCACCAGCCCATAAAACGCACCAAACAGTCAGTTTTTCTGGATGTAACGGTGTTTTGACATACACTTGGGGATTAGCCTCACTCCAAATGCGGCAGTTTTGTTTGTTGACGCAGCCATTCAACCAGAAGTGCGCTTCATCGCTAAACAAAATTCGCTTATTAAAATCGGGAACAACGGCAATCTCGTTTTGGGCCCATTCGACGAATCTACGCCTTACTTGATGATCGTTTTGATGAATTGCCAAACCAAACTGAGAATAAATCACTTGACAGCTGTTAAATCGGTCGCCATCTTGGAAAGTAATGCCAACTTAAACTTCTATACCTGGAAATATACACTCTTTATGAGGAGATGCATCAGGGAGATACCATGTGCCTATGAAAGGAACTTTTTGAAGCACTCCTCGTGGACAGATACCCTTACCTTTTGAAGCCATTACATTTAAGCATTATCATATGTTTTATAGAAGTCTAATAATTATAGGATTAACATCTTAATGGACAAGAGGGGGAGATAAAACTGCACCATGGTGCAGCATTTGTCCACACATTACTTCAGACATCTCTTTGTCCCTTCTTTGCCTGTGACGTACTAGGAGTATAATTTATTTTGGAACATCTACCCATCATACATCATCATTTTTTGCTCTCTTTAGTACGTTCATAGACTCCCTACAGTTCTGTTCTGTGACAAATATGAATTCCTCGAAACGAAGCAAACATAGTGCTGGTTTCAAAATCAAAGTTATTCGATTTGTAAAATTAATTCGAAATTGTGTGCCGAAAAAATGTTTGATATTGGCGAAAAATTCATCTACGAGTAAAAGGAAGATGGAATGACAGTCTTTAATATTTTGAAGAATACAGGTCTTTTGCGCTGAAGAGTAACAAAATGGTTCACCATATAAGAAAGTTTTGCAAACATGGTTGTATAAAGTAGCTAGAACGCATTAACTTAAACAAGACGCCGTGTACTTTTATCCATCTTAACTTTGGCAAAAAGAAGAGAAATGAAATTGAAAATTTTAAATCAACCTTGAGTTGGACGCCAATTTAAGAAACTTAATAACTTAGTACGAACAAGTTTCAAAAGTGACTCCTAAACATATAGGCAACAGATTAGTAGACTTCAAGATGTATGTCATCGACATTCGAAGGTAAAAACTGTATTTACTGTCGCGTATATTAAAAGTATACATGAGCTCCAGTAATGAGTCTGATCTAATAGAAAATGAAACAATTAATTTGAAATAAAAAATGAAAATAGTTCACGTAAGAAACAATGAGTCATTAAAAATCTCACTTCACACTAAGTTCTTTCCTGCTTAGTGATCAATACAAAATAAAAACCAATGGTTATTTTTAAAACAAAAATGATGCCGAAATCTAATTTAACGAATGATGGTTTGTTCATATGCAAGGAAGGTTTAATGGAAAATGTTCAAGTGCCCTAGAGAATACAGATATGTGATATGTTCAGATCTCATCAAACAGATAATACAAAGAAATTACTGATATAATTCAAAACAGACATGTCAGTGCTTCAAGGTGGATTATAATTATTTTAGCATTTAGATGTGTATACCAATAAACCATTCAAAGAAAATTTAAAACATCATTGGAATACATGGGTTGTAGCAATCGAAAACATTTAAAATGGATACCAATGGTCTCCATATTACCATTACGTAACACTATATATATATATATATATATATATATATATATAATCCAAAACATAAAAATACACAGATAGTTAGAACCTAAGATAAGTATACGAAATAGGCACAGTAGTACAGTAACAAACTCCTGGCCTTAGGAACCAAGATTGCAGGTTTAATCAAGTTTCAGGGCTAGTCAACCTTCACCTGTAATTTGTCATACTACGTACCAAGAGGAATGGAAAGAATAAAATTTGGAGGAATTTAACCCTCTAACTGGATACCTTCCTCCTGAAAAGTTATTCCGAAAACGTTTTACTCTTATATTGCTATTCCCTTCAAAAATGCAACAGACTTCAATTCTTTCCCCCTTTTAAAACTTGGGAGGTCGAAAGGGGACAACTTTATGACTTGGTTCGTCGTCTTTAATCAGTAAGAACCAGGATAGCAATCGTTTACAGCTAGCTGTTGTTGCCTTGGGCAATCTTGTATGAAACCCGTAGTTCCACTCTGTCGTTTTCCCCATAGATTCAGTCACAGTAAAATTAAATTAAAATGCAGGGTAAAAAAAACATGAAATAAATGACGTGTTCAAAGTTGAAAAATAGTTATATTTTCTTCAAACAAAATTTATTTTTCTGTCATTTTTTAAAAATTAAAAAAAAATATTTTGGTATTGCGATTTGAACTAAAAAAAGCATCCTGTTTTCATTTTTTGAATATGAGAGTAAGAAAACGCGCTCATTTTCCTGTTTTTAAAAAAAGTTATGAGGTAAATAGAGTAAAGGCCCTATCTTTTTTTTTAAACAATAAGACAATTAATGGGGCATATATTTATGAAATAAAACAGATATTTTTCTATTCAATTATATTTTTAATTTAGAATAACATAAAAAATGATTTCAATATACTTTTAATTTATTTAAATTTAAATCATATAAATGATATTTTTATGTTAACTGAATATTTTTAGGAAAAAATCTAAATTTTCATGCCTAGTGCTCTCCTTTTCGAACTCCTTGTATTAAATAAAAATATCTTTTCTACATCGGCATTTGTGATGGACATAACACACATTCAGTCAATAATTTTTAATTTTAATGGGGGATATACTTCTTCAAATGCGCATGACAGTACTTCTAACCATTTTCTACTCAAGTTAAATTTCTTATATTTCTGTTTCTTTTATTACAAGGAAAAATGTCACAATTCGATAACTACATTTTCACACAATTCAGTCATTACAAATTCTATTGTGAGAAAAGTTCTCCCTAATTAATCTTGTCATTCAAAACAGTACACTTAAAACAATTTTGTTCAGTGAAGTTAACCGACAGTTCCACAATGTATTCATACCAAATTTTAAAAACAAATTTAACACTTGGAAATGTATCCTGTATTAAATTTTTCAGTATACACAAATATTTCCTGCTGTAGGGAAGATATAGTATGAGATGTGGTGTGCGGTTGTGAAAGAATGTTTTCGTACGTGTAGACTATTTTTTAAAATTTAAATATCACTGAAGCTGATCATATAACTGCAAATGAGCCTTATTTTAATGTGTGCTGGTATCAAAGTAAAACACTTTACAATATTAAACAGCCTATGGGTTTATACTCAATATCAAACTATTCGCAAAATGGCTTACAACTTCTATTCAAATTGTAAAAAAACTGAAATATAAATATATCTTACTGCAGTCAAAAATATTCATAATATGTAAGTATCCTGTTTCTCCACTTATTTCTGTTTATTTTAAATACTGTAGCTGAATGCACTTTTTTATATTTATAAACGAGGCATAACAGCTCACACAGTCGTAAAAATGTCCCTATCATTTTTACATATACTACTATAAAACGTATATGGATTGTAAGATCAGTTGTAAAATCCTAAAAGCTTTTAGAGGAGCTAAAAACATGTAATTTTGGATTGTTCAAATTTTTAATATAATACACAAATATACATGTTATTAAGCAAATACATTTGAAAAATCTAACTTCCTTCTGAAATAAACGTAATTGAAAGAAAAATGTTTAATTGCAAATGAGTGGAAATACATGTTTACATAAGGGGTATCCCCAAAGTGAGGTAAGCCTCAAACTTAAGACTCAAACTCAGAAGCACAACAATCCATGAGGGCCAGGAACTACTGTGCCCATCATAATACACGTGACCATTGGACGCTGAGGTGCAGGAACAGATGTCCCGATTTGGTGGTCTGTCTGAAGAGAGACCTTCAGTGATTAAGACCCGAAGCAAGCTTGGTACTCATTTATCGACCCAATGTAGCGGCGATGAAAGGCAGAGTCGACCTTGCGCAGCCCGTTAAGAGAACCCCAGACCTGTGGTGGGGAAGCACGATACACTACCACTCGATCTTATTCGGTGAAAAATAAAATTTAATGTTAGAATCTTATATAATCCCTAATGAATGAGGGAGTCCAAACTTTTTTTTCATGTAAACTATTTAGACGGAAATGGTTAGTTATGAACATTTCACAAGTTGCATAAATTAAAATTAACCGTTATAATTAAAATAAATTTTTAAGGGTGCAAAAGGTGTATTTCGGCTGCACGAATTAATTTTAAAAGGAATACGGTTACGAAAAAGTAGTACAAATCTATCTAAATTAGGGTTGGTGTCCTTACATATTGTCAAACACAACAATGCATTGGAAGCCAATTCCACAATTCGTTGTTATAAAAATGTATGGAAAATTACAAGATTTATTTTTGCATATGTAATTTATATATATATATAATTTTTCCTGGGAACTTTAAAAGCTAGAGCGGCATCCATCAAAACCGTGTTTCTCTCTCTGTTTTTCCAGATCGCCCCTGACTAAGCCGGCTCTGCCATAGTAATTGAAAATGCCGGATTTTGTTTGTCAAGATCATTTTATAGCAGACTGCATTGCTCATGTATTTTAGATGGTCGTTTTATATTTTCTACATCAATATCTTAATGTCTGAATTTAAAATTACATAAAATTCTTGACATTCGCGTCAATGACCATGATAATTTTTATTAGTATATGAATGTGCCATCAAACGATTACATGACTAATATTAACATATTATTTTAACCATTTAATTAATATTAAGTGTAACATAACGCAGACAAATTTTCTGAACTTTAAAATAAATATTTCGAAAACTACTTCAGATAAACTCAAAAATTTTCATTCCTACGCTTTAGCTTCTCAGTTTTGCTTCTACGTAAGAATTTATTGTAAGTGTATATTCATCAATTTTTCTAGTATATTTTTTGCTCTTAGCATGCGGTTTTCAACTGAATTGTATGAAATCTTCGAAATATATATTAAATGAATGATTGAATATTAACGTCGCACTGTTCAGCTACACGAGGGCTTTTGGCGACGGACCACGTATTTTTGAACCATGGTCAATTGACGTGGACGACACCTGAGCTGGCACCTCTCTCTCCTAACTACTACACCACACCAACGGGAGGACGTTTCAGCTCTCGACAGATTTAACGTGCATCGCCGCCCTACACGGAGGGTCTTTAGTGGTACTAGGCTCGAACTCGTGACAAAGCAAGCCACATTCCAATACCTATACCACTCGGCTACCGCGGCCGAAATATATTAAAAGATACCTAAGAAGCTATATAACAAAATTTGAAATTTTTTTATACTCAAACAATTGCTAAAACTTATGGTAAATAATTTTTAACTGCGTGATGCATTTTTTTTTCGAAATTTCAAATGGAATTTCTAACATAAAATTTCTAGCTTTATAAGGTCGAGATTTCAAAAAAAATATCCAGATTTTAATTACTTATTCAGTTAGCCTTTAAAAAAGAAAAATGTTGAGGTATTTTGTATAAATAGATATTTTTGAACAATATATAATTCGAATGTTTTTCAATAGCTCGAATTTAAAATTAATTTTTATGTTTATTTATATGCATAAATGTCTACTGTAAATTTTTCCGTATATTTTTGATTACCATTTATTCAAACATTAAAGTTATAAAAAAAATGTGTGAAAATCTTCATTCATGTTGTCTTTGATTTAAACTGAAGTTCAAACTCTTTTAAAATTCAAATATAATTCGGTGTATTTTAACAATATATAACCAGGCACACACACACACACTGTACTTAAACTTCCCTGAACACTTAGGCTTTGAAATCTAAAAAAAAAAAAAAAAACTACTAAATCTTAATTAGTTTTTTTTTTCGTTATTATTTTTATCAAAGTGTAAGAAAAAGTTTCAAATGATTTGATGAAGTTTAAATTTATTCATTTTTAGTGGTTGGAAAATTCAAAAGGTTCCAAATTTTAAAGAGTTTGGTGTTTTATTAATTTTTTCGGTATCTTATAATAAAATAATCATGTTTCAAAAACTAAAATCTTTGATTAAAATAAGAAAAATGAAGAGTAAGAATATACTTAAAAAAAGATAATTTGTCTAACTATATAAAATAGCAGATTGCACTGACACGCCCCAACTTGTTACAGTTTCAAATTAATATGAAACCAAAAGGGAATTGTAACATATTTTACTTATGCGTTGGGACTTTACAAAACTTTAAAAAAACGAGGTAACAAATTAACACTTCCTGGGATCTAAAGAAATTTCCCCTCGATTTTTTACGATTGCCGAAGGGTCAAAACACGGGGTTCCCTGCGAGCCATAAAACTCCTGCTGTGTTGCTTCCTCCGTCCCTCATTATCTTTCAAGTTGTTAAACCTTAAAAGGGGGAAAGGATTTCAGAAAAGTGCGGCTAATGTGCTTTTGAAAACGTTACTTGAAGGCAGAAAAATCCGTGCAGTCCATTTTCGAAGCATCTTTACATTGACGGAATTTTCCGTGCTATCCGGTTAGAGGGTTAAACATTATAATAAAATCCCTAAACTAATAAAATATAATTATAAAATTACAGCCTACTAGTATTCACAAAATAGATTTAGATTCGATGTAAAACGTAGATATTGAGACTTAGGTCGAAAGTGCATCAACTAGTTATGTTTCCCGCCAAATACAAGAGAAGAAAAACAGTTCCGCATAAAGTTAAACTATGGTAGAATAATATAAAATTTATATATATACTAGAGGACCCGATAGACGTTGTCATGCGCACACATCTTAAATTCAAAAATTTCAAATTTTGATGAATAAGCTTTAAATATCTGGACCATTTTGAGTAAAATTTGAGTAAAAGTGAGTAAAATTTCAAACACTAATTATATCTGAATGTAATAATTTAATTAACTCACGATTTACTTCAACAAAAAAATAACAGGAAGTGACAAAATATTTTCCTGAAATGATCACAGCACCAACCGTCGGGACCAACTTGAATTATAATAAAAGATTTTGATACCGCGATCGTAGCGCAGTCTGCCGGATCCAAAGTAAAACATTCCAACATCAACACTTTATAAATAAAAAAATAATTAAATAAACATTCCTAAACCGAATCATAAATTTAAACCATTCTCGAGTCCACTGGAACAGACAAAAACTTTCATCAAAATCGGTCTAGCCGTTTAGGAGGAGTTCAGTTACATTCACACTCACAGAAGAATTACATATATAAAGATTATTTGAAAAGGTATTAATTAAAAAAGCTAAAAAGCGTGTGTGTGAATCGTCTGCATTTTCGTAACAATGAAGACCGGGTTTGGCCAGTTTGTCTGAAAATCAACTTTCGACGCCAATTTACGTCTTTTTCAATTCCTACTATTAGCTCACGATATCTATACAAATTTTATTTGCTTGGAATTTTCAATCGTTAATAAAATACATTTTAACGCGCTCAATTGAGCTGAAAGGTAATGTACATGATTATTTTGGATGACAGTACAATAATTTAATTATAATTAAAAAAAAATAATAGATTAAAACTAATTATTTGAAAATTTACAAATACAGCCACGTTGGCGACGTCAAAATTTGAAAAAGGTTTTTTTTCTCATGTGTTAAAGCACTCAGTTGAAAGGATGCACGATTATATGCACGATTGTTTTGGATGACAATTCGATACTTTAATGATAATTAATAAAAATTAACTACCACTTAATGTTGTGATTCTGTTATATGCATATACATATTTATATTAATTGCAACTATTTAATAAAATTTAGCTAAAATAAATTTTTTTCTTGGTTGATCTAAGTAGGAATTGATTATTTTTTTATATTACTTGTTTATATATATATATATATATATATAACAATAGCGTTGTTACAACAATACAGGTGATTGTTGAGTTGTATTGTGTATAAATGTTTTTAATTAATATCTTTTTAACTAATTGCGATATCGGACCGAACTGGGAATCTAAACCATTCTCAAATATACTTGAACCCAGAAAAAAAAAATCATCGAAATCGGTCCAGCAGTTTAAGGGGAGTTTAGTGGCAAACACACTCACTGATGATTTTTATATATAAATATATACTTTTAAAAAATCATAAATATATATTGATATAAATATGAGTGTAAAAAATAAATGAATCACAGAAATATTTAAATAATATTATTGAATTATTAAACATGTGGCGCCATCTATTTAATAATTGTAAAAGTAGCTAAAAAAATGTCAATAATTTATTAATGCAAATTATATAACATTAAGAACTATTATAAATATAATTGTAAAGAAAGTTAGCAGGATATCCATGTCCTATACATTGTTTGATAAAGTTATTAATGTTAAAATAAATATTAGCTTTATCACTAACTAAAACATTATTACGATATATATGGTTAAAAATAATATTTCTATATATAGATATTGATAAATTTGAATTCCAGTAAGGCACTTTAAGAATGTTAAAATTAAAGGCATCTCTTTTATCATAAATATTACTATGTAATTTCAAATCCTTAATATACAATGTTACATTTAAGTAATTAGTTTTAATTGAATTATTATTAATTTTAACTAAGTTTAGGTAAGCCGAATAAAAATTAGTATTCGGATTTAAATTATCATTTTCAATAAACATAATTAAAACATCAATATATCTAAAAATGTACTAGTCATTATTAATAATATAATTATATTCATAAAAGTGTTAATATAAAATAGCCAAACTATTGCTTGCCGGGCCTTCTTTTGGCAGTCCTTTGTATTGTTTATATAATGAACCATTAAAGTTAATGTAAATTTCTTTTAAGTCAAAATCTATGAGAGTTTTAAATTTGTTAAAATTAATATTATGATTATAAATAATGTGGTTTCTAAAATTACTTTAACAATATCATTGATATCAATGGAATTGAAAATATCTTCAAAGTCATAACTATGAACTGAATAAGTATTTTTATTTTTGAAAAAATCTATATCTTTTTTTACTACTTTTAATTATAACTTTATTACATTGCTGATGAATAAAGTTTTGTATAATATTATGAAGTAGTTTGCCTGCAGCGGTAATATATGTTTTAAAACCATTTGTCACAGTTCTAAATTTAACAGTTCTTTATTTAATTTTGGTGTTAAAAATATATATGGATACTTAATTTTAGGAACACAAGAACCTAATTTTTTTTTATAAAAGGATTAATACGATTACTAATTTCATTATGTGACAAATCTATTTTTTTAAAAGATTCATTATTTAAAAAGTGTTCATTAAGCATATTATAATAAAAATACTTACAAATCATAGCATATATAGGTACCAGTTACTTTATCAATGTAAACTATAATAAAATTCGTTTGTAAATCATAAATTTCCTGCTGTATATCTTTAAAAATAAATTCACACTGAGAATGGCGGCTAAATTTCATAAGTTCTTTTAAAATATTGTACTTATACTCATCAAATGCCTCTACAGGTAGTCCTTATTTAATAAAATTATCAATATCTTTATTAATTTGTGTTTTAACAGTATTGTTGTTATTAGAAACAGTTATTCTGAAACTAGAGCCTTTACTCATTATATCCCTTAAAATTTTGTCATTGATTATGTCTAAGTTGCCAATAACTACATGTTTATGATGACCGTCAATAAAATCATTATAGTTTATATATATATATACAGGGTGGGCAAAAAGTCCGTAAAAATTTTAAAGATTCATAAAATCCGGAGAAATGAACGAAAAAGAAACTGTTTGCAGGATCAGCATTAGTATGTCACGGGATTTTTTTTAAGCTAGAAAAAAAATAATTCGAAAATCATCCGATAGGTGGCGCTGATGTACGCAAATAAAAGAAACAATGCACACATAATGAACAGAAAACTTTCACAACTATATTACACCACATGACCACCACCACAGGGGAGAAGACATTCCAGGCGAGTGACAAATCCAGCAACGGTAGAGTGCAACACGTCAGGATGTATGGAGGATACTTCTCTGCGGATCGCATTTTTCAGTTCCGACAGACTTGATGGACCGGATAGATACACATGAGATTTCAAATATCCCCACAACCAGAAGTCTGCCGGTGTTAAATCTGGAGACCGAGGAGGCCATGAGTACCTGCAGCGCCTGCTAACGATTCTGTCTTCCCCGAACGTCAGTATCAGGAATGCCTTAACCAGGTTAGCAGTGTGACTGGTTGCTCCATCCTGCATGAACGTGACATTCGAAATCTGACCTCGTTGAATTAAAAATGGCACGGCAGTCTCCCACAGAAGCGTTAAATAACGCTGAGCATTTACCGTTTCCGTTATCCATCCATTTACTGGGCACTGCGTTTCAAAGAAGAAGGGTCCTATGATAAATGAACCCGTGAAACCACACCATGCTGTCACTTTTGGGAAATGCAATGGCTTCTGTGTGTACTCACGTGGATTAGAGGTCGCCCAAATGCGACAGTTATGGTTGTTAACGTCACCATGAAGCGAGAAAGGAGCTTCATCTGTCCACAAGATATTAAAAACGCATGTGGGATCCTGTTCCATTTTAGAGAAGGCCCACTTCGCAAATACTTCCCTCTGTGCTGTATCTGCTGACAAAAGTTCATAGCACGATTGCACTTTGTATGGGTACAGCTGGAGGATTCGACGAAGAATATTGCGGACAAATGATGGTGGTAAGCCCAATCGTCTGGCAGCTTCACGAGCACTGCTGGTCCCTGAAGCTGCTTCGGACGCAATCGCTTCCATTTCGACAGCAATGCAGGGTGCACGTGCTTCTTTCAAGCATGGCCGTCCGGCTCGTGCTCGATCCTCCAGCTTTCCAATTTCCTCAAAACGTTTAACAAGCTTTAAGAGAAATGCAAATGTTAAAGGGCATTTTCCACTCTTCACATTTTTCTGAACTCGGAATTTACGCAAGGCAATGGTCGCTGATTCCTCGTTCATGTAAAATAACTTCACCAACAAAGCTTTATCCGGTGCACTGAGCATCCTTGTTCACATTCACTGTATGTAATGGGGAAATGAATGTGAATTCATTGAGAGCAAAGGTTTTTATAGCCGTCTAATTTGCATATTTACACTACAGACGTTTGTAACAGCGCCACCTACCGGATGACTTTTGAACTATTTTTTTTTTCTAGCTTAAAAAATCCCGTGACATACTAATGCTGATCCAGCAAGCAGTTTTTTCGTTCATTTCTCCGGATTTTTATGAATTTTTAAAGTTTTTACGGACTTTTTGCCCACCCGGTATATATATATATATATATATATATATATATATATATATATATATATATATATAATATATATAGTTATATATATATATATATATATATATATATAGTTATATATATATATATATATATATAGTTATATATATACATATATATATAATATATATATATAGTTATATATATATACATATAGTTATATATATATATAGTTATATATAGCTATATATATACATATATATATAATATATATATATATATAGTTATATATATATACATATAGTTATATATATATATAGTTATATATATACATATAGTTATATATATAGTTATATCTATATACATATATATATAGTTATATATAGTTATATATATAGTTATATATATATACATATATATATACATATATATATATGTATACATATATATATGTATACATATATACATATATAGAATGAATTGATTTTAATTTCCTGTTGGAAGCACACTTATTCCTTTTGTAAACACTAACAATTGTTTTGTGAACATTCGTTTTTTCTGCAATGGAAGATAAACCTAAATATAAACAAATCTTAGCAATAAAAAATATGAATTTATCGAATCAATATAATACTAACAAGTAACAGTTGACTTCAATGCAAACAGCAAACGAAAATAAAATGTGAAAACTGTCAACTCATATGTTAGTTTCTCTCTCAATCTAATGTTAAAAAAACCTGTAGTGATTTTCAAAGATGTATATGCATGTTACAGAGATATATTTCTGAAATACGTAGACATAATACTTGCTTAAAGAATATTGATAGTAATAAAACCTATTTTGGAATTCTTGTAAGAAATGTCAAAGTATTAACATTATTAAATGTGTAAAATCAAAATGTAAAATTGTTCAGCTTATACTGACTCTCATTTTTCAAATCATTAAAAAAAGCTTGAATCCTCCTAAGAATCTCAATTTTTTATATCAATCCCTTCAAAAAGTATTGATTTGAATTCAATTGTGGCTACCATGTTAAAGCTACCAAAAAAGAAACATAAAACTCGCATTGAAGTGAATTCTAAATTAAAACAACACATTTCTGTGACAAAGGTAAAAAATATTCAAAATGAATAAAACTTCAACTGAAGGAAATACTTCAAAACAAGTACGCTCATTAAAGAAAAGTTTATTTAAATTTGTGAGGTTCAAATTAAAGAATTAGTTACAAACCATTAGCAAAACGCTCTAAGAGTTAATGGCAGTAAAATTGGTTTCCGAAAAAAATTCAAAAAGAGAAAAAAAATAACGACTAAAAATGTTTGAAGGGAAAAATTCAAAGAGAAATTAACTTAAGGAAGTTTGAAACTATACAATTTAAGAGTCTGGTAACAATGAGTTATAAAGTACTAATACTCGTCTCTCTCTCTCTCTCTCAAGTAATTAAAGAGAGTAAAATTACCTTTTGCAATGCTCTTTCGTCAAGGAAAGAACAAAATTTTGACAGCAAAAAAGTTGCAATTATTAATTCAATGATGATATAAGAAGGTATAAATTAAGAAAACATTTAATAAATAAAATAAATTCAAAATTAGAAGATATGTTTGTGTTTATTTTTAAACTGTAAAAATTTATGAAATCTGTAAATAAATGTCTTTGATACATATGAAATAGTATTATTTAGTTTTTTTTTATTATTTTCCTATTTTCATATATAAAATAATCTTATTAAGTGTGAATGTGTTGATTCATGTATTAGAGGATTAAACCAAATTAGTTATCGTGCAGGAGTTGTCAATATTTAGAACAATGTACAATTATATAATGTACCGGTATTTTACCATTTCTTGTAGCGTAAAATGGTTTATAAATAAAGAATAAAGCATAAAATCATATATATTTAAAAGCAATACATATTAAGTATGTCCATATGACTTAGACATTCATTATAAAAATCATGACTTTGACTTGACTTTGTTGTTTTCGCATGGAAACATGGCCGTGTCAACAGCCCTCAATCCTCTGTCTGGAACTGAGTGGTGCCATTGTGTCGTAGCATTGTATAGTTACGTGGAGGCGTGGCTGACGGAAGAAATAAACATGGGGTAGGCAAGTAGATAAAAATAAAGGTTTCTTAAATATAGCGTTTTGATTGGATGTTGGGAGTGAAATATTGGTGTTGACTGAACGATTCAGAGTAAAAGAAATTAAAGGAGCTTCAAATTTAATGAGAAAATGGAGTTAAAGAAATAAAAGATTTTTTTTACAAAAATATATAAAATCAATTGTAAATTTTCTTAATTGAATGGTAATGTGTTGATGTTTCAAATGTTTTTTATTCCTATGATTTGGAATGCATTATGAAATGTGAGTCATTCTAATAAGTTTAAATTTTTTGTTACAGATGTAATTAATTTTGAGTCTTGGTTCTGTGCTGTGGAATCTTTTTAACAGTATTTTTGCACAAAACGTATATCTTTTACTTATAATTTGGTCCATTATCTTCGAAAAACTGTTATTAAAAGCTTGAACAGGAACATGATCTTACTTCTCTATTGAATAATGTATCATTGCATATACTTGCGAAAAAAATATATAACACATCGATCAAAAACCATCACTAAACATTTACAAGATCTGTGATATCAACTGCATAAATAATCAGTCATAATTTCCTTCATACAGGATTGTAACAGTCACGTGAGTTAGAGGAAAGATTTTTGAGTTTTTGTATTTATGTAAAAGTTTCTGTAACTTTATATATTGTTACAGACCAATCCACTGTGTAAGCGAAGCAGTGATTTCAATTCGGTTAAACTATACAGTTTAAATTAGATGCATAATGATATTATTTGATCTACAATATACTGACATCTCTCAACAAAGGGGGATTATAAATACAAGGAATTCTTATGTGTAATATCCAAACCCCAGTATTAAAAAAATACCTAGGGCGCCAACCTACTTTTCAAAGAGTAGTAAATCTATACTACTATATAAACCAGAGATAGGGAACCTTTTTATCATTAGAGGCCGCACGTAAATTAAGTAATGATAAAGGAGGCTGTATAGGCAGATGTATTTATAAATGCGACTTTTTATTGAGTTATTATGGTTTTTATATAGAATTAATATTTTGTTCCTTATATAGAAATATTATTAAAAAAATAAATCTTTATATATTTATTATTTGCCATAAAAATTTACAATATGAAATATTTTATGTCCACATAAGGATAGGGACTTGTTACAACATCATCATTGTGTGATTAATATTCCTCAATAACTTTATTAAAGTAATAGATATTGGCGTACTATATATAGTGGAATCGTTCCCTTCACATTTGAATTTTTAGAAATATTATTCTAATTTATATAATAAGAAATAATGATTTAGTATCTGAAGAAGTTTTAAGAATTAATAATAAAAAAATTCTTTCACAGCTGCCTAGACTATAACTAGCCAGCTAATTTTATATATAAATATATGTCTTTAAAATTATAGCTATTTAATTATTATTATTTAATATATTCATTTCTATTTAGTTTATAGTATATATTATTCTTAATTTTCTTATTAGTTTAGTTACTAAATTATATATATGGTGCCATTATTCATATTTATGCAGTTTTTTTGTACTTGGTGTCAGTACTCTCATGGAATCTGTATACATCAGGTAAGATTTTAGTTTCTTCGCACATTTTCATTATTATTACTTATGGTCATAATCGTTTTTAACCTCTTTTGCAAATATTTTGGTTTATACTTACTTATACTTGTCTATTTCACCCGGATTCCTAAAGTAACTTAATATTCCAATTCTATTATATTGATGTTATATTAACCCACGTGGGTTTTGGGGCATTTGCCTTGGTTTATCTCCTATGTTATTATGTCGAAAATTTCCGCTGTAGGGGAAGGTTGAGATCTCACAAAACACTGTTTAACCCTGTTTCAATATCCTAAGCCAGTGACAGCTCGAGAAATCATAATAGTTTTTTCCACTCTAGTTAAATTTCACTTTTTTAGTTTCTAATGGTTTCATGCTCTTAGTTTTCTCGATTTGATTATAAGACGTTTTAGTATTTATTAGTCTTATTTTTATTTTATTTACTTCTTATTAATTTATTTTACTGAAGAGCCCAAAAAAACTGGTGCAGACATTCGTATGCAAATAAAGAGTATGGTACAGATCAGAGTATGCCACTGCAGTCGACAAAGCCTATATACGACTACGATTGTCTGGAACAGTTGTTGGATAGGTAACTGCTGCTACAATGGAAGGATATCCAAATTTAAGTGAGTTTCAACGTGGTGCTATAATCTGCGCGCAAAAGATGGGACATAGCATCTCCGACATAGCGATGGAGTTTGGATTTTCACGTACGACTATTTCACGAGTGTATCGTGTATATGTGGAATACGATAAAACAACAAATGTATGGCATTGCTGCAGCTGGAAGGAGATCATGCAAGAACGGGACTAACGATCACTGACGAGAATCATTAAGCGTGACAGACGTGCAGCCTCTCCTCAAATTGCTTCAGATTATAATGCTAGGCCATCAACAAGTATCATCAAGTGCGAACCATTAAAATAAACGTCATCGATATGGGCATTCGGAGCCGAAGGCCCACTCGTGCCCCCTTGTAGACTCCATGACACAAGGCTTTACGCCTCACTTAGGCCCTTCAACAACGACATTGGACTGTTGATGACGGAAACACGATGCCTGGTTTGAGAGTCTCGTTTCCAATTGAATATAGGTGACAAACTTGCATGGATATGGAGAAAGCCTCATGAATCTATGTACCCTACATGTCATCAGATGATTGTTTAAACTGGCGGAGGCTCTGTGATGATATGGGGAGTTTGCAGTTGGTTGCACCCCTGATACGTCTAGATACGATTGTTACAAGTGGCAGGCATCCTATTTGATATCCTGCACCCATTCATGTCAATTGTGTATTCCAATGAACTTGGTTAATTTCAGCAGGACAAAGTGGCACCCCACATGACCAGAATTGCAACAAAGAGGCTGCAGGATCACTTTTCTGAATTTAGACAATTTCGCTGGCCACAAAAATCTCCAGACATGAACAATTTATAGAACCTATCTTGGATACCTTGCAATGTGCTGTTCAGAGAGATCTCCACTCCTTTTTTCTCCTTCTGATTTATGGACAGCCCTACAGGATTCATGGTGTCAATTACCCCCAGCCCTACATCAGACATTGAACGATTCCATGCCACGTCGTGTTGCGGCACTTCTGCGTGCTCGTGGGGGCCGTACACGGTACTATAGGCAGGTGTGTGTACCGGTTTTTTTCTCTTCAGTGTATATATACATATATATGGATTAAACTTCAAACCGCGAAACCTTAATTGTACCTCTACGTGAGCATGTATCGTAGTGTTGTCATATTGCAGGAAGTGGCATTCTAACATTTGAAATGTACGATTGGCTGTTCCTTTGAGCAATCATTGAGAAATGTATACATTCATGATGTTTTTCATTGAATTTCATTGATTTTTACACTGTTGCAATCTATATAATAGGATATTAGTAATAGAAGTGCTAGTTTTTATTAAGACCGCACAAAAAACTCACGGATGCAGCTGCTTCCTTCCTCTGATCTAAATTATTCTAGTTTCATATAGAATTTGCTAAAAAACTGTAATAGGCTTGATATACAGATATTTTTGTTTGTTGCTTTATTTTACTAGTTAAAACTGTTCTACTAAAGAGAAGGTACAAGTTTTTTTTTTCCCATTTCATTGTAAAGTATAAATGTTTAAAAATAACATTTAAACAGTTTCCTAAGCCGTTTTTGTATAATGGTAGTTAATCCGGTAAATTAAACGATATATTTATTCAAGGAATTAGGAAAGTAATTTTTTCGTATTTCAGACATAATGAAAGTTGCTGAGTGAAATAAATATGTCTTAGTCTACATGCTGCAAGTTATTATTATCTATTTGCTAACAGTCATTCAAAGCATAGTCGGGATCAGCTCTTAAAATTATACCGTTAAAGGTTAATATACTTTTATTTCTTAAACGACAGTTATTTTGATTCAGTAAAATATACTCTAAATCAATTTGTTAATTCTTTATAATTATTTTTCCTAATTGTTGTTAGCCTTATAAAAATAAACCTAAAGGAAATCGAATGAATTTAATTTCTTAAAACTAATGTTTAAATAAAAATTCTCACAGAATCAAAAGAATAAGTAATCAAGTTATTTGAATAAGTAGTTTGAATCAACTTTTTAGATTCAATTTTCTTTTATCAACGTTCCGAAGTTTATATTTGTTATCTACTTTATTTCATCGGTAAACAGACAAAGTAAAATGTATAAGATGATAATATCCTTGTACACCTTGATCTAATTGCTCAAGAAATGCATCTACATTAATTTGAAAACAGCGCACTCTAAGTAATTTAAACACATTTATTTTAAAGAGATAATACCTCCATTTACTATTAAGTCACTTCCTGCTTCCTTAATTCGATTAATTTATCTTTTTCATTTTACATTTCCTATTTGCTTTTCAATTGATTAGCTAATGGGATTTACATTCATTACATTTAAACTTCGAGCAAATTTGCTGAATCTTTTTTTTTTCAAAATAATTGTTGATTTGTCATATGCCTGAGAGTACGATTATTTTAACTTTGTGCAAAAAAGATTAATTGCAGTTAAAATCAATTTGATTAGTTTATAATTCATTTAAAAAAATGTATAATTACATACATTTAAAATACCTAGGTTTTTGTATATTTTATTGAATTACATCAGAAAGCTATTGAAATCTAATGAGTCTTTTTTCTGTAAACATAATGTATGTTTGTTATTTGCTTCATTTTTTTTTCTTATTCATTATTGTTAAAAACTCTTAAAATTCATAATTGATTTATTTTATAGCTATAATGGAATAATCAGTATTACGTTCTCGTCAAATCAAATGTTATTAGTTTTGCGGCATGGGTAATAGTTGACTGTAATGCATTAATAATAGTAGAATATAGCACGTGAACAATACAAAAAGTATTTGGGATGATTAACTGAATTTAATAAGTAGTTACAAATGTTGTTTATGTATAGATGATATTAAATATGTGAGATGGAACTGCCCGTATCAGTGAAATAAATATGGTAGTTGAAATCATCAAAAGGAAATAAGGCTCATTACCAGCTTTTAAGGTAATATTTTATTTAAAATGGATAAGTCCGCAAAGTTTTAAAAAAATGCAAATTTATTGAACAAATACCATCACGAGACATATAGATGTGTTCTTAAAACGGATCCAAATTATTTATTGGCATATTTATATATGTTCAATGTATACTTTATGTGAGTTTATGACATATTTCTAACTGTATAAAGTATGCAACTTAGCTCACAGCTTTCATTTTGCATTTGGAGGAGGTAATTATATGACTCTAAGTGCTAAAATATTTTAAAAATTGTCTCATTAGTATGAACTTTTAGACTCTTTCTTGGGCGGATTCCTTTTAAAAATACGTCGATGCCCTTTATATTTTCTTAATATTTTGTCCTTTGATAATAACTTTTGTTTACTAAAATAATAGCCAACTTGCATTAGTTTAGTTTGAAACATGATACAACATAATAGTTTGCGTTTATTTCCAAATGGGAAGAATGAACAACCCTTTGAAGCGTGTTGGTTGTAAGGCAAGATGGCTAATCCACAATTACTTTTCGTGCGTAAAATGTAATGTAGTTTTCCGAAGATGTGCTGAGAGATTGCTTTATATATATATATATATATATATATATATATATATATATATATATATAATTAATAGATGGTGACACTGAGTACCGTTAAAATCACGAAGTTTCTTTGTTCTAATAAACTTCATAATTTAATATTTGCTTTGACATGAAAACCCAAAAATAAAAAAAAAAAAAAAAAAATCAGTGAAATTGTAGAAAAAAATGTATTACTTGCACCTTAAAATACATCGAAATGTTTTTCAATTTATAAAATTAATATTTCTTTCTTTATTGCCTTTCTTAGCAGCTTCACCTAGCGTTTATCACCCGATTACATCATACATCCACTTGATGGATGATATGGATGGGAGATACACACACTTATAAACACATAAATCACGATACCATGTAATCATACAGCTTGCAAATAACAATATCAAAAAATAAATTAGCAAAATTTACTTAAATGCTCTGTCCAGTTTAGTAGAACAGTTGAAGTCATATCAATTATACGAAGCCAGAAATTGGGGAACAATTTTTGCTGAATTGTTCCAAACCGGTGAAGTAATACAATAAAAATATGGATTTCATCAACTATTTGGAGTAGTTGAAATTGATTGATTATAGTTTTCTTCCTTTCCGTCGAAAGAACAACCACAAATTAGTTTACCATTTACAAAATGCTTCCTGACAGCCAATTAGAATGAAAGATGTTAAAGACATTTATAATGTGTATTAGAACAGCCTCTATAGCCATAGAAAAAAAATCACGGAAGAGAAAATTTTTAGGTCTACTAAAATTATTAACAAACGTAAACTAAAATTGATTTAAAGATAAATTAAAGTTAAAATAATACGCAGCCATAAATAGGTACATTTATGACATATTGATATAGTCAATTTGTACTGATATTTTTCCAGAATATATATTTCAGAATTATAAGCTGAAAATTATGAAATATTCTTTGTATATATTAGTCTTTTATCTACATTAAATTCTTCGAAGAAACCGAAGAAAAATTTTTTTCGAATGCATTCTACAAAATTTTGCGAAATAATTCTTCGTGGAAAAATTTATTTTACCGCTAACTTTAAGCATCAAATGTAATCCAACATTAGGTTTTTTTATCCTTTTTACATCACGCAAAAATTCGTATTCACCTGTGTGTCTCTTGCATCAGATGCATTTACAAAATGTGAAACTGTACATATATTTAAAATATAACCATTATTCGCGCACTTCGCTGGGTATTTCAATAGGATGTGCACCTACATAATGTTTTTAGGGAATTGATGTATAAGTTCAATTATTAAGCTTTTGGTTATATGAAAATACCTTATTACATTTACCTCTCGATTCAAAAAGGAAAGGAATTGAATTTATAAAACATAATTATGATTAACGTATATATTCGAATCTAAGCCGCCATTGATTATTAGTCTCACCTGAAATACTCAACACGTTTTTATGAAACAATAAGAAATAGTGAGGAACTTTTTTTTTATCTATATGCATTATATGCGAAATTTAAAAAAAAACATAAAAAGAGAGCAAAATGAAGTGAATAATTTATTAATTTTAGTACACTTTAAATACATTCGTGGACCTGTAATTGATCTCACCATCAGTATAGATTTTAATTTCCCTAACTAACGAATTTCTCCGAATCCGATAATAATATGAACCCGATTTTAAGTAATATTTAAAATGGAAAAAGGGAGGGTAAGATTCACACAAATAAATATGTATGTTATAATGTTTACTATATTTATTTTAATCTATGGAGTCAACTACCGTAAGACCCGCTCTCAGCGGATCTCTACTCATCAAAAGAAACATGCTCTCAAATTATCAAGTTCGTAAGTTTAATAGCTCAAAAACTGAAATTTCAATCTGTAACAAAAAATGTGAAATAATTTTAGTTCTTTAAAAAAGCAATACGTTTCAAGTTTTGGAGAGAAGGATCAATAAAATTTTAGTACGTATATAATATTTTAATTATATATTGCATAAAATTTTTAATTGATTTTTTTCAGGTTTCCAAAAATTGGAATTTACTTTAAAGTTATTCTAAAACTATAGAATTAATGGGGTATGCAAAAAGTAGTCATTCAAAAGATGTTCTATTAGGGTATCCGAACACATTGAAAATGACCAAATTCGGACAAGACCGATATTTTTGTTTCCTATTTTATTTAATACATCTATATTTTGGCTTTACAAAACATACTTTGTTTTGATTCTATGCTTCTTAGAAGCCTAGTTACAATCAATTTTATTAAGTTAGAAAAACTGGAATTGGGTCTTTGACCTACCAGAAGTGGGCATTTACATTGTTCGAAATTTATCATGGCGAGTCTGATCACACAAACTATTACAAATGTATTTCTATAAAACTTTTTGCACCTGATATTTATGCTATTTTCTAGAGAATGTACTAAAATATATCTTATAGTATGAATATTATTTGAGTTAGGGCATGTTATTTAAATAATGGTCTCATAAAGGCGTTATTTTTCTTATAACGTTTACTCAATCATCTCTAAAAGTTTCAAATTTTAGTAAAACCTTAAAATTTTACTACATTCTCTAGATAAATAATGCCTCTAGATTGTTTTGGTAATTATTTTACTAATATAAGTTTATTACTTTTTTCTCTAATTGCTTTGAAGTTTTACAAAAATATTGCTAAAATTTCACATATAATTGTGATTTTTATGAAATTCCAGCAATTTATTTTAAATATTGTTGATTAAATATTAGTATTCATTGGTATTGAATCCTAAAAAAGCCTTTATATGTTTAAATATGTTGTTTTGTCAAAAATTACTCTGAACGTGTTCGGATACCTTAAAGCAGTAAAATAAGTGTCATGAATAAGCTAAAAAGTATCTTAGAACTTATGACTGTGTTATGGAGAAATATTTTTCTATTAAAAATTGTTTTCGTTATATTAAACTTTATCTTTATTATCAATACAAAAACTAAACTAGTATAATTAAAAAATAAGAACACAATTTTTAAAAACTGAAAAAGTTACACATAAGAAATATTAATCTTAAAGCAAATACACATTATCTTTTATTTCTCTATTTTTTAATAATCCGGTTCAATACTAATTAGGAATATGGTTCGTAAAGGACTATTTCATAAATTACCTTTAGAATAATGGTTTGTAATTTCAAAATTTCATTTTTTAAAGACAAGTATAACGAGATCTTTATAAGTTATTTTGTCTTAAACATCGTCTTTGAAGATTAAATTATTTAAAACTTTTTTTAGACGTTACATCTTGAATAAAATAAAATTACATTCATCTTCATAGTGATAAGGATTTGAATCTTTTCCAGCAGAACACTTGCTATATGACAGTGATTCTCAAACTAGGGTGAGGGGGTGAGGTACAAACCCTGCGTGTGGGGAGCAAGCATATTGAAAAGTTGAAAATATATTATTTTTTTAAAAAAAAATGACTATTTTACTACTGAAAGAAAGCAAAACAAAATGCATTATGTCATAATTAAAACTAAAACATTAATTTACACTGATATAATATGCTAATAGCTGTATCAGTACTGGGAATTAACTTATCATTGTTAAATGAAAAAGATGTATATTAATCATTACGGACTTCCATGGTCTTGTCTTGCAGAGCAGTTTTTCGAAGGAATGTCTTATATTAGGAATTGACAATCTATGTTATTTTTCTGTATTCAACTGACTTCCATACCGATTCTTGAGGAAATAAAAATTTAATTAAAACTTTTTTTTTGCAGTTTGTTCCAATTTAAAAATCAGAAGGAAAATAAAAGTTATACTTATTCCATTACTTCAAAGTATATGTTACTTAAAAGTAACATTATACTTATACTCCATTTCTTAAAAATACATGTTACTTTAAATTTACATAAACAAAATGTATTACTTATCTTGATAATTTGTATGCTTTATAATTAAGGTTCCATTGTACCTATAGTGTTAACGTGAATTTAATTTTTATTCAATACGTTGTTTTTGTATAGGGAGTAGAGACAGGATGAGAATTTTAATATTATAAATATTGAAGATTTCAAAAGCACTGTTGTATACAGTTTTTGTTACATAATTCATTTGGTTGAAACCGTAAAAAGCACACACAAATTATGATTTAAAACACTGTTAACCTCAATTAAGAAGTTTTATATGCATACATAGTTATTCATTATAATTAAATTTAATAACTAGTAATTTATTGAATCTTAAAACGTTATTTTATATTCATTTTAATATAATTTCCTTAATCCACTTAAATTATTATAAGTGTTAATGGCAAATGATAACTTAGTAATAAAGCTACGAATCTCTAGATAAAATCAATAAAGTAGAAGTATCAGCTGTATCTCTTCTCACTGTAACTAATTCACAAAAGTCAATTAAAAAGACCACGAATCATTCAAGGTGTCTTAGGGGTATTAAATTTCTTTAGAGGTCTAAAAATATAACACATTTCAAAGAGGTATAGATCTTTTAAATTTAAATTAAATAATTCGAATTCGAATACACATTATTCATAAAGGAATGGGGCCTCAGAAAAGTATAAAATGTTTAAAATATAATCATAATTTTAAAAATTATAAGCATAGGAAAATAAGAAACTTTTCTATAAGAAATATTTATTAAGTTTTACTTCACACATGAAATTTTATAAAATAGTAGCTTTAATTACTAGCTATAAGATTATTTAAAAAGTTAAATGTATTCTTATCACATTGTAGCTATTTTTATATAAATAAAATAATAACTTACATATTTTAATAAATAACAATTACATTTTTAAAAGATATTTAAAAAAAATTGCAATATTTTACAAATATTTTGAAATACAAAATATATATAATACTAAAATTAAGTAGGGATTAAAGGGTATGATCCATTTTATAAATTTATTAAGTTTTATACAGCAGAGGCTACTAGTTTAGAAAATTGCGTGCGCAAAGTAAACAATACTTAAAATTTATTATAGAATTTTCAAATGCTTATGATTTTTAAAATTATTATTATGCTTTAAACATTTTATACTTTTCTGAAGCCTCATTCCATTATAAATAATGTGTAAGAGATTCTATTTATTTAATTTGAATATGAAAGAAATATATTTGTTTGAAAATTGTTTATATTTTTAGACCTCTATAAAGAAATTTAACATCCCTGTGTGTGTGAAACACCTAGAAAGTTATAATTGTACATAAAGAAATGAAAGTAGTTCTCAACAAGACCTATGGTAATTCAGGAGTGAGATAGGTTACTGAAATCTTATAAGCCAAAGTTTTCCTTCGAGTAGCGGAGATTATCTCACACAGATGACACGATGAAAATGGCTCGTCAGCTATAGATTTTTCCAGCTTTGTATGTTGAGTAAAAAGAATTATGTGTGTAAACATTCCTTACCACTCTCTTGTATGAAATATCTGTCCATAAAAATTATCCTCAGGCATGACAATGCAGTGGTTTACATAACAAAGAGTTTACTTTAATGAATCAAATAGGAAGTCTGGCAGCATCTAATGCACGGTCTGGATCTAACACCTTGAGGTTTCTGTGCTTCTTTGACAAGCTGGAAGAACACCTGGGGAAGGAGAGTGAATGAGTGAATATTAACATCGCACCACCGAGGGCTTTGGGAAACGGACCTCATGATTTTGAACCATGTTCAGGTGACAAGAATGACTTGACACCACACTGAGCTGATGCTGCATGGGACTGAGCTGCCACCCCTCTCCTAACTACTACAGCGCATCAACGGGAGTACGTTTAAACTCTCGACAGATTTAACGTCCATCGCTCCTCTACAGTATGGGTCTTCAACGACACTATGCTCGAAATCATGACACGTCTGCCACAAATCCGTTACCTTGGCCACTAGGCTACCACGGCCACCTGGGATAGAAGATAACTTGTTTGACTCGCAGGTAGCATTGAGGGAGCGAAGAATTCTGAAGGACCACAAATTTTCAAGAGAACTGTTTTCATTATAAAAAATAAGTAAATGTTAAATGAAATAGTCGCAGTATTATTCAATGAATGTATTTTGATAATTGAATATTATATATAGACACAAGCACATTTAATTTTAGAATAAGTTTAAATAGAAAAATATACCATATCATACTATGATATATATATATATATATATATATATATATATATATATATATATATATATATATAAATATGTGATTTGTTTGCTTGTTTAAGGTATCCGACTACGTTCGGAACCATGTATTTGCAAAAGTGTATAAATGGATAATATTTATGATATTTAGTGTCACTTAGATTAGAAAATGTATATAAAATTGTTTTAAGAATATTATTACAATAACAAAAAATATTTAAGTACAATGTTTTGACAAAAAGTTAACATATAATGAGCAATATTCAAAATATTCTCCTTTTATGAAAAATACTTCTATTTTAATAATATTTTGTGCCTGTAAATAGCTCAGACCTCTCTACAGAGGCTCAACTAGAATTTTTTAAATGTATAACTTAGAAGTGGGTTTATCCATGTTTTACGACAACAGAGGGGTGCTATTTTAAGAAAAAAACGCCGATAACTATTTCAATTGGTGGTAACTCTAAAATTAATGTGAATTTTTCAAAAATCCTTGTTCAGACTCACAGGAAAAATATTTACTTTACATTATCAGATACTTTTTTTTCCTAATAGAGGGAAAATAAGAAGTACCTTTGATCGAGCACAGATAATAAATCTCGGTTAAAAACTAATTATCTGACTGACTTGAAAAACCGCATAAATATTATTTGCTGGCTGCTAGTTTCCATACTGTTAACCTAGGAGCATACAGTTTGACTAAGAATGACAAGGTTGAGACAATTGTATCATGCTATATCGATGATGAAGGATTCTATTTCAATTGACATGGCATTAAATGTGGTTGGTGTTGACCCTCGCATTAAGTGATTGTATATCATATTTGATTTATTTTTATGGATCTATGCCCTTGGTATCTGACAATCAGCTCGTTTATGTTTTTGTTCGAATTTCTAAGAAATGAAAGTGCCAATTTTGAAAAGGATAACAGTATAATGTATGCAACTATAAGAAATCTTTAATTCATCTTTCACATGTATATATCAATGCATTTTTATTAATAGTTGCACAAAAATAGCATTTTTTTATCCATTTTTGTGATAAAAAATAAAATGAATGTTTAAAACGAAAAAGATGATCTGAGTAATCGAAAGTTAGAGGTGAGTTCTAAAAGCATTTTACGTTATGCAATGCTAGTCACGTAATGAAATAATTTAGCATGCGTGTGTTAATTGAATTTTATATAAAATACATTAATGTATAGTGTGCGAATGTAATTTATTCTTTGAAAATCCCTTTCATTACTACAACAATTAATAATACAATTGTTTAAAAAATATGCTTACAGTTTTTTTTATCTGATTTCATGTATGTGTTTGCAATTTAAATCAATAACAGAAAAATACTTGGGTTGGAGCAAAATTCATGGTAACTATTTATTTTTCTTTGAAGATACCAGTTCCGTTGAAAAATGTGATATACAGACGAAAGGACAAGGGGCTAACTACATGTTTGGACAAATGATAGCACCTAAATAAGGTAACACACTAATTTATTACGGTAGTGTATAGTGCAATATGGCCTTCACTGTGCAAAAGAATGAAAACACAGTACACATAAAGTTGGCGTGAGAAAGCTGGGCCTGAAGACTCCCAATGTAATATCCTGCTACTGTCACCATACTCTTCCAAAATACCGCCAGCCTCATCATTTGCCACACCATGTGTGAATCTGGTCACCTGTTGGCGAACAGCATTAGCAATAGCCTCTCGTGTTGCAAACCACATACCACGTATTGGTTCCTTAATATTAGGAGTGAGATCAAAGCCACAGAGCGAATTTCTCCCTTGGCGAAATGATATTTTGATGTAAGCGCACTTCTATACAAGAGTTACTTTAATCTCACACGACACTCACCAACTTATTCATTTCACAGCCTTCACAGTCAGCTTTCTCAAATCCAGCTGTTGTCCTGCATGCACACTATGGTTGCTGAACTTCCATGTGACGCATATACGTTTGTAATCCGTTCACATATCTACAAGAAAAATATTAGTTGCCATGAAGTATACCCCAACCCTCATATATATATATATATATATATATATATATATATATTTGAATCTTTTTTTACCTTTTACCAATGGTAATATTTGTAATTCTGACCAAATTATAATAAACTCTTTTTTAACCCCTAAACTGCCGAGTAAAATTTACATGTAATGAAATCGATTGTTTTCCCACCTTAAAATTGTTTATTTTCACTTTAAAAAAGAAATTAAAAAAAGATAAAATAAAATGAAAATAAAATTGTATCTCTAGAGTTACAACTTATCTGTTCTGTGATATATCCTGAAGCATGTTTGAACACATAAACCAGTATCGCAAATATTGCATTTACACAAAAGAAAATTTAATCTCCTGTTACACGCGGTAATCGAAAATAACTGCAAATGAAGGATAGCAAAAAAGCAGACTCAAACGGAAAAACAAAAAACAAAGAAAAATAAAAATAAATAAATAAACCTATTGATCTATGTATTTCATCATTCCTCGAATGTATCCCCTTTCACAAACAAATTCCTTCCACATCTTTTCTCTATAATAAGTAAATACTTTAAAAGCATTGTCACTGTCATGTTATTGAATTCCAAAGTCGTGGGACTAGCTTTAAACAAAGCACCACAATAGAAAAAGTCATTCCTTGGAAAAACAAGTATATACGTCCGGGGTTTTAAATGCACCAGGTCAGCAGGACACCCCCCGGCACTTAAGGTGTTAAATACGTTAGTTCAGTGTTTCTCAAACTGCGTGGCGCGTTCCCTGGGGGGCGCGAGCATATCGAAAATAAAAGATTTTAAAATAATTAATTTATATACTGGAATGAATTAAAACAAAATACTTTCAGACATAATAAAAATGCATTTTTACTCTGATATAATTTATAGGCGCGCACGCGCGATATTAAGTCAACAAAAATAAAAACTTCTTCAATACCTAATTAGCTATCTTTGATCCTATAACCAAATAAAAAAAACTTTTATTTGATGTGCTGTAATCCCATGATGAGAGATTTTTTACTACGCTTTCTGTTTAAACCAAACATGCAACTATTTCAGAGAAAAGCAGATCCCAGTCGCAGAATCGAAAAATTTTGGAACATAAAAAAAATCATCACTGTCATTAATTTTGAAATAGCACATTATAGATGTAATCTGTTTAGCCTTCTAAGTTATTGGTACAGTTAGTTATGCCCCCTCTCTTATGTGTTTGTTTCTCATTAAGGGAAGTTGTAAGTAATGTATTTCTCTGTTACGCTTTTTTCCATGCAAAAGAGTTTTATGATATTTGGAAAACCACGGAGAGCACACACCTTGAAGAATTACTTGGCCAAGACATATTTTTACGAGTATTCTATACACATAAAGCATAACGCGAAAAACGTTTTACCCAATTTCATATAACCATAATGAATACACTTTTTACCCGTAAGTGGTCGTGCGGGACGCATAGATTACGAAATCGTTAATTCTGGCAAAACTGTTTAATTGTTACTAAAGAAAAATTTTAAAGTCCTTGAAAGTAGGTAAGTAAACTTTCTCTTAATGGAATTATTCACTGGAATCACGATTCATATCGTGTACAATAAAATAATTATAAAAAAATAGGATTAGGGTTATTCAATAACCCCGCTTGACCGTATCGAGTGCACGCCTGCTCCCGGGTTAAAACATGCAGAAGTATTTTAGCTTTAAATATTAAATATAATACAGTTATTCTTCATCAGAATTTTATATTATTGTCAATTATTTAACATCAAATATAAATGCTAATTCTATGAAGCTTAAAATTACCATTTGCTTAAAACTAATTATAATTTGAGCAGCCATTTTAAAAAAAATCATTTTACATTTTTGTAAACATTGTCGATCATTTGGCTTAGCACTCCTTACAATTCAGCTATTATATCAATAATGTTTTATTTTCTTATAAATGAACTCGGGCAAAGAGCGGGCACTTCAGCCGGTATACTTTTAATGTATCAGTGCTGCACAGAATATTTTATAACTAATTAATTAATACTAAATTAAGAACAAGTTTAATAAGTATTAGCGACTTCTATGGGCTTGTCTTACAGAGCAAAGTTTTTCAAAGGAATGCTTATGAATAGAAATTGACCCTCTGAGTCATTTTTCTACATTTAGCTGATATCTATATTTTGTCTTCTAAGCAACCACCACATTTTGCAGTATGTTCCAATTTAAAAATTAGAGAAATGAAAAATAACATAATAATTATCCTATTGTTTTATTTATTTATTGCTTAAAAGTAGTATACAAAATTTTAATACTTATGTTATTAATTTGTATGATTTATGATTAAGATCTCCTATTGTAGCTTTAGCGTCAAAATGCATTATTATTGCATTCAGTACATTATTAATGTATAAGGAGGGCGCAATAAAAATTGTAATCGAAAAGGGGGTTACCAGTATTGCAAGTTTAAGAAGCACTGCGTTAGAACCTATCAAATATATAAAACATTTCGTAATAAAGCCACCATACAGCTATTTCAATTACTTTATATAGAATGATATATTTAATAAGTTGCGAAGAAGAGTTAGAACCATGCTACTAAGAATTTGTCCTTTTATATACACTTAACTTAAATTTCAAACTTTGCCTCAAAATTCAATCCAAACATTTCTATGCAAATATAGAAAATCTCTCACCACTCAATACATATCAAATTATTTAATTGAAGACTTTTGCTTGTATACTGTAACCAAACTATCCATGTCATAATTAATTTCTATTTTATCACTCAACAGTATGTTAAGTAACAATTTGATTGAATGAATTTTGAACTTATGTCGTACCTAGTATCATTGCTTCGCAGTAACTGCTAGACCACACTCAGTTAATTACGGCTCAGTAGAGAGGAGGAATTGTTTTACATCCATCACTGACCAATCACGTTAGAAGAGTGATTAATACGTGCTGTCAGGGAAGACATCTAACCAATCACCGGAAACTGTTGGATAGATTATTTGTCATTCTTTTCGTGATAAAATGTTGCCAGTTGAGGGGTAATTAAATTGAAAGAGATTACGACTAGTCCACCCGAGGAATCCTACTGAATGTATTATTTTGAAATTTTGTGATGGATGAATAATTTTTCTGTGAAATTATTGCGAATTTAACCTTTAAAATTTAACAAAATATTTTACATATAATGAAAGGCTTTAAAATATAATATTTGGTTGAATTTATAACTTGTTAACTCCTTTTCATGACTTGGAATATTAAAAAAATGCGCTAAGACGTAAAGTTTTCTGATAAACATTCGACTCCACATGTCATGGATTTTGGTAATTACCATTACTTGACTTTTTAACCTAATTTGTGTGAACACGAAACATATTTATAAATTTTTCTTGCAATTCAAATGTTTTAAAGACATAAATATTACATTTTCATGTTCTTATATCATTATATATGTGTACCATAATTATTTCAATTATACATTGGATTTTAATTTAATTGTTTGAGAGCTTCATTATTGTTAAATCTTAATGTAGAAAAAATAAATTACTTTATTTTTAAAAGATTTTATGGAGACTCTCTCTCTCTCGAGGTACTTAAAATATTTTTTTACTTAGTAATATTACTTGAGTCAGTATCTTTTGATCAAAGTGTTAGTCTTGTATGCTTGAGAACAAGATGTTCGAAGACATTAATTGAAAAAAATGTAAAGTAATAATTCCACGATTTGACTAAGTCCTTTTTTTCAGAAATATATACTTTTTAAGACAAAACAACTATGAAGTACTCACAACAAAAAACATCAAGTATACTTAACAGTATCTTAAATATATTTTTAAAACATTCTATCGAAATAACAGTGTACGATAAACGGATGATGCCTAAAAGCTTGGATCGTACTGACCAGACGGTGAACGTAGATGAACAATAAAATATTTTTTTATTCAGGCTGCTAATCGGATTTTTACCACTGCAGACCTAATATATTCCCCGGTAGCTAGTACCTATTTTTAGTGCGATACCAATCCTAGCAGGTACTTTTGACACCCAGTTTTCTCCATAGAGCGAGGCACCTGAGCACTGACGATGTGAACCTGTACTTGGAAAGCCATGTTACCAAACTAATTATGTACTGTAATTTTGTACACATTGTTAGTTAATCAATTCGGCAAGAAACTGATTTTGCACTGATTCAATACAAATTGATTTGAGCACTAATTTGTACTCAGTATTCAATTTTTAATTATCATTGCTTTTTATTACATATATTGTAGAAAAATAATTTACTTTGAGTCTAGAATCATGTATTATTTTTTTACATTTTTTTCAAAAATTAAAACTCTTTCTGGCAATAATAAATTTTGAAATTTTGTTCGATTATTTGTCTACTAATCATCATCCCATGTAACATCTTTTATGGTTATTTTTTATAAGTTATGGTTAATAGTATTTCTTTTTTTCATCTCGGTAAAGCCACGATCCACTCAACTGTGCATGCTTTAAAAAAATAATTATACTTTACGGGCTTTTAATCTGCAAAAAAGGCTTATAAAAATGCTTGAAATTACGAATAAATGTATAATTTCATTTGACACTATCACCATATTTTAATCATTTGATTACATTCTAATTAATATACAATCAAGAACTTCGAAGAATAATATGAATTTTTCAATGTAAAAATATCGTATGTTTGCGAATTCAAAAGATCAAGTAGAAGAAAGATTTAAGTAAATAATGCCATAGACTAATTTAATGTAACAGTATTTTTTTCTCAGAGGCTGATTCAGCAACCCATATTCCATCAGACATATTTTTCTTATTTTAAACTTATAGATATTTGCTTAAGAAATGCCAATGAAATAGTGGGGGCTAACATAAACGTGCAATATTGCATTAATTCATGTGTTTAGGCCTTTTCTTATGAATAAAATTTCAAACTGAAAATGTAGGCTCTCTTAACATTGTTTTCTGCAAGTGTTGCATAACCTTTTAAATGATGGTAGATTGTAAACTGGAATTTTGAATCTATAAAAGATATCTACAAGACATTGGGAGTTACAACGTTTTTTTTTTTAATTTGAATTCAATTTTGACAAAATATTTAACTTTAAAATCATTAAATATATTTGTTAACATGAATAACCTAACTTATTAATATGGATTTTTCATTTACACGCACACACAAACACACATAATTATGCATACTCAAATCTGTTATTTTACAAGTAAATGAATCGATTCAAAATATAACCCAGTAATTATAAACTGTTTCATATTTAGATACCATTTTTGTTTACCTCTTACACAATCAATTTTAATTTACATGTGAATTATGACATATGTGTCTTTATCAGTGGTTGGATCTTAAAAATTGATTTTTGCTGAGATACACAGGCATACAATATAGATTTCCTATTTTGACTTAAGGAGATATAAAAATCACAAAATCTTGATACGAAACAGACGCATTTGACTATTCCTGTTCGCTATGATGTTTTTGGAAAACACCAGCTGTTGGATGAAATCACGAAACGTTGCATGGGACCTATCCAATACTTACAAGGAAAAGAGTATCCGAATTGGAGGGACTTGTTTCAAAAGTTTCCTTTATAGCAATCGATTGCAACAACAAAGCTAAAACACATCTAGATTCAACCGAGATGATGCATCGATATTCGGTATTGGAGTCGCATCTATCGATTATTCCAAACTAAAAGTTAACCTAACTCGAGGGAAAGGCACTCAGCAGACATGAAAGCACCAAGATGATTTCCGATCAATAGTATGAAAATTTGGTTGAAAACAATGATATTAGCTGAAGTGATGGTTAATCTGTTTTACTTGCAAAAATCTGACTTAACACTAAAAATAAATATATCCTTCCTAATGATTTATAAATACCATATATATATATATATAATTTATTTTATTCTTTACTTCACGATTAAAAACTATTTTACTAACTAAGGATAAAATCTAGCACACAGGCACCCATTATTTATTTATTTTTATTTCTAAAGGTCTCGTGGATTAGAATTTATCCTTTGCAGACCTAGTACATTCCCCGGAAGCTGGTGCATTTTTCTAATGTGGCTTCATATAGGTGGATACCAATCGGCGCAGTTAATTTTGACACCCAGTTTCCTCCTTAGATAAAGGAAACTGGGCCTGAGCGGTGACGAATACATGTCAATGAGTTTTGCTACTTCATATTTCTGTACATGATTTAATGCTATTGCATATTATTTGATAAAATTAATTCTATGAAAAATTGATTGTAAAAAAGAATTTCACAATATGGATGCACCTCTCAGTTTTTTAGTTCATTCTGTAACTTTGCTTTATGTTCCGAAGTAGACATTTTCCAATGAGATGAAACTAGAAATGTTAGGAGATTTATTCCAATATTTAAAAACAGTATGGTGAAATCAAGAGATCTGTGTTTATATATATATATATATATATATATATATATATATATATATATATATATATATATATATATATATATATATATATATATATATATATATATATATATATATATATATAAATATATATATATATATATATAAATATAAATATATATATATATATATATATATATATATATATATATATATATATATATATATATATATATATATATATATATATGTTTTTGTATATATATAGAGATAGTATAATAAAATAAAAGTGAAGAAGTACTAGAACCTACAGTGCTAAAGAAGTTCACAACAAATGTATGTAGATACAAAAAAGTCATTGGACTAAACTGGAGACCTATTATGATTATAAATCTGTCCCTGAATTAGGTCATCTCTCTCTCTCTATATATATACTGTAGACACACACATAAGGTGTAAACTACATAAAGTTCTTCAGGAAAAGGTTTATATTTATTAAAATCGTTATACTCATGTTTTCGAATTTTAAGTATTAGAGCAAACTGAAATTGATCTTTAATCTACAAGAAATGGGCACTTAAATTGTTCAAAATGTATTATGGCGAGTATTATCTCAAAATTCCATCAATATATTTCTATAAATTTTTTTTGAATCTTGATATTCATATTATTTTCCTGAGAATGTACTAAAATATTTCTTATTGTATGAATATTTTCTTGAATTATGGCTTTTTATTTAAATAATGGTTTCATAAATTATGTCACGTATCCTATGATAATTACTCAATCCGCTCTAAAAATTTTAAATTTTAATAAAATATTAACAATTTAGTAGGTTCTCTCTCTCTCTCTAGACAAATGCATCTATTTTCTTTTAGTTGTATTTTTCGGATATAGGTGTATTACTTTTTCCTCTAACTGTTTTGAAGTTTTTCAAAAACATTGCTGAAATTTCACTTATAATTCTGATTTTTGTAAAATTAAGGTTATTTTTTTAAAAACATATTTTAGTTAAATATTAGTATTTATTGATATTGTTTCCTAAAATAGTTTATAATAATTTAGTATGCTATGTTTTTTAAAAAGAAGTATACGGAACGTTTTCGGATTCCTTAAGTTATTGCTATATTGTGAAAATTACTTACAGAACGAAGAAAATGATACAGATACAGAATATAAGTTATTATTACACAATTTGGGCATAGAAACAAATATCGAATAGTTTTGTTCCGTCTAAAATTCCTTTCAAAAAGTACCAACCTAATGTGTTATATGTGCATTATTTCTTTATTAAAATTATTCAATAGAGAGTACAGATTTTAAAGCTTCTAACATTTATTTAGCCAAAGAGCTATCGAGAGAGTTTGAAAATTAATGGTTCCATTCAGTAATTTTTAGTGACAAATACATAAGAAAAGAATTGACTTAGATCATTGTGGATGTAGTGTCTGTTTTTGAAGGGGAAGGAGTCAAAATTAAAAATATATTAATTTAGACGCCAATGGAATCGAATGAGATTAACATTAATTTTTAAAGGAAATCTTAACAAAAAAATATTCTGCCAGTAATAATTTAGCTTCCACGCTCCCACATGCTCTGTTTTTATTGCTAATTCTTCGCAGTTTGATGGCATTATGCAAACTACATGGATAATTGACTCTTAAAATGTTGAGTACAAAAAGGGGATCTGTATAGATATTGTATCTAAAGAGATCCGTACAACCCATTAAAATCTTGGGAGAAACCTGCTAATCCTGACACTTTGCATATATGGATATATGTTTGTTCTATGAGTACGAACAGCACGATAAGAATGGGGAGTATATTCTGGGATCATCTTTCTCGTTTCAGAGATAGAATTAAATCTGGTCTAGTACCCAAAAACGAATTATGTGAGGGACACAAACTTCATCCAACGAATTTGGAGAATTTTTCAACGAATAAAATCCGTATAGTTAAGGCCTGAATTGGAGTTAGTAGGTGAATGGCAGATCTCCTTTGCTAATTTGTCTGCATTTCCGTTTCCTTACATGTCGACATAAGATGTTTTTCCTTAGCTATTGTCTGTTTTCCAACTATTAATATATGTTGTAAAACAAAGCAAAAAAACACAATAAACTGCACCCTATCGTAGCCGTTTTATACATTTTGCGAAACGTGATGTTCTAATATAATTCAAATTTATTTTAGATAAAAAAATATTACGTTTCACTGCGTAATTTATCAGATTTGAGTTCAGTTTGGAATAAACTCTCTTTAAAATGTCCACCCCCTTCCAAACTCTACAAACTTGAAAATCCACAAGAAATATATCATAAACACACATATAAAAAATGAACTACGTGGATTTTATGAAATATATTATATAATTCTCTTCACCCACCATCAGATTCGACGGCAGAGATAACGAAATTTAAAACTAAAGTAAATTAATCAGATGTAAATTATCTAATTTCCTTCTTCTGAACAAACTGCTCCCTTATTCGACCAGGACACTCCCCCGGATGAGGGGAGCAAATAAAAAGATCATTATCGCAAATGAGTCTAATCAGTTGTGGATGACCATTATAGACTCAAGGGAAAAACCCAATCAATTATCTCCCGGAAATTCTACATTTACTGAATCAATTGTTGATCTTAGAAGTAGCTGAATATCAACGAAATGTTCCTGTGGCTTTAAAATAAAATTGGAAAAACTATTTAATTTAATGAACGATGCCTTCAAGTTTTTAGCATGTTTAATTGATTAATAATTATTAAAAATTTAAAAGTTGATTCGTTTAAGGGATGTAAAAAGTAATTAGGAAAATAGAAATAATTTTAATATAAACTTAGACCAAATTGAATTTTACGTTAAGAGGACTTGATACCCCCAAAATCACAAACCTATCGTTTTTTTTACTTTCATTTAATCTTATTCTTTGCATTATTATCTTTCGATTGATATATAACTTGTGCATGTCGGAAAGTTAGAAGTTTAATAAAAATTCTTTTGAAAACAAATTAGGCAATTCAAGCCACGCCCACTTTTTTGAAAAAAGCTAAAAAAGCATTTTGATAAAAAAAAAATCTAATTTATAAAGATAAATAGTAACATTAAAAAAAAGTATATGCAATAAATAAAGCAGAATACTTCCAAGGCAATACATACAATCATTTTTTCTTTGTGAAATGTGTGCATGTAAAATTTTTAAATTGAGGCATTTTATATTAAAAATTTTATAATTTTAGTTCTTATTCCTGATATATTTTTCATACAAATATAATACTTTTGTATTATAAGAAGAAAAACAGCTAAAATTTCTGTCGTGACAGAAAAAAATTTTTTTTAACATTTTTCTTGAATTTTCTTGTGCAATTGGTACTCTCTAAAAGTTGATCATTTATAAAAATGTAAGGGTTGAAAAAATATGAAAATGCAATTATTTTAAAGAAAAACGTATAACTAATATCTTAAAGTGGTATTTTAAGTTTAATTAAGCTTATAATAATTATTTTTTCCGAATTATAAACTTTAAAGTGGTTTTTCTCAGTTTGTGTTTTTCGAAACCTTAGAGCATTCAAAATGCTACTCCTTCGACAATTATTTACCAATCACTTCCATTTTTTTTCCTGCGTGTTAAAATTAAGCATGTAATAAAATTAGGGATCTGTTTTGCTATAAACTGAATACTTTTTTTTAAAAAAAATTAAATTTAAGACATGCTGGCTTTTTCGTTGATTTTTAGCATGTATATCAACATTTTATTTTTTTTCTCCAAAACGAATAAAGTTATTCTAAAATCAATCTAAATGTTTAGAACACCCTTAAGAATATTATAAAAAAATTTCATGTCGAAAAATTATTTTTTAAAAAATGAGTAGGATTTTAAAATTTTCCCAATTTTCTTCAAAAAATTTGAATTTTTAAAATTGTGTGAATACTATATGAAAATTTTCAACTGGTATCAGTTTCTTGAATAGAAAGATTGTGTAAAATGGTAAAATATAATTTTTAAATACGTAAATACAGAAATTTGCTCAAAGGGTACCGAGTCTTCTTAAGAAATACACCGAAAGCAAACATTGAAATAGAGTCGTTCCTAAATATAACTGAAGTGACAAACTTTATTTTGATTGCTTTGGTTTAGTTTAGTCGTTGTTTGTCTGAGGATTGTCAGTATTATTGTAATGACAATAATATTTTTCGTCATGAAAATGATGCTAATCACTCTTATGTTATATATATATATGCTTCTTTCAAAAGCACCACTTAAGGTATCCGAATACCTTCAGATCCGTGATTTTTCAAAAGATTATAAATGGATAATATTTACAATATTTAGTATTACTTAGATTAGAAAATGTGCATAGAAGTGTTTTAAGAAGAGTATTACAATAAAAAATTATTCAAGTACAATATTTTGAGAAAAAATAAGCATAGAATGACCCATTTTCAAAACATTCTCCTTTTGTGAAAAATGATGGTTCTAGTACAATAATATTTTGTTGTATATAGCTCAGACCTCTCTACAGAGGCTCAACTAGAATTTTTGAAATGTATAACTCAGAAGTGGGTTTATTCATGTTTTGTGGCAACAGAGGGGAGAAATTTTAAGAAAAAAAACGATGATAATTATTTCAATTAGTGGTAACTCTGAAAATAAACTGCATTTTTCAAACATAATAGTTGAGACTCTGTACAGATATCTGAGCTATATACAGGCAAAATATTATTATAATGGAACCATTTCTCACAAAAGGAGAACTGTTTGAAGAAAGGTTACTTTAAGTTAGTTTTTTGCCGAAATATTGTATTTAAATATTTTTATTTTGTCAAAATGTCCTTAAAACAATTTTATACATGTATTCTAAGTGACATTAAATATCATGAAAGTTATCCATGTATGCGCTTTTTTAAAATCACGGTTCCGAATGTACTCGGATACTTTAAAATGAGATTGAAAGACCAATGTTTAACCCTTGAGAGGGCACGTGGGGTGCACAGTCACCCAAGGCTCTTGAAATCTTTTATTCTGTAAAACTGTTAATCGTTACTAATGGCTTTCTCAGTATTCTGCTTTATGACAATCTTCATGGGAACTAAAATATATTTGCCACATATCTCCCTCTTTTTGGGAGAGAGAAATGTTTTCTACGATCTTTAAGATACTTGGGGTTACTGTATTCCCCACGTACCTCTATTATTCCAAAATAATTTCTATAAATAGACTATATTTCCCCCCGTTGAACCACTGATAGGTTTTTATTGATGTACTATGTGATTCATTATGATTTATTAATGTTAATGAAAAGAATATAAAATATAAAGGAACAGAATATAAAAATGGAAAGAAAAATGGCATGTTTATTATATGTTGGATGAAGTTGAAACTGTTGAAACAAGGGAAGACCCTGACGAAATAAGAAATATTAATCATGATAGCTAAATAAATTTGAGAAAAACAATAAACATAAAATGTTTGAGTTGAAAGGAAAGTTTTCAAATGCTACCTAAAAATCTCCATCTTGGAACATATGAAGCCAAAAGATACACTGTATTCTTTCAAAAGGACACAAGCAAGAAAAAGTTAAACATGTTATTTGTCGATCATCGAAGGGCAATAAAACTACAAAAAATGGAATAAAATATGACAGCTTTGTCTCTCAAATTCATTCCTGTAATGTTAGCGAAAAGTGTTTGGTAATGTCATTCTTTAAAACCACGCACATTTGAGACATTTTAATTCAGTTTGATTGGATTTTTTCTCAAATCATCCAATAAAAATTAAAAGGTTCTTACTAGTAGGTAAATATATACTTTCTCTTATTTAAATTATTTACAAGAATTACTATTCTTATGTTGTAACTTAAAAATAATTATATAAACCAAAAAGAATTGGTGTAATTCCATCACATCGCGTGATCATTAATTGCACCATTGAGTGCATACCTTCTCCTGAGTATTGCCATTGGGGATATACCACTAACGTTAGTGGCGAATGTCGGTCTTCTCTCGGGTTAAGAAGGAAAGGAGACAAGTTTTAAAAAAGCAATATTTTCCTTCGATATTGTTTGCTTTTGTCGTCTCTTAAATTTTTAAACCAATGTAACGAAACTTACCTAGCAGGGGTTTTTTTTGCTATGGCTGAATCAGTTCAATGGACGTTCGATGTTTCCCATATTTAATCCCGTGATATCATAGAGTCTGTGTATCCTACTTTTTTTTTAAATTAGCCACTATTCACATTATTTTTTTCTCTTGATAACTATTATTAAATGTGCATTTAAAAGAAAATACTTTTGCTTAATTAGCAACTTAAAACACGAAAACGTTGTGTTTTTAATTTATGATAATTACTGAGAGTATTGAGGGAAAAAAATGACACTTATATATATAATTTATTTCCTTCTTAGTAATATTCCTTTTAAAATGTTAAAATTTCCCCACAAAAACGCAACATCAATTGCAGAATTTACTGTCGGGTTTATTTCATTATCAAGGAGTTTATGTTAAACTTCTTTTTAACGGTATATTTAGCCATTTTCTTAAGAACTGCAGGATTAATTGAAAGTTCTGTAAATACACCAGCATGTTCTGGAACAGAATTAAGTTGATGTAATATGTTTTGGAGCATATATTGGCCTTCTTATCTTGAATAGTTTCTGATAAATCGTAAAAAAGTTTCAAGTTGTCATCTGGAATTTCAGATAATCTTAGATATGGTGTAGAACACCAATCCGGGAAGAAAACAGACTTTGGGGATCTGTACTGAAAAGGAATTTCTTGAGAAACCCTAGTCGTACATGAATTAGAATGAACTTGCCCCTAAATTGCACTTGTAACACAATTCAGGAATGCAAGTACATAGGTATATTAAACCTCGAGTACATACCACTGGCTCTTGATCGCATGTATCATCATCAATGTTAGGAAGCTATAGAAAGATGTTTCTTCTCCTTTCTCTTCTTAGACATTACACTTGTTAAGGGGAAAAGGAAATTTTAGAAATATATCGTCCACACACGCACACACCACACATATTAGCTTTATAACTATTACACAAGATTCTGTCACTCCCAAAACAAATTGTATTTCGTTAATATACAACACATACCACCATTCTTAGAAGTTATGTATATATGTGGCTTTACATCGTTGTAGATGGGAAAAATTAAGTCTCGGTATGGAAAAAATTGAAATAAATAGCACTGTAATGACATATATCCTTACATTATATATCTTGAACTGTTTCATGGTTTAACTGTATACTCTAAAACTGTTTTGAAAGTGGAATGATTCACAGTGAGATTTATAAGTTATTGATGTACAACCATCTATTAGTCTCATTTAATATGCCATCCATCATGTTTGAAACGATTTAAAACGACACTATATAGCACATCTATTGACAATTGAGTTTGTCACTTAAAATACTGTTCTCAAACTTAGTTAATTTTGAAAAAGTACATCTTTTATAAGATTACATTGTACTTCACAAACAGTCTTTCTAACTTCGGTGTCTTGTCTTCAAGTTGACTAATAGTGGTAGCTAATGATTATAATAACGTGTGTACACCGACAGATTGTATTATACACGTAGGTCAAATTCATTTATACGCGTAAACGATAGAATAATCATCACAATTTTGAATATGTAAATTAAAAAATAAACGAAAGTACCTGTTAATTGCAGTGTGAGAAGAGCCTGTTAATTTCAAAACCCCGATAAATTAATGATATTCATAGACACGCCAATTTTAGCACGTATAAATTAATATTTTGTAAAAGAAAGACATCTGATATTTGTTCCAGAAAAATAATTATATTAATATAAATGTACATTATATAGGCATGTATGGCGTCGTTAAATAAGTATTTAGTGACTTAGAAAAAGTGTTTAATATAAAAATTTTGTGAGAAAAAAAATAAAGTATACCAGTTTTAAATACTTTCCAATATTACAGTTCTGGATTT
Source organism: Trichonephila clavipes (assembly GCA_019973935.1). Classification (NCBI taxonomy): domain Eukaryota; kingdom Metazoa; phylum Arthropoda; class Arachnida; order Araneae; family Nephilidae; genus Trichonephila; species Trichonephila clavipes. The sequence continues at coordinate 424,308 of BMAU01005003.1, read as the reverse complement.
AAGACAGTTTTTGCCATATGTCCGGCAATGTGGACTTAACGTGGATCACATTTTTGGAGAGAAAAAATGACTCAAATTTTATAAATATTTGTGACATTGTAACTTATGCATTTATTTATAATACAGTGTTTTTCAAATTTCAAAATATTTCACAATTAAGCAGTTTTTCCCTATACCATGTTAATAGATAGCTCATTTAGCATTGCGGTATAGAAGAAAAATTTGAAGCACATTTTATAAAAGATAAAATAATGTGTCTAATCGGATAAAAATAAATAGTATGATAAAATAAGTGATTCTCTACAGGATAGGGAAATTAAAATATAATATTAATGTTTGAGTACTTTTACATCTGAAAAATATTCCGAATTTCGATCGCATTTTTTAACATTAGCCAAAGACAGCTATTTTTAATTAAATCAGAAGATAAATGTATTCTAGTATTGAACAAGGTAAACATAAAATTGCTTGCCGTTTTTAATGACCAAAAAGAACATGACATACTAACAGCATACCCTATTGTTAGTCCTCGAAGTAATCACCATCGGCATCCAGCACTTTCTGCCAACGTGTGTCTAGTTGTTCAATCCCATTGTGGTAAATTTCGGGGGTGTGGGATGCAAAGAAATCCGTGAGAGATTGGCGCACGTCTGCTTCATTTGTGAAAATTTACCATGAAGATAATTGCCCAGGGAATTGAAGAGTTGGTTATCTGATGGTGCAAGGTCCGGTGATTAAGGAGGATGGCACAAAGTCTCCCAACCAGGTCACTGTATCGTATTTCTGGCCACCTGTGAGACATGCGACCTCGCGTTATCATGTAATAACTGTACATCCTTTCGATTAACCAGTGCTGGCTCTTCCTGATGCAGTGCCTGTTGTACACGTTCCAGTTGATGTGAATACTGGTCCGCAGTGACCGTTCGGACCGTTGGTAGAAACTCATAGTGAATCACTTGACAACAAGTCCACCACACACAAAGCATAATCCTGCGTGGGTGCATAGGTTGTCTTGCGCTGTGCTGGGAAGTATCCTGGGGTGACAACCAATGTTTGAAACGCTTGGGTGTGTCATACAGAACACACTTCTCATCACTGGTCAGCACCTAATGGCATATGGATGTGCTATATGTGGCAGAAAAACAACAATAAACAGGCCGCCACTCGTTTTTGCTTATGGACTTCCAACAGTGTGTGAGGAACCAAATTGTTTAACCTGTACATCTTACCTAAGCGGTGTAGATGAAGTATAATCGTTTCACTGGAAGTGTTGAATTTTCTGGCAAGTTCTCCACACGTTTGACTGCTGCACTCCTCAATTACCACCTGTAGGGCTTCGCCTTCCAAGACTTGTGGTCATCCTATACGAGTTTTAACACAGAGGGACAAATCTCCTGACCTGAATTTTTGAAACCAATGCCTTGCCATACGTTCATTGACAGCATTATCCCCAAACGCTTGACATATCCGGTGAATTGATGCAACGGCTGATAAGCCCACATTGAAGTCGTAAAGTAAGCAACCCCGAATGAGCTCCTTCGATACGTTCATTTCGCTTCGCTACTGTACGAGTTCTGATTGATGAATGTGAGCAGTGGACCTGCGTTTATAACAACTGATATTCCTACTCTCGACTGACGGTTTTTCAATCACGTCAAACACGAATTTGCATGCTTATTCTTACTTCTTTCAATGGAAATGCGCAAACTGCAAGAACTTTTTTGTTTACCTTGTAAAAATAAATAATTTGGTTGTCTTAGCATCATTATTAGATTATTAAAAGAAAGTAATTATTAGATTAAGTACATAACATTAACTTCCCTTGTAAAAATCAAATGACGGGGTACATTTTTTAACTACTACGCAATTGTTATCAACTATTTCAAAAAGAATCATTTTTCTGAAGGAAGGAAATGAATCTAATGCCAAGATAGATTACTTGTAGGTTCTGTATGGGAAAAACTCATCATCCATGGAACCAGCGTTTACACAAATAAACAAAGTTAATATCTGTTTCATTCTCTTTTTCTATCTAAATTCGCATTCTTTTCATTTGAAGAAAGACATTTTTTGGTAGGCATTATCGCGTCTTCTCCTATTATCTCCGGATGTGTCACACTTTTCCTTTCCTTTTTTTATACTCATTACCCAAGATAATATCCTCGAGCTTATCATGTCATCAGATAAATCTTTTTCAGTTATAGGGATAAGCTGCATAGTGAAATCTAATTTTGCTCAAATTCTCACTCAGGCTGATTTGTCAATAAATGAATTAAGTGCAGTATCATAAGGGAACGGATTTCAGAAAATAAAGGAGAATATATGTGAATATAAAACTTTTGCAAGTTAAAATTTTGTTGAATGTTTTTCTTGAATAAATGCTCTATAAAAGGATCAAAAAAATTCTTGCACAAATCAACGAAATATAAATGTTTGAAATTTGGACATTTGTTTCTTTAGACCTAATTAATGCTTTGCAAGGATTTCCTAGTTTTCCATAACATGGATTGAGTAATATTTCATAAATGTTCTAAAATGTATTCCCCGCTAGACACATTTTCCAGACTATAAAACAAAACTTCAATACAATACAAAGAAACTCAGTTTAGTAAAATATAGAAGTAATGTTTGCACTAAAAAGGGGGAAAGTAATAATTAATTTTCTCACGGTTTTGTGACATTTCATCACCATATTTAAATGTGTTTCCAAACTGAAAATGATCGTTAGGAACTAATGATCGTTAAAAGCTAAGGTATCCGTACAACTTCGAAGAAAATTTTTTTAAAAACTGTAATATTTGCTATTAAAATATTTTTTACTGATGAAATATAACTTAAAACTATGAAAAATACATTTAATATGTTACTTGTAGTACATAAAAATTTTAGGGAGTAAAAGCATAGTGTAAATATTAATTAAATTGATTATTAGAATAACGCACATAACTCAAATGTAAACAAAAATATCCCTTTTCTGTAAATTTGATGATGATCATTATAACATGTTTTAGGGCTGGTACTATTTTCCTGATGATAATCAATTTATTACAATTTTTATCAAGTTTCGAGTAAAACATTGAAAAATCATTAAAAAATTATTACGAGCATGATATATACCTTAGTTACTAAAAATATATCAACTATATAATTATGAAAGTAATAGGGGTTCTTTAAATATATAAAACAAATATATTTATAAAATTTGAACTAATTTTGTTCACAACTTTTTCTGATATTTACGTTGTCAGATGTCAATACGTTAAACAAATTCATTTTGAGATAAATCAGAAATAAACTTTGAACTGCAAATTTTAATATTAAACACAATTTGATATACTTAAAATGCTCCTGATTTATAAATAACACCTTCTTTACTCTCTAAAACATTGATTTTTTTTTCTTTGTAGCTCTTAAAATTTTTCTACGCTGCTTTACATTTGGTGTTGAATGTCGTTCTGCGTCGTTAATTCTATTGATGTCAAGATGTTTGTATGCTTTTAAAGTAAAATAACCAGGAGTTATATTAAGTTTTTTAAAAATTTCAACACAACCCTTGTATCCATCATTAAATTGGATCACAGCATCCAATACACCAGATTTTAAAGTTTTTTGGCACACGAAAACTTCCTTGGGTACTCTCTGCCATATAACGCCATTTAAACACTCGTTTGAATTTTGTGCTTTCCCATGCAGGCATTTAGTAAGCAGTTCTTTGGTACACAACTCTAAATATGTAGGCTTAATCGTGTTTAGTACTTCATTTAATAAGCCTTTATATTTTTCGTTTGGCTTTTTGCCACAAGACAGTGCTCGCTGGTAGTAGCACCAACTATCTTTTCCGATGAGACACTGCCCATGCATCGTTTTCTCTACACTTGATGAGCAATGAAACAAAGCCGCAATAACATTTTGCTGAAGACTGGATAGGTTTCCAAAATTGCTACGAATAGCAATTCCATAATAGTTTTTCAATCGGTCAATAAAAGACTCGGTGAGTTTGACTTTACCAGACAGATTTTTATTTTTAGACTTTAGTTTGCGCAATCTCGCACCTACTCTCTTTTGAACATGGCCAATGCATTCATACTTTGTGACGCTATCCTTCCCATAAGCATCTTTGACACTGATAAAGCCCTTAGAGTCCCCGTCACCATAATAATGTGCATATTTAAGGCCTCGTTTGACAATAGAACGTTGGAAGATTCTCGTAGCACCAACAGCTTCCATTTTTAACGCAGAACCTTGAAAATTGCTATGGCACACGTGATCTGCTGCAAAAGTTTCCGACTCAATGCTTCTAGGCATTTTAGAAATCTTTCTGCAGGTGGGACAATATGACGACATTATATTTCAATGTCTACTACTTTACCAGTGTCAACTGACAAAGCTGCGACACACCCATTCATGAAAGAGTAACCTCTACGCTGCCACGTTCCATCAACTGAAATGCCGCATTCAACAATTTTATTTTTAGTAGGATGTAGCACTAACAGTTCAGAAGCTTCTTTTTGCATTGATAGTTCACTAACTTCTGAAATCACGGACATGAGTTTATTCTCATGATTAGTGTACGCAGTTTTACTGTGAGCCTGGGTAAATTTAACGTACCACATAATTTAAACCCAGCAGAAAAACCTTTCCCAATTTGTCTCATACCATACACAAATCTTGTATTTACTTCAGGACAGTTTAAAGTTTTCTTTGAACTAGAAAACCCTGAGTAAAAGTCACAATGTTTACACCTGATAACAAAATTTGAGCACAAACCATATGTGGAATCCTCAGAAAGCAGGATACCTTCTTCGAAACATCTTGGGCAGCAAAGTTGTAAAAACAAATTTAAAAGGACTTCCATATCAATTATTCTGTTACCAGTAAGTGGTTTACGTTGATATTCTGCTATTTCTTCATCAAAGGCAGCAGGTATTTAATTTTTGAAGAACTGGCGTTGGTAGATGTTGCGCTGCTATTTTTTGAATGTTTAATGGTAGATCCATTTACTAGAAATCGGCATTTTCTCTTTGCACTAACTCTACGTTTAGTATTACCCATTTTAAATGACAAAAATTAAAATTTTCTGCTATAAAAAAGGATTAAACAAAAGCTTATAAAGAGCTACGCAAACATAAGCAAATGTAAACAAACAGTAAAGCACTCTATTTTCTTGCCAGATTCTAGATAAAAATATAAATATAAACCTGTTGTCAATTATATTCTTCATAATTCTGAAAACTCAAATTCATATTTTAAAAAGTTTAAATTTCTTACTATTGCATATTTAAACGATACTTTGAAAAATAAAAATGTCAACAAACATTTTTTCTACTTCGCAATGTAGACTTGTACTTCCGGGTTCAAAAAGGTGCTATCGAATGAAAGTCAAATCCCCATAACTTAAGTTCTAAATAAGATAGAAACAAAATTTAAACACCATTTTAAAGAAAAAAGTTCATATTTCAAATAACATTTAAATTAAACAATCGGAAAATTTGACGAAAATGACGTTTTGAAAAGGTGTACGGATACCTTAAAGTGTGCAATTATGTAAACTGTTGGAAAAAAGGGGGAAGAAACTTTATATGGTACCAAGATAAAAAGTTTCTTGAACACACTTCATTCCTTGAGACTCGAATGGGTAAAAGTGCACTACACTGTAAACTTTAGTGCAATGTATATTTTTACTGTAAATTATAATCGCATTCATTTCTTAAATGCAATAAATATTTCTACGTACACTATTTGGTCAAACTTATTTCCTTTATTTGGATCATTTTACAAAATGTATATAAACTGCTTGATTGGTTTTTAATAGGAAGATATTTACTGATTTTCAGTTCGAGTCTTTAAGAAAGAAATATATTTTTTTGGAATTTTATTTCGAAAGCTCCTTTTCAGAATATCTAATTATTCAAATAAGATGGATATTCGAAAATCATGCTTAAAGTAATGAGGTAAAAGCGGAAAATAAATTGTATTCTTTACTATCAAAAGAATTGTGTCATTGTTTTTTTTAACTCGAATTTTGGTTTTAATACCTTCAAGAGAACCGCGGATAGTGTAGTGGTTAGAGTATCGGACTCCAGACCGGAAAATCTGGATTCGTCACCCAAAACCACCAAATGCTCTCCTAGTACATACAGAGAGAAGAGAGAGAGAGAGTACGTGCTCGTAACATCAGTGAGTCCGAAAACCTTTTGAAGGGTCACAGCAGAAACCACGGGTGTAGGGTGCAGAAGAATATTTCCCTTCCCTCCAGTTCCAAACCTAAATTGTGGAGGTGGATATAGGGGGTGTAGCCATCTATCGTGTATAAGTCCAACTTGTCTCAGGCTATGCCAACTTTAATTCATTTTCTTCGGGAAGAACACAACAACAATACCTTTAAGACAGGGTGGCAAAATAGCGACTCACAAAGAGTCTTTTTGCGTCCCACCAAGCCAGTCAAACATTCGCTTTTAATTGAGTTTTTCTTTAACGTGAGCGAACGAAAACTCGTGTTTTATATTTCACTTTTAAGGTTTCAGACTACTTGCGACGACTTTCTTTTTATTGTAAAAATAGAGATACGGAATTTTTTTGTGTTTTTTTTATTAATTTAGTATATTTTAAAGAAAAAATTCTAAAAATGAAAAAAGAAAAAAATATATTATTAAAATGGGGGAAAAAATGGTAAAAATGAACAAAAAATTACATAAACAGGGCCCGCTCTGTACACAAATACTTAATGTACAAATTCTCAATTTTTCAATTTTGATGTGTTACTTTGTTATTCATGTTTGAAAATACCTTCAGGATAAAATACATAATTTTTACAAAACCTAGAGCACTTTATCTAAGTGATTGTATGAATTTGTTTAAAAACTAGTGACTATATTCAGACAAAGAACTGTATAATTTGAGATAAAACAGTGATTGATAATTCTGAAAAAGTCAAAACGCTTCTAATGTTATACTGAACATTAACAAAAAATATCAGCAGATTATATTCAAAACTATTTGAGCAATTGCTGTCCCCGTTTTAGCTTCAAAAAATACATTTCGAGTAAAACTGAAATTAAAGTTTGACATTTTGTATAAATTTATGGCATCTGCTTTTACTAAAACACTTGTAGTTTTTGTTCTAATGAATGGAAAATAAAAACACTTGGTACGTTTTTTAAGCTAATAAAATGGCCTATAAAATATAATCATAAAAAAAACATGTCAATTTTTGAAAAAATCATGATTTTACGATAGCCGGATACCTTAAGAAAACATAATTTCTTTCTTAGAAAAACAAAATGCCTAAGTGTGTTCCTACAAAGAGATCATCTGTATTTTTTAGAAGACCTTGTCTTAATATCTTAGAATTAAAAAAAAATCAGCCTAAATTCGAGCACGATTTGCTATTTTATCCCATTACGGCTGTTACTGATACAGCATCTGCGAAGCTCTATCTTGTGTACTTAGAGGTTGGAAGTCAGATATGGTATTAATAGTAGAGAACAACTGAGATTTTAATTACTCTTAAACATCCACCGGTGTCATTTTGACACCACGATATAAAATATATTATGTAATTGTTTTGACTAAATAATTACAAGACTACTGTGTAGTACAATTTAGTTTTCTGGCCTAATTCATTCTCAGAAATCTCTCGCAATAAATCAGCAATTTCATCAGTGCTTATACTTTTTCGACGAGCCATTGTTTGGAAGTGCCTGCTCTGCACAAGGTTCGAGAATCGAATGAAAATTACTTTTATGAGCAGATAAGCAAATACTATGAAACTAAACACTTAGTATAATTTTTTCATTTCCACTGAGAACTCAATAACACTGTGTTCAAAGTAAAAAAAAAGGAAACAAAAAAAATTGTGCGATATATAACTTCGGGAAATTTATTTTATTAATAGTATCTATTTAATGGAATATATTTTGCTGAACGGCAGCTTTTTATCATGATAAAATGCCTTAGTGGCGGCATGACTCCTGAGGACGTTCAAGGTATATTTAGAGGGAAAATCATTCCTAATTTATCTAGAACCACAGAACTGTTTCTGGGTAATCACCAGAGAGAATGATTAAAAATCACAATACATTTTCAAATTCTACGCACAAATGTGGAAATGAGGACACAATAAACAAGCTGCTGTGTCAGACTGACACCTATGAACGTTCTGATATTAATTTACTTTTACAAATATTTGTCAACTAAAAAAAATCCCATGTATCCAGCCATTAGCAGAGAAATTGTTTTTTATACTTTAGTCTACATACAATTGTAAGCAATTTTTCTTGCATGAAAATCAACAAAAGTAAATATTCCCGCAACAAGCAATCACATTGCAAATTTAAAAAGCGGAAGGAGGGTGAAAAAAGTGTGACAGGGTAAGATTGTGATTCTCAAATTAAATGAGCTTGCAGCTGTAGATAATACCATATCAGCACAACTGCTCAATAAAACTGCCTCTATTTTATTAAAATTATATATATTATTTTTATAATAAATACAATAATTTTAAAAGTCGTTGTCCTCCGGTATTCTGAATTCCCACAATGTAGCTTACAAGACAAAACAAGTTGCCCACCTTTGCTCTTAGAGATTTTTTAATTTATTGCAGGGGTCCGAGGGGTCCAGATGATCTGTACTTTCTTTTTTACAGCGTTTTCAACATTAAATAAATAAATAAGGTAAGTGTAAATACTTTAAAATTACCAAAATACTCTTACAATATTGTAAATTATTTTTAATCACTGAACACTGTTCATCTTTTGCAGCAAATGCAGCATAAATCTTGGAGAGAGAGGGACATATTTCTAAATCTGATGAATATATGGTTTAAACTGGGGTTAGGAAAATACCTTGGTTTAATAAAAACAATCAGCCAATCTATAATTTATAAGAGTTGAACAGTAGAGTGAATTATTCGATCAAAGCAGATTTTGCTGATAATAATAGAATTTGCTTAATAAAGATGCAAATTACTGTTTAAGAAAACGGTAGCTTAATGTGAGAAATTATTAATATAATAAGACATGATAATCATAAATTGACATGGTATTCATTGTATCCTATGTATTAATTGTATGTATTTATTGTATCTATTGTATTCATTGTATCATACTAATAATACAAATAACTATTGAGAGAAGCATACAAACGGTGCATTTTTATAAAAAGTCATTGTAACAAAACTACCATTCGTTACCCTATGGAGGCATGGTGAGTTATACATACATATATATATATATATATATATATATATATATATATATATATATATATATATATATATATTCGAGCCTGAACTGTTGAAGTGGAGTTTCAATGCCTTAAGAAATACTTCAAACAAAATTTCGTGTAGTATAACCCTTTAAAGACCAACTTATTTTTATCTTCAAATATTATATTATTTTGGTTAATACTATATGGGCCTCAATGGCATTGGAAAAATAATAAAAGAAATCCTGCTCCCCGACCCCTGGAATGTAGACGGTACCATCAGGATCGTGCAGGTTGGGCGTTATGTGTGAAACATGTCACTCATGAAATTTTACGAGTTATACATTTTTAGCTCTAAGTTTATGGAACGAAAATCTTAATTCAACTAAAATTGTTACAAATAAGGAAATTATTGATGAAAAATTACTCTTTTATTAATTCATTATTTATTTACTGTAAAATATTTTGTTTTGTTTTTGACAAGTATAAATATCCATTGCATTTTTCGCAACATGTTTTGGACTGCTTTCTTTTTTTTTTTCAAATCTGCACTTGCGTGGCTTTGAAATGTCAACAACACAACAAAATGGCTATCCCTTTAATACCTGATTTATTTTATCGTTAAATATTAAATTATTCCGGTTATTAATACTATAGTGATCCCAATGACACTGGGAAAAATAGTAAAAAAAAAAATTCTTATCCCCCCTCCTGGAAAGTAAAGGATACCCGCACGATCGTGCGGTTTGGGCTTTATCTCTAAAACAGGTCATCTATGATATTTTTATTTTGAGCTTTAAGTTGATAGAAGAAACAATTTTAATTCAATCCAAATTGTTACAAATATAGAAATTATTAATACATATAATTAATTCATTTATTAACGCAATACTTATTTGATGTGAAAATCTTTAAAACATGTTTTGTTTTTGACAAGTATAGATAAACATTGCATTTTTCACATGTTTTCGAACTGCTTTTTTAGTTTTCAAATGTGTACGTGAGAGGCTTTGAAATATCATCAACACTTTGAAAATGGCTATAAGCGCCACGCATTTTTATCCTGGAAAGGCCAGGATAAAAGGCATAACATGTATAGAAGATGGATCATAACACTTCGATCTTTTTGCGAGTGGAATCTCACAATACTGTTATCTTCATCAGTTAAAATGCTTTTGTTAGTAGGTGGAGAGCCTGCTAAAGCTTGAAGTACCTCTAACTTAAATTTTAAGCGATCCATTTTGAGGTTTGGAGGAATTTTGTTTGATATTGCATATAGTTGGCACATAAACCAAGAATTTGCAACAGCTAAAACAATAAAATGAATGGGCTCAAAAGACTTTTATGGTAAAGAATGATCCAAAATTGTCTTTCCCTTTCAAATATTGCTATGTTTTTCTTCATTGCTCTCATGTGAACTTGATTCTCCTTCCATTATACATCCTTACTAACATTATAAACGTGAAAGTTTGCGTGGATGTTTGGTACTCTTTCATGCAAAAACAACTGAGAGAGAGAGAGTGGATTTTAATAAAACTTTACAATAATATAGCTTATACATCAGAATAACATATATGCTATAATTTATAAAGATATAGTCAGAAGTGTCCAATATATAATGATATTTGTCAAGTAAGTAAGAAAATATTCTCACATCTGCAAAAAAGCCCGTATATCTATCTCTTACGTGTGAAATCAAAACTCTGCATTTGTTTTGTCTACACCAGGCGCCAGGAACTACAAAAGCTTGGACAGGCGGCATGTAAGTCTGATTGCAATTTTAACAAAAGATAAATACAACAAAAAGTAATATTAACATATTACACTTCCAGATATAAATTATTTATACTATTTTAAGCGCTCATTACACAAAATTTGAAACAATGTGTTACTTTTACTCAGTAGATATCAGCTTAGGAAGGTATTTTTAAAAATCGACCCACAAGAGGGTTACGGGGAGTTATAAATAAAAAAAAATCATTTTTATCAGCTATTAGATCTACAGACTTAAAATATAGCAAACAGTTTTTTTAATCAGCTGAGATATGCAAAAAGTTTTTTTTGTTTAATTTACAATTCACGTAAAATTAAATGATTAAAATTTTCTTTATCTTTCAATCGTTATTGTTTAATTTTTCAATTCCCCCGTGCGAAGAATGGGTATAACAGCTAGTGATTCATATTTGTTCGCTGCGTTGTCATCATTCGAGAGATCACTAAGTTCTGATCTAAGTTTAATCTCATTTATTCAACAATTGCAAAATTTCTTCTTGTGTGAGAATTCTTCTCCTTTGAGACACCTGAAACAGGTTTTGGTTAAAAGTTAGCGCAGTATTCCATGAAAAACCAAAAAATGTATGAGAAAATGTTATTTTTTTTTAAAAAAATATACCTCAATCACACCATACAAACTCCCACCAAAACATTCAGATATTTTTAGGGGGGTGAAGAGATATGGATGCAGATGCCTGTGTAAAGGATGAAAATGCTTTAAACCTCATCAAACGTGTGGAAGAGGCAATTAATTACATAAAAGAGCCAAAGAAAGAAAAAAGGGACTCGTTCATGATAATCCCCTAAACATATAGTATTAAGTATATAATAATATATTTCGTTTTTATTTAGGCTTCTATCAACATTACTGAAACAGAAAATATTTAGGCTTCTGTCACATGGCAAGAAATTACCTTCAGAGCTCCAGTGACTCAAGTAACTCGCACAATCGTGCGAGTAATGAAATCCCGAATCCTAGAAGCAACGTTAATAGAGTATATTTTATAATTTTTTTCTATTTTACATTTGTTTAAAGATTAATATAAAATTTTTTATCCAAGCAATTAGAAATATTGCGATAATTAATTTTTACAAATGAGAAAAAAAAGGCGTGTTTTCGTTGTATTTCGAAACAAAGCTAGATTTGCCAGCTGAAAGTAAAATATAGCCCACAACCATCTATGTTGATGAAAAATGATATTTTACACTTTCTGCAAAACCACACAATCGCTGGCTTCAGGATTTTTTTACACACCACTATTCTAAAAGCAAAAAACGTACAAGAATGTCTAACCTACACGATCGTGCAGGATGTGTCTTAAAGTACCATTCCAGGATAAAAGACATGACATGTATATCAGGCGTATTATAACGCTTTGAATTGTTTAAATGTGGAACTACAACACTGTTATATGCATCATTTGTTAAAACGTAAATGTGAGGAGCCATGCGCCTATGGATGGAACTTCTTGAAGCACACCTAGCGGAGGGTTGATAAGTTCTACTCAATAAATAAATTCTGTAAATTTTAGGCAGCTGTATGTGATTTAATAATTTATATATTCATAAATAATAATTTTACAAATGATGTTTCCTTAAAAATTGTTTAATGAAAGTAGGAAACCTCTATACCAACACTGTTAAATTGGCCGTTTTTGATGTAACTTTTCTCAAAAACTGATATGTGTACATGTTTGAAATTTTTCATAGAATTCAGGTATACTTTTTTCATTATACTGAAATGAAATATTAGCTAATTTTGAATTTTTTTTATTATTTATAAAATATTTTATCAAACATAGTGAAATTTGACCTATTTTTCAAAGAAAAAAAATGTAAAAAATATATTTTTAAGTTATTAACAAAAAGCTCATTTATTAGATATAATAAATATATCATAAAACTTTTAAATACCAGTGAACAGTAATTTCTCAGAAAAGCTACACCGAACATCAAAATTTACATTTTGAGATCAATTAATTTTAATGTATACAAGGAGACTCCTAATCATCTAGGGAAAAAAATAAAAGGCTCAATTTAAACAATAAGCGCGATACATGTTTTGGTTTATATCAGGCGTTCAACTTTTAAGCAAAAACGAAATATATACTTTGCTTACATTTTTCGCCATTCAAATGGATGTGACCCAGTTTCAAAGATTATTTTAAAATATGTTTTAACCCGCGGTTACTCGCGCGGGATGTTCTGTACACCCCAGCAACAAGAAGAGCCTCCTGCGACTCTAAAAAGATTGCGCAGAACCGCGATTTTCTCTGTAGCTGCCCATTTTAGGTCATTGAACCTTCAGGTCTGATATAATCAATCTCGCTAGGACGATTGGAATGTAACGACCTTCTAAAGTTTATCTGAGAACACCCCGCGAAGGATTGAGTTATATTTTCGTACTCAAAGCATCTACAGAAGAGTACGTTTTACTTTTTCCGTTTTTCAAATATATTAATATGCATACATATTGTATTTAAAATTTCAATAAATATGGTATAAAAATAATATAATTCTATAAAATGATTGTAAAATATTTTTTAAAAAAAAATTTCAAAAGCTTTCCCAGAAATTATGACAAAAACTCCATAGGAAAATGGATAAACAGCGACTTCGTCGTCTATTAGATATTGTATTAACATATTGTCAAGATGAACTAAGTAAATTCGATGACTGCGTAATTTCGGAACCAAAGTTGGAGAGATGAAACTTGAAATTAAAAATTTTTATAATACAGGTGGGGTTCACCACTGATGAAATGTGCAGTATGTATGATGTATCGCAAATATGTATCCTTTAGCCATTGCGAATATGTTATCATATACTTAATACTGCAGGAATTCATACTTACATTGTCTATCATCCGGTTCTTTCTTAAAAAATGAGACTTTCAAGATTATTAGAGGCGATTAGAATGGATCTTGTGCAGCCACAGTGGGATATGCGATCGGATCTCCCAAACCTTAACAAAACACTCAAAAGAAGCTTTACTGACACAGAATATACTAAAAAGAGCATCAATGTACCAAAAAAGGGACGTTGCACTGTTTGTCTTCAATGTAAGAAAAATATGGGCTTAAACCATATGACTACAGTCTGTTCTGAATGTTTGAAAAATGAATAAAATATTTGTTTTCTACTTTCTACTAACCTTGACATCAATTGCAAAGTAAATTTTTTTACTGGTATATACATTTTACTTGTGCTTTTTTAAAAAAAATATAAAAATAAATATTTTAAAATGAAAAATTTGTAGGTTTAGTTTAAAATAATGTTAATCTCATTTGTAGGCAATGAATTTAATAATTTTATTTGTATAATACAAAAAAACATATTTTACTTCATAAATATGTATCATATTTGACTTAATTTTATTTTCATAATTAATTACACGTGTTAAAAGCTTGATGTGTTCTCTACACTCCGCGAGTAACAACGGTAGAAAAACAGGCGCGAGTGACCGCGGGTTAAGGGCTTTTAATTACCCTAGAGGTTAAAGCAAGATATTTTAAAAAATATTAAGATCTATACAATTTGAAAATGTAAAACCCTCAAATTGTCAAAAAGAATAAGATTTAACTTTCCAACACCTCTTAATCTTCTGCGAATTTTGATAAACTGGTTCCTCTAAACATGTAAGTTTCAAACTATACTAAAATCTAATGAAAATTTGTCCATCAAAGTATATATTTTAATATTGAAATTTATTTTTTCCACAAGCATAAGTGGGGAAGTTTAAAAAATATTTTTAAAGATTCTTGATGAAAGATTTTAATGTATTATCCACTTACTGTTTTAATTACATTACCATTAAAATGTACTTAATTTGTATTATAAATTGAAGAATTGTTATAGTAAATAGTTTAAATTCTGAACTTCTTATATACGTATTGGAGAACAAGTCAAAAATAAATACATTTGAAATATTTTTGATAAAATGTTAACATATAAACCACTTAACAGTTACTATTTTTTGTCATATTATGTCAAAAAATAGCATATTTTTTGAAAACATTTTTAAGATGAAATCAATTATAAGGACTCAATTTTTTATTTTCATTGAAAAAACACATTTTTCTATAATGTTGGCTTTTTTCCAAAGAACTAAGCGATCTCAAAAGAACACTTTACAAAAATGTATATTATATTTAAAACAGTGCTTTCCTCAGTTTTAACAATTGTGACCCAACATTTAGTCATAATTTTTCTTGTGTCTCTCTCCATGCAATAACAATATATTGAATTCAATAATAATGTAGTTTGATGTTAAAATTTCAATATGACTACTCTCTTACGTGCCAACGGTGTATATAAAAGTTTCGCTCAACCAAAGAGCTTATTTTCTCGGACGTATATTTACGTTTTTCCAAAGAACGCCCTTATATGTGCAATTATATTCATAGAAATATTAAGAAGGATTTAAAATGCAATAAAATGATTCTGACAGTGTTTGCGAAGGATTTATTTATTTTAGAGAATTTCCTTTTTTTCTTTTCCCTTTTCCCGTTTTATTCGTTAAAAAAGAATGCCTTAAAATCAAAGCTTGAAATAGGTTTAGACATTTTTTTTTGTAATCCTAACTTTACTCGACTATTAGAGACATCTGTAACACAATCCCCCCCATACACATAGCACATTATGCGAACAAAAAATAGGGGCAAATGAGAGGGAAGTACCATTTCAAGTGTTCGAGTGGTTTTCAGGCAAAACTGGGAAGTGGTTAATTATTTTCATATGTAGGCATTTTAATTTTACAATATTAAAAATTTGATTCTAATTTGAATCGATTATGTTGTCTTTATCATAATTAGTAAGATTAAATTATGTGAAAATCTGTAGTGACTATAATGAAACTTATCTAAAAGGAATTCGTTTTTTTTTACAATAATATATATAGATTATATATGTGTAGCTTAAAAATACTTTTTAATTGTTTTAGTATGTACTTGGAGCTACTTATTATTTTTAAACTAATAAATTATAAATATAAATACTCCA
Source organism: Trichonephila clavipes (assembly GCA_019973935.1). NCBI lineage: Eukaryota > Metazoa > Arthropoda > Arachnida > Araneae > Nephilidae > Trichonephila > Trichonephila clavipes. The sequence continues at coordinate 408,330 of BMAU01005003.1, read as the reverse complement.
GGTTATTATTGTTTTATTGTAGGAAGGATCAAAATGTTCCTGAATTGAAAATTTACTTATAACTGCACAGAATCTCGTTATGTGGTTTAATTCTGAATTTTGACAGAATCTATTGCTTATTAAAGTCCAAAATAAACTGGTTTAATGTATATTAATGTAGATTAACTGCTACTTTCAGTTACGATGAAATATGTGTAACGTTTAAAAAATAATTTTTATTTATTTGAAAAAGTATTGTAGCTAAAAATAAAAGGTTGTAAAAGTAAAATTTTAAGGCTTCATATGAAAAACCGCCAAGTTTCATAATAAGTACGATATGCTATTTTGTTTCTTGTTTGTACCAAATAAAAGGGAAATGTATTAAAATGTAAACATAGTAGAAACAGTTTTATTCTACCATTTTTCTGCTACCATGTTTTTTTGTGCAATTTTTGAGATACTAGTGTATTTATTTTATTTTCTTTTTTGCGCATGACATAATACAAGAAATAAATTAACTGAAAACTAATTTTTTGTTTTGTAATGTTTTGCCCTATTTATAAATCTGAAGTTTTCAAACTGATACTCATTACAAGTTTACGTCGACAAATACGAGGTCCAAGTTTTTAAGTGTGTGTACGAATTATAATAAAAACGAAGCACATTTTACATGTGTGTATTTATTACATACCCTTTAACAAAAACTTTTACAGAATGAATAGTATACGCATATATATAAATATGTACATTAAAATACATTAAAAATACAAAAGACTACATAAAATACAAATATACGAAAAAAACATAAAATACAAAACAAAACACACTATATGCAAAATATACACAACAGAAAATTAAAAAAATGACACATAAAATATTACAATTATATTGTAAACTACATAAATATAAAAAGACAGTTCAAATATATCTTGATACAAAAGTATACAAAACCAATTTTACAAACATTTTGAAGGCCCTAGGCATTTTTACATTTATGAGAATTTGAATATTTTATTGTTTTAAGTTGTACTAGAAATTCATAATTTATTCTTTGTAATTTAATGAATATTTGAAATTTACATTTTATTATTTTTGTTTTAAGGAGTATTGGGAATTTTTACAATTTTTATTCTTTGTTTTTTAAGGAATATTTGAAATTTACATTTTTTATTCTTTGTGTTTTAAGGAGTATTTTTTATTTTACAATTCCTGCTAGTATAGATGTGGATTACTGGCTTTCGGGAAATAAAATTAACACTTGCAATCTGATTATTAGATGTTCCTTTTTTCCACTACACACACAGGGGGTTCAAATTTCAACCTAAAAGAGATTTGCCCTGCAATTTTGATGCACACGAGTTTAATAAATTATTTCCTATGTGTTCCTGTATTTTCTCTGTGAAATTGTGATATACTCTTCTCCATCTATTTCTGATGTTAAATCTGCAACTTTACCAAGGATAATTTTGAATATGAGGATGCCATTTTTTGATTATATAACTGTCTATTTTCCTGCAGTCTGTAGTTTATTTTGATTTTGCTGCTAATTTTGTTTCTATTCTTTGCAGTTCTTCCTGGATTATTATCTGTATCAATATGTCTAAGCTGTTAGCTTGTTTCCTTTGTTCCTTAAATTTAGAGTCATTATGTTTGTGACAACTTATTGCTTCTGGTTCCGAGTCTTCCGATAACATTTCATGGTTTTGGATGCCCTTGTTGAATTCAACGGCCAGTATTAGGATAGGAGTATAATGTCCCAGTAGCTAAAGAAAAAGAATCGGATGGAAAAACACACCCATACAAGCAGGATCATTTTGTCTAGGGTTTCTCGGTTCATTTTTGGTGGGGGATCAATTATTTCAGAAAAGTTAGAATTAATATTAAAAATAATTTTGCAAAAATGACTGAAATTTGAAGCATAGACCAAATATTAGCTTTAGAAGAAGAGATGGTAATTCAAAGGAGGAATTTAGAATATTATTATTGATGGGGCAAACGAAAATTTAAATAAATCGAATATTGTTGTTGATTGAAGTAAATGAATTTTAAGATGAAATTGAATATTGGCGTTGATCGGACAGACGTAGTTTGAATGCAAAAATCGAATTATAACTTGAATTGGGAAGAGTAAAAAAACCAAGCAAATGATTCAAGTGTAAATTACATTCTGAGTTTGAATAGTTGTTGGAAGTGAAACAGTGTTCAGTTTTAAGCAATGTCGATGATCAGTAATAGCTAAGTCTGAAATACTTGCTTGTTCACTAATTCTTAAAATACATTGTTGGATTAATATAACACTGTATAATATACAAATATTTTTTTTATTTTTGCTGCTGAATCCAGTTTAATACTTATTGTTATAAATCTTTCATGGCTATGAATATAAACAAGTAATATAAAGAAAAATAAGATTCAATTCCTACTAAGATCAACAAAGAAAATTTTTATTTTAGCTACTTTTTATTAAATATAGTGTTACAATTAATATAATTATATGAATATGTATATAATAGAGTCACAATATTAAGTGGTAATTAATTTCTATTAATTATCAATTAAGTCTCGTATTGTTATCCAAAACAATCGTGTATATGAAATTTCAGTCCAACTGAATGCCTTAAAATGTAAGAAAAAACAATTTCTAAGTTTTGACCCACGTCACCAAAATGGTCGTTAAGTCGCCAAAAATTATGTCAACGTGTCTGTATTTGTAATTCTTTAAATTATTAGTTCAATCAATTAGTTTTTATTAATTATAATTATATTATTGTATTGTCATCCAAAATAATCATGTATACAAAATACAGCTCAATTGAGCACTTTAAAATGTATTTTATTAACTATTAAAAATTCCACCAAGATAAATCAATAAATAAATAGAGAGAGAGTGCAAGGTAGTAGTAGGTATTGAAGGAAAAAAACCAGCAGTATACTTAATTTAATCATTTTTGTTGTTTGGAAGGAAACCTTTGAGATAAAAAAGTTATGAATTGATGTATAAAGAGGTTGTGTGTGTGTTTTTCCGGCTGTATTATATATCCAAAATATCCAACACGAGGGCTGGTGAAGCTTTATTCATCAACAAACTATTTTTTTCTTAAGAAATGTTTAATGCGGTGCTTCTCAAACTTTCAATACTTACGACCAAATTTTCAGTCATAACTTTCTTCGCCCCATCCAAACAATAACCATGTATTGAATTCAATAATAATGTACTTAGATGTAAATCTTCAATTTGAATTGTTACAAACAGTACAAATTATCAAGATAAGTATTGTTTTTATATAAGTTTATATATGACAAGCCCATAAGGTCCCTGGTATTTGCTAAACTTGTTCTAAACTTGGCATTGTTGAAATAATTATCAAATACAGTGTTCAGTATGATACATTTGTAAATATTATATCATGTAAATGCGTATTTTTTTATTATGTCAGAATGTATTTTGTTTTGTTTCCTTTCAGTAAATTAATAATATTTTAAAATTATATTTTATTTTCAACTTTTCGTTGTGCTCGCACCCCCCTTGGCGCACCCCACAATTTCATAAACGCTGGTATAATGAGTTATAGGCCTGCCATCAAACAATTTTGATTTGTGATTATAGGAAAAGTAATAAAACTAAAAGGTGGCAATTATTCATATATATATTTATATATATATATATATATATATCCCCTATATTTACTACGAAAAAAATTACATTTTGCACTTTGTATTAGTTTAATTATAAGTATAATTCAAATTAAAGTAACATTAGTGTAACTTTTGTTGTTGCTAGAATATTAGGATTTTAAGACGCAACTTTTAGAAGAAACCATCCTGATTTGGAGTCATAGGCCAAACGGTTTTTAATGTTATTCATCTCTGAAAATGGTTACTCGCAAGAATAGGCATATAAAACATAGTTAAAATTGAAATAACCAGGTTTTTCAAACAGTTAAATGTGTTTGTAATCGAATCTCATTTTTCCAAAATTTCGTTGCTGATATTTTAACCTATATTGCTTGTTTATCTTTTCTGTTTAAATTAATTTCAACTTTTTCTTTGTTTCAATAAATGCTTTTTTCCATATTGACCTAGACTAGAAATCGATCAGTGATATTTCATGTTCTTCAATTCCAACCAATAGTATTGTGACAAGTTCAGCTTATCAAAGGAAGTCACATCAGAGTACATTAAAAACTTGAGCGTTTCCAATAATTCTATTACCTGAGGAAATCTCACTGAAAATGCTTTTATTGAAAAATCAATTAGGAAATATATTCTTCAGTACCTTTTTCTTCGTCTGGTTTCTTAGCACATCTTTGATATATTTTTTTTCAAATTTGGTAAGTTTATGCAGTTTTTGTAATAATATCGTTTCTGAAAACAAGCAGTTTAGCATCAAAAGCGCGACTGAGATTTATTATGAAGATAGTTATTTTGTTTGTGCCTACGTTCACTTTTTTGGAATTTTTCTGGTATGTCTGTAAAAAACATCAATTTTGAAAGCTACAGAACATCCAACAAGTGCAGGTATTGTTCAATGTGTCCCTTATTTCGCAAAAAAATCTTATTTCTTCGAAATATTAAACAAATATTAGAATTACGTTCTGTCCTCTCAAATAGAAATATAATTATGCATTAGTAAGTCATTATACACCGAGTTGTGACTTCTTCTAACAAAGCATCAAACTGTCGCTTACATTTAAGGCTTGCTACAATATGATCTTGATCTGTATGATTGAACCACTCTTAGTACACAAGCCTTGTTGATTAATAGTGCAATGGCTTTCAAGAACTGAATGTCCTTCGCATGTTTGAACTATAAACTAATGAAACAAATTATTTTTTGCTCATATTCAACAATTTCCCATATACTAAGTTTTTTTCCGCAGTATGTAAGTGCAGAAAATTTCTGGGGTGAATTCAAAGACGTTATAATTTTTATTTCTAAAAGTTTTATAATAGTATGTTCTGAAATTAAAAACAGTAAAAAACTGTTCAGATGGTCCCCTCATGTGTACATAGTAATCAAAACATCACAGTACCAACATAGTATAAATTTCGTTTTCTGTACAGTCTGAAAACACTTTTGATTACCATGAATGTTCATGAATTTCCTTACGAGGTATATAAGACTAGGAAATTTGAAAAGCTATGCAAATATTTGTTTTATAAAATAAATAAATATATAAATAGTCAGAAATTTTGTTCTTCTAACTTTAAACCTCGAAACATCCGATTCTAAGGAGATATTTAACTTGAGTGGAGCTAAATTATTTTATTCACCTGTTATTGGAAAAGTTATTTAATTAGACATAGGTTCTTTAATAAAACCAGAAGCTAAAAACACTAAATTTGTGTACATAAAATTTCGTCTACGACATATTTGTCATCTAATCATACGTGACGGTAGTAGTAGCTAGCTTCGCTGTAAGTACGCAGATTGCAATCTCGGGTTCTGTAATAGAGAGTAAAAATACATATATCTCACACGCCTACGTTTTCAAAGAAATATGAGTAAACTTTATTACAACAAGTAAGAGATGGAGCAGTAATCTCGTGTACTATATATTGCAAACTTTTTGTAAACGTAATTTGATTTATAGCCATAAACACTTCATTTATACTAGCCGCTTCGGGATCGTTGAAATCTCTTAAAAATTTTGAAACAAAACACAAATTAAGCTTGCTACTTTTTAAAATTTACGAAATACGCATAATTATTGGATTTTTTTCATAAATTAATTGTTACATCACTCTCTATGGTGTTTTTATAACACATTTTGAAGCTAAATAATTACCTATGTGATCATTGAGGATACTGAGAATAATTTGTTTTTATAATACAGAAAATTATCCAAAATATTGCATGTTTTTCATCATAAATGTTAAAAATATTTGCACTGGTATTTACGTATTATTGCAACCTATCCGCGACATTACGTAAAGCGATGTACATGATTTTACTGCAGTGATTACAACAAATGCGAAATTGAGGTTACCAACTTGGAGAGTTATCTTGAACGTTTTCGATTGTGGCGATAATGCGTTAAAGCCGATTTCCTCAACAGATAAATTGTATATTTTCCTGGTGTACCCCTAGAATGTTTTACCTTTTTTTTGTAATAAGAATACATAAATAGTTTAAATATTTAAGAAATTTTAAAAAACAATTAAAATATATATGTATTTAATATATTTAGATATTTTACACTGTATAGGAAGATATTATTATATTTAAACATTTTTGTGTTATTTAAGTATGATTGAATTGCAACTTTTCCTCCTAATAAGAAGTGAAAATATAAAGTTGAACTTCTTCGTCCCGTTCTTTTACATCATTTTTAAAAAAAACATATGTATGTATTTCTCATACATAATTATTTATTTTATAAGCTGACACACACAAAAGCGCCATACAAAAGTAAGCGATTTCTATATTTATCTACTTCTTTTTGATAAGTATATTGCACAGGATTATATAGATATTAAAAAAATGTTTTACAATAAATATCAAAGTGCATTATTATCAAAAAGGAAAGTTATTAAAAAATACCCATTTTACATTCCGCTTCAGTAGAAACAATTTTTCATGGTTTCTGTGTTTCAAGAAAGTTTTGGCGTTTCCTGTCACGGAAAAAAGTTTCCTGGCTTGAAGGAAAAAGTACTCTAAGAAGAGTTGTTGTAGAGTTCATTAATCTCTCAATAGTAGTGTCAAGGTCCTGGAATTGCCTCAGAGTAATAATTCTTGTCAGAAGACAGTACAATCAAAGTAACTTCTTGAGAATGAGAACTTTCTTTTAGGAAGCAGAACTTTATTAAGTACGTTTTGATCCTCTTTTATACCAAGAAGAGAAGTATATTTTTTCATTAGATACATTTGAAGAAAATGAAGATATAGGACAACTAGAGTGATGTTATTTTTTTTCTCTTTTTATTGCTTAAATACAGAAACTACTCTAATATAGTGATGTAACCCTGTGAAGCATTAATTGTATAGTTTTGACCGAAAATAGTGTGTTATTTAGCTACACGTGTCTTAGTAACCATTTTAAAATAATATCTAAAGCAAATATGTCATTTCTAAAAAAATATTTTTCCCTTAACTTTAACACTCAATAACAAAAAAAAAAAGAACCAAGAAGGAATTGTTCAAATGTATTGGAATTTCGTATGCGAAGACATTTGTACAGAGCATGCATATGATTAAAATTTGGTGTCCAACGAATATGAATAGTGGGAGCTACAGCTCATCGGAAGTACGCACTCAGCAAGTGTCTATAAGAAGCGACTTTCAGTATGCTAGTCAAAGTTTCTGTTAAATTGCGATTTATGATACCTTCCAACGACAGAAAAAATGATTGATGTAAGATTCGAGCTGATTCCGAGCAACAGTCCGAACTTTAAATAAGTCGTGACATTGTATTGAAATAGGCAGTTTAGGCAAATCAGAGAATCGCTCTTCATATGGGTCGAAGCGCTGCAGCCATTGGAAGTTGCTGACTAGAATGGTTGGATAGTGGCAGATTTCAGCGTCATGATGATAGCGGTCAACTTAGGGCCAAAGTAGATCGGGAGAACAAATTAACTGTCAGATCAACTGCCTCAACAACCATCAACCATCAAACGTGCGACCCACATCTGAGTGTCCACCATGATGAATAACCATACTGAAAGGGGACGTAAAGTGTTTAGTGACGAACCTCACTTCCAACAGGTGTTCTAACAATAATAGAATACGTTCAAAGAGGCGCCTAAGGCAGCGTGCCTATCCTGCTTTCGCTATTGCACGTCACACAGGACCTCTACCAGGAGTTGTGATCTTGCGTGCCATTTCTTTTGACAGCCGTACCCCTTTGGTCACCATTAGAGGCACACTTACTGCCCAACGGTGAGTCAACGACATTCCGAAAACTGTTTTGCTACCATTCCTTCTGCAGTACCTTGGCTTTATCTTTCAGAAAAAAAGGACAGACCACATGCAGCACGTGTTGCTATGAACTGCCTTACAGCTTGCCGAACACTTTCTTGGCCAGCCAGATCTATCTTCATTAGAGCACATGTCGGGGATATGATTGGCAGACGACTGCATCTACCAGGGAATGTTGACGACCTTGCCCAATGATTGGTGCAAATTTGGCAATAAATACCGCAGAAGACCACCGGGGTGCTTTTACACTCTATTGCACGGCATGTGATAGCTTGTATCCAGGCTAGAGGTGGGCTAACACCTTATTGAGCTTATTTTGTAAATATGTAACTCTAAAATCAATCAATCAATTTTTCTGAAATTTGAATCATTTTCTATTCCTAATATAATCTTTCTTCAACACTAATTCTAGTTTTTATCGGACCACTCGTTCTTGGTGTGTCGTTCTTTTTTGTTATAGAGTGTATTTTTACTATTAAGTTCTTTCCCTTTTTCCTGCCAGTTTTAAATGGGAACATTTTTCTCACTTGAATGTTTTCCCTTTGAGTGAAGCACACGCCGAAATAATGCTCCTGGTGCTAAAATGAATCAAGGAGGATGCGATCAATATCAAAAAGATTTTTCTATCCTTCAGCCATGACAACAAATCATTTCTAATTTATATTTGTAAATATAAACTAGCTGGATGGACCGGCGTTACACGGAATTCGTCAAGCGTACAGCTGTATGCCTTGAAAGATACCCCTTCCCTTTCAGTTTCAGCACTTCTGTAATTTCTATGATACATGTCTTACTGAAGGCTGGTTACGCCAGTGAGCAGCAAAGGAAAAAAATCAATTTTTGCTGAACAAATTTAAATAAAATTAAGTATTTTGTATTCCCGAATAAATCACAATTTGCAACGACAACTTCAGAGCCTGAGGCTCGGATTAAATATTTCGTGTATTGCCACGTAATATTCGAAATGAATCGGAGATGTATTTCATACTTTGCCGGTTTCTCATTAGTCATTCTATAGAATGCCTAGGCAATGTGTGAAATATAAATTACTTCATACATTGCCGATTACTTTTAGGCATTCTATAGAATGCCGGATTTCATACTTTGCGGGTAACATAGATATAGATAGACCTATTTTTGTGCGGATGATAGGGACCTGCACAAAAAAAACCTCACGGAAAAATCATTTGAACATATTTCATAAATACTTGCGTATAAATAACAACTTTGTGGACGTACTACACAATTTTATAAGGTGGAGAGGGCCACATAAAAAATTCTCAATTTGAAAATGCGTGAACTATTTAACAAACTCATGATAAATGAAATCCAAACAAAAGAAACAATTAAATTACACAGGGAAACATTTTTAAAATATTTAATTCATTGCGGAGAAGTTTTCAAAATGCTCATACTTAATTCATGGCTACTTGTGGTAATAAAAAGCGCAACCGATTCCTGTAATGATTTAAATCAAATTTAGCTTCGTCACTCGAAGATACAATTTCAGTCCATATATTTTTGGCACCATATAGTATGTGATAAGTTTTTGTGATAACGGTCGATTGATCAGTTGCTTGTAAAAGTCATGATGACTAGATATGGATGATTGAAGAATTGTTTTAAGAAAACGCTTTTCTGGATTTGTTGGAAAACTGGACCCCTGCATACATTTTAACCGCTTTCAAATAATCCGGTTCTTCTTCTCTGTATCTTCTTAATCTCTGTCAAATTATTGATAAGTCCACTGTCATTGGCAGTTTTATCATCATGTTGAGAGAAAGCAATTGAACGTATATTGTTGGGAGACTGATTATAATAAATGAACAAAGTGTCTTGCAGTGTATTTGTCTACATACAGCGGTTGAAATTGATATACCACATAAGAAAAAATCCCACAAAAAAATCGCAGGAAAATTAAATATCTTAAAAGAACCGCTAAAAACAGGTTTTATTATAGTATAAAAAATATAAAAAATATCGTACAGATAAGGAGATGAAATCGTATAATCGTAGTAAATATATTTATACGTATTTGTAGATATGTTGCTTATTACTGAACGGAGTTAACAAATTAAAAGGCAATTAAACAAACCAAAGTTGTCTGCTCGAAACCAGTATCTTATAAATGTCTGAAATCGAATGTTATATAAAAATACGGTATTGTAAATATAAGAACATTGTGTGTGTGAGTGTGTGTAAAAAATTGTACTTTCTTTTAAATATTTATTGAATGATAAAACTGTTTATATATATATATATATATATATATATATATTTATATATATATATATATATATATATGTATATAATGTGACATATATCTATAGATATTTATATATATATATATTTTTATATATATACATATATACATACATTTTATATTGGAAACAGTATATCTGACTTATATTATTGATAACTGTGTATATGATTTTGTATTGACAACTGTATATCTGATTCTAAAAACAAAAACTCTGCTTATTATTATTGGAGGGTCATCATTTAAACATTTTGGAACTAGGATCAACGTCCAATTTTTCTCAAAAGAACAAACATGGGTACTTTTGCCCAAATTCCCTTTTTATAGCTTCATCTTGTGTATGGTTGAGTTCAAATAAGTTTAAAGTTGTGCGTCGACTATATAAAACTTTCTCTGGTCTGGCAGAAATCTAGGCCAAAATAATAAATATATTTTTGATAGTACTATAAAATAGTTAACTTCCCAAAGGCTCTTACTTTGGATGAAAAACTTTCAACTAAACGGCAAGTTTCTTGAAATGTCTCAAAAGCATTTCGTTATTTTAAAAAAGTTTATTGCCCTCGGGAATTATATAGTTATTTTAAGAAAATATTATGCATAGTATGCATCAAAATAAAGAAAACTTTCTCTACATTTATATAAATTTTAATAAACATTTAAAATTAGGTAAATTTAATTTAATATGTGTGTGTGAGTTAATATGGTTATATTCCTATCTCAAATATACTAATCACCAATAAGCTTTTAAGGGGTGTTGGAAAGCTAAAATCTTATTTTTTTGACAAATTGACAAAATTGAATCCGATTTGTAATCGTTTTCAAAAAATTGGTGAATATTTCAATATAAAAACAGAAACCTTTAAAACAGTTCTTTATTTAATATTCACGCACTGTACATCAAGTACAAATTTTAAAATGGAATAAACTACAGAACAGAACAGTAATGTTTAGTATGAAAAATTGTACAACATAAGATTAAATATAAAATATGGTATTTAATGTAAGAACAAGTACCTTAAAAATTCGTATTTTTTTCTGAAATAATGCGGAATTTCGCCAGCGCCCTCATTAACACATCAGCTGGTGTAGTGTCGGGCTGTTGCTCCACGCAGGAAAGGTCAATAGCTGCGCCGTCTGCATGTGGCACCACGTCCTTCTTATCGCATTGCGTCTCGTCGCAAAAATTGTAAACAAATTACTTTGTTTTTGCTTAAAAGTGTAACGACTGACATCATTTTCTGGTTGGTTTCTGCATAACCATAAAAATATGTATCTTTTATTTTAAATTGAGCGCAAAGAAACTTTATTTTTTATTTTTGCAAAACACTGATCCACAGGCTGTAGCATTTGGCAATTAGAATTTCACGCACGTTGCGGTAAATCATTTTTTATTGAATTTCTTTAAACAAACTCAATTTTGACAACATATTCATCAAAACTGTAAATTTTAATGGCTTAGCGATTTGCCCTATCACCATTAATGGGAGCTTGTGATTACTGAGAAACTACTGTTCACAGCACTTTTTCCTCCTGTAAAAACTTTTTTATGCCCTAATTATTTATAATTTGATGTCCCTAATATATACTAAAATGAGCTTTTATTGTCAAAAACTTCTTCAAAAATTTAATTTTTAAAAATTTTTTTTGAATGTAAAAAACCAAATGGGTCAACTTTATCGTACAGCGATGAATGTTTGATAAAATATATTCATAATTTTTCTCCAATCACAAATTGTACCCTTGCCAACATTAAACTCTGTAGCCAATTCAAAATTAGCTAAAAGCTCATTTTAGTATACTCGCCATGAGAGAGGTGTACTTTTCAATACACTGTTATGAAAAATTGTAGAATGCGCGGAACGACTGCACATAAAACAGATTTTGAGAAAAAGTGGGAGTATAGTCACGAAAACAGCCAATTTACATAGACCCGTACTGTTCAAATATATATGGAATCCGAGTAGAACGTTTCCAACTCCCTTAATTACCTTTATCGATTTTAATATGCTATTTGTAAAAACAAATTATGTGAGAGATTTTACATTAATATAATGTTAAAACTTTTAACTATTACATCTGAAATTTTCTTTATAAAAAAATACCTTATAAATTTCTACCCAAATAAATACATTAAGGAAAAAATAAAACTTTTATTTAAATACTAAGAAAATACTTTAAGAAAATTATTTTAATCTGTACATATTATTCTATTTATTTTACTGTGTATTCTGAATGAAATATACTATCACAAATATACCATGTAAATGATTTTTTTTTTTACTTTTCTATAGTGGCTCTTGCATGTGCATTCTGATTTAGACGTATTAAATCATGTTTGTTTTCATTCAAAAATTTATGTGTATAACATTCCTGAACATTAAATCTACATCATAATGCATCGTGTTGTTAAATGCACGAAAGTACAACCTCTGACAATAAAGTTTGGTGAATAGTCCTGTATTATTAACGCAGATGGCAATAACGAAAGTTACCTTACTGCTCTTTGAAACAGTCTGTTCCCATAACTAGGAAACATTGAAATCTGCTATACATGTACTGGGAACGTTGCAAGAAGTCTTCGTTTGAGACAGAGCTCAAAAGTCTCATCACTTTTCATTATATGTCAGAAATATCGTCAAATCTCATTTCTTTCAAAACGAGTTTGAGCTGTGGATATAGGAAACTGTCTGCAGCATATTGAGATCTGGCGAGGATGGTGGATGTTCCATTTCTACCATCCACAATTTTTGCCAGGAACTGTTTGACGATATTGGCTGTGTGAAATCTACAATGTCGTGAACAAAAAACCACTATCCTGGCGGAGAGTATTGGGGTCCTACTCTGCGTAGATGTTTCATGAAGCGAATAAAAATTCCAATGCCCCTTGCAGCATTAATCGTCTAGTCATGCGCACAGTTAATCGACGATCTTTCATGATTTATTTATTCGCTTTTTTGATGATTTCGTTACTGACGGACGTCACCGGTCTTTCACGACTTGAGTTGTCAGAAACATTTCACCGACCTTCTCGAAAACGGGCGAAACACTTGTACACACACTTCATGGACAGTGATTGATATTTATAAACACGTACCAGCATCGAATAAGTTTCTGTCGGTGTCTTGCCAAGCTTAAAAAAAACCCTGAAATTGATATTTTCTTCATTCCTTTTTCTGTTCTCAGTTCAGAACTAAAGGACTAAACAAGTACTTTGTAAAACAATCCTTACACGGAACGCTAACGATGTTCACCTAAACAATGGTGAGAGCAGATTATCAACACATGCCTCTACACATGCGCATCGTTTTGTTTTTCCATTGTTGTCAGATCAGCCGTTCTTTCATCGAACCTTATTGACAGAGGTTGTAATAAGTCACACCAGTAGCCCTTCTTCTTACTTGACTTTATTTCATAAAAGCGGACGAGGTTTCTTGTCTTTTAATCTTTCCGTTTATCTCAAAATCAACTAAAGAATATTAGTAAGATTGAGATTAACCGTATAAAACCCTTCAACATAGGATTTAATCAAAGTCAAGAATATAAAGTTATACTATATATCATGAAGTTGTTTATATTTATTGCTTAAAAGTTAATGATTATGACACAATTTTTAATTTAAATAAAATGATTGTGGATTGAAAACTTGTTTTCTCCAGATACGCATTTTTTAGATGTCTGTTTAAGTCACCGTCGAAAAATGGGTAAGGAAATTTTCCAAATTTCACAATCCATTATTCATGCATGCGTATTATTATTATGCAATTCTTGACCAATCAAAATATCAAATAATTGATGTTAATTAAAATTTGGCAAAATTGTTGAAATCATCGGTTCACAACAGCTTTAAATTCCCCAGTTTATTATTTTTAGCAAAATGAGACAGAATTTTAAAAAAATGTGTGTGTACTTATGACCACACGATAGAAGTGATAACCTCAAATTTTGTAATGTTATTTAAATGTTTAGTTAGGTGAATAAAAAACCAGGAGATGTTAGTAATCTCCTATAAAATTATTTATTCATATATCTGTACTCATAAAGAAATATTTTTCTGTGAAATATACAATCATATTTGGGAATTAATTGTATTCTAAGAAGGAAACAATAGGTTTATGGTACGTCAAATATAGGTTATAAATCCTTCAGATTCGAAATTTTATTTAAATATCTATAACAAAAACCTTCGTCAAGCGTTGTTCCGTACTTCTTCGTGCTTCATTTGGATCATTTGACATAATTTAATTGAATTTTGATTTTAAAAATCAACTAAATGTTTTGATTTGTCTTTTGAAAACTACTTTTTTATACCTACTTAAAATCATAGGTAATTTGTTCAGAAGACTCGATCCGGCTTTTTGAATTTTGGTTGTAATTTAAGGTATCCGACTAGGTTCAGAAACGTAATTTGAAAAACAAAGTGCATAAATGGATACTTTTCATGATATTTAGCGTCACTTAGATTATAATACATGCATAAAGTTGTTTTAAGGACATTTTGACAAAAAAATATTTCAATACAATATTTCGGCAAAAAAATTAACTTAGAATAACTTTTTTTTCAAAATGTTATACTTTTGTGAAGTTATTATAATAATATATTATTATAATAAAATATTATTATATTATTATAATAATATTTTTCCTGTATATAACACACACCTTTGTACAGAGGCTTAACTGTGAATTTTGAAAAAATCACATTATTTTCAGAGTTACAACCAATTGAAATAATTATCAGCGCTTTTTTCTTAAAATTTTACCTCTCTGTTTTCGTAAAACATGGATTAACCAGCTTCTCAGTTATTTAGGTAAAAAATTCTAGTTGAGCCTCTGTACAGAGCTATATACTGGCAAAATATTATAATGGATGCATTTTTAACAAAAGAAGTACATTTTGTAAAAATGTTATCCTTTGCTAATTTTTTGTCAAAATATTGTACTTAAATATTTTTATTGTAATACTATTCTTAAAACAATTTTATGTACATTTTCTAATCTAAGTCAAACTAAGTATCATAAATATTATCCATTTATATGTTTTTAAAAAGCACGGTTCCGAAAGTAGTCGGATACCTTAGCAATATTTAAATCTATCCATGAATTTATTTAAGCATAGTGTTAGATAGTATGACCTGTAGTTGATTGGGAAGAGAGGAATCTAGGTCAAAAAAAAATTAAAAAGGGATTTAATCAGAAGATTTATAGCATTTAATCTCTGGCTTATACTAGCTTTTTTGTCATTGTATGGGATTTTTGTACAAATACATCCGGTGCTACTGCAAGGAATATATTCTTACTTATATTTTGTTTTCTTGTATTTAAATTATTTATTGTAACTTTTTCTTCATGATTGTATACTTTAATTTTGTTATTTGTTTTCTTTTTAGTCTCAAAGTATATTTAATCAATGTAATTAATAGAAATATTTGTTCATTGCTATTCCAATTCGCTTACAAAAATATATTTTTATTCTTAAGATTACTGCAATATTTCTAATGATAATAGTACTTTTTACTTAGTTCTATAAAAATGTGTTCTTTTTTCTACATTTTATATTCAATTTTTGTGTAGGATTTCTTTTTCTCTCTAAGCTTTTTTTTAAAAATATTACTTCTCATTTTCATGTTTCAACTAGAATTAGAAATAACCCCGCAATCATTTTCTTAGAAGAGGGGTGTCCATCCCGCTGCTCGTCTTGAATAATTTTGCAGCCCGCGAGATAATTCTTTACATCTTTACAAAATTAGACTATTTTGTGCAATACTTTTTATTTAAAAATAGGTTTTTTTTTCCTTTTTCTTTGTAAAAAATAAGTTGCATAGATGTTATTATTTTATCACGCTGCTTCTGTTACTGCGAATCTCTTTATTTTTCTAAATTAAAATTTATCAAACATAAATCGTGTCATCAAACTAACGCATGAAAATCTGCAACATCAATTATGATACGCAAATACACATGCATTCAGATCGACATGCTAAAACTAAGTGAATGAGTTGAGAAGCAGAGATATTTTACTAATTAAAAAAATTGAACAATATTTGGCTATTGCATTATTATTATACTATCTATGTTTGTATAATTGAAAAACAATGAAAACATTAATAATATACCGGCCTGATTTAAATTTTCACTCCGACAAATGTTTGTAATGGATCCAAATCTAGTATAAAGATATATATTTTTTTATTTGAACCACGGGAATGTCAAGTTTTTTCGAAGTCACCCACGAGGTCATTTCCGTTGCCCCCCTCCTTCCCTAGAAAGAATTGAGGGGGATGGGGGCACTTATATCAAAGCTATAACTTTTGCTTTTACTTTTATTGTTGTGGGGACAAACTACCGGTTTTAGAGTGGCGGGGAGAAACGTCCATCCTTTCCTTTTTAGAGGTATGTATGTCCGAATGAAGACGGAAAAAAGCCGAAGGAACGTTACATTCTCGAGCGTGACGTTCATTGAAGCTCATTCTCTGGCAAATCGCACCAATAGAAGTTATCACTTCAATAATAAGCAGATAGCTCTTCAGAGGAGTGCGAGGTCTGTCCACAAAAGCTTTCATGTTAAATTAGTGAAAAAACTAGGCTACTATCATACATCCATAATGTGTATGAAATTGGAAACACATCTTTTCATGAACTTTACACTTTTTTTAAAGGAACAAATAGTGAGTTATATGAACGTCCCATTATAAAGCAACACGATGATCAGTGGCATTGGACCTCCTAATTTTGAACCTCAGTCAAGAGACGAGGATGCTCCCTATCTACCAGACCAGTGGAAAGCTATTGAGTGGGACGGGCGTAGTATATAAAATAAGGTGAGATACAAAATCGTCCGCTTGAGATACGGGCATGTGCAAATTTGAAGATAACTCATCCATTTCAGACAAGGACAAATGCATTAAGGGGTTAATGTGCATCGAACCCCTCTACATTGTGCCTCTTCTCCAACTGGAGACATTCTGGACATGAGTTCATGACGATAACCACTGCACAGTGCTACCATGGTCTAAGCAACAAACAAAGATGTAAAATTATACATATTATAAGTACTTTTAAAAACATTATTGTTTTTAAAAAGTAAAAGAAAACTGTAATTATGTAAAAAAAAACCTTATCATATTATTTTATTAAATTACCTTATAACACATTTGCTTTATACATCCTTAGAAACCTTTCTTTTCAACCTGATGGCAAAAGCAGCTCATTTTTTCTGTGTGTGTTTGATAATTACTCTTTGTTAAAGCTTATTATAGGACTTGAGAAATACATTCTATGAAGTTTATTTTATATTTTATCATTAAAAATTATTGTATTAACAAGTTTTTTCATTCTTATTCTTTCTCTACTATTTTTTCTCTTTTTGCTCCCCCCCCTTTCACTTGGATCGTTAGACAAGTCTCTTAGTTTTGCATAAAAATTTAAATATACAGTGGAACCTGTTTTTGTGCGGTAGGTAGGGACCGCATAAAAAAAGTAGCATTTATATGTAAGAGTACTTCCATAACAAAATAAATAATTAAATATTTCACATGGAGACATTTTAAAAACATTTAGTTTATCATTGTAAACATGGATAAGTTTTCAAAATACACATAAATAATTCATTGCTACTCATCATAACCCAAAGCCCAGTGAAGAATAATTTCAAAATCACTTTCGTCAGTTGAAGGTACAATTTATATTGATTTATTTTTTGGCAACATAAAATAAGCAATAAGTTTTTGTGATGATGGCCGGGTAGTCAGTTGCTTGTAAATATCACGATAACCAGTTATAAATGATTGAATCCATTTTTTGGAATTTTATACACCTTTCTTAATTGATATATAAGTTAAGAAAATGATGTTCCAATTTGTTGGAATTCCTGTATATTTTTATCCGCCCTCAAAGAATCCGCTTCTTCTTGCCCGTCTTTAGAATCTATAAAATTATTGATAATGTCACTGTCATTGAGTTTCGTTTTCAATCAAGCGCGGGCTGCTGGAGCATTAAGAGAAAGCAAATGAATGCGCATTGTCGGGAGACTGTTTATAATAAATGAACAGCGCGTCTTGTTGTGTTCACATTTCCGTTGCGTAACGAACACCCCTGCATCAAAAGGGTGGGCCAGGCTCAAGGCCAGACTTACGCTAAAAACGTATGTATCCAATTTATAAAATGTTAAAGAAGAAACCTGACTTTCAGGGTGACGGGGTCCCAACATTCTTTTTTACACCACTGGTAAATAGAAAACATTACAGTGGCGCCAAAGCCATTGAAATTCACTAACCGCATAAAAATAATCGCAGATAAAAAATCACTCAAAAATAAAATCGCAAAAAATGACCACACAAAAACATGTTCTACTGTATTAACAAATTGATAATTCAAGAGTTAAGATAAAATTTTTATTTGTTCTTTGTAATTACATTATTATTAAGCATGTTTTCTATAATAAACATTATTTACTATAAATATTTGTGCATTCTTAGAAGAGACATACCTAGTATAATACATATTTTGTTTGACATTTTCTACCTTGTTTATTGTTTTATTGTTTACAATAGTTGTTCTGACACCAGAAGTTTCACATTTTGCAACTAGTAGCTTCTTGCTTATAATAGTTGATTAATTCGTTCCTCTCCCAACATTCAACATTTCAATAATGCTCTACGCGAGTTGCTTTTCTAAACTTATTTTTATAAGTTTTTCTTACATACGCCAGTGTTTCTCAAACTGTGGGGCGTGCCCTAGGGAGCGTGATAACGCTACAAGGAGGGCGCGAGCATATCGGAAATAAAAGGTTTAAAATTAATTTACTAGAACGAAGTAAACAAAATACTTTCTGACGTATAAAAAATACGCATTTACACTAATATAATTTATACATATCAGATGGTGATATTATTTCATCAAAAATAAAAGCTTCCTCTTTGATACGTTTATTAACTATCTGATCCTATAACTAAATTATTAAAAAAAAATTGTTTTATTTGCTGTAATCCCATGATGAGAGATTTTATGTAATTACGTTTTCTTTTTAAACGTAAAATACTGATTAGTTCTACCCGTGTAGGATTATTTGGCTAATATTTCTTTTAAGAGTATTCAGAAACATATAAAGCATGATTAAATATGCGTTTTACACAATTCTTATTTTAGAACTAACATCCATTGTTTGGTATTGAATACTCTTTTAACCCGGAAGCGGTCGCATGGGGCTCAAAGTCAAAGGACAGCAAAATACATTAATTTGAACAAAATATGACGGTTTTGCTTGCAAGTATCATTTCTGTAATGTTCGCGATAAGTGTCTGCGATATGTGTCCGTATTTAAGGTTACTTACCTTTGAAACATTTTTGTCAGTTTTAATAGATTTTTTCTCAAATTATCAAATAGAAAACGAAAAGTCCTGGAAAGTAGGTAAGTATATTTTCTCTTCGTTAAATTATTCACTGGAATTGTGATTTTTATCGTGTACAACAAAAGTAATTGTAAAAAAAAATATTGGGGTGAGAATTTGTTACCTCGCACGGCTATTGACGTTAGTATCGAGTTTACGTCTGCCTCCTGGGTTAGAACAATTTGAAATCTTCTCGCGTTAAATTTTAATGCCAAATGTGATGGATAAGATAGACAACAACATAGACTAGACTCTTTTTCTAATGACATTTTTACTTTTAGAAGTGGATGGTGGAGGTAATAAATTTTTAATTAAATATCATTTTGCAATCTGTTCCAATTTAAAAATTAGAGAAAAGAAAAATAACAATAATTATCCTATTACTTAAAAGTAATTTGCTTAAAATAAATTCTACTTAAAAGTAACAAACACACACAATATTGTAATTAAGATCGTATTGCAGTTTTAGCGCCCTCCAAAAAGAATTATTATTATATGATGGGGTTGATAAAAATTTTGATTGAAAATTGGGTCACCAATAAAGAAAGTTTGAGAAGCACTGGCACACACATAAGCGGTTTTCTAATTTCCCTTATGAAAGTAAGTCTAACCTCATATACGATAGATTGACACGTTATATAAATACAAAACATTAATAGCATTTAGATAAAGCATATTATAAAATAAAAACACAATTGTCCATTTTATGTTCTTCTAATAAATATTTAAGTGACATCTAGATTATACGTTATATCTTGCCAATTATTAATTTGTAAATATTAGATTCGTTTCATATTCTTTTTTTTTCTTTACGATTCAAAAAGATTGAATATTTTTAATATAATATATTTAATTTTCCTAGCAAAAAAATAACACAAGTTTAATCCTGGATACATAATGTCCGTGTAATCATAATAATTTTTTGTAATGGGTAAAAAAAATCTATACAATCAGTTTTATTCAATTTGCAGTGGCTTATTTCATAACATTGATCAATGAGCTTTTGTAAAGATTTTAGTGCAGTGCGACCCAAAAGTGTAAAGACTTTAGTCAATTCTGCGACCCGATATTCAATCATAATTATCATCGCGCCCCCTCCATGCAATAACAATGTATTTAATTCAATAATAATGTACTTCAACACGAAAGCTACAAAACGACTTGACGTATACCTCATAAGTGCCCCTGGAGTATGTCTCGCTCAGCCAAAGCATTAATTACCCCGGACGTATATATACGTTTCTCCGAAGAACGATGTTTTCTGTGCACTACTATCCATAACATTATTTAAAAGGCTTTATTTTGCAATAAAAGGACCTATATAAGGGCATTAATTCATCCCTCCCAATTCATCAAATACGCTCACCTGCGTGGAAAACAGTAGCATTGGGGCGCGAATAGCGTGACTTTTAATCGGTGGACTTTTAATGGATTCATTATAAACCGTATAAAGTATCAAGATAAGTGTTAACTTTTGTATATAATTTTCTATGTCACAAGCCCATGGGTCATTGGTAAATTAATTTAAAAATATATTGTGTAGTACGCTGATACATTTATGGGTGTATTACATCTGCGTCAATGTGTATTTATTTTTTATTATGAGAAAATGTATTTTGTTGTTTACTTTCAGTTAATTAACAATTTTTTACAATAAATTTTTGTTTTCGATTTTTCAACACGTTCGCGCGCTCCCTTGTAGAGTTACCACCTCCCCTCCCTTAAGGGGCCATGTCCCACAGCTTGAGAAACACAGCTTTAGTGAGACCAGATTTTGATTCAACATGTCAAAAATAGCAAAATATATATATTATATATATATATATATATATATATATATATATATATATATATATATATATATATATTATATATACTATATATATATATATATATATATATATATATATTATATATACTATATATATATATTATAAGTTTTATATTATATATAGTATATATATATATATATATATATACTATATATATATATATATATATATATATATATATATTATATTATATATATATATATATATATATATATATATTATATATATATATATATATATTTATATATATAGAGAGAGAGTGGTTTTTTTCCAGGTATAGACGTTTAAGTTGGCATTACTTTCCAATATGGCGACCGTTTTAACAGCTGTCAAGTGATTTATTCTCAGTTTGGTTTGGCAATTCATCAAAACGATCATCAAGCAAGGCGTAGATTCGTCGAATGGGCCCAAAACGAGATTGCCGTTGTTCCCGATTTTCATCAGCGAATTTTGTTTAGCGATGAAGCGCACTTCTGGATGAATGGCTAAGTCAACAAACAAAACTGCCGCATTTGGAGTGAAGCTAATCCACAAGTGTATGTCAAAACACCGTTACATCCAGAAAAACTGACTGTTTGGTGCAATTTATGGGCTGGTGGAATCATTGGTCCGTACTTCAAAAACGATGAAGGCCACAACGTTACAGTCAATGGCGATCGGTATAGAGCCATGATTACTAACGTTTTCATTCCTGAATTGAACAATCATGATGTCCAGGAGCTGTGGTTCCAACAAGATGGCGCAACATGTCACACAGCTCGTGCCACAATCGATTTATTGAAAGACACGTTGGGTGACCGCCTAATTTCACGTTTTGGATCTGTGAATTGGCCTCCAAGTTCTTGTGATTTAACACCGCTAGACTATTTTCTGTAGGGATATGTAAAGTCATTGGGGTCCATGCGGATAATTCACAAACGCTTGACCATTTGGAAGGCAACAGATGCCGTGTTATTGCCGATATACGGCCACAAATTTTGGAAAAAGTCATCGAAAATTGCACGTCCAAATTGGACTACATCCGAGCCAGCCGTGGCAGTGCTATGCCAGAAATCATATTTAAAATGTAATGCCACAAGAATATCTTTCGAATAAGAAAAATTCATGTCAATCGAATAATACATCGTTGTTTTATTGCAATTTAAAGTTCTATACCTCTAAAAAACACCCTTTTATATATATGTATATATATATATATATAGAGAGAGAGAGAGAGAGAGATAGTTAGATAGATATAGATATAGATAGTTAGATAGATATAGGTATAGATATAGATATAGATACAGATATAGATACAGATACAGATATAGCTGTATATCATGTTTTGGAGTAATTCCTTAATATTGACAGGAGAAATGTAACGTGCAGCCATTTATCATATCATAGTCTATTCCAATGTTTCGTAAAACAGTTTGTACTCCAAGCCATGAAAAGACGAGTTCGATTTGAGCGTCGTTCAGGAACTAGTGAGTCTTTTCTCCACGTGGTTTCAGTAAGTCCGCTGAAGTAGAAGCTAAAGTACTACTTATGCGGTAGGTGGGTTGAGTTGCCCTTGTAGGAAGTTTGCCTCAACATACACATAAATGTCTGGGAATTCACAACACACACATATATATATATACATAAAAAACGCTTTACATACCACGCAAAAAAGGTAATATTACTCTGGGGCAATGAGATGTAACTATTTTATATACCATATGGTACTTATTACACCTATTCGACCAATTGAATTTCAGCAAAAGCGGAATTAATAATAACAACAATGACGTATTTGTTTCTGTATTTCAGTACATTAGCGTCGTCTATTGAGCATTCATTAATATGAAGCCTATTGGAATAATGAATCAGCTGAGCAAGCATTTAGGTTTCTGTTAAAAATATGGGTCGAATCGACCTAGACAAGTAAAATGTTTTGTTATTCTTTAAGAGTCAATGAACATCTACTAGTCCCAAAGCGTAACATACCAAATAAATACACATTTTCTTTAAGAAAATGCACACACATAAATATATCACAAACTATAATATTCTTAGTACAGTGCTTGTCAAACTTCCAATGTTTGTGACCCAATATTCAATCATAATTTGCATCGCCCCCCCCTTCATACAATAGCGATGTATTAAATTCAATAATACTATGACGTTAAACATACAATACGATTTAAACCTCTTAAGCCCCCAACGAATACAAACGTCTGACTCAGCCACTGTGTTTATTGCCCTCAGACGTATATATGCGTCTTTCCGAAGTTATAACTTTTCTGTGAATTGCTATTCATATAATTATTCCGAAGGCTTTAGAAAACAGTAAAATGACCTTGATAGTGTTTGCAAAGCATTCACTTTTTTTAGAGGATTTGGTTATTCCTTTTCTACCACCCATCCCATCAAAACACCACATACTCTTACCTACGCGCTAAACGAGGCATTAGAGAGATAAATGTATAATTTTCAATCGGCATTTAAGAGATTAATTGTAAACCGTACAAATTATCTAGATAAATGATAATGTTGGCATATTATTTTATAAGTGACAAATCCACAGGGTCACTGGTAATAATTGATTTTGTCCTTAACTTAGTGTTGTTAAGTTAATTATAAAATAGATTGTACACTACTGATACATTTATAAGTGTATTTATTATATTGTAAATGAATAATTTATTTTTTATTATGTCAGAATGTATTTGTTTGTTTACTTTCAGTAAATTAATAATTTTTAAAAGAACTTTTTTCGACTTTTTCAAAAGGCCCCTGCACACCCCACACCCCCCTTCGTAAGGTTATGACACATCCCAGAGGGGTGAGCCCCACATTTTGAGGAACACTGCTTTAGTATATTTCAAAATATTATTTAAATTTACTCTTTAAATGTTGCTTAAAATATAAATATACAATGAAACTATATAAAAATTTTTTAACTTAAAATTGTTACTATACAATATAAATGAATTTTAAGGAAAAATATTGTATAAATATTTTTATTTGAATTTATTTAATATATTTTTGTTTTTGTGTGTGTGTTTCCGTATTCTTTTCTATGCCACACGATTTTCACGATGTCCAGATCGAAGTGTAAGGGTATTTACATTTTATTTATGCACAGAATAAATCGATTTCTTTTTCTTTTTTATTGCTAGCAAGTCTGTCGTATCCTTAAGATATCATAGGACCAATAAAAAGCCAATAAAACAGATAAGAAATCCGATCATTCATTTTATTAAAGTCATAAAATAAGCCCTTAACTGAAATATTAGCAATTTCTGATTTTTCTAGAAAAAACGCAAAATTGCAACGTTTTTAAATACATCATGTTTATTTTCCTGGAAACTTTTTTATCTTAGCATTAAAACTTATTTTATTCTTTTGTCGGTAAATAGAAAATGTTATGTCTAACAGAATTGAATCGCTGAAAGAACAAGACCTAAGACTTTTGTGTTTGAAATTAAATGAAAAATAATATTTTTATGCATTTATAAAAAAAAATTATGCATTTGTTCAAATTAAAAGAAAATAATTACAGAAATGTAAAAGTAACTGTTTAGAATGAGATATATTAAGTAGGATTAAAATATTTTCTTAATAAACTTATTGTTTCGTTTTTTTTTCATAAAAAAACAATTACTTTTTAGACGTACGAATGCCATTTATAAAATACAAGTTATTTTCTTTGCAGAAGTTAAAGTAAAGCGTTTTCTGTTTAACAATAACATTTTTCAATGATAGAAATGTTTTATGTCAGATTGAAAATGTTATATGACCTGAAGAGACACAAACAATTATTTACAAAAAAAAATAAAAATTTAATAAAGAAAATCAGTTTATGTATTTAAATAAAAAACGATGAATAAATGTTTCACAATCTTTACTGATTAGAAGAAACGAAAGTGCATTGAATAAAAAATCCCATATAACAACTTTAAGGCTTGATTATGTACTGAGAAATATATATTTTCTCCTAAGAAAACAATTCATACTATTAAATTATAAGAAAGTATTTCAACACATTAAATTTGTAAATCCTCATATAATAGCGAAGTATATATGCACATAGTAATTAAAAAACGTCAATAGTTATCTGAAAAGCACCTTAACTCCTCGTATCTCCTGTTGGAGGTTGAAGTAGAATTTCGCAAAATCAGGTCCTTGCGAATTTCTACTCATTGAAAGAAACACGCCTACCTGATTTAAAGTATGTAGATCTAATAAATTAAAAGTGGTAATATATATATTTGGTCTTAAAATTTATATTCGAAGCACTTTCGGATTTTTTAGTTTGAACTTTTTGATTTTAGAAATTTTTAATTTGAACTTTCGGATCTCAAATATTATTACTACCTATACAACTATTTTAAAGAGGGTTGCACCATCTTTGGTGTTCGATGGTTCACTTATATTATGCACTAAATTGTTTTTGAATTTTAGTATTTTAATGTTATAATATCTTTCAGAATGCGATGGCGAATAGTTTAATTTTTCAAGTATAATGGTTTAATTTTAACTTTTTAATTTTTAATTTTTAATTTTTTAAAATTTGGATATTTTCCGATTAACTTACCAAGTTGCAATAGGGGGAAGGTTGGCACCATCAAACTAGTTTAATCCCACTTATCTATCCTAAGTACGAGGTTGCACTTAAATATTTTATAAATTTTTATTTTATTTCAAAATTTTTAATTTTGTTTGAAAACGATGGGATTTTATCTTTTATATTCGTCATTGATATTTTGAATTATGATTTAGTATTATAAGATTCGTATATTTCAATTTTTCAATTGATTATTGTGATTGATTGTTGATGGTTGATTTTATATATTTAAATATAATATATATATATATATATATATATATTATAACTTTGCGGGAAATAAAAAGTATATTTTCTCTAAATTGTTTTTGTAGTGGATCTCTACTCAATGAAAGGGTTGTGCCAGCCAAATTTGGCGTCTGTAGGCTTAATAGTTATGGAGAAACCTTGAGGGTGATTCATTTTTCTCCTGTAAAGTAATAAAGTATTAAATAGAAAATATATTCCAAAAAAACGATGGTATTTCCTCAAACCATTATGTTTGTTTTTTTAGTCCATTAAACGTTTTTCCTCTATCCCTCCATTATAATGCATGACATCATGCAACATGTTGAGCGAGAGCTACCTACGGCATGGGCAACGCTATCATGATCATATTATTCACTGAAACTGTCCTTTATTAATTACATTATCGATATACATATTTCATATGCAACTTCACTGTGCCCTATTTTCGTTAACGGTGAACGTAATTCAATCGATGGAATCTGTATCAATTTCTTAGTTATATGCAATTGTACTTTTTCACCTAAATGTTAGTGAAAATAAAAATAAAAACCAGTACAAGTTATACATGTGTGTATTATGATATAGCATTGAGAAAAACTACAG
Source organism: Trichonephila clavipes (assembly GCA_019973935.1). Taxonomy (NCBI): domain Eukaryota; kingdom Metazoa; phylum Arthropoda; class Arachnida; order Araneae; family Nephilidae; genus Trichonephila; species Trichonephila clavipes. The sequence continues at coordinate 381,533 of BMAU01005003.1, read as the reverse complement.
ATAGTTTATTGCATTTGAAGAGTCCGGATGAAGTAATCATTCTTTTCAACGGATTCAGTAGGGAAAAACGAACAATATACTCTAAAACAGTAATTCTTCAGTTAAGGATACTGCAATGAATTACATTTATTTACATGTATCATAAATTATATGAAGCTAATATCATTTTCAAGTATTATATATTAGAGCAAGTGCCTAATAAAAAGCCACAGATAAATTGTAATTGTGTGTGGGAGCACAAAACATTGAACAATAAATATGATTTAATTTAAGTTATCAATGTTAAAAAAACACCCTTTATACATAAAACATCATTTCCGGATCAGGAATGAGAAGAAAATAAAAAAAAAATCTAAGACGGGATTGTGAGAAATTATGTTTTGATTAAATTCACTTGGGATAATATATGACATAAATTTATCATCTTCTGATATTTAAAAAAAGGTCAGCACAATGAAATATAATTTTAACTTTAATATGACTATCTAGATGTATTTTGTTCAGTGGTAACGTGTTAATATATCTTTTCGATATTCGAAATTAAACATTTTTTCAAAAGAAATAAATTGCGTTAAAATTTAAACGGCATACGTTTTCCATACGCTGTGATTGAAACATAAGTAGCAGAACTGTCTTGGCAGTCCAAAATCATTCGTAATAAAAAAAATACGAATAAATTCCATACAGAATAAATAAATACTTTATTAAAAATATTTGAAATTGTCCGATTTTAACAATGAATAAAAACCACGGACTAACTGATAGCAAAATCTATGAAGAAAAGTCAATATAAAAATGGATCAGCTGAAAACACTTCCTCACAAAAAAACCTCATTATTACGATAATATATATATATGTTCCTTTAACCCATATTATAGTAGGAAAATATTTATATATCGGAGAAATATACAAATGGTACAGCTTTCGCAAAAAAAAAAATATATCAATACACTAACTAAATATGGGCAACCTTTTAGAGGGAATAGTGTTTATTAAAAGGAACATTTGGAAAAAAATATATATTATACAACTTATTAAGGGCATCATCATTTGAGTTTCTTTTTTTCACATTTCATTTATTGATATGTTTTTTCCTATTCGGATAATAATTGTTTTCATGAAATAATAATAAAAAAAATTGAACAATATATATTTTATTAATATATTTGTATTACTTTCATTTTTAATCAATAAAAAATTATTGATTATTCTTTTTTAAAGTTTTCATATAATGATTTATTCTTCAGTAAGTTATGCTTTGAGAAAATTCTGATAAATAGTTATAAATGTCTTGTTTCAAATGCATACAATTTATTGATATGCTCAGTGTGTTCGAGAAACGAAAAAAGTTTTTTCACCCCAATGATTGTTAAAAATCAAAACAAATTAAATTTTGCAACAATGTAATTTATTCCGTTCAAATTGAAAGAAATGAGAAGCAATACTACTAATATAGAGAAGATAAAAAAATAAATATGTCAATAATCATATCATAAGGGGAATAATGTAATAGCTTATAAAAATAAACCAGCGTTTAAAACAATAGACACGTCCTTTCGACTATTTACACTCCGGTTCGATATTTATAAAGATGAATCTATGGAACACATATCTGTCAAAATAAAGAAAGTCATACTATGTCCTATTGTACTTAGTAAGATTTGTTCTTACTAGGGATTTATTTTTGGAAAAAATGACTGCGCGTTGTTCTTTAGGGAAGGATACTATAATGCCTATGCGGTGTTTTTCTCAGTAATTTACGAAACTAACCACGTCGTTTCAAATAAGAATTTATGTGTTCTTGCAATAGAAAAATAAACCAAAAATGAACAAAAAAGGAGGAAAAAATTGTTGCTAAAAACAAACAGGATGGAAAGGAAGCTTTAAGAGTAACCGCTTACGTTTTGCTTAGAAAGAAGCTTGTTTTATTTTCTCATTCATGATAAATTTGGCTTTGATTGCCTTTTTTCTCAGTATGTAATCCTTGACATATATTTTTTTCATGAAGTGAAATTATTTCTCAAAGGAACAAAAATTCATTTTTAAAACAAGTAAAATAAAATAAAAATTAAGTCAATTACTACTTAAATCAACAAAGAAAAACTTTAGTTTCGCTACTTTTTATTAAATCGTAACAATTAATATAATAATTTATATACATAGGACATAATCACAAATTAAGTAGTACTTTATTTTTTATTAATTATCATATAAGTATCATATTGTCATCCAAAAGAATCGTGTATATAAAATTTCATTTCAACTAAATGCTTTAAAATGTGCAAAAAAAAAAAAAAAAAACCTTTTCAAGTTTTGATACAAGTTGCCAAAAGGGTCGTTAAATGGACAATAAAGAATTTGTAATTCTTTAAATAATTAGTTTAAATCACACACACACACGCAGTTAATTCTTATTAATTATATTTAAAATATTTTATTGACATCCAAAAGGATCATGTATATAAAATTTCAGCTCCATTGAAAGTTTTAAAATGCATTTTTTATTAACGATTGAACATTCCACCAAGATAAATAAATAAATAAATATATAGAGAGATATAGCAGTTTTAGCGTCAAAGTATAGTATTGTCGAATTCAATACACTGTTATTATAGGAAGGGGGCGCGAAGAAAGTTGTGATTGAATTTTGGGTCACCAATATTGAAAGTTTGAGGAAGACTGCTTCAAAAATCATCTTAATCAATGTATTAGACATTAAGTAAATTTTGAATTTATTTATGTTTTAATTATATACAAATTATTATTTATTTATAAATTGAAGTGTAATATTCAGACATTGAATTTTACACGTGTATAATTATACCAGTTTAACTCTATTTATATTCCGCGCTTATTGTTTTCTTGCATTTGTTACTCTTTACTTAATTAAATATATTAATTGAAAGTTTCTGCTGTATTAATTTTGTTGACTAAGGTAGCTTGGCAGAAATTAAATATGAACATTATTGTATTATATATTTTTATAATTTTGTAATTTTATTCATATAGGCAAAATTATTCATTTAAAACTGTTTTACTCCAAATCAACGTTTAAAAAACACCATAATAGCAAAATAAGTCGACTGTGACTAATTCAAAATTTTGATAATAAGAACCTCTCGCTGAGATTCGAAGTATATGCTGAAACAATACTTTTTGGTACACTCAATATTTCAAAGTAAAATATGTGTCTGGCTAGACTACAAAACCTAATAATTCAAACATTCACTATCGATGTACAGTTTTGAAGCAAACAGGATGGATCGCTGAATAGGGATGGCGATTCTTTCCGAAAAAGATCGATTTTTAAATCGATTCGATTCTTAACCTGAAGAATTGATTCACAAAAAAAATGAGGTCTAAGATATGGATTTAAAAAAAATAGATTATTTTTCAAGTCTGTATTTATAAAGTAAATATAAATCAATTTTATAAAAAAAACAATAAATATACAAAAATAAACGATCTGTTACCAGTAAAAACAGGGAATTTTTTAGTCCAGGCAATTGGACAAATACTATTACTTTTATTACCAAATCAAAGGATCAGGTATAAAAGAAGGCATTTATTTTCTAAATGTATTTGTTACATTAAAAAGTTTAGAAAATAGATAATATAGTTCATAGTTCCCAATGCTTAACATCTAAGCATTTTAAAAACCATAGTCTGTCAAATCTACTGCCAAGCGGTTCAGCTCATCACTTGCGATGTTGCCGGCAATCGAAAAGTGCCACTCATAAGAAACAGATGTTCCCACTATCACCATGGCTGTTGAGTAAACGTGGTGATAAATATAGTTTTTTTTTATCTTGCCAGTAAAGTGTTGATCATACTTTAGGTGCACAACTGTCTGCGATAAATAATGTTTAATTATTCGATTTTATGGTTTTTACTAAACCAAAAAAGTCGAATGTTGATTTTCTAGGATGAAATATCGATTCCCTGAATCAATTCAGTGTTACATATCGAATCTTTTGGCCGGTGAAGTCGATACTTCGATTAAGGTATCCGACTACGTTCGGAGACGTGATTTTAAAAATGTGCGTTAATTGATAATTTTCATGATATTTAGCGTCACTTAGATTAGAATACATGTATAAAATTGCTTCAAGGACATTTTGGCAAAAATATTATTTTAATACAATATTTCGGCAAAAAATTAACTTGGAACCTTTTTTCAAAATGTTCTCCTTTTGTGAAAAATGCTTCTATTATAATAATATTTTGCCTGTGTAAAGCTCAGACCTCTGTACAGAGGCTCAACTATGATTTCTGAACAATTCACATTATTTTCAGAGTTAAAACCAATTGAAATAGTTTTCTGCGTTTTTTTCTTAAAATTTCTCCCCTCTGTTGTCGTAAAACATGGATACACCTACTTCTAAGTTATTCATTTCAAAAATTCATAGTTTAGCCTCTGTACAGAGGTCTAAGCTATATACAGGCGAAATATTATTATAATACAAGCATTTTTCACAAAAGGAAAACATTTTGAAAAAAGGATATTCTAAGTTAATTTTTTGCGAAAATACTGTATTTAAATAAAATTTTTGTTAAAATGTACTTAAAACAACTTTATACATAAATTCTAATCTATGTGACACTAAATATCACGAAAATTATCCATTTATGCGCATTTTAAAAATCAGGGTTCCGAGCGTAGTCTGATACCTTAATCGATCTCAGGTCGCCATCTCTACACCACAAGTTTTGTTTTGTATTGCCTCTATGTCTGTCCTCTGTAACGCCAACCCACTGATGATCGTATGCTTGTTACCCCTTCTTTACGGCTCCTCAGGAGAAAATACATTTTTATTGATTGTCTTTTCCAAGTGGACAATAGCCGACCACACCTTTTTTTAGCCTTTCGTATCTTTCGCTTAACATGTTGTATTCCTACACTTGTTGTCAGAATGGATACCGCACCATTGAGAAGAACAGATACGTATGATTGTGTATTTTGCGTCGGAAAGAACATCACGCGTTATGACTCTTATTTGTGAGTTATGGCATGTGACACCAAGCCAGACCATAAGCCAGACTGGATCCTGCCTTGAAAAACCAATGGTGTTGGGTTCCGTGTCTGAGGGAAACGAATGTGAAACGATTTATTTCCAAAGAGAAATGGAATATAACAGTTTTTCGTCTAAAAAAATTAATTAAGTACAAGATGTACTACAATCGGACCTCTATATAACGAAGTCGCTAGATACCGGAAAAAAAGTTCGTTATTTGGAAAATTCGTTACATAGATGTTCATCTTTTAATTTACTTTATAAGCCACATAAAACAAATTTTCAATTCAAAAACACTGTGCATTATAAAAAAATATTCACACCTTTTTTAAAACTAATTTGTGTTTATTTTATATATCTTATCCATCAAAAAGAAAGAAAAAGTGTTAGGAAAATAAGAAAAAAGAATGTCGAAGAATTCAAGGTTTTTTCAATATAAAGAAAATAATTTTATACTAAAATTAATGAATTTTAAGGACATTTTATAACTTTAAGCATACAGGTAACGTTAAACATACATTATTTTATAATTAGAACACGGAGACTCGGAACCACTCCACTGAGAGTGAAAGAGGATATCGAAGATGTTTCTAGTGATTTGAGAAATGGGGTTAAATGTTGCACTTCTTGGATGAAACGTACAGAACTCTATAGCTCTCAGCGAGTTAAGATCTAATAAAACCAGTTAAATATTTATGGTCACCATAAAATGTGTTAAAGAGAGAATAACTTGACATTTTTCAGAAATACCTCAAAAAGAGGGAGATCAAAAATTGAACCGCAAAAGAAAAAGTTCGTTATGTATAAAATGCATTTCGCAATAGAGAGGTTATTTGACGAAAAACGTGACATCGTCAAGGTTCCAAGAAAAAGTTCGCTTTATAGAAAACTTCGGAGTATAGTGTTTCGTTATATAGAGGTTCAAATGTATTTCATTTTCGTCACTACTGTCAAACTCTTAAAGCATGCAGCCAAACATAAAGTATGTGTCGAATCCATACGGTACCTTTCCACTAATACTCTTAGGTGTCTTTGGGGATTGTAAATTCGCGTATATTTCCAATCAACTCTAAGAGGAGAACGGGATATGCAAAGTAGATAGGGTATTTAAGGAGAGCTTTGTAAGTTAGCGGAGAAGAAGGTAATTGAACCAGCAGCAGTAGTGACAAGGTTTATAGGATTCAATTGGATTACGATAGTGAAGCATTGTTGTTATTACTCAACGAAGGAACCTTAGGAATTTCATATACCTGAAGAGATCATAAGTACTACCAGGTGATATATTCTAGTTTAATACTACTTACCAAAAGCGTTAGTTTAATAAAATTAGTTTCAGCAAATAAAAGCTAAAAATTGAAGTTAAGTGTATTTCTCAGACCTCCTATTCCTGTAAATCATTTTGATATTGCGCGTAGTTATTGATTAATTTCATATCTAGTAATTTAATTTAATATTAAAGGTAAATCCCTTTCTTTTGACGTAGACATATAGGTACTATTTGTCATTAGAGTTTTTTTGATATTTGAATCAAGTGAATAAATATAAGTTATTATTATACAAATAGAGTCTGGTCATTCTTTTACTCAAATTAATCTTAGTGTCCATGATGGAACCCAGGGGGGTTCCCACAAGTACTGATAGCTTTCTTGGAGATATATAAATGATATCACTTCTGGATACTTGCTGTAATTTTCTGTGGGTAACACATACAAATTATTTACTTTTATTTTATCAATCGTCAACATTTGTCTAACGCTGAATTCTGTTTGTTAAATACTTGCAAAAAACGTACTTAAAAATTAACCTCTAATACTAAGGATTTCGTCGGGATATATTTTATCATAATTGCTCGAAGATTTATGTGACTCTACACTTTCATTCAGTAGACTCAGTTCATCCTTGCTGATTAAAAAATGAGCACGCGGTAAGAGTAACGTTGACTTATATGAATGAAAAAGAATAATTATAATTTGAAAAAAAGAAAAAAACGTTTATTACTGAATGCATTGGCTGTAAGGGCACCCAACTCGGGTGTCCTTCTCCTTGATTTTCTACTTGAGCTAGAGGTGTAGAAATAAATGATGAACTAGAAGCGTCCATGTGATCTTAATATGACTTTATTAAGATATTTAACCTAAACTTCTAACCAATTAGAAAATAATAATATATGTGAGAGAATCTAGGGCGGTTAGACACACATAATATATATATATTTATATATATATATATATACTGGTGTGCAAAAATTAAGGACGAACTCGAAAAATTAGCATATCAGCTGAACGAAGAGGCAGAGCGGACAGAAAGACCAATCAGGAGATTAACTAATGTGATGTACGGTAGCACATGCGCAGATATGAAGGTAGACGTAATGGGGGAGTGTCTGAGTAGTATAAAGCATGTTGTCGGTGTAAGATCAGTATTTCTGGCAAAGAGATTGCACGCCGTATAGCAGTTAAAATCACACCGAGTTGCTGCCTCAGCTAGAAATGGGGAATAATCAATCTGTTAGACGACATCTGGATGCTTTTACCCGAGGTCGAATCATTGGGAAGTTGGAGGAAGGCCGCAGTGAGACAAGTGTGGCTGCAGAGTTCGGAATTGCTCTCAGCATCGTTTCACGACTTTGGAGACAATTTCAAACTACAGGAATAGCTATCCGGAGGTTCAGTAGTGGTCGTCCACTAGGGACCACACCCGCAGATGACCGGTACATTGTCTTACAGGCCAGGAGAAACAGGCGGCAGACAGCGAGAGAAATCGCTAGACACACGACACAGGCGACTGGACGACCGATATCGCGTTTTACCGTTGCCAGAAGACTGCACGGTGGTGGTCTGTTTGCACGACGCCCTGTACGGTGTGTAACTTTAACGCTTGCCCATCAGAGAAGGCGTTCTCTGTGGTGCCGGGAACACCGGAATTAGAGAGACAATGAATGGGGACGAGTACTCTTTACAGATGAGAGCAGATTCAGTTTGAGTAGCTATTCTCATCACATACTCATCTGGAGAGAGCGGGAAAGCCGCAATCATCCCTCGAACATCATTGGAAGGGACAGGTATGGAGGTCGCGGTATTCTCATTTGGGGAGGCATCATGCTTGGTAGTCGTACAGACCTTCACATCTTCGATGCAGGTTCAGTCAACGGGACCCGTTATTGTAACGAGATTCTTCTTCCATATGTGCGTCTTTTTAGAGGCGTTATGGGTCTGCAGTTCCTTTTCATGGACGACAATGCACCATGTCATCGCACATTAGCTGCCGAACAGCTCTTTGAGAGTGAGTATATTGAACGTATGGATTGGCCGGCACGATCTCCGGATCTCAATCCCATCGAGCATGTATGACATTTTCTAGGCAGACGCTTGGCAGCTCGTACCTTACCACCAGTAACGATTCGGAAGCTTCGATTGGCGCTGCAAGACGAATGGGCAGCAATGCCTCAACAACTCATTGACACCCTCATTCTCAGCATGGGCAGACGCTGTGAAACCTGCCTAGCAGTCAGGGGAGATCATATCCCCTACTAAAGACCAGATGTTTCTTGCTGGACACCCATCACAGGGATGTTTCGGCCTTCAGTCGCATTGCGCTCCATGCTACTTTTTCAATATCAAGCTTCTTTTTATCCCTCTGATTTCTCTTTCAGTAAGTGTTGCTTACATTACACATGTCCTTACGTATTGGGGATCTTACGGTATTAAATGTGTTGATATGGAAAGCTTTTGTACAAAGTTATATTGAAAAAACTGACTCGTCCTTAATTTTTGCACACCAGTGTATAATACCTAAAAAACGGAACCCGGACCACTATCAATAACTAACTCGCCTAATATCAATTTCAATACTATCACAGATCCTAATATTAAATTGTCACTCCTACCTTAATGTCGATCGATGATTAAAATCCTATAGGAATTTGTGGATTTACTGGAGTGCAATGGTATGCACCTTTACCTAATGGCTCTCTGTCACGAATAACTTCTTTTAGCTGTCGCTTAACCTTTCCAAAACATATTCACACTTGATACACGGATTATTATAATATTCCTTAAATTACCACCCAGCTTATTCTAACTTCTTGTGTTTAAAAGCTTTCTGTTTTGCATCTTTCCTTCATGCTTCACATCTTGGATTTGGTTGGAAAAGAGTTGCCATTAATTCTGGCCCCAAAGAACCCAAAATAAATGTTATTGAAAAGACGCGTGAGCCCGTCACATGGCTTTCATACTGTGATATGTGTGTACCAGAAATAGGCAAATAAATCTGTACCGTTGTTCAAAATATTCCTGGGAAAAATAATTCGAGATTAAAATAAATTTTTTTTGTCACATAAAATTTCTCAAGAAACAATATTGAAGCAAATCTTACAAAAATTTGGCTGATGAAGGAAAGTATAGATTTTCAGACACACACAATAAAAAACTATAAGGAAAAGTATCTATCTTTATTATATTAACAACTGTCAAATTTAAAATACATTGAGGTTATCCCATTCTATAATAAAAAATAAATAAGGAAGATCCTATAATAGTAGTTATATTGTTTTTGTTATGAAACTAGTGCTACAATTTACTTATTTTTCTACGCAGAAATATTTTTTAAAAATTTTTTAAGAAAATTACATTTGTTTCAATCAAGGAATGAATATCAAAATAATATATTTTTAATTATATCTATATTCAATGACAAAATATAAATTCCTGAGCCTAATTAATGATAATTAGTAAATAATTAGTAACTAAATAAACTATTCAAAATATTATTAATTCGAACAAAAGTATTATAAATTAAAAATATAACATTGCATAACAATAACGCAGTAGAATTTCTATTACGTTGTTGCATCTGATGTCTCCCGATCGACGGTTCTAAAACCTAGGCTTACGAAATTCATCAAAGAAAGGGGCTAGTTTTTAAGCTTGACGTTAGCCGCAGCTTTATGTACTGTGTTGGTGTCAATACATTTTGGCTTGGTCCCAAACCGATTTTGAGGGAGAAGACACTGGAGGTAGTCGAGGGGGCGTTCGATCATTTTCCTTTCCATCAACCCCTCAACTAACATTTACAGTGCCTCCATACTACACAGACACTATGTACAGTTAAATATCTATATAACGAACCTCTATTTTGCAAATTTTTCTATATAGCGAACTTTTGCCTGGAACTTTGAACATTTCACAACTTTCTTTGTAAAATAACCTCACTATAGAAAAAGGGCATTTTCTATGCAACGAACTTCTTCTTTTGTAATTCAATTTTTTTCCTTCCTTTTTTTAAAGTATTTCTGAAAAAAATCAAGTTATTCTATTTTTAACACCTTTTATGGAGTTCATAAACCTTGCATTGGTTTTATTAGATCCTAAATCGACGAGACCAATAGAGTTTTGGGCGTTTCATCAAAGAAGTGTAACCCCCGTTGTCCAGTTTACTAGAAACGTCTTCGATATCCTTTTTCACCATCAGTGAAGTTGTCCTGTGTCCCCTTGTTCAAATTAACATATAATGCATGTTTTATATCACTTGTATGCTTTAAATTTTAAAATGTCCTAAAAATTCATTGGTTTTATTATAAAAAATTTTTCTTAGTATTGAAAATACAGTGAAATCTTCGACATTCTTTTTTTTTTCTTGGTCCATAGTCTAATTGTATTTCACTTATTATTTTTTCAACCTTGGCAATCCAGTACTTAAATTAATTTAAATCAAAAAAGGGCAAACTATGAAACCAAAGATGTCCCCCAATTCCAAACTAGGATATTTAGATCTCATACATAGATCATGTGCTCCGTAGAATTTGTCAACACCTTTTTTCTTGTTATCCTTGCAATTTGTCTTCCTTCCTTGATGGGTAGGATACCTATATATCTATATATAAGACGCATTTGCCAAAAATGAGTAGCCAACCAATATGAAATTAATATTATGAGTATTATCTTAGCCTGTTTTATCTTTCCCTCCATTAATCCTTAATTAATTCAATATATAAATTTTTTTTATATATATTTTAGTACTTACATTTTTTTTGTTATTATGTACTGGGAATATTTTTTTGCACATTGCGATGTCTTTGGAAAAATTAAGCAGTGGTATTTTTCTTAAATATGTTTTTTTTATCTGTTTTTGACAATTTTTAAAATTTTGTTTGATGTCTGTCTGAAATGCAAATAGCAAAATAAATGTTTTACAATATATATTTTGTGTTTGTATGAAAATGTTTATACTGATTTATTCAAAATATTGAGCCGTCTTTTATTTTTGATATCTATTTAAGATTTAATTTTACGTTATAACTAGCTATACCCAGCTAAATGTTTTTGTGGCTCAGTCAGCTTTAAAATACTGGTACACCATAAAGTATGTCATGAAGCTTACAACAGTAGTAATACACAATAATTCAAACAAATCTATATGCATATAAGACACATTTGTTGTCTGTCTGAATAAACTTTCTCTTTCACACTACATCATTTGGACAAATTTTCAAAATTTGTTTGTGTGGTTAGTAATTAATTATAATGCTATAATTTTAATTGAATAGGCAGATATTGCATTTTTAAGTATAAAAACAGTTATAACTACTGTACTGTATTTTTTTCAGTGAGTTAATATTAACGTCGCACTGTTCAGCTACATCAGGGCTTTTGGTGACGGACCACATAATTTTGAACCATGGTCAAGTGACGTGGACGACACCTGAGCTGGCATCCCCTTCTCCTAACTACCACACCACACCAATTTAGCAAGAATATTCTACCAATACTTAGCTGGAATATTTTTTTAAAATCCACTCTTCCAAGATATATGACAGCACGGGTTCTATGATGAGTATTTTAGCGGGGAAGGCAAATAGTTTTGTAGCAGATATTACATTTTCAGCTGCCAGCGTTTTCAGCAGATTTTGCAAAGCTTATCATTTTTGTCCCCCAAAAATAGTTAACGTCAAAATTTTAGTGTCTTATGTTTTTGTATGTTTATGAAGACCTTAGAAAAGGATTTGGCTATTTATTTTAAGTATATGGTGTATATAATTAATTTTACAGTGGAATATATTTAATTAATTTATTAGCTCTAACCGATTAAATTTCCCAAAGTGGAGTATTTTGTTTATGTATATCCCTTAATTTTGAATGTAGTGACCTAAAAAAAATATTGCAGTAAATCATAATGCAGTATATAAAGCATTAACGTGCATCGCTCTCCTACATGGCGGGTCTTACAAAGCTCTAATAAAGTTTGGGCTATGAAAGTAGCTAGACATTTGCCAACTTGACTCTATTTTCAACATTTCGTTATTTTTCTCATTGAATCGACATTGTTATTTAGGAAACGGCGTTGCTTGCGAGTATTACAATTTTAACATAAAATAAATTCAACAGAAAGTTATATTAATGTATGACGCTTTCAGTTATAAATTATTTACAATATTTTAAGCGTCACAAAAAATTTAACTATGTGTTAATTTTGCTGAGCAGAGATCAGCTTAGGGAGGTATTTTCAAAAATCAACCCTCCAGAGTGTTACGGGGAGTTATAAATATAAAAAAAAATCCTTCTTATCAGCTATTAGATCTACAGACTTAAAATTTAACAAAGATATTTTTTTCTTTCTTTTTTTTTCTTCAGCTGAGATATGTGAAAATCTTTTTTTGTTTAATTTGCAATTCACTTAAAATTAACTCATTAAAAACTTCTTTATCCTTCAATCTGTGTTGTTTAAGTTTTCAGTTCACCCGTGCGAAGAACGGGTATACCAGCTAGTATAAAATAAATATATGTAATTATTTTTAAAAAAAGTGTGAATAATTACTTTTTTAATATATAGTGTTTATGAATTTAAAATATTTGTTTTACGTGGTTTATAAAGTACATTAAAATATGAACCTCTATATAACGAATTTTCAATGTAACAGAATTTTTTCAGAGACATAGCGCCTTCCTAAAATAGAGATCCAACTGTATTTATAAACACATTTGCCTTCTACGGGACTCGAATCTACACCCTATAGCACAGCTGTGAGCCAAATGAACTTCTGCATCGTCTGTGTGGCTTAATTTTAGTATTATTATTATTATAACCACATATGTGTAAGCATATAGTATTGAAAGAAATTTGTGTTAACGTGTCTCTCTATAAAGCAACACGAGGGCTATTGCAACAAACCTCATTATTTCTATCAAAAAACGATGGCGATTGAGAAATCTGAGCTGGCACTCAGTCTTTAAATCTACCACATCACTCCAACGAATGAACTTTGGAGTCTAAAGATTTAAACCTTTACTCGAGAGTCTTTAGTGGCACCAGGACTCGAACTCGCTGCACGTTACCAACGAGTTGGTGATCATAACCAATACGCTACCACGGCCACTAGAATGTGGAGAAACAAAAATGGAAAATAATTTGTTTAAGTATCTGAGTTTTGAAGGAATATTAGGTGTTTTAATTATAATTCAGAAGTGCAAAATCAGCATCAAAGGAGTTATTGACGAAATACTTGGAGAGACTCACAAATTTCTCATAACATAAATCTAACCATTTACTATAGGGATATAATGAATTAAATGTCAAAATACCACTCCAATAAAGTATCAGAATAGAAGTTCAATAGATGCATTGAATTAAAATTATCTCAAGTCCCTAAACGTGTCTAAATGCATCCGTTATTTTAGTTAAGAGCTTTATTTTGAGTTTTAAATAACGCAATACATAATTTTTAATAAAATTGATCGAGAAAATAGCTGAACACTCAGATTAAAGTTATAGCTCTCTTATTTAAAATCACGCTCACATAATTAAGAAAAAGAATGTACTGGGATTTGGGTAATTCAAATTACTTCTGATGGGAAAAAAAATCAGTTTTAAATTTCTGAACTTCTTTATGTAGCACCACTAATGATATATTTCGAAATTGTGTCAAGAGAATTCTCATTAAGAGTTGATTTCTAAATCTCCTTGAAAATGAATGAAAACGATTCGTTCAAATTAAAAGTGGTTATGAACAAAGATTAAAAAGGAAAAAAAAATGGTATCTCAATGTATTTATGATTAAAAACAGCACTGAATACTTTAAAAAAAAATCGCTATTCATTAAAAACTATTTTTCACCCTTTTTGCTTTTAATTTATTCATTAAAATGAAGATTATCTAGGATTATGAAGACACACTGAGCGATAAATCATTCTAGAAAGAAATTCTATAAACATTCCTTTTTTTTTCACTTATGCCATTTGTAAAATGTTTTTAAGTTTCAGTTTTATTAGTTACAGTATTAAAATGTATGTATTATTCTAAACACTTCATGTTTAATTATGTTTCTTAAAATTAAAATTCAAGATTTTAATTTAAATTCTCCATTGTGTCATACATGCTAATCTGATGTACAATAATTCCTTGTCAGTTCCAAAAGTATTAAATAATTTGCGCATTTACCTGTATATATATATACATACATATACATACATACATATACATACATATACATACATATACATACATATACATACATATACATACATACACATACATACACATCCACATACATCCACATACATACACATACATACACATACATATACATATACATACACATACATACATACACATATACATACACATATACATGCACATATACATGCACATATACATACACATATACATACACATATACATTCACATATACATTCACATATACATACACATATACATATACATATACATATACATATACATATATATATATATATATATATATATATATATATATATATATATATATATATATATATATATATATATATATATATAAAATTATATAAACAAGGTGATCAGAATTAAAACACCCCTACTCTGAGCTCTCTATACATCGAACTACTCAGTGTAGAAGCTCCAAAATTGTTGAACATACTATTCAAGACATGGGGAAAAGATTTAGAAAAAAAAAAGTTCCAGAAACACCGATAGATGGCGCTGTGTATCAGAGAATATACTAAAAAGACACAAAATACACATTTGTAACACATGTTATTCGATCGCACCAAACATTCATATCTTATCGATGCAGGGAATGCTGCTCAATATGGTTCCCTTCTTCAAGATGTAAAATCTGCAGTCTGTGGATAGTTTGTTCAACTGCTGATCGTGATTGGTCGACAGAGATGCTTCTCACATGCGGAGTGATACTGTCCTTCAAATCTGCCAAGGTTATAAGACGTCCTCGATAAACAAGATTTCTTAAATATCCCCACAGCCAAAAGTCACAGGGATTAAGATCTGGAGAACGAGGTGGCCATGCTGTCGGAAACGCACGACTAATCACTCTATCATTAGTAAAATGTTGCCGAAGAAACTGCTGAAAACAGAGTCCAATGTGTGGAGGCGCTCCATCTTGCATGAAGGTAATTGAATCAAGACATTGGTGTTGTAGCATTTGGGGTGCAACAAAATTTTCAAGCATGTTTTTGTACCTCCTGGCCGTCACGGTGTAGGTCACAGGGCCATTGAGAGTAGTCTCTTCGAAAAAGAAAGGTCCAAGAATGAATGTGGCTGTGAATCCACACCAGACTGTAACTTTCGGTGAGTGAAGTGGAATCTCTTGGAAGGTGTGAGGGTTTTCGGTGTCCCAAATGCGACAGTTATGGGTATTGACTGTTCCACTTAGATGGAAATGCGCTTCGTCACTCCATAGAATTTTTCACGGCCATGATGCATCCACTTCAACTCTAGCCAGGAATGTCAATGCAAAGGTCAGGCGCTTCTCCCTGTCGTTGGCCATCAACTGCTGATTGTGACGAATTTTGTACGGGAAAAAATGCACCATTTTTCTCAGTACATTTCACACTGTGCTGTAGGGAACACCCAAGTGTCGTGATACTGAACGGGCACTACTACAGTCTATGGCGTTATCCATTGATTGATCAACAATAGCGGTGGCAACATCTTCAACGACATCTGAACGGGTCGATTTGTTTCCTCGACCCGACTGAACAACAAGATGTCCAGTTTTCTCGAATCGAGCGATCATTCTCTTTAGAGCTTGCGGAAGTAATGGTTCTTTGCGTTAATTTTTAAGTCGACGAAACTCCCGAAGTGCAGCTGCAGCATTTCTTTTGCTTTCATAAAACAGCTTCACAAGCAAAGCGCGTTCTGGCAGCGCGACAGCCATCAATGATAAGAATGACATTTTCCCAGTTTCATCCCTTTTTATGCCAAGAACATAGCTGCAAACCAAGGATTTATGCAAATTTTTGTGCTTACAGGGCGAAATTTCAATTACAGTGACAGTTTAAGTTTCTTCACTTTTTTTATCTTTTTTTTTCATATCAGCAATAGAAATCAAAAAGCAAAATTACATATTGCATGTGTTTTGTTTTTGTTTTTTGTGATAATTCTTTCCTTGTTTTCAGATTATCTGGTGTACAGCGCCATCTATCGGTGTTTCTGGAACTATTTGTTTTTTCGCGTAATCCGTATCCCCATGCCTTGAATAGTATGTTCAACAATTTTGGAGCCTCTACACTGAGTAGTTCGATGTATAGAGAGCTCAGAGTAGGGGCGTTTTAATTCTGATCTCACCTGGTATATATATGTATTATTTATATATACATATATATATATATAAATATATTATATATATATATATAAATATATTATATATATATATATAAATATATTATATATATATATATATATATATAAATATATTATATATATATATATATATATATAATATATATATATATATATATATATATATAAATATATTATATATATATATATAAATATATTATATATATATATATAAATATATTATATATATATATATATATATATAAATATATATATTATATATATATATATATAAATATATTATATATATATATATATATATATAAATATATTATATATATATATATATATATATATATATAAACATTTAGCCAAAATTCTTAAACATTAGAGTAAGAATATCTGGCAAATCCAACTGTTATAAAATGATATATGTTAAATATGTCGTAATATACGAAGAATAAGGGGAATTATCTTGAAAGTAGTGATAGCACTCCGGGCCATTGACCCTGAGAAAGAAAACACATCACCCCTGAAGTAACTAAGAATTAGTAGAATGAGCTACAACTTGCATTATCTATAAAAATATTTTATAAAAATAGTGATAGTTTGGGAAGCTACGCAGATGAACTTTCAACGTCTTTACAACGTAAGGACCTCATGGTAGCCTGTGAGTTGAAAATGGGCCCCATCTGTCATCCATAATAAATTAGAAATGCATTAGTATTCTTTATGTTTGTTATCGTTTGTTGACAGAATTCTAATAACGATTGTTTATTGTATTTTGTAACTTGTAACAGTATCTGAAGGTCTTTCTATCCCATAAAACATGCGGTAAAAAGCTCTGTGGATTAGTAACTTTGATGAGACTGCCCTAAAGAAGAAACCAACAGAACAACCCAAAAGTATTCTAATTCTATAGAACAATGATGTATAGAGGACATATAGTCTGTATAGAGGACACCACCGTGTATAATTCGTAACTAAGAAGCTGTGGTTTAAATGTCTCGGGAGAAGGATCGAATAACTATTCATCTAGATTTGAAATTTTATCCATACAACCTCCAGATTCTGTCACAAGGGAAGGAAAATAAATAAAAATCGTGATTAATATTCTCTCATCAAATGAGAACAAAAATAAACAATGACAATGCATTTCTAAGTACATATGGATGACAAATGGGGCCCATTTTCATCTCTTACTCTATAATGGCAGTTCTGCTTACGTGGATAAGCAGAACTACCATTACTGAACAGACACAAATACTAATGAAGCTCATGAGCGCATTTTACACCTAGTCAGGTTTCACTATATGGAATCATCGGACACTTTTTTTTTGAAAATAATCAGGAAATTACAGTAGTTGTTAATACGGATTAATGCTTGGAAATGTTACAATTCCTCGTTACACCTGAATTGAAAAAATATTTACATCAAAAAATCTTTTTTCAACAGGATGGAGTGACATCACAGACTGCACTAAAATTAGCTGAAGCTGTGCGAGAATTGTTTGGTGACTATCTCATCTCAAAATTCGGTAGCATTCCCCAGCCCCCTATTTCATCTGCCTTGTCCATTTTTTATCTTTTTCTGTGAGAATAATGTGTGCACGACTCGACCAAGAATTCTGATTGACTTAAAACAGAAAATTCAGAATGAAAATCACAGTATTCCAGCGAAAGTGTTACAGCAGCGTTTCTCAAACTATGGGACACCCCCCTACAGAGTCGTGTTAGCTGTACATGGGTGGCGCAAGGATATTGAAAAGTCGAAAACAAAATATATATATATATTCTTAAAATTTATTAACTTACTGAAAGTAAACAAACAGAATATATTCTGACATAATAAAAAATAAAATACACATTTTTGCATTGTTATAATACACTTACAAATGTATCATTAATGTAGAATGTATTTTATAATTAAATTAACAAAATTAAGTTAAGAACCAGTTTGATAATTACCAGAGCTTATATGAACACTTATCTTGATAATTTGTATGGTTTATAATTAATCCCTTAACAGCCAATTAAAAGTTACGCGATTCACTCCGCAACGTCACCGTTTTCCCTTTTAATGCTCGTATATGATGTTTTTTGGGGGGGATAAGAGGGGGGGGGGTAAATAATAAAATCTTTTGAAATAAGTGAATCCGTCACAAACACTGTCAAGATCCTTGTATTGCATTTCAAAACCTTCGGAATATGTTTATACATAGCAAAGCACCGAAAAGATCGTAATTCGGAAACACGTATATATGCGTCCATAAACTTAATGTTTCGGCCGAACGAGGCAATTTTATAAGTTGGTGGAACTTAAGAGGTTAAAGTCGTATTGCAGCTTTAGCATCAAAGTATAATATTATTGAATTCAATACATTATTATTGTATGGGGGCGATGATAATTATGATTGGATATTGCGTCGGGAATATTGAAAGTTTGAGAAACACTCTTTGTTACAGCGATCAATGAGGAATCTTAACTGCAGGTTTCAATAAAGCCTTCGTACAGGAGGAGGTATCGGATGTATATTTTTTAAATAATATATCCCATAATTTCTTATATGGCACAATTTAAAATTTCAATTACTATGCATAATATATTTTTCTTACATGACAGTTGATATTATTAGACTGTTAAAAAATTCCCAGTTTTTTGGGGTTTTATTTTTCGTTCTGTATATATGTGATATCATTAAATGTGAAAAGTGTAACGAAATCTGTGTAATTTAAGGTTTTTCTAAAAAGTACACAAATATTATGAGTTAAATCGAACCATGCGAATGAAACGAAATCTCATCAGTGGCTCTCGCAGACTAACCCTACACTTTGTGTGGGCTACTGAGCCTCAAATAACCACGTATCGTTCCATGGCCTTTGAATTTAAAGCCCATCTTTCACTGGAAAATGTAATGCAAAAGTTTGTTTTTCTTTTATATCATTTGGAGAGAGCTTCTGTACAAGCTACAGTTTTAAATAATCGTCAAATACAGCCCTTCGAAAATGGTCATGTTTACTGGCAGGAATACTCAATGCGCAACAATGCTATTTTTGACACATTCATATGCTCAGGAAGAAGATTTTGACGAGAACTGGTGTTCTGATAGATCCGCTAAACTGCAATGACAACGGTCTGTAAAATAATCTCCGTAAATCTCTGATTGGTATAAAAAATGGTCAGCCTTTTGATAATTAAATGTTTAACCCTAAGTTAAGCGCTTGGATATCTGCGATATATAATAAAATTAATTTTGATGCCGCGTCCACGCGATGAGCCGCAACGCTACTCTTCTACAATAAGTTCTTTTATCACTCGCTCTTGAGCTAGGTGCTAATAAGAAGGTCGACCGCTTCACATTTTGGGTGTCCTAGACTTTTGAATCTGATAGACGCAGCGTGCGCAACAGCGTAAATTTCTTATGTTATTCAAATTTTTCTTTAATTTCATATTGTTTTGTAACATAGAATATATTTTTCTGTTTCGTACTAAAATAACTCCAATCAAGTATTTTTAAACTTATTTAAAGGTGGTTTTTCTGTGGTTTACTGAGATGCATTTGAGAGATGCCGTGCGAAGATGGTCTGAGAGTAACATTCACATACCTTGTTCCTTATGGCTAAGGATTAAAGAAATATCTGATGTACAGCTTCCTGTTCAACAGGAAGAGCAGAGAGAAACAACTTTAAGAACTTAGAAGGAGAAGTGTAGTTCCCCTAGTCAGGGGAATAAGACCAACGCCTTTGTTGTTAAAATGCGAGCAGTTCATGTGTATTGAAAATTGTAATATGATTTATGAAGACTACAACAATGGATCTCAAAATATAAATAAGTAGTACTAGCACTGATAAGTAACCGGCATCTTTGTGATGTATGTGAGTGCATGCGGAATTTTTTATTATTATGAAAGTGGAATTTCGGATTATGTCTTAAATATTATATTACGACACGTGTTACAAACGTAAGTACCAAAATATTTTATTAAATCTGCTTTCAGAATTAAATGTATTTTTACAGACGCAATTAATTTGTCCATTGGGATGGTTAAGAAAAAACATCTCAATTTTCCTATATATATATTTTTTAAAATTTTTCAATATACGAATTCATGGGGGAACTTACTTATTCCACTTTTTGGGAGCACGAATCCTGTTTTTCACTTCATCCCTTTCAAACCACCACACCTTTGTATCATTTTATCATTAAAGATCATTGTATGGGTGCTACGAAATAGGTATTTTTTTATATTATCTATTACATCATTGACAGACCATTATTTTGATAGGAAGCTAAAGTTATAAATAATACATAAATTAAGAATTTCAGCAACAAACACTGCAATTTATGTTAATATTTATACACTGAAGGGCCACTGAATGAGACATACCTACCTAGTAACGAGTTGGGCCTTCTCTGGCCTTGATAACTGCTGCCACACGACGCGGCATAAATTCAATAAGTGTCTGGAAACGTTCCACGGGAATGACTTCCCAAATATTGACTAAAGCTGCCTGTGATTCAGTAAGGTTCGCTGGTGCTGTGTGATGACCTTTAAGGTCATGTTGCAAAACATCCTAAATATGCTCAATATTATTTAAATATGGGCTTCAAAGTGGCCAATTTAAGACTGAAAAAAAAGTCAAAGGAATTATCATCCAAACAGCCAGTAGCCAACAGAGACACTTGCGAGAGTTAGAGTTGTCATGCTGAAAAACTTCAGTACCGTACGGATATTAGTATAGCACAAACGCATGGAGGTGATCATCCAGCAACCATGCGTACCGAATTGCATTAAGGTGGTTGGTACACACACCAAAGATCAGCAGCAGTGCCACGAAAAGAACAGGTCATGATTTATCCACCATGCCCTTGTACAGATCCAACCGGACATGCAGGATCCATGGCTTCATGAGCCTGACGCCAAATTTACAATATCCCTTCGTCCTTACGTTCTCGGAATGGATACCCATCACACCATAGCTACGTGTGTTTTCAGTCCTCTACACTCCAAGCTTTGTGCTCGCTTGCTAAGACAAGATTTGCTGTCCGAAGGCAAGCATTGAACAATGGTACTCTTGTAGATCGACAGCTCCAGAAACTCATACAGTGAATCCATCGTTTAACAATCTGCTTACTGACTGTACTACTGACATCGGCGTTCAACTGGGTGTTAAGGGGACTTGGCCCCCTTTGAGCAAACTTCTTTATTTACGTATTTAAAAATTATATTTTAACATTTTATACAATGTTTCTATTAAAAGAAAATGTTACCAGATGAAAATTTTCATATATTATTCACACAATTTTAAAAATTTATATTTTTTGAAGAAAATTGGGAAAATTTTAAAATCCTACTCCTTTTGTAAAAATTAATTTTTTGACCTGAATTTTTTTTATAATATTCTTATGGATGTTCTTAACAACTTTAGGGATCGATTTTAGAATAACTTCATTCGTTTTCGAAAAAACAAATAAAATGTTGATATACATGCTAAAAATCAACGAGAAAAAGCCAACATGTCTTACATTTTATTTTTTTTTTTAAAAAAGTATTCAGTTCATAGCAAAACGGATCCCTAATTTTATTACATGCATTATTTTTAACTCGCAGGAAAGAAATTGAAGTGATTGGTAAATAATTGTCGAAGGAGTAGCATTTTGAATGCACTAAGATTTCGAAAAACACAAACTGAGAAAAACCACTTTAAAGTTTATAATTCTGAAAAAATAATCATTATAAGCTTAATTAAACTTAAAATACCACTTTAAGATATTAGTTATACGTTTTTCTTTAAAATAATTGCATTTTCATATGTTTTCAACCCACACATTTTTATAAATAATCAACTTTTAGAGAGTACTAATTGTACAAGAAAACTCAAGAAAAACTTTAAAAATTTTTTTTTTCTGTCACGACAGAAATTTTAGCAGTTTTTCTTCTTATAATATTAAAGTATTACATTTGTATGAAAAATATATCAGGAATAAGAACTGAAATTATAAAATTATTAATATAAAATGCCTTAATTTAAAAATTTTACATGCACACATTTCACAAGGAAGAAAACTTACATTATTGTATTGCCTCGGAAATATTCTGCTTTTAATACTACACATTCTTTTTATAGTTATTATTTCTATTTATAAAATAGATTTTTTATCATAACGCATTTTTTAGCTTTTTTTTCTAAAAAGGGGGTGTGGCTGAATTGCCTAATTTGTTTTCAAATGAAGTTTTAGTCAACTTCTAACTTTCCGACATGCACAAGTGATATATCAATCGAAAGATAATAATGCAAAGAGTAAGATTAAATGAAAATAAAAAAACGATAGGTTTGTGATTTTTAGGGTACCAAGTTCTCTGAATTTGAGCTAATGCTTGCCTTCACTGGCTACGTGCAATGAGCATGAACCATCGCTCAACATGTAGTGTGAAGTCTAATTGTCTTCTGCAGTGTGCCGATCGCGATTTTTTTGTCAATTATCCATTTATTCTTGATGTATTCTTGAAACTGTCAATATTGAAAATTCTACCTGCCTGAAGATTTTGGAAACCGAATGACGCATGCGTCACGCACCTACGTTTTGGCGTCTAAATCAGACAGTTTACCCATACTGGCAATTACAACAGCTAATTCAGAACAGCCACAGTACGCGCGATAAATGCAGTTACTACATTGTCCTCACTTGCGCATAATTTATTTGCAATTCTTCTCAATTTGCACAGCCCTTGCTAACCCTAATTCAGTGGCATGTCAGTGTATATGACTTTAATTTTTAATGATAAATCTCAACAATAAAAGAGGTAAATCATCTTCAAATGTAACTATGAGGGGCTGCATCTGAGAGATGCCGCGCGCTTAAAGATGGAACATTTGACGTGAGCCTAGCGGAGGGCATAAGAAATGGCGGGTGACCTCCTATTTTTTAGTTGCAGAGAAATATGACCTGCAGGGTTCTGTTCAAGCTGTTGTTACTCTGAATTTTAAAGAACATGTTTGAAGGAAAACGGTTATCTGAAAAAAATATTATAGACGGTGCCTAACGATGAAATTGAAAATCGCCAGCTGCATTCGAGTCACTGTAGACAATCTGAGAATTATAAATCAAAACATAAGACAAGATTAGTTTTTAACTCGAAATAAAAAAGTTAGTGTAAATATGTCGAAGAAATCACTGTTTATTTTGTATTTAAAAATGATTTTACAATCATTAGGTAACTCAATATTTTTCTCTACGGTATATTAAAAGGTTTCCCTTCTTTGTAAAAACCTTAAAAGACGTTCCAAATTTTAATGAAAACATCACTAAAAGCAAATACCAAACTGCATCATATTACTCTCAGTTAAAAATGCAAGTTAGTGAAAATTGCAATGCTTGTAAACTCAGTTCCTCAACATCCCAAGAGGGCCAGGACCTTACTGTGCCCATTCCAGTATACGTGACTATTGGGCTCTGGGGTGCATGAGGTCCCTAGCAGGTTATTATTCTGAAAAGACACTCCAGTGCTTGAGTTCCCAAGCAAGCTTGGTCCTCATTTGTCGACCCACTGCAGTAGGAATGAAAGGCTGAGTAGACATTGCACAGCCCAAGAATAGAATAGAATAGAATAGAATAGAATAGAATAGAATAGAATAGAATACGGACCTGGGGTTTGGAAAACCGTTACGCTACCACTCGACCGTGGGCCTTATTACAATATGCTTATACTTCTAAAATTAAATTTAAAAGCTATGTTCATTTATTTCAATGGAGAAAAAAATAAGATGTATGTAATTTTTTTTTAAAAAAAATATATGATTAAGAACAATGTGAATTATGTGATAAAAAATGAAAACAATTGATTATTCTTATTTTTTTGTAAAAGAATAAGATAATGTGATGATTTTTTTTATTTTAAATTGTTTTTGTGCAGAACGTCACTAAATAAAAATTTGAAACAAAAATTCCATTTCAACATTAAACATGAATGTGTATGACTATTTGATTGCAATAATAATTTTCCTCATTCAATTTATGCAATAAACATTTAATACTCTCAAAATATCTATTACAAGTGTACGTATTTATTGCAATAATTTGAAACTTTGTCATGCATTAATAACTATCAGCATTCCTTTAGAAATACACTTCCTAAAATGTCATTTGTTCTAACTATCAATATCAGACGGCCAAATACTTTAACACAAAAGTAAATTTATCAGCGATTTTATTTTTTGATATAGCGCTTGTTTTTCTACTTGCAATGTGCGAAATAATTAATGAAAATTGTCAATAGCACGCTGTATAGATCTAGTTCTACATAAATTCAACAAATATTTTAATTTTATAACAGCAATTAATAACATTTATGTAAAATTAATCTTTGATATGCTCATTGCACAAGTAATGTAGTAACATGGCTTGAAAAATACGAACTTTATGATTAAATGTTTCCTTTTTTCAAAGCATACTTTTAGAAATGGTTTTTTTGTATTTGTCTATTGAATTGTTAATATTTAAAGAATATATGAAAAGACAGTGTGGCTCTCTCTTAATGTTACCATTCACGCAATTGCAACAACAGCAACACACACACACACACATATACATATATATATATATATATATATATATATATATATATATATATATATGTGTGTGTGTGTGTGTGTGTGTTTAATACAATAATATAAAAAAAAATTTCAATGTTGTTTAGATCATGAATACCCTTTTAATTTCTTGAGATCTTATATTCATCACAAATACATTAACCGTCTTGCTACTTCAAATTCCAAATCCACCACACAACAATAGGTTTTCAAAGTCAGCATGTTAGTGGTCTGTGAAGATTATAACATAACACTCATATCACAGTTTACATTTTTTCCACACACATCTTAAACATCTTACACATTTTTGACAACCAACCAAATTAGAGCCTAGCAAATTTACATTTTTGACAATCAACCAATTCAAATTTTACCATATTTGATTGTCGTCATTCTATACTTGTCTTTGCTGGCTGGTTTAAAAGTCAGCTCAAAAGATGTGTTTATGTTTCTTCGAATTTTTTAACTTGGTGAATAATTGACTTTCATTAATGGCAAGATGCTTGTTTCTCTTCGTAAAAGCTTTGTGAGTAAAGAAATTTTGTTAAATTATTTTTTGAAAGATACTTTTCTTATGTAATTGTTCTAGTATTTTTCTACTTTTCTTACATAATTATTTTGTGATTTTTCTGCATTAAGAGTTTGGGAGAGTTTGTTACATAATAGTAGTGATTGGTTTTATCATGCTCTCTGAGTTATACTTTCTCTGAAGTTTTGTTTATTTTATTTGGTTTTCCTACCGAGTTGCAAAGGGAGAAGGTTGGCGCCTTCAAACTAGTTTAACCCCACTTATTCGGTAATAAGTCCGAAATTGCTTTCTGACTCGCTAGGTTCTTCTTTTTTGTAGTTCTTTTATTTCTCTATAATTTCGTTCTTCATGTTCAGCTTTCATATTTTTATTACGTAATTTCTTGTTATGTTCTTTATCTATTATTTCTTGTTTTTGATAAATAATACTTATTTCTTTTATATATATATATATATATATATATATATATTCGATATTTAAATTTATAAAGGTTAAATGGACAAGGGAACATTTTTATTTTTCCTGGAACCTTGACCATTTCATGTTTTTTTCATGAAATAATTTCCCTATAGCAAAGGACATTTTCTATAGAACAATTTTTTTTTCTTTTGTGATTCAAATTTTGTTCTTGATTTTATTTAAGGTATTTCTGAAAAAGTTCAAGTTATTCTCTCTTTAACACATTTTATGGTGGTCATAAATCTTGAACTGGTTTTATTATATCCTCACTCGCCGAGAGCATCAGAGTTCTGGACGTTTCATCCAAGAAGTGCAACCTTTAACCCCATTGCCCATTTCACTAGAAACATCTTCGATATCCTCTTTCACCCCCAGTGGAGTTGTCCTGTGTTACCATGCTCTAATTATAAAATAATGTATGTTTAGTATTACTTGTATTCTTTAAATTGTACAACGTCCATAAAATTCATTAATTTTACTATAACATAATTTTCTTAGTATTGAAAAGACAATGAATTCTTCGATATTCTTTTTTCTTGGATTTATTTCAGTTTTTCCTTCTTTTTTGACGGTTAAGGTATATAAAATAAACCTATATTATTTTTTTAAAAAATGAGAGTAATTTCTTTTTTTTAATATAGTGTTGAAAAATTAAAGTTTTGCTTTATGTGGTTTATAAAGTATGACAAAAAAGATTAACCTCTATGTAAAGAATTTTCCATATAACGAACATTTTCTGCGGTTTAGAGACTTTGTTACATAGAGGTCTGACTGTATATATTATTGAAATTTATATTATCACGTTTAGAAACTTTTTTATAGCCCTATTTTGAGTGTATCTTATTATTCACGGATTCTACAAGTTATTGATATTTTTTTTCTTTTACAATATTATATATACAAATTTACCCATATTTTGTATTTTATATGATATAATCCTACTTAATAATAGACCACTATTAAAATATAATCAATGCATTTGCTAAAAGCTAACTGGATTATGGTGGAGGAATATCAAAATTTGAAGAGAATAAGAGAATGATTGTTTTATTTTAATTACCGAATCCTATTTTTATTGCACTTAATTAACAAAATGAAATGATGCAAATATTTTTCCTTTAAAGGCTCCGTATATAGAAACTAAAGTTAAGTTTGTGAAATCCAGTAACATAATACTTAACTCAATATTTCTTAAAAATTTATAATCTCATTTAATGAATTATTACAACAAATACAAAAAAAAACAAAAAAAAGACAGAGAGAGCAAGAATAAATCTTTTCCGCTTCAGTATGTCTTACACCGCAGCTTGATGGTCCATTCCTCCGCAACAAGGTGTTCTGAAGAAGAAAATAAGGGCCACAGCTCTATTTCTGCCGACTTCGTATGCTATCAATCTTCCGGTAACTGGATCTTTGCCAACCGGAGATAGCTTGTTAAATAGTCTAGTAATGCTAGTTTGTCTTTACTGAATGGGCGAGTCCACTTGAATTCAGTCATCATTGCTTAGGAATAAAGGCAAAAATTCAGGATAAGGCAACAGTTAGGTTTGTTCAATAGGTAAGTGTCCGTTTATTTATAGTAATGATTCAAATCTAATTGCTGTTGTCTTAAGGTATTCAATTACGATCGGAACCGTGATTTTGCAAAAACGTATACATGGATAATATTTATGATATTTAGTGTCATTTAGATTAGAAACTGTATATAAAACTGTTTTAAGAACATTACTACAATAAAAATTATTTTACAATATTTTGACAAAAAATGAACTTAGAATGACCCATTTTCATAATATTCTCCTTTTGTGGAAAATGCTTCTATTATAATAATATTTTACCTGTATATAGCTCAGAGAGAGGTTAAAATGAGACTTTTTAAAAAATATAACTTAGAAGTGGGTTTGTCCATATTTTACGGCAACAGAGGGGATAAATTTTAAGAAAAAATCGCCATTAATTATTTCAATTGGTGGTAACTCTGAAAATAATGTGAATTTTTCAAAAATCCTAGTTCAATAATTGTTTTGGAAGCATTTTTTATAAAAGGAGAGTATTTTTTAAAAAGATTATTCGAATTTTATTTTTTTCCGAAACATTGTATTTAAATATTTTTTATCAAAATGTCCTTTAAACAACTTTATACATGTGTTCTACTCCAAGTGACACTAAATATGAAAATCATCCATTTATGCGCTTTTTTACAATCACGATTCTGAACGTAGTCGGATACCTTATATATAATATATATAAGGTACCTATAGATATAATTATAATTATTTAATAACTTAAATTATGAAATGCAAAATATACGAATATAGCAAACAGTATTAAGGGGCACAAAATATTCTTTTTATATATATAATTTTTCATTGTTGCATATCTCTCTTTGAATCAAGGGGCTGCGGGAGCCCAGTGGTCAAGATATCGGATCATGACAGGCATGTCATGAGTTCGAGCCGAGTACCATTAAAGATCCACCGTGTAGGGCAGCGATGCATGTTAAATATGTCAAGAGCTGAAACGTCCTCCCGTTGATGTGGTAGTTAGGAGAGGAGGGTGCCAGCTCAGGAGTCGTCCATGGCACTTGACCATGGTTCAATATTACGTGGTCCGTCACCAACAGTTCTCGTATAGCTGAACAGTTTGACCTTAATATCCACTCACTCTAATCGAATCATCCGTTTATTTATTTATTAATATATAAAATTATCTTTTCAAGTTTTTTACCTTAGTTTATGCTTTTTTTAAATATATTTTTAAGTAATATTTATATATAGTACTGATTATATATATAAGTCAAATACATCAACATATGGAATAACGAAAGATTATATCAAATATTATAAAGTCAAATGTATAACATCAATGGAAATAATTTTAAATTAAATGCTACTAATTACTATTCATACTTCTTATTTTTATGGGAAAAAATACAAGTTTGAAAAATAACTGAATTTTTTTCTTGTTTTATGCATAAATTTACATAGAGTTTTTTTTTAAGTAAATTATCAAAAACGTATTCCAAAAATCGTAAAAATGTAATTTTCGTCATATTTACTCTGAGTTTATTAAATAATTAAAATAATGAAGCAAAAACAAAATGTTGTTATTTTAACGGGAAATAGCCGTCCAAAGTTAAAGCATAATAAGACGAAAATATAATTAAAAATATCATTATTTTTTTTAAAAAAAAGTACGCTTGAAAAGTAAAATTAAAATGAAAAGAAAAGACTAGCAATCAAATATTCATAATTATTTTTTTTATTTTGACTCTGAGAATGTATATCTTAGTTAGAAAGAATACCATATTTTCGTTAATAATTTGCATTCTACAGTACGTACATTAAAAAAGTAATAAAAGCTCCAAAAATAATCAAAACTTGTTTGAATTAATACCTTGTTCATGATATCAAATATTATTACAATTTTCTTTTTTATAAAGTATAGGAATAAGCATTTTTTGTGTGTGTTTCTTATTTTTTTCTTTATTTGATTAATTTAACAAATCATTTTATAAGTTTTGGTTGGAGATCCGTTTTATCTTATTATTTTATCTCATAATATGATTCAATATGAGTTTATACGATAGAAATTTTTATGAATTTCATTTTAAAAATCAATGATGTTAAACCTCGTACAATTTCAAATCAAAAGCTAATTTACTTTTAGTTACTTCAAGTCGTTTACATATTTTTTCAGATAATGAAGGGGAAAAAACTATTTTTGAATTAGAAGTCATATATACTCTTTGTTGAATTCCAATAATCTAACATCTGCATAAACAGATGTTTTGAAACCTTCAAACATCCATGAATGAGTAAAAAATTGAGATTAATTATGTATCATAACTAAAATTTTCAGACGAAAACACTCATCGTAAGAGTTACTGAAAAATGTTAAATTTGTATAATGTATTATGTTGACTTTTTTCTTAAAAATAGTTTATATTAAAACTAACATTCACATCTAGACAACTGAAAGACAAAAAAAAAATGTTTAAAAAATAAACCTAAACTCCTATTACTTAAAACCAATATTAAATTGAATGGAATGCCAAGGTTCCAATTTTAAGTGTTTTCTAAAAGTGTTTCAAGATTAAATATGTAAGAATAAAAATTTCATTTTTACTTATTACATCGCTCATATTTTTCAATACAGTTCATTCGATCAACATTTATAAAAACATTCACTGACGTTTACCCGTTTAAATAAGACTTAAAATAATTTTTTAAAGTAATTTGCTTTTTAAAATTTATATTAATTAAATGAAATAATATATTATAAAATGAAAATTTCTGCAGTTTGTTTGTATTTCTTTTAAATTAAAGGATCGCGATGTTAAAAATTATTTAACGAATCCATTATTTAATATTTTATACCTTATTACTATTTATTATCAAAGTGGTGTTATGAGTTTTATACATATAATTTAGCATTGGTACATTAATCGTCTTAAAGTGAAGTTATGATTTTGCAATAACCATGAAAATAGGTTTTTCACTTTTTTTTCAAAATTAAGGCACTACAATTACTTTAAATACAAAAAATTGTCAATGATACTTAATAAAAATTTTTATCCATTGACAAATATTGCTAAAATTTTTCAAAGTATTATGTGTCTGATAGATTTCAATACTTAATTATTTACTTCTAAGATCTTTTTGTGGCCGCGGTAGCCGAGTGGTATAGGTATCGGACTGTGGCTTGCTTTGTCACAGGTTCGAGCCCAGTACCACTAAAGACCCGCCGTGTAGGGCAGCGATGCACGTTAAATCTGTCGAGAGCTGAAACGTCCTCCCGTTGGTGTGGTGTGGTAGTAAGGAGAGGGGGGTGCTAGCTCAGGTGTCGTCCACGTCACTTGACCATGGTTCAAAATTACGTAGTCCGTCGCCAAAAGCCCTCGTGTAGCTGAACAGTGCGACGTTAATATTCAATCAATCAATCTAAGATCTTTTTTATGGAAACATTAATAAAATTGGTAAGTTTACACCCCATGTTTAAATTCTCAAATTTTACAAATCAATAAGATCAAAGTATTATTCTTTGGATTCCCTTTTTTTCTGAAAAAGAGCAGAAGGAGAAAAAAATATACTTGTATTGTCTTATTTTGTTTCCTAAATGATCAATATCTTAAAAATGACCGTCGTAATTCTTATGAATATTAAAATATTGAATCAATAAGATGCTGATTAATTAACAGATTGTTGCCTGTGTATATTTGTTTCAGATGAATCACGTAGTGGTAAGACTTTCAACACTTAATTTAGGATGATTATTCTCAAAAACAATAAATATATCTTGCTAAGCAGATGGTAAATTTTTCTGAGATAAAACATTAATTTGATTAATTAGCTTAAACAGCCCCAGTGTTTGTATAATACAAACAGTCATGAACGGTAATATTTAGAATACGTAATATACATAATTATTTGATTTACCAATTCACTCAATTAGGAGCACAGTAAAAGAAATAACTTCCAGGAAACGGAAAAATAATATGATAACATTTCTAAAAAATACGTGGTTGTTACGTAAGAGCTCTCGGGACTTGAAATATATTCTAAATTTAAATTTGATTTTTTCACAAGTGCATTCAATGTTAGCCTTTGTGATGAGTTGCTAAATTTTAATTATATCCAGAAGAACTTTTAAAGGAACTTCAACTCATAAAAATCAAAGTCGTTCACTTTTTACTATGTACCACCTTAACTGTAATTAATCTTTCATCGGGTCTACTTGTGCAAATTTTATGAAAAAGAAATCCTGCTGCTATTTTAAATACTCCATTTGTCTGTATGGTAGTCATTGCTATTCTTGTACCATACCACCTTCGGAATGAAATGGGATTTAATATTAAATGTATCTTTAATATTAAATTTCGACAACTTTATGCAGTATTCTACTTCAGTTTTCTGATTTATAATAAGGTGTTACTCAAAATATTAATTTTCCACATGTAAGGAAGATTAGTTTTATAACTATTTATATGGTTGATTTTTTGCAAAATTATTACTTTTATTTACTTATTTTATAAATACATTACTTTTTAATAATGGTTCCAAATATTTTTAATGGTAAAATCTTCCCAGTATTTTTCTGGAGAATTATCTCAAAAGGAAAAAAAGAGAGCAAGAGGATGCAGATTCCATGAAGAAAATTATACTAATTCATGAAAAATGTTAAACTGAAGTATATATGTACAGAGTTTGAATGACGAATATGTCTCTCTTGAGTATACCAAAAACAATATTTGAAGGTGACGATTTTTGCATTAGTAACAATTGCGTTTTAAAGAAAGTAGTATGCATAAAAAACTCAAAATTAAAAAATAAATAAATAAAAGATGGACCTTGTGTAAATTCTTCTGGCATTTATATATTTGAAAAAAAAATAAGTGAGTGAATGATACCTTATAATATTTTTGTTTGAACATACTTAGGTATGTTTTCTGTTTTTAATTTTATATATTCAAAACTTTCTTTTAATAATTATATCTTTAGTTGAAATAACTTTTTTATTATTCATCCATTATTTTTTTTATATTTTATTGGTTTTATTTTCATTATACGTGTAGACTTAAGCCTAAATTTAAATAGAAGTATGTATTATATGTTTCCTTGTACTATTAAATCACAAATTTTTGTTGAAAGAGAAGATAAGAATCCTGCAGTGCCTTGTTTAACCTTATATAACTGTCATAACACAATGATAGCTTTAGAAACATAACAGTAATTCATTTTTGTACAATGTGTGACTTTATTTCCTTATAAAGAGTGTTTTTCCCAGGTATAGAAGTTTAAGTTAGCATTACTTTCCAAGATGGCGACCGATTTAACAGCTGTCAAGTGACTTATTCTCAGTTTGGTTTGGCAATTCATCATGAATAGACTCACGCCTCATAGAGATTCGTCGAATGGGCCCAAAACGAGATTGTCGTTGTTCCCGATTTTCATAAGCGAATTTTGTTTGGCAATGAAGCGCACTTCTGGTTGAATGGCTACGTCAACAAACAAAACTGCCGCATTTGGAGTGAAGCTAATCCACAAGTGTATGTCAAAACACCGTTACATCCAGAAAAACTGACTGTTTGGTGCGCTTTATGGGCTGGTGGAATCCTTCTTCAAAAACGATGAAGGCCACAACGTTACAGTCAATTGTGATCGATATAGAGCCATGATTACTAACTTTTACATTCCTGAATTGAACAATCATGATGTCCAGGAGCTGTGGTTCCAACAAGACGGCGCAACATGTCACACAGCTCGTGCCACAATCTATTGATTGAAAGACACGTTGGGTGACCGCCTCATTTCACGTTTTGGACCTGTGAATTGGCATCCAAGATCTTGTGATCTGTGGGTCTATGTAAAGTCATTGGTTAATGCGGATAAGCCACAAACGCTTGACGATTTGGAAGACAACATTCGCCGTGTTATTGCCGATATACGGCCACAAATGTTGTAAAAAGTCATCGAAAATTGGACGTCCAGATTGGACTACATCCGAGCCAGCCGTGGCAGTCATATGCCAGAAATCATATTTAAAATGTAATGCCACAATATTATCTTTCGAATAAAAAAAAATTATGTCAATCGAATAATACATTGTTTGTTTTATTGCAATTTAAAATTCTATACCTCTCAAAAAACACCCTTTATAATATTAATAGTTCCCCGTTTCATGTTCCTGGATTTTTTAATAGTTGAGCTCCTATTTGTTTTGGATTTATTACCTATATATTTTGATTTTATTATTACTATCATTATTATATATGTCTTATTCTTAGAAACATGATATTTTTTCGATATTTTTAAATAAATATTTTTTTCTAGAAAGTTGAGAAATTTTATCAGATAATACTACATTCCAATTCTTTAATTTTTTCCAATCCTAAATGAACAATAGAGTTTTATACAACTAAAAAATCGCACCATATCTCCTTTCAAAAAAGTGCTTTAAAAGTAACATTTTTTTTCAAAGATAAGCGATAAGAGATATAAATTTATCGCATAGTTCATATTTTTAACACTGTGACAAAACCTAAGCAGTTTTATCCATCATTTGATGCAATTTAATAATTTAAAAAAAAATTATCTAATTATTCAGAAAGTTGCAACATTTGTGAAAGTGTCATATTTGTTTTGAGTTGAATTTCTTATCTATTTGGCTTTCTTTTCAGCATACTTTTGAGTCAAACGATTCTACCACAAAAAGTTTGCATAACACAGCTTAATATGTCAAAATAATTTTTTTAGCTGAGGTCACCTATATATATATGTAGTAATCTTTCTAGAAAACATAACCAAGGTGGTCTGCCATGTGTATTTAAGGTATCTGGCTACCCTAAAATCATAATGTTTTTTAAAAATTGACAAATATTTTTATTATTTTATTTTATATGCAATCTTATTAGCTTTATAAAAAGTACCAAGTTTTTTTTATTTTTCATTCACTAGAACTAAAACTACAAGTTTTTTAGTAAACGCAGATGGCATAATATTACATAAGATGTCAAACTTTAAAATGCGTTTTACTCGAAATGTGTTTTTTTTTTCGAAAACGTCAAACGGGGACAGTGATTGATCAGAAAGTTTTTAAAATAGTTTGCTGAAATGTTATGTCTATGTTCTGTATAAAAGTAAAAGTGTTTTAACCTTCGGATTTATCCATCACTAATTTATAACAAAATTTGCATTTCCTTATGTAAATAGAATCACTGTTTTTTTAAGATATTTTATATAATAACTAAGATAAAGTCCTCTAGGTTTTGTAAAAATTAAAATATCTCTTATCCTGATGGTCATTTAAAAAAGAATAGCAATGTGTGATACATCTAAATTGAAAAAGGGAAAGATGTTGCATTTAATATTTGTACAGCGCTGGCCCCGTTTATGTAACTTTATTAATTTTTACCCTTTTTTTCTCGTTTTACTAGTAATAATTTTTTTTTCTTTTTTTTAATTTTTTTTAAAAATTTTTAAAAAATGTACTAAATAAATCTAAAATCCACAAAAAAATCTTCATATCTTAATTTTTTTAAAAGTAAAATTTGACGCAATTAGTCGGATACCTTAAAGTGAGAAAAGGTAAATGGTGTTGTTTCACATACGAAATATTTTGCATTGCATATGAATTTAATTCCTAATATTATGTACATTTGTGTGATATTTCATATATAATATGCGGTTGCCAAAGTGGTGATACACCAGAAAAATTAGCAGGTCCCCAGAAAAATGTGGAATATACTTACTCATCACTTTAAGTTATGTTTTGAGATTCATTGAAACATAATTCAATTCATAACAATACGTGAAAAGTTATAAAATCAGTACTTCATAGAATAACGCCACGGTAAATAAGTCGTACTGCTGTAGCTGCATTGTTTTAGCTACATGTTTTGTCTGGTTTCGTTTCGCGCTCTTCTAATGTTTCACTTTCCTGTATGTCGCAGATGTATATGAGTTGAAGATTTAAAGGTGGGCTTCCGGACGTATTAACATCAATATAAAATATGTTCAATATATTAGTTGAATTATTAAGGTAGTTTTTGTGTAATTTCTTTTGTATATTAGCGTTTCTTAAGACAGATATAATCTTAAATCTTAAGCATATGCATATATACATACACACACATATATATATATATATATATATTATTTATATGTATTATATATATTGTATAATTTCATTGCATTTGATCAGAATCTTTATAAACAGATCAAAGGATTACCTCAGGGTGGTCCAGCTAGTAACTGTTTAGTGAACCTATATTTACACTTTTTTTTTAAATTGATCATGTTGTAAATG
Organism: Trichonephila clavipes; assembly: GCA_019973935.1. Lineage (NCBI taxonomy): Eukaryota > Metazoa > Arthropoda > Arachnida > Araneae > Nephilidae > Trichonephila > Trichonephila clavipes. The sequence continues at coordinate 345,562 of BMAU01005003.1, read as the reverse complement.
ATTCTTACTTGATTTATCGTTATATAGATGATTTAACAATTTTTGGTAAAAATAGTGAATACAGACCAAATATTACGTTCTACCCTGATTATCTCAAGCTCCTTAAAACTAACTTCAACTCTAATATGGTGGAATTCTTGGATTTAGACTTGCATCTTATTAATAATAATGTAGTCAGTAACATTTTTGACAAAAGAGAATCGTTTAAGTACCATATAATTAAAATTCCTGTATGGAATAGTAACTTGCATATATCAATTTACAGAAATATCATTTTGAATTTTTTATTTAGAAATGATAACTTAACTACCCACAAAATAGATAAATACAATAATATCAAAAAAAAATTTCAATGTTGTTTAGATCATGAATACCCTTTTAATTTCTTAAGAACTTATATTCATCACAAATACATTAACCGTCTTGCTACTTCTAATTCCAAAACCACCACACAACAATAGGATTTCAAAGTCAGCATGTTAGTGGTCTTGCTGTGAAGATCATATCATAACACTCATATCACAGTTTACATTTTTTCCACACACATCTTGAACATCTTACACATTGTTGACAACCAACCAAATTAGAGCCTAGCAAATTTACATTTTTGACAATCAACCAATTCAAATTCTACCATATTTTATTGCTGTCTTTTTTGATATCTGTCTTTGCTGGCTGGTTTAAAAGTTAGCTCAAAATATGTGTTTATGTATATTCGAATTTTTTAACTTGGTGAATAATTGATTTTCATTGATGTCAAGATGCTTGATTCTCTTCGTAAAAGCTCTGTGAGTAAAGAAATTTTGTTAAATTATTTTTTGAAAAATACTTATCTTATGTAATTGTTTTAGGATTTTTCTTCTTTTCTTACGTAATTGTTTTGCGATTTTTCTGCATTAAGAGTTTGGGAGAGTTTGTTACATAATAGTAGTGAGTGGTTTTATCATACTCTCTGAGTTTTTACATACTCTGAATTTTTGTTTATTTTATTTTATTTGGTTTTTCCTACCAAGTTGCAAAAGGGGGAAGGTCGGCGCCTTCAAACTAGTTTAATCCCACTTATTCGGTCCTTTTCGGACTCGCTAGGTTCTTCTTTTTTGTAGTTTCTTTTTTTATTTCTCTATAATTTTGTTCTTCATGTTCAGCTTTATATTTTTATTACGCTATTTCTTGTTATGTTCATTATCTATTATTTCTTGTTTTTGATATATAATACATATTTCTTTCATATATATATATATATATATATATATATTTAATATTTTTGGGATAAATTTAGTTTTACTTTTCTTTTTTTATATTTAATACTTTGGTTACTATTAATAGTTAACTAGGTACATTTTATGTGTTCTTAGATCACATTTTTTTAATAAATACATTTAACACTTAAAAAATCCTGTTAGTGGTCCATGGGATTATTATGAATTAACTGTTCCGTGAGGTCAAACAGTTTGGCAATCACTGATATATATATTATATTGTTAAATAAAAAAATGTAATTATTATACAATTACACATTTAAAAATGGTTTTCTACGTAAATGAAACAATTGTGTGAATACTAATCTTCAATATAAAAATAACATTTATAATAAACATACGCATTTCCTTATCATTTGTAATACCAGTTCTAACAACCAACAAATTTATTACAATGCATTTCATTGATTAACTGCTACCCGTAAACATAGTAAAATAAATCACGCTACGCCCTAATATACTTTGCAATATGCCTTCTTTACGAGAATTTATTTTTAGATAGCAGAGAAAAACAATTTGCTGTTTTTCACACACAACTTATTCCTCCACTTACGAAGAATTATCGCTAAATTTACTATGACTACGCCACTTCAATAAGAATTCCTAGGCTCTACTAATGGGGAAAAACAAGGAAAAGTAGATTAGAAAGACGGTGCGAGGAAGCTTGACGGAAATCAACTTCGAGTGTTCATAGAGTTTAATGTTAGGTAGTTGCTTTTTTTACTTTATAGAAGCAAAAAAAAAAGATAGTGAAAAGAAGAAACAGATTCACCATAATTTTTCCATTAAAATAATGTTTACAATTTAAACAAATTATTTTATAATACCAGATTCATATTTTCGGTAAAACTAACTGAATAAAGTGAGATAGTAACTTTAATGCCGCATATGTTACGCGCGCTTTTCATAAAAACATGTATTTAAGTATTCCCAAAATGTAAATGTACAAGCACTTCCTTATCCAAAATGTAAAAACTTGGAAAATGTTAATGAATGGAAATTTTCTGAAACATCAAGTGCAATTGCGTTGAAATCAAAAGTATTACAATGTGTGATCGGTGTATGAATAATGACTTGAAAGAAAAGAAAACTAACGTTTAGTACATAATATAATCACACTTGATTGCGTAAGTGCTTTGTGCAATATTTTTATCATTAAGAATTTCCAAAAGTCCATTCAATTGATTATTTTTTATGTTAATCAACCACAGCTTTAGAATTATTGTTAACGATTGTTAAAAGTGTGCCAATAATTAATACTACTGGGATATTCTTCCATTTTCCCGCAGATTCAATCTCAAGTAAGGTCTTCCAGTCTGCAAGTGAACCTATTACACAGACAGTGCCTGACAACTGAACCACAAAGATACTAACTTAAAATCGTTTATAAACTTTAGATACCATGCAAAGTCTCACAGATATATAAATATATTTCCAGCATGCTTTAGACACGTCTGACAGTAGACCAAATCACCATGCAGAGTATATATTCAAACCCTATCATACTTGATTATAGGTGATTGCCTCACTGGTTTTTCTGTCCAGGATACCTCCTTATTTTGACCATGTCATTTTCTCAGTTTTGTTCTTGGTATTTGACACTGCTATATTTCTCTACTTTATCTGAAGAATTTTGATTGACATTAACCCAATAAATATATCTAAAGCAAGAATGCTATATAAAGTTATCTAGCATTATTTTTTATCCCAAAGAAAACTATAGATCTTCAGTGGATCCCTGCTCACTAAATGGCCGGGTAACGAGAAAGCTGACTTTCTGGCTAAAAAAGGTGTTCTTGCCTTGTAGAAAGTTTCTCTCGCGCGCGTCCTTTGTCCTTCCATTACATCAAAAATATGATTAAAAGTTAAACCGAAGCCCTTGCTCAGGAAGACCTCTGCAACCATGCTTCCCACAAGTCTTAGTGGAATGCTATCCTGAATTTGCGCTATGGCCCAAGGCGTTTAGCGGTCGCTGAATTCCGCCAAGCCACCGAACATAATGGCCTACGAAACCATTTATATAGAATCAAAGTGGTTCCTTCCTCGATGTGAACCCTGTGCGTCTCTGGAGAGGCCATAAACTCCTGGGATGCTAGAGATATACTAGATTAATGACTTCTGTTTCAGTTTTTTTTCTCTCCTTTATACTTGTTGTAACTGTTCATAATCTGCCATTAGAAACAAAAAAAAACTTTTTATCCCATGATTTTTAAAAGAAACAAAAGCATTTCAAGTGTTCTATAGTTAAAATACTGACCGAAATATTTCATTACAGTGATGTTGAGTAAACAAAAAAAAAGTTCTTACTTTTTTTGAAATTTCTCAAAAAAGAACTGCTGAAATTTAAATTAGAATATTTCCAAATTACTAGACATTACTTATGAGAAACGAAACAAATTACATTATTACTTGTAAGATAAATATTTTCCTGGGTTTAATTTTACGCAGATATAAATGGATAAATATTCTTTTAACAATACTCTCTTCTTCTGTTCCCCTCTTAAACGAAATAGTTTGCGAATTATTTAATTAAATACAAAAATTTATTTTATAGCTCATAATTCGCCTTATATGAATCTGGATTCTTGTAAAGACATTTTTTTTTAAATTTTCATAAAAAAAACACAAAAAATATTCGAAAAAGTTTGTTTTATAAGTATATTTAGCAAAGAAAATATTTTTACTTTCGAATGACAACAAAAAATAAGGAAACTATTGATGAATTTAAATTTATTCTTTTACTTCTATAACTGTATGGAGACTAGAATCTATTATATCCATCCAAACATTAATATATGTATTTGGGCTCTTAAGAATGGATAACAATCATAATTTCTGCACTCTTATCAAAATCCAATTTTGAGTTTTCGTTTAATTAGCCTCAGATTTGCCCATTTTGCGATTATGAATTTCTAACTTCAAAATTCTTAAGTCCCTAGTTCATAATTTTCGCATCACCAATCAAATCAAATGAAGATATCTTTACGATCGTTGCTTCCTTGAATCTTCCACTGACAATCGTTAATGCAATGATATCAGCACCATGTCAATTAGTACAACGTCCCTTGCTATTTCTGATTTATAATTGAGAAGAAATTGTCAAGTAGTCAAGTGTCGGTTTTATTCAAGATATTGAGCTATCCCTTCAAGAATTAAATATAGCGTGTGACTGAAGTAAGAAAGAATGTTGGTAAAACAAATGAAAAGAGATGTCACTTTAAGTTATATTTTGTATCAAATCATCAAGAGACTTGAAGGAAATGCGTGTTTTAATTTGTACTTATACATGATTAAAAATTTGAAACTAAATGTATATAATGTATGTAATACATTTTAATTTAGCGCTGAAATATTTTCCATAGCTAATGATCAAATGCTTGGTTTCATGTGTATCTCTCTCTCAATACGTGATTAAAAGTTTCAAACTAAATATATACAATGCATGTAATATAATTTAGTTTAGATGAAATAAATTTTAAAAGCTAATGATTCAGATGTTTGCATATGTTTTAAATTAGAAAATTTGGTAAAACAGTACTTCACAAACTTTCAATATTTGAACCCATATTTCTATCATATTTTACATGGCGCCCGCTCAAACAATAATAATGCATTGAAAGCTACAATAATGTGCTTTGACGCTTAAATTACAATACGTCCTTAATTATAAACCATACAAATTAACAAGGTAAGTATTAAATTTTGTACAAGTTACTTTTAAATGATGGATATTTTAAGTAATAGAATATGTATTCCGCGCGTTACAATTTTTATATTTTTTAAATTGCAATAAAAAAAAATATGCAACATTTTTTTTAAAATTTTAATTATGTCAGTTGTTTCGATTCATTTTATTACACTAATAATCTTTCAAAAGAGTAATAAATTTTCGATTTTTCAATGTGCTCGCGATAATCCTGTAAGATTATAACGCTTCATAGGAGTCGCACCTCACAGTTTGAGAATCACTGTGGTAAAACGATCTTAACTGATATAGATATTAAATAAATTTATTTATTTTTCAAATTTCGCTCTTATAGTTTTCATACAAAAAGAAACAAATCAATTTTAGTCAAGTGTTTCTTCCAGTAAAACAGAACATAATAAAAAAAATTAACAATGATTTTAAAATATCTTTCTTAAACTAGTTATTTTTTCAATACTAATCATTTTTCTATTCCCACGATAAACAAATATATTGGGCTCACAATTAAGTTCTAATTTTGTTTTAAAAAATTTACTTTCACTGTAGTGTTAATTTTTTTTTGTTTTATTTCTGTATTCTAGGCAAAATTGATAATATTTTGAATGCATAGAAAATTATTTTTGTAAAAAATTATGTGAATATAATCCTTATTAAATTAAAACATTTTTTTTAAACATAGAGGATATTCATACAATTAAGGCGTCTTAGAGGTATTAAATTTCTCTAGAGGTCTTAAAATGTAAACAATTTTCAAACAGGTATAATTCTTTTAAATTTAAATTAAATGATTGGAATCTTTTGCACATTATTTATAAAAGAATGGAGCTTCTAAAAAGCATAACATGTTGGAAATAAAACGATAATTTTAAAATTCATAAGCATATCAAAATTATGCAATAAATTACTAAGTATTTTTTTGGGTTGCGCACGCTATTTTCTAGTAGCCTCTGATGTATTAAGTTTTAGGGAAATGAAATGCACCATACTCTTTAAACTCTACCTAATTTTAGTGTTATATATTTTTTGTATTTTAAAATATTCGTAAAATATTACAATTTTTAAAATATTTTTTAAAATGTATTTTTTATTTAATAAAATATGAAAGTTATCATTCTATTTATGTAAAAATAGCTACACTTCAATATGAATACATTTAACTTTTTTTTTATAAATAAACTTATGGCTAGTACTTAAAGCTACTATTTTAGAAAATAGCATGCGCGACGTAAATCTTAATAAATATTTCTTATAGAAAAGTTTCCTATTTTCATATGCTTATAATTTTCAAAATTATGATTATATTTTAATCATTTTTTACTTTACTGAAGTAGCTTCAAGTTTCAAGTTTTGCATAGCGATAACAGGATTCAATTTAATAATTCTAAGAGCTAGTTCTGCTAGAAAGAATGTTGGTGACTAAACGTAAAGTTCAAATTGGAATATTGTACCTAATTATATACGAGGAAAAAAAGTAATTTTGACGGCAACGAAATTTATCTAAAACTTTTGTATGTATTTTGAAATTATTCACGATTTTGCATTTACTAAAATATGAAGAAATAAATCTATTACCTTTTTAAGTACTGACAAAATGAATTTATAAATATTCTTTTCTTTATATATTTAACTATTTCTTATTATTAACTTATTCTTTATATATTTAATATATTTAAGTTATTTGACTTTTATGTTATTGTCGTATTGGATATAAATATATATATATATATATATATATATATATATATATATATATATATATATATATATTGTTGCTGCCCATGCCACCTGGCTGACATAGTCAGATCGAAGCCCGAGAAATTCACCGTGGCAATGGGCTAGATGTACGCCTGTCGTTGGCCTTAGTCTTGAGCACCATACAAGTGACGACAGTACGATTTAGCTCGGTGAAACTCCCCGAAGGAACGATAGATGGCGACACCCTCTATCTCCACATCCCCAACTTAGGCATGGAAATGAAGTAGAGGGAAATATTCTCCAGTCCCCTGCAATTGTGATTCAGCCACAAGACCTTCGGACCCACTGATTTAATGCGCACGTATTCCATGTGTACTCGGAGGGTATTTGGTGGTACGGGCATCAAACCCAGGTCTTCCGGACTGGAGCCCGGTGCTCTAACCACTAGGCTACCCACGTTCATATATATATACAGTATATATATATACTGCTCAAAATAAATAAAGGATATAGCGGTTTTCGGTGGATCTTGTGGCTGGGAATTTTTTTTAGCTGATTGATACATGGTCGACAGACGTAGTAGGTTATATGAGAATAAATTACACATGTTTGGCAGAAAAAAATGCATTTTATTGCGCATTTGTGTACAAAAGGAAAAAAAACACTATTAGTGCATATGAGAAAAAATAATAAGAAAAGGTTGTTTTCTTCAAAGGAAATCATTTTCAGTAGGGGGTATGGTTTCGACGGACGGCCAGCAACGTTGAGCACCTTAGAGGCATGGAGTCAATGAGGCTATTAATCACGAGTTGGGGTATTCTATCCCACTCTTCCAGAAGAGCTTTTTCCGGTTCTTCGAGAGTTTGTGGGTGTGGTTGGCGGCCAACAACTCGTCTTCCTAGAGCGTCCCAAACGTGCTCTATCGGATTCATATCTGGAGAACACGCTGGTCATTCCATTCGTACGATTCCTTTCTCGAAAAGGAAATCCTCCACCAGGTTAGCACGATGTGGCCTGCAGTTATCGTCCATTAAAATAAAGTCATCTGCGATTGCTGCAGCGTAAGGGACTACAATATGTCTGAGGATCTCATCCCTATATCTGCGAGCAGTCAGATGTCCATCTTGAATGGTTTATAGGTCTGTGCGCCCGTCAATGGAGATGCCACTATACACCAACACTCCCCCACTGCCATATCTGACACTTTCGTGCACAAACGCAAGAGTATTCCTACTGCCACGCTCCCTCTAGATGAAAATACGCCTATTATTCGGATGAACAGAAAACCGAGACTCGTTAGAAAAAAGAACATTGCTCCATTTATTTCTCCTCCAGTTCACATGCTATGTTGCCCACTCCCTGCGGTCGCGATGATGCTTGATGTTAGTCTAACACATACCATCGGTCGGCGAGCATACAAACCTACCCCATTGGTCCGGTTTCGGATAGTCTGAGTTGAAACCGTGGTGCCAGTAGCCGAGCGAAGGTGTTGTTGGAGAGGAATAGCGTTCTTATTTTGGTGTCTCCGAGCCGTTAACACAAAATAACGATCTTCATTGGGCGTTTCTGCCCGTCTACGACTTTGTCCTGGTCTTCGACCTGCACTTCCAGTCTCCAAAAAACGGTTCCAGATCCTGGAAATCACACTTTGTGACACTCCAATGGCTTGCGCTACTTCGACTTGAATTTGCCCAGCTTCTAACCTACCAACAACCCTCCAAGCTTCTGAATCGCTTAAATGACTTTGCTCAGACATCGTACTCATCGAAACAAAGCAGTCAATGAATGCCGATCATCCTTGTCATCATTTCAGTTAAAAGTCAAATTTCATTCGCTGCCGCTGAAGCGACGTTTTTGACGTCAAACTGAAAATTAGCATATTCCACAGTTTGAAAATCAGAAAAAATTGCATTTGTGTATACCTTCTTCCATTTTCGGCAAAAAAAAATTTCGCTTCTATCTTTATTTTATATAAAACTTACAATATTCTTTAATTGTTTTTGAGCAGTATATATACAGTACATATATATATTCATATATATATACAGTACATATATATATATTCAGTATATATATAAACAGTACATTTATATATATATATATATATATATATATATATACACACAATTTATACAGGCGGATCCCTATTTAATGTATTCATAGGGACTAAATCCAAACAAAATACTAATTTTTTCACCTCCCCTTTAGAAATCCTATAATAAGCAACTACATAATACAAATCCATAGATAAACATTACGCACTTTTTTTCAGCAACTTAGAATACTATTAGCGAATTATAAGCATCCGTTAGCTTGGAATTTTTAATTACTGGTTAATATATGTTTTAATCATAACTGAAAAAAGTTCTTTGTTTTGTTTTACCTAAAGAAGTAAATACTGCGGCATTTACATCCTGCTTCACAAGGTATGTTTTCACAGTTTCCAAACTCTGTGAAGCATTAGAAAATGTAACAGTTTTGATAAGAGTTTCTTTATCAATTTCTGCATATTAGAGTCTATTCTCATTGGCTTCGACAAATCAACCATATCCTAAACTTCAGCTACACAAGTAGGCAGTCCCTTATCAACTGTAACATAACCATTAAAATCCTAAGATATCCACTGCATTGGAGAGTGGAATGATAAAAGAAAGGATTTTCTTCACCTATTCAATCTCAAATTTGGTTACACTCCTTTGCATCTGTAATTTTTACTAAATGTATGTACCCTTTCCCGTTGAAATTTGTTGCTTACAAAAAATTTATTTTTATGTTCCAGACAAAAATGATGCCATTTTTTCTAATATAAACCAATAAGGAATTTTCAACTGCTGAAACAATTCATTTATTCTGGGATTATTATTCGTTTATTAGAGTTTTTTGAACAGTCACTTTAATCGGAGACATCATATGGTTACGTAGATCAAGGTTTGAATAGATCATCCCGCTGGGTGGTGTAGTTGGTTTGTCGTTTGCCATCTGCACCCAAGTATAAGGATTCGACCCCGGCCGAAGTCGGTGGATTTTCATGATGCAGAAAATCCACAGCGTCCTTGTCGCATGGTTATGTGACATGTAAAATATTCCTTGAATATCCGTCTGGCTTGGGTGCCCTCGTCAAAATTAAATTCGTAAGTACAATTTCGCATTATCACAGCTCAGGGGCCTCCCTCTGGGGAAGAAAACTTGCGGCAATTCGTATTGTTTATTTAGGGCTGCACTAAAATGATACTAGTTCCTGAGGAATGTACTAGTTCTGCAAAGGTAAATAATGCCAATTCGCTGCCCCATTACAGAAGACAAATGTTTCATGCAAACCAGTCACAAATATCAAGGCAGTTCTTCAAGAGCGAAGGGAATTTAATGTCGAAAAACAATGTTCGAAATACTGGACACATAATAAAATTCGCATAATAAATCTCAGACGGTCACCATTTCATCAACAGCGTTTAGACAATAAACAGTGATTTCAATACAAGCATTTAAATGGTTATTCATAAGCCCTCGCTTGCGAGTCCCACACAACACCCGGAAGTATAACTAATCGCTGGCCAACTCATTAAGGTCAAACCAATACTTCTATTCAATGTTCAAAACAAGACTAACTCACTTTCAGCGAGCGACTCCCTATTTATAGGCCACACTGGTTTTTCTCTAAAAATCCGTTTGCGTTATAGATCGTGATATTAGTAAATTTATCCACTAATTTCTAGAAGAATCTTTAAGATCAAGAACTCGCCAAAAATGGTTGCTAACATGGTCTCGAAACGCGATGCTAACTGGGCTATATCACCAAGATTTTACCTTTGAATCGTCATTAGAATGAAAGGAAAGTATTCGCTTATATGTGAATATTGCTATTTTAAAATGAAATAAATATAACACATAGAGTATAATGAAAACGTATGGCACTTCAAGATATAAATTATTTACACTATTTTTAAAATACATCATATAAAATTCGTAACAATATAAAACTTGCCTAATTTGATCTAATTTCAAAAGCTGACACATGTTAGAAAAAAACCTTATCTTTTCTTACGTGCATCAATCTCTATATCCTTCAAGTGAATTGCACACTCATTTCCGGTTATCTTCTAAATAAAGTTATTTAGCTGGTAGAAGAATATGGGCTATTACACTTCCAGTCTTTAAAATTTCGCTCTTTTATGGTTAAAAGTTAAAGGTTATGGGAATCAAAATTTCAGGTGTGTTGATGCTTGTTTCTTCTAGCAAAATTCTTTGGAATAATTCTTGAAATCCACACATTAAAAGCTAGTAATATATCATTTTTGCAAAAATATTTTAATATTTTTATATTTAAAATATCATATAAGTAAACTATTAATATTTTATAACAAGATCAACTTAGAAGAAAAATTGATTTTTTGCTGACCAGTCATATTTCCAAATGTATACGGATGATACATATTGATGTATAGAGAGAATAATTCACACATAGATTCTGCGAACGAACTTTGAAAAGAGAATCAATTACATTCCTTTTAAAGTCTTACACAAATCCTTCCACAATCTTTCAAAATATACACTCAAGGACAAAAAAAAATTAGCACACCAAGAAATAATTGCTGGATCGTAACGAAACTTGGCATGAAGGTACGAGTCGGGGAGATATCCAAATGAAAAGAAATTCAGCATTATTACTCATGAAGTACAGCCGGTAGAGGGCATTTAACGTCGTTCTCCGTGGAGTATGAAGCAGGTAATCAGAGATTGTTTGTACATGCTGAATCGTTTACAAAGAAATAGCTAAGGTAGACATGCCCTCACAACGTTTCCGAAGACAATATGAGCATTTGTCGCATTATGAGGGGGAGGATCATCGGCACAATGGAAGTTTGGTTGTCAACTAGGCAAGTAACTTGTCAATTAGGCCGCTCTGATTGTGTTGCGAGGAGGTGGATCCGAGAGATGTTATTTATACCAGTGCTTCTAAAACTTTCTATACTTACGACCCAATTTGCAATCATAATTTTCATCGCACCCCCTCCATACAATAACATGTATTGAATTCAATAATAATATACTTTGATGCAAAGCTACAATACGACTTTAATTATAAACCGAACAAATTATCAAGATAAATATTAAATTTTGCATATAGTTTTATGACTTTCCCATAGAGTCAGTGGTAAATTTAAAATTGTTCTTAATTTAGTAATGTTAAATTAATTATGAAAATTGAGAAACACTGCATTTACACGAAGACCAGGCTCAGGACGCCGTCGACAGGATAGTCGTTGAAAAGACCCCCACATCGTAAGCAATGCACGCTTACAGCCAAATGCTTCATTGGTCGTCATTTAAGCACAGTGGCATCTTCATTAGGGTCCCCTATGTCTTCTCGAACCATACGAAGACGTCTGGCTGAATGACTTTCAGGATCGCGGCGCCCATTACGTTTGCTGCCCTTGACACCCACCCAACGACGCCTTCGTTTGGAGTGGATCCGCGCACGTGGTAACTGGACTGCAGCGGAATGAAAACAGATAATCTTTAACGATGGATCAAGGTTCAATCTCAGCAATGATGTCAATTGTGTGCGTGTGTGGAGACCCCGTGGTGAACGCGTCAATCCTACCTTTGCTTTACAGCAACACACCGCTCCCACAGCTGGTGTGATGGTATTGGATGACATCTACTCCTAGCATTCATCCGTGCTCCCTTGACAGCCCATCGGTATGTCCATGTCATCCTGCAACCACATGTGGTACAACTCCCGCAACGGCTCCCAGGAGCCATTTTTCAAATGAAAAATGTTCGGTCTCACACGGCTAGGTTGTCACAAGACTGTCTCCGCACTGTTACTACCCATCTTTGGTCTGCCCGATTCCCAGATTTGTCTCGAATATAACATATCTGGGATCATTTGGGACGGCGATTTGGGCATCTTATGAGTTTGAACGAACTAGAGCAATGTTTCTCAATCTTTCAACATCTGCGACCTAATATTCACTCATAATTTTCATCGTGCCCGCTTCCTTAGAATAACAATATATTGAATTCAATAATATTACATTTTGACGCCAAAAGAAACAATACGACTTTAATCTCTTAAATGCCACTGGTCTATATATACGTCTACGTCTCGCTCACCCAAAGCGTAATTTCTTGGACGTATATATACGTCTTTCCGAAGTGCGATCTTTTCTGTGCACTGCTATCCATAAAATTATTCCGAAGGCTTTGGAATGCAATAAAATGTCCTTGATAGTGTTTGCGAAGGATTTACTTATTTCAGAGGATTTGCGTATTTATTTCTTTTCTTCCCCCTACCCCCCTCCAAAACATCCTAAACGCGTCCCTACGTGGGAAATTGTTGCATTGAACAGCGAATCATGTAACTTTTTATCAGAAGTTGAGGAATTAATTATAAACCGTTCAAATTATCAAGATAAGTGTTAATTTTGTATATAATTTTATATATAACAAACCCATGGAATTACTGGTGACTATTAAACTTGTTATAGTATTGTTAAATAAATTATGAAATATATTGCGGGGAGTACTGATACATAAATAAGTTTATTACATCAGTGTAAATGTGTATTTTATTGTTTATTAGGACAGAATGTATTTTGTTTGTTTACTTTCAGTAAATTAACATTTTTTAAAAAAAAATTTTTTTTTTCAATATGTTCACGCTCCCGTCGTAGAGTTATCACGCACCCTAAAAGAGTCCCGCCCCACAGTTTGAGAAACACTGAACTAGAGGCAAGGTTACAACAAATATGGAACGAAAATTTCAAGACAGTATGTAGAACTTGTATGCCTCAATGTCTGATGGTATCGCATCGTGCGTTCACGCTAGACGGGGTTTCAACAGGGTAATAAATTCTCCGTTCTTTTGCTCTTATCTTTTTTTAATATATGCTAATTTACTTATATCAAAATAGTCACAACGTATGTAAAATTTCTTTTCATTTTGACACGACTCATTCTTTGTGCGCTAATTTATTTTTGTCTATGAGCGTATATAACTATTCTACAACAATTACCTCAATTTATATCGAAAAATATTTAAATGATTATTCAATAATAGTTCAATTTTATTTTTCTTAATATTTAAGAGATCTATTATTTCAATTGAAATATTATTTTTTTATATACGGGAAAAAAAGCATAATATTGAAATATTATAATTTCTTTTATAAATAATATCTAAATTTAGAAACAAGTTACGTTTGAAACAAATCAATAACATTCTAAGTATGTTTAAAGCTTCCAGCATGCATATATTATTTTAATATAATAAACATATTTAACGAACTTGAGATACGTCTTAAAAATACGTTAAGTTGTAATTTGACTGTTTTTGTTGTTGAAAACATCACCATATCGATTGTGCCAAATCGATGCCCACGAAAGTCATTGAGACCTGGGGTTAGATTTTATGCATACGGATATCCGTAGCTTTCAGCACCCTGCAGGGGACAGTAGGATTTGGCTAGGTTTCAACATAGTTTCTAGAGATTACAGTCTGGGGGTTTTCCTCATGTCTTCCCCTTCCACCAACTATACTAGTGGACATGCTGCTCGAATAATATTTATAGTGTCCCCGTTCAGCATAAACAAACATCCACGAGTTTAACGGGAATTGAACCCAGTCTTTACGGCACACCAATCAGCGTCAATAACAACTTCACCGGATGAGCTGCAAAATATTCCACATAATAAATGTTTAGGAACGCAAATATATATTCAACCTCTTTATCTCTTTTTCTTTTTATTTGAGTGAAATTACTACTAGAAATTGTAGCATTAAAAATAAGAACACACATAAAACCTAAGCTTCATGCAAAGCATAAAACAATTCTTCACAAACATGTAATTTTATTTTTTATTTTTAAACTTTAATTAGAGTCAATTCTCAAATTAATTAGCAATATACACTCTACAACAAGAAAAACGACACACCAAGAACGAAATGTCCATTGGTGTGAGGAGCGATTACGTACAGAATGAAAAATGATTACACAATTTTAGAAAACTTGAATTAATTTTTCCAGAGCTATATAGTTACAAAATAACGAGCTCAATAAGAAGTTTCCCACCTCTAGCTTAGATGCAAACGGCCCCACGACGTGACATAGAGTGATAAAGCACCCTGGTCATCTCCTGCGGCATTTCTTGCCAAATTTTCTGAAATTGTGGGTCCAGGTCATCAACATTTAGTCGCCTTCCCATCATACTCCAAACATGTTCAATTGGAGATGAATCTGTCAATCTGGCTGGACAAGGAAGTGTTTGATATGCTGTAAGACAGTTCATAGCAACTCGAGTGGTATGTGGTTTGACATTAACTTGCTGAAAAATAAGGCAAGGTACTGTAAAAGAAACGGTAGCAAAGCAGTTCTCAGAATGTTGTCGATGCACCGATGTGCTGCAAGTGTGTCTCTAATGACACCCAAAGGGTCCAACTTCAAAGGAAATGGCACCCCAGACCACAACTCCTTGTTGAGGTCTTGTGCTACATGCAGTAGTGACAGCAGGATCGGCACGCTGCCTTGGCCTGCTACAGACACGTCTTCGAAGATCGACAGGACTCAGATGGAAAAGGAACTCGTCGTCAAACACTATACGTCCCCAGTCAGCATGATTCTAACCTGATTGAGCTAGGCACCACTGTAGTCTAGCTCAATACTGTGCACACGTGAATGTCGGGTGGCGTTGCGTTCGTTACGAGCTTAAGTTTCATCCTATTAGCCGTCTGTGAAGAATTATGGTAGACACTTGTGTGTGGGTCGTACGTCTGATGGTTGATAACTATGAATAAAGCGCTACGACAGCTGATATGACGACCAATCTGTCCTCCTGATCTGCTGTGACCCTAGGTCAACCGCTACCATCATGATACTGAAATCTGACATTGTCCACACATTCTTCCCAGAATCTTCTAATGGCCACATCGCTTCTACCCATATGACGATAAATGATTTGCTAACCTCCTTCTTTCAATACAATGATACGTTCTGTTTCAAACTCTGACAGTTGTTCGTAATGAGCTCTTATCCTGCGACGAGGCATTTTTTCAGTTGTTCAAATGTATTATAAATCGCAATGCAACAGAAATTTTTGCTATCAGATTGATAATTGTTTCGAATAGATACCGGCTGAGTGTACAGATCCGATGCGCCGTAGCTCCCGTTATTCATTCATTGGACACCAAATTTTAATTATTTGCAATATCGGTTTAAATGTCTTTGCATACGAATTTTCATTACAATCCGGCGACTCCTTCTTTGTATATCATTTTTTTTAAATAGAGTGTATAATTGTAGAATTTGTTTTAAGTTATTTTTACAGGTTACAAAAAGACCTCAAGAAAAAGGATATAGTACTTTCAAGGATTTAATTAGGAAAATAGCATATCAGTAAGAAAATCAAGAGTGCAATAATGAATAGAAGGTTTTTATGGGAAGGGGAACAAAAGTTACAGAGACAATAAAAAAAGTTCAAATTTGTCATTTTCTCCTACGCATTTATCCATCTACTAATCTGAAAAAAAATTCACAAAGCGCTCTCATAAATAATAAAATATTTACAATGATACACATTAAAAATAATGTGTTTTTCCCTTCCATTAAAGAAGCTTTAAAATTGGTTCACATTAAATATTTATAACGTTATTCGCGCGCCTTAGTGACAGAGATACGGGCTTCACGATATTTTTACCTATTCACGGTCAACCAAGTTTATTGCTCAGTTTATTTACTTCTTCACCAAATAATATAAAATCTAATTTTTATCTCATTACCGAAGTAGTTTTTTTAGAGATTATGGGCAGTAAGGAATAAGATAATAAAGTAAGATACCTGTCTAAAACTATTTCACTTAGCAGAAAATGTATTCAATTCCTCACAAAAATAAAAAAAAAGAAATTAGCATATGTGTAAAAAAATTTTTATTATAGAATTTCCGAATTAAACTTTGAATTCGAATAAGTACATTTAAATGCTGTTGTGATTATATTTTCAATAACAGATAAAACATTCATTATATTGACAACTGTAATATATGTCAGGATTTATATATATATATATATATATATATATATATATATATATATATATATATATATATATATATATATATATATATATATATATACAGATGGTTATCAAAATAATGGAACCACCTGTAAAAAAAGTGACACCTTTTACCCCTTCAAGCGGTTAGCACGGAAAATTCCGTCATTGTAAAGATGCTTCGAAAATGCACTGCACGTAATTTTTAGCTTTCAAGTAACATTTTCAAAAGCGGTTGAGCCGCACTTTTCTGAAACCCTTTCCCCTTTTTTAAAGGTTTAATATCTTGAAAGGTAATTAGGGTCGGTGGAAGAAACTCAGCATGGCACTAATAGGAAGTTTTATGGCTCGCACGGAACCCCGTGTTTTGACCCTCGAGCAATCGTAAAAAATCGGGGGGAAATTTCTTTAGACCCCAGAAAGTGTTTGTTAGCAAGTATTTTAAAAGTTTTGAAAAGTCCCAACGCATAAGAATACTATGTTACAATTCCCTTTAGGTTTCATATTAATTTGAAACTGTAACAAAAGTTGGGGCGTGTC
The DNA here is from genome assembly GCA_019973935.1 of Trichonephila clavipes. NCBI lineage: Eukaryota > Metazoa > Arthropoda > Arachnida > Araneae > Nephilidae > Trichonephila > Trichonephila clavipes. Next base: position 328,313 of record BMAU01005003.1, on the reverse strand, counting down.
AGGGCAATCTGCTATTTTATATAGTTAGACAAATTATCTTTTTTTAAGTATTTTTTTTCGCTTCATTTTTCTTATCTTAATCAATGCTTTCAGTTTTTGAAACTTGATTATTTCATTATAAGATGTCAAAAAAAATTAATAAAACACCAAACACTTTAAAATTTGAAACCTTTTAAACTTTTCAACCACTAAAAATGAATAAATTGAAACTTCATAAAATAATTTGAAACATTTTCTTACACTTTGAAAAAAATAAAAACGAAAAAAAAAAAACTACTTAAGATTTATTAGTTTTTTTAGCTTTCAAAGCCCAAGTGTTTAGGGAAGTTTACGTACAGTGCTTAGTTATATATTGTTAAAATTCACCGAATTATATTTGAATTTTAAGTGCTTGAACTTCAGTTTACATCAAAGACAGCATGAATGAAGATTTTGCCACATTTTTTTATAACTTGAATGTTTGAATAAATGGTACTCAAAAATATATGGAAACATTTACAAAAGACATGTATGCATATAAATAAACGGAAAAATCAATGTTAAGTTCGAGCTGTTCAAAAACATTCCAATTATTATTCAAAAATATGTATTTATGCAAAATACCTCAACATTTATCTTTTTTTAAAGGCCAACTGAATAGGTAATTAAAATCTGGATATGTTTTGAAATCTCGACCTTATATAAAGGTAGAAATTTTATGTTAAAAATTCCATTTGTAGTTTCGAAAAAAAATTATCGCGCAGTTAAATATTATTTACCATATGTTCTAGCAATTATTTGAGTATAATATAAATTTCAAATTTTATTATATAGCTTCTTTAGTATTTTTTAATATATTTCGAAAATTTCATACAATTCAGTTAAAAACTTCATGCTAAGAGCAAAAAATATACTAAAAAATTGATTAATATACAATAAAGTTTTTAAAAAAAGCAAAACTGAGAAGCTAAAGCGTAGGAATGAAAAATTTTGAGTATATCTGAAGTAGTTTTCGAAATATTTATTTTACAGTTCAGAAAATTTGCGTGACTTATGTGTTATACTTAATATTAAATAAAAATGGTTAAAATAATATGTTAATAATATTCATGTAATCGTTTGATGACACATTCATATACTAATAAAAATTATCATGGTCATTGATGCGAATGTCAAGAATTTTATGTAATTTTAAATTCAGACATTAAGATATTGATGTAGAAAATATAAAACGACCATCTAAAATACATGAAGTCTGCTATAAAATGATCTTGACAAACAAAATACGGCATTTTGACTTACTATGGCAGAGCCGGCTTAGTCAGGGGCGATCTGGAAAAACAGAGGGAACCGCGGTTTTGATGGATGGCGCTCTAGCTTTTAAATCTCTCAGGAAAAAAAAAATATATAAATTACAAATGCAAAAACTAAGTCTTGTAATTTTCCATACCTTTTCATAACAGCGAATTGTGGAATTGGCTCCCAATACTTTGTTGTGTTTGACAATATCTAAGGTAACCAACCATACTTTAGATAGATTTGCACTACTTTTTCGTAACCGTATTCCTTTTAAAATTAATTCGTGCAGCCAAAATACACATTTTGCACTCTTAAAAATTTATGTAAACTATAACGGTTAATTTTCATTTATGGAACTTGTGAAATGTGTTCATAATTAACCATTTCCGTCTAAACAGTTTACATGAAAAGAAAAAGTTTGGACTCCCTCATTCATTAGGGAATTATATAAGATTATAACATTAAGTTTTATTTTTCACCGAATAGGGTCAAGTGGTAGTGTATCGTGCTTCCACACCACAGGTTTTGGGTTCTATTAACAGGCTGAGCAAGGTCGGCTCCACCTTTCTTCCCCACTACATTGGGTCGATAAATGAGTACCAAGCTTGCTTGGAGTCTTAAACACTGAAGGTCTCTCTTCAGACAGACCACCAAATCGGAACATCTGTGCATGCACCTCAGCGCCCAATGGTCACGTATATTGGGATGGGCATAGTAGTTCCTGGCCCTCATGATTGTTGTGCCACTGAGTTTGAGTTTTAAGTTTGAGGATTGCCTCACTTTGGAGATACCCCTTAGATAAACATGTATTTGCACTCATTTGCAATTAAACATTTTTCTTTCAATTACGTTTATATCAGAAGGAACTTTGATTTTTCAAATGTATTTGCTTAATAATATGTATATTTGTGTATTATATTAAAATTTTGATCAATCCAAAAATTATATTTTTTTGCTCCTCTAAATGCTTTTAGGATTTTAGAACTGATCTTACAATCCATATACGTTTTATAGTAGAATAATTAAAAATGGTAAAGACATTTTTACGACTGTGTGAGATTTATGCCTCGTTTATAAATATAATAAATTGCATTCAGCTACAGTTTTTAAAATGTACTGAAATAAGTGGAGGCATAGGATATTTACATATTATGAATATTTTTGACTGCAGTAAGATATATTTATATTTCAGTTTCTTTACAATTTGAATAGAAGTTGTAAGCCGGTTTGTGAATAGTTTGATATTGAATATAAACCCATAGGCGGTTTAATATTGTAAAGTGTTTTACTTTGATACCAGCACACATTAAAATAAGGCTCATTTGCAGTTATATGATCAGCTTCAGTGATATTTAAATTTTAAAAAATAGATGCCGTCATTCATTTGAAAACAAATAATGTAATTTAGCCACGTCCCCTATTTAGAAAAAAAAGCTTAAAAAAGGTTAAAAATCTATTTTATAAAGAGAAGTAAAAAAATTAAAAACAGAATGGGCAATATATAAAGCAGAATATTACCGTGGCCTACAATAAAATCATTTTTTTCTTTGTGAAATTTTTGAATTAAGACATTTTATATTAATAATTTTATAATTTCAGTTCTTATTCTTGATATGTTTTTCATACAAATGCAATACTTTAATATTATAAGAAGAAAAAAACTAAAATTTCTGTCGCGATAAAAAAAAAAAAAAAATTAACATTTTTTTTTAAAAAATTTATTTAATTAATACTCTCTAAAAATTGATCATTTATAAAATTCGAAATTATTTCAAAACTTTAGTAAAATTAAAAAAATCCTTTCACAATTATTTACCTATGACTTTCATTTTTTCTTGCGTGTTATATATAAAGCATGTAGTAAATTTAGGGATCATTTTTGCTGTAAAATGAATACTTTTTTTTAAAAAAAAATTAAAATGCAAGAGATATTAGCTTTTTCGTTGATTTTTAGCATGCATATCAACATTTTATTTTTTTCCTCGAAAACGAATTAAGTTATAGTAAAAACAATCCTTACAGTTGTTAGAACATCTATAAAAATATTACAAACAAGTTTCAAATAGATAAATAATATTTACCAAAGGAGTAGGATTTTAAAATTTACCAAATTTTCTTCGAAAAATTTAAATTTTTATTATTGTGTGAATAATTTGTTAAAACTTTCATCTTGTATTATTTTCTTGCATATGAACATTATATAAAATGTTAAAATAAATTTTTCAAATACATAAATAAAGAAAGTTATTCAAAGGGTACCAAGTCCCGTTAAGAAAAACTAATGGGTGATGATGTCCAATTTCTATTCGCATTCCTAGTTTTCTATGATTTTAAGAAAATATTAGATTTCAAAATGAAAAGCAATCTAATGATGATAATTTCCAACCTTTATTAATAGTCTCTATTGGGTAGGGAGTTTTGGGGTTACAAAAAATGTTATTAGCCGGATTTTTTGGTTCCGTAAGTTGCATATATAATTCTTGATATACTGATACACAAAATTTACAATTACATGCATGATTAATGTACTTTCTATGTCAGTAACACGGGTAAGAAAATTCTGTTCCATACTCACAGAATATATCAAGCCCTCGCGAATTAAAACAGCTGTTAATAGCTGAACTTCAACTTCGACTTCATCATTTTAGATTTCTTAATTATTATAAACTGACATATATTTGATAAAATCGCCCTCATTCGAAAGGCATGAATTCCCCCTTTTTTGGAATTTGTGATAGAACAAAGAATTCGTTAAAAAAACCCGTTTAACTCGCACACGGAGTAATTTTATAATCGTGTAAATGTAAATGTAGATTGTGAAAGTAAAGAGTTTGGTGCATTTAGGAAACAATTTGAGGTAGCTTTACTGAAAAGAAAATTATCATATCATCGCTGTCACTGGGCATATGGCTCGCAGAGCGAGCCTCCATCCCATAGAAAATGATCATAGATTTTTCTTATCACTTATATAGAATTATATAAAGTAAAATATCTGAAATATACCTAAAATCAAAGATGCTAATGTTGCTTGCAAAACATTGATCAAAAGTGACGGAAATGAGTTAATTGCTTTCGTATAGCCTAAAATTTTCAGATGGGAAATAGATCACATAAAGATTAATTACCTTCATGTGTTAATGTAGTACGATAAACAATTAATTTTAGCAAGAAGGTTAATTGTGAGAGTATCTGCAGTTTCTCTTGTAATTCATTAGACAATGCACACATCTTAACAATTATTCTACCTGTTATTTATAGAAAAATAAATGAAAACTCATTAATTAATGAATTTTTATGAGTAGGCATGATGAAATCAAAATAGCGAGATAAATTTGCTGAGAAACATATTATGGAAGAAAATTTTTGTACACTTTTTCTAACAAATAAATATAACGAGATCTATAAAGTGAACAATTTTATTGATTAAATTTATATTTATTCATACTCATTGATGACTGCAATTAAATTAAGAATTATAATAAATTAGATTAAAATGCCATTCTTATCCAAAAGCAATACCAAAACTATTCAACATCAAAATTCTGAAATGCTCTCCAATGCTCACAAATTTCATGATTAAAACACATTATCATAAATGGTATATCTAAGGAATTGTGAATTAAATACGCTAGGAAAAAATTAAGGAGACACAGCCCGATTCAATCAAATCTAATTTTTTTAGCCTAAATTATTCCTTATATACTTTTCTATAACCTCCCAAAGTTTGAAAGCTCTGAACTTTAAAACCACAGAATTATGGTAACTGTTAAGTTCGTTTTTATTCACATCCCTATGACAAATCGAAACTTTAAACTTACTTATATCAGAAAGATAAAGTAACTTGTTTTGTCTTCGTTTAAAATGTTAAGGCTTTTTTTCTATAGGGCCTAATGCTTTGCATATTTTTTACACATTGTCCATACTATATGTATCCAAAGTTGGATGCATTTTTGAATCAAAGCAATGCTTATTTTTTTAAAAAAATAATTGAACTCAGAATTTATACATTTTTAAGAGAATTTTCAATAAGCATTCATAAAAAGAGATATTGTAGGAATATCAGTCATGTTATCGCAAATCCCTTAGCAACTTTTGTTATACAGTGGTGGCTTTTGATTGATTGATTGATTGAATATTAACGTCGCACTGTTCAGCTACACGAGGGCTTTTGGCGACGGACCACGTAATTGTGAATAATGGTCAAGTGACGTGGACGACACCTGAGCTGGCACCCTCCTCTCCTAACTACCACACCAACGGGAGGACGTTTCATCTCTCGACAGATTTAACGTGCATCGCTGCCCTACACGGCGGGTATTTAGTGGTACTGGGCTCGAAGTCGTGACCAGGCAAGCCACGATCCGATACCTATACCACTCGGCTACCGCGGCCACTATACAGTGGTGGCAAAAAGTCCTGAACACACTCATTTTTTAGCGCAATTTTTGTGTTTGACTTCATTTTTCGTTGTGAAATTATCGCACTATCTTAAATATTGTTATTGATTTTAATGTATTTTTTCATGCTGATTTCAAATCTACTACTAGTTTCTTAATGACTAAAATATTTTTTGTAGTAAAGCTGCCTGAGCATAATAATGTGAAATATGTGCATAATAAAACAATATAGAATAACATAATATGCAAAGAAAAATAACACGAACATTGACAAATACGATACACATTTAATAAGCATTTTGAAAATTACATTGTTTTCACATGTTATAAAATCAATATTTAATGGGCCAGCCGTTTGCTTCAATTACGGATCTACATCTTTTTGGCATGGAATGCACCAATTTCAATAGAACATCCTTCGTGACAATATGGGAAGAAAAGAAATATTAAAGCTTCAATTTATTCACGTTTGTTTGAAGGTTTTTTTCTTTGAAATTTCATAACCAATTTTAAACCATAAGTTCTCTAACGAATTAAGGTCGGGAGACTGTCCTGGTTAGTTCATTTTATTCACAGTATGGGCTTTCAACCATTTCTGGACTACCTTTGCACGATGGCAAGGGGCGTTATCGTCTTGAAAAATCCATGACTGATTGCCAAAAAGATCTCTCGCAGTTAGTAGCAATTTATTTTGTAGTATTTCAATATAATCCATGGCTTTCACTGTTCCACTAACGATGTGAAGTCTTCCAACACCATGAGAAGACATGCAACCCAAAACCATCACTTTTGTCGGTTACTTTATTGTGGGCTTCAGACACTGAGGGCTGAATCCCTCATGAGTGCGTCGTCTTACATAGGCACTACTTTGGTTGCCAGAAATACAAAACTGCCCTTCGTCACTAAATATTACCTTTTCCCAGTCTTTAATAGTCCAGAATGAATGTTCCCTTGCCCACGTCAATCACTTTTTGAGTTGAAATTCAGTCAGTAATGGTTTTGGGTGCGCTTTAAAGCATCGTAACCCAATTTCTGGCCCAATTTCTTCTCTAACAGTTCTTGGGCACACACTCACATTTGATGTCAAAGTCCATTGTGTCAAAATTTTGCGAGAAATTAAGATTTCTGTTTGAAAGTGATATTCTTTGCAATAACCTGTCTTCACGTAAAGATGTTTTTCTTGGTCTTTCTGATTGCCCCCTGTCTGCAATAAAATTTGTTTCAGAAAATCTTCTCATAGTTCTCAAAACAGTAAAATGGCCACATGGTACTTTAGCGGCATTTTGGCGCATAGAATAACATTCTTCCTTCAAATGTTTTATTTTGTTCCTTTTATTCTCAGGCAGATATGAAAATTTAGCCATAATTCCAATATTTTCCACAAAAGCACTTCAAATTGCTTTCAATACATTATTTTCCACAAGCACACAACTGCATTCAATACAATAAACCACGTTTCACCTTTTTCTTTAAACCCTTTATCGCTACTGCTCTCTGATTGTTTGAAATAACGTAGCATTCCTTTGGTGGAAAACACACTCACTGATTCTTACTGTGACCTCGTGCTTTCTTGTCAAGGTTTTTTCAACATATATCTATGAAACTATTTACTTTAATTGGAATCTACAAAGAGATTTAAATTCAGCATAAAAAATACATTAAAATCAATAATATTATGTAAGATAGTTCGATAATTTAATAACGAAAATGAAGTCAAACGCAAAAATTACGCAAAAAATGAGTGTGTTTAGGACTTTTTGCGACCACTGTATATAGTTTGACGTACTTGTAAATCAAACTTCATTCGTGTACTTATTTTTTTGTAGGAGGAGTAGTATTTTAAAATTATTTGTCAAATTTTAAGTTTTTTTCCTTAAAAAATTATATGGCTAGCCTTTTATGAAATTTTGAGCATATAATCTATTTTACAAAGTATACACACATAGGAGGTAACCAAAAAAATTTAAAACATATTTGCGTATATCGTACCATGTCCATTAAATTATTTCAGAAAATGTTTTCACGAAAAAATGTTTAAAATTCGCATGACAATACATAGACATACTTCATTAGATTTTAGAAATTATGTAGAAGTTAGAAAGGGGTAGAAGAAAATTTAAGCCGCAGACAGGAAGAAGTTTGGAAAAGATTTTGTTAACAAGCTGAAATGTCATTACAAATTCAGTAACTTAAGCTGACTTCAAAATTCCCCTCCAAATATTATATCATGAATTAAAAAAAAGTAAACCATTCATTAATTTACAAAGGAATAATTAATGTGTATATTAAACCGTTACACAACATTATTTTTTACAAAGTATAATAAGGAAATTCATCAAAATTGTGAAGTATTCATATTGTTTACTGTTCTATTATGTTTGAAGCAAATTTTGTTCAAAAGGATCCTAAATATATGCGAAAACAAAAAAGGGATTATCATGTTTTGAATATTATATTTCTGTATAGATGCAAATTTGGAAGTAATTTCAATTTTTAAAACGATATTATTGGAGAACATACACACTAAAATAAAAAAAGGCTCCTGTAAATGTATGAGAACGTATCGAATAATCAGATAAAACACTAGCATTACAAATGGAAATAAAATCCATTAGGGCATCGAGTAAAGCTTTTTACAAAGCAATAATATAATGGATGGTTTAAAACTACATTGACACTTAATTAATGACACAGGTAAATTATCGGTAGATTTAATACTGTTTGAAAGATTGACGATATTTCTGAGACACGCGCAGATTAAAAATATTTCTGCAAAAAGTGCCCTCAACAGCGTGCTGTTGATCCTTGTAATTAAATCTCTATGTGTCCTCAGAAAAAGTAATAATCTTTTGTATATTCGTATGATTTAGTATATCATAATTAAATAACTTCGATAAGCTTACTTTACAGTTTGAGAAGCCATTTAGAATTACATTGCAATGTATAGGGGAAAGGATATTAATTTGGAAGTTGAACCTTGGTGTTCTTAATGAATTCCATAATTTAAATATTTTTGAATAAATATTTAAGCTATTCGTTGTTTTCCTTTGCAATTGAATGTGAATTATACTTTTTTTTAAAAAAAATAATGTCTCACTACCTGTATAGTAGTTAGTGACGCTGACAGCGATGCCGTAGGGACTGGGTTCGAATCCCGGAGAAGACACGGGTGTTTGTAAATATATAGTATCTTTGCGGCATGGGGTACTCTAAATATCGGTCGAGCTGCAAATCCTCTCACCTGGTTGGCGAAGGGGAAGAGAGGTGGGAGTCCTCTGACCACTTCCAGGGTTTTCTCCCTATAAATTGGGGTGTAACCGAGCAAAAACGTACTGTCACCTGCATAGTGGCCGGCTAAGGCTAACGCGACAGACGTTAATTCTAGCCCTTAGCCGCAATGAATTTCTCGGGCCTCGGCCTGATCCGTCAGGCAGGTGGCATAAGTCACAACAAAAAAAATAATATAAAATAATACATTTTTCGACATTTTACAGTTAGGTATATGAATGTTTTCTCTTATAAAGAGTACTAGCTGGAATACCCGTTCTTCGCACGGGTGAATTGAAAAATTAAACAATACAGATTGGATGGATAAAGTTTTTAATGAGTTAAAAAAAAATTAAGTGACAAGCAAGTTAAGCAAAAAAAGCCTTTTGCATATTCCATTTGAACAAAAACCATTATTTGTTAACTTTTAAGCCTGGAAATCTATTTCTGATAGCAAGGATTTTCTTTTTTACTTATAATGCCCCGTAACTTTCTTGTGGGTCGATTTGTGAAAACACCTTTCTAAACTGATGTCAGCTCAGCAAAAGTAATACAATGTTATAAATTTTGAGTACCGGACGCTTAAAATAGTATAAAAATATATCTGGATGTGTAATAGTTAATAATATGCTTCAGTTGAATTTATTTTATGTTAAACTTGAAAGATTCGTAAGTAATGTCATTCCTTACATTAAAATGGCAATTCAATGGAAACACAGCGAAATGTCCGCAATAGAACCAAGTAGGCATCAATTTTGGTGACCATATTGGCACACTGGTAATTGATTGGACGGTACAGAGGTTAATATGCTGTAGCGTCACCTAGTGGTCAGCCGAAACAAAGAGGATAGCACAAAAATCTTATCCACAAAAGATTACTTATGCATGTCAATTTTTTTGAGTTATTGGTTGAATGGTGTGGTACTGATGTGATTTCATAGAAACAAACATCCATTTATATATATATATATATATATATATATATATATATATAAAATCCAAAATATAAAAATACACAGATAGTTATAGAACCTAAGACAACTATTCTAAATAGGAAGAAATAGGCACAGTAGTACAATAACAAACTCCTGGCCTTAGGTACCAGTATTGCAGGTTTAAACAAGTTTTAGGGTTAGTCAACCTTCACCTGTAGTTTGTCATACTACGTACCAAGAGAAAACGGAAGAATAACATTTGGAGGTATTTAAGTATTATAATAAAATTACTTAACCAATAAAATATAATTATAAAATTATAGCCTACTAGTATTCACAGTATAGATTTAAATTCGATGCAAAGCGTAGATAGCAAGACTTACTTCGGGAGTGTAACAACTGGTTATGTTTCCCGCCAAATACAAGAGAGGGAAAACAGTTCCGCATAAAGTTAAATTATGATAGAATAATATAAAGTTTATATATATATATATATATATATATATATATATATATATATATATATATATATATATATATATATATATATAAATATATATATATATATATATATATATTATGTACTTTTAAAAATAATTATATATATTAATATAATTATTAGTGGAAAATATAAATGAATCCTAGAAATATTTAAAGGATATTATGGATTTAATAAACATGTGGCGCCATCTATTTAATAATTGTATAATTAGTTTTGAAAAAAAAGCACAATGTCAATAAGTTAATAACACAAATTATATATATCTTTGAGAACTATTAGAAATATAATTTTAAAGCAAGTTAATAGGATATCCATCTCGAATACATTGTTTAATAAAGCTATTAATGTTTAAATAAATATTAGCTTTTTCACTAACTAAAACACTATTACGATTTATATATATATATACACTGGTGTGCAAAAATTAAGGACGAAGTCGAAAAATTAGCATATCAGCTAAACTAAGAGGCAGAGCGGACAGAAAGACCAATCAGGACATTAAGTAAGGTGATGTACGGTAGCACATGCGCATATATGCAGGTAGACGTAATGGGGGAGTGTCTGAGTAGTATAACGCATGTTGTCGGTGTAAGATCAGTATTTCTGGCAAAGGGTTTGCACGCCGTATAGCAGTTAAAATCACACCGAGTTGCTGCCTCAGCGAGAAATGGCGAATAATCAATCTGTTAGACGACATCTGGATTCTTTTACCTGAGGTCGAATCATTGGGAAGTTGGAGGAAGGCCGCAGTGTGACAAGTGTGGCTGCAGATGCAACATGTCATCGCACAGTAGCTGCCAAACAGCTCTTAGAGAGGATATTAAACGTATGGATTGGCCGGCACGATCTCCAGATCTCAATCCCATCGAGCATGTATGACATTTTCTAGGCAGACGCTTGGTAGCTCGAACCTTACCACCAGTAACGATTCGGAAGCTTCGATTGGCGCTGCAAGACGAATGGGCAGCAATGCCTCAACATCTCATTGACACCCTCATTCTCAGCATGGGCAGACGCTGTGAAACCTTCCTAGCAGTCAGGGGAGATCATATCCCCTACTAAAGACCGGATGTTTCTTGTTGGACACCCATCACAGGGATGTTTCGGCCTTCAGTCGCATTGCGCTCCATGCTACTTTTTCAATGAAGCTTCTTTTTATTCCTCTGATTTCTCTTTTAGTAAGTGTTGCTTACATTACACATGTCCTTACGTATTGGGGATCTTACGGTATCAAATGTGTTGATTTGGAAAGCTTTTGTACAAAGTTATATTGAAAAAACTGTCTCGTCCTTAATTTTTGCACATCAGTGTATATTAGCACTACTTTTCATCTATTGGTTTGTTTAAAGCGTTTTTTTTTTCTTTTAAACCCCTTCCAGGCTAATTTTTTCTGGATTATGAATTCAAAAGTATAAATTTTATACCTACTTTCAATTATACATTTCGGTTATTATTTATCATTTATTTTCTTTTTTACATATCAATTATTATTGCCAATCGCATTATTCTTTCAATTACACTTTTTAAATATAATAGCACCACATCCGCATGCAAAAATATCTAAAAACTAATGTAAATAAATCTATTTAAATAAAAAGGTGTTAACTTTGCTTTTGCATTGGACTTTGGAGTCTATTCACACTAAATCTAAATATAAAACTTAGAATACTTACCGTAAAATCCATCTCAAAATGCGCATTGGTACTTATTCTTTCAAGTAGTGTTTTTTTAGTTTTTAGGAACATTTGCCGTATAACGCAAACCCCCTTTTTTACAAAGAAATCTTTAATGTAAGCGCCTAATGCTCTAAGGGTTTGAGTCATTTATTCTAGGTATTATCCCAAGCTTTTGAAAAACAGCATACTTTTAGATCTACAACCATTCTCATAAGGAATGTCGTTTCTTTCAAATAATCAATATTTCGATCTATGTAGAAGTCTAATTGTTCTTATGCTGATCGCTTTTTTATTTTTAAAATCCTCATTTTTACACCCGGCGTGCAATCTGCACCCTGAAATTGTGATTTTATTTTTTTTTTGTTTTAAAAACGCGCGTTATACCCCAAATTTTACGGTGGATTTTGTCTTGAATCGAAAATTTTGTTTACATATTTTTAATTTACATAAATTACCATGAAACTATTGATCAAAATTCGATCGCTTGTGATACCATGTATATTGGAAAATATGTATAACCATGTATAACCAGCATCCCAATCGCAATCTGGGCAATACAATCTTGTTTGTCTTCTTTACTTCTAACCTTGACTGTCTGTCTTTGAGCAGACAATGATACACTGTCGTATTGCAATAATTTTTATTTCTGTTGAGGGAATACTGTTTTCAAATTATCATTCTGGAAAGCGTGAAGGAAAGTGTCAAACAGAAAAACAACCCCTTTTTGCAGAAAATTATCCCGAGTGCTAGGTTTCAAGAATTCAAAACGTTAAAAAGCGCATGCGAAATAATTCGGGAAACACCGACGGCACAGTGTCAATTTTCACAATGATCGATCAACGCTCGGGATGAGCAAGGACGGAAAGCTTCGCTCGCCAGAGCTCAGTTCGAGAAAAGTCAGTAAGAGGTTAAAAGAACAAATGCTAATTAAGATTTAACATAAATTTCAAAAGAAACAGTTGCATCATGTGGAAAAAATATGAAATTATTTCCATAAAGTGCAAATCGCCTTTTGTATTGAAAGTCTCATCTCAGAAATGCATCGTTATTATTACTTGAAAAGAGAAATACATTTGCAAATATAAAGTTAAATTTCTAGACGTACGCTTATCATGATTATTTCACAGAAATTTTATTTCTAAAATTGTGTTCTGCGTCTGTATTCTAATAGTTTTTCCTACATTTAAGATAATGGATTTTATGTATTTCATTCTTAAGTCTGTTTTCGTCATATGTGTGACAGTGTGGACTTAACGCCGAGTACATTTTCGGACAGAAAAAAATTTCACATTTTTTAAAAAAAATTCATGACTTTATAATTCATGCATTTGTCCATATAGTGTTTTTAAAATTTCAAAATATTTCAAAAATAGTCCGTTTTTTTTCTTTTAACATGTAAAGAAATAGCTCATTTAGCCGTAATTTAACATTACGATATAGGAGAAAAATGCGAAACACATTTTATAAAAGAAAAAAAAATGTGTCATCTCCGATAAAAATGAGTAGCATGGTAAAATAAGTGATTCTCTACAGGATAGTGAAGCAATGATATATCATTAATCTTTGAATACTTTTATATCTGGAAAAAGAATATTCCGAATTTAGGTCTTATTCTTTAGCATTAGCCGAAAATAGTCTAAAGATAGAACATCAAACAATTAAGGAAACTTTAAAAAAATAAATAACATTACTATTTAAATACCATGTTTTCTTAAAATTACTATTTACTTTACCATTACCATTTTATTACCATTTAATTATATATATATATATATATATATATATATATATATATATATATATATATATATATATATATATATATATATTTATATGTTCCTTAAAAATCACCATTTTTTACGGTTATACAAACTAAGTATTCTTCAGAAGGAAAATCTTGTTATGTATGTAAGATTTCCTCGAGAATTTCGTGCACTGTTTTGTTGTAAAATCATTTAGAGCCACACATTCTCTTCACGAAAAGCCATTAAACTAAGGTAAATACGAGATTTACTTGATGACTTCCGTGTAGATAAATAAGGGTTATAGGATCTAAATTATTTCTCTAAGAAGCATTTGTAGATGCAGTTACGTTTTTTTCAACTGCAGTTATGGTAAAAAATTTTATAAGCTATGCATTTCTAGGGAGGAAGTAGTTGTTATAATGAGCTCATTTTCCTATAATGTTAATTATTTTTTCTTTACAACAATCTACGTTACAATTAAACTATGCATAACCTCGACTAGATAATCTGTATTAATATCTTTAACTTATTTGAATAATATTTCATAACAGAAGCAAAATTATTCCGTGAAAATTAATCTAATCTGGCTAGCTAAGCCGTATTAATTATCAAACGTTTTTATTGAATGAGGGGAATTAGAACTTTATATTAAGTTATTAAAATGTTCTGGAATATCCATATATGTGTAAAAAAGAAAAACTTTCGGTTTAAATTATAAAATTTTATGCTTAAATAAAACTAAAAAGTTATACACACAATCGAACCTCTAGTTTTCAAAGTTGCTAAATCCCGAAAAAAGGTACGTCATGTAGAAAATCTGTTAGAAAAAAATTTTTTTCAATATGTATTACGTTTTTCGTTCCAGGAAAAAGTTCGTAAAATAGAGGTATTGACTATATAGAGTTTCGTAAAATGGATGACACTTTGTGTATTCATTATTCAAATTGCACCAAGATATTTAAACAATGATTTAAAAAAATGATTTTTTTTATATTTCATTAAAAAAATCAATCATGATTGTGATTAAGACGCAATTTTACACAATTTTTAATGTCTACAACGAATAATTGTTTATTCCGTTGCATTAAGTTTTAATATTAACATAAAATTTTAACCACTGTTATTTGTTTATAAAACATAAAATTATAAATATAGAATATATATTGGGCCTTTTAGAACACTTATATTGTTCTTTCTTTCCAAATGCTTTATTTTAAATAATCTAATATCAATTATTACGGCACGTTGACTTTATTTAAAAAATATTTGTTTGAAGACGATTACAACTTTCATATCCTCAAAAGCCTTGTATGTCCCTAAACAAACAAATTTTACAAGAGTGAAACACATTCACAATATGAAGAGCTTTCACCCTCTTCAAATATCGAAACCAAACTTCTCTCATTTGTAAATGTGTGTGTGTTAGTATTTAGAATTTCAATGAATCCCTTTTACCCATCTGCATTTAAATACACTTTACTTTTTCTGCAGTGCGCAGATATGGATAGGTTTTAGATAAAAAAAAAAGGTTCCAGAAGATTTTTTTGAATAGATAAAAATATGCGAGCTTTTAACAAGTTTGCCCCAAGGTAGTCAAACAGACGACTCCCAAACAGAAGGTAGAAGTGATTCGGGTTTTTCGATTCAGTTACGTGAGAGTCAAACCTTTTTCCAATCTCAAAATTGAATTTTTCTAGGAATTGAAAACTTGCAGAAGTTTTCCGCCGATATTTTTTTTATACTTTGGATAAAGTAGAATAGAAAGATATATCTGACGATCAAAATTTCCCATTTATACATGAAAGCACTGTATTTACTTTTTCACAATGAGTACATTTGAAAAGTAAAATATTGCTATTTACAAATGTATACTAAGTTTCCCTTCGGCGTGGAAAGATTACATAACATGGATTATGAGCATTAATACATTATTCATAATCGCTTACTTATCTCTAAATCACGTAAGTTATTAATGATATGTATAATACAAGAGATTTCACTTTTTTGAAAAAAATATAGCAAAACGGAATTAATACAGTTCATATTTAAAAGAAGTATGCACATCATATAAGCTTTCAATTTTGTTAAGTTTTATTATGGCGAAAATTTTCCTTCATAATTTCCACAAAAAGAGAAAGTATATATATATATATATATATATATATATATATATATATATATATATATATATATATATACATATATATATACTGCTCAAAACAATTAAAGGATATTGTGAGTTTTCTATAAAATAAAGATATAAACGAATTTTTTTTGCCTAAAATGGAAGAAGATAATCACACATGCACATTTTTCTGATTTTAAAACTGTGAAGTATGCTAATTTTGAGTTCGACGTCAAAAACGTCGCTTCAGGGGCAGCGAATGAAACTTGACTTTAAACTGAAATGAAAACAAGGATGATCGGCATTCAGTAACTGTTTTGTTTCGAGGAGTACGATGTCTCAGCGAAGTCATTTAACCGATTCAGAAGCATGGAGAGTTGTTGGTAGGTTATAAGGAGGCCAAACTCAAGCCGAAATAGCGCAAGCCATTGGAGTGTCACAAAGTGTGATTTCCAGAATCTGGAACCGTTTTTCGGAGACTGGAAGTGCAGGCCGAAGACCAGGACAAGGTCGTAGACGGGCAACAACGCCCAATGAAGATCGTTATTCAGTGTTAACGGCTCGGAGACACCAAAATATGAACGCTACTCTTCTCCAACAACACCTTCGCTCGGCTACTGGCATTACGGTTTCAACTCAGACTGTCCGAAACCTAATCCATGGTGTAGGTCTGTATGCTCGCTGATCAATGGTATGTGTTAGATTAACATCAAGGCATCGTCGCGACCGCAGGGAGTGGGCAACAGAGCATGTGAACTGGAAGAGAAATAAATGGAGCAATCTTCTTTTTTTCTGACGAGTCCTGTTTTTCTGTTCATCCGGGAAATAGTCGTATTTTCATCTGGAGGGACCTGGCAGTAGGAATAATACTGCGTTCGTGCACGAAAGTGTCAGATTTGGCGGTGGGGTGAGGACATTATTTGAGATGGACCTCTGACTGCTCACCGATATAGGGATGAGATCTTCAGACCTATTGTAGTCCCTTACGCTGCAGCTATCGCAGATGACTTTATTTTAATGGACGATAACTGCAAGCTACATCGTGCTAACCTGTTGGAGGATTTTTCTTTTGATCTCCAGACATGAATCCAATAGAGCACATTTGGGACGCTCTAGGAAGACAAGCTGCTGGCCGCCAACCACCCCCACAAACTCTCCAAGAACTGGAAAGAGCTTTTCTGGAAGAGTGGGACAGAATACCCCAACTCGTGATTAATAGCCTCATTGACTCCATGCCTCAAAGGTGCTCAACGTTGTTGGTCGTCCGTGGAAACCATACCCCCTACTAAAAATGATTTCTTTTGAAGAAAACACCTTTTCTTATTCTTTTTTTCTCATAAGCACAAATTGTGTTTTTTCTTTTACTTTTTTACACAAATGCGCAATAAAATGCCTTTTTTTCTGCCAAACATGCGTATTTTATTCTCATATAATCTACTACGTCTGTCGACCATGTATCAATTAGCTAAAAAGTTTCCCAACCACAAGATCCACCTAAAACCGCAATATCCTTTAATTATTTTGAGCAGTATTTATATATATATATATATATATATATATATATATATATATAAATATATATATATATATATATATATATATATATATATATATATATATATATATATATATCTTTTGTGGGCTTGTGTTTATCACTTAATTCCTCCTAAAGGGTTGGACCGATTTCGATGAAATTTTTTGTGTGGGTTCAAGTAAATACGATAATGGTTTAGATTCGCAATTCGATCAGATATCGAAATTAATTAAAAATGCGCCAATTTTATGTAAGGGCACGTGTTTGTTCATAAAAAAATCACGTGCTATATTGAATTCAATACATTGTTATTGCATGGAGGGGGGGTGCAATGAAAGTGATGATGAGATAGTGGGTCGAATACATTGAAAGTTTCATTAGCAATGCGCTTTAATCAAAACAAGTTTAAGTTTCTATTCAGAATAGCTTTTGTATCCAGCTTAGTTCGTAGTAAATACATACTAACATGCAATCAATAGGTCGAATTTTGGTAATTGTACATGTGGCGATGTCAGGTATTGTATTAACTTTCTATATAAAAAAGTTCATCAAAGCGGCCCAGATTGTTACAACTTATTCAAAAAAGTTTGTAATTTTTGGATTTATGACTTGTGTACAGGACAACTTCGGTCGGGACCGCTTTTATATATATATACATATATATATAATATATATATATGTGTATATACACTGGTGTGCAAAAATTAAGGACGAGACGGTTTTTTCAATATAACTTTGTACAAAAGCTTTCCAAATCAACACATTTAATACTGTAATATCCCCAATACGTAAGGACATGTGTAATATGTAAGCAACACTCACGAAAAGAGAAATCAGAGGGATAAAAAGAAGCTTGATTGAAAAAGTAGCATGGAGCGCAATGCGACTGAAGGCCGAAACATCCCTGTGATAGGTGTCCAGCAAGAAACATCCGGACTTTAGTAGGGGATATGATCTCCCCTGACTACTAGGCAGGTTTCACAGCGTCTGCTCATGCTGAGAATGAGGGTGTCAATGAGTTGTTGAGGCATTGCTGCCCATTCGTCTTGCAGCAACAATCGAAGCTCCCGAATCGTTACTGGTGGTAAGTACGAGCTACCAAGCGTCTGCCTAGAAAATCCCATACATGCTCGATGGGATTGAGATCTGGAGATCGTGCCGGCCAATCCATACGTTCAATATCCTCACTCTCTAAGAGCTGTTCGGCAGCTACTGTGCGATGGCATGGTGCATTGTCGTCCATGAAAAGGAACTGCAGACCCATAGTGCTTCTAAAAAGACGCACATATGATAGAAGAATCTCGTTACAATAACGGGTCCCTTTGACTGAACCTGCGTCAAAAATGTGAAGGTCTGTACGACTACCAAGCATGATACCTCCTCAAACGAGAACACCGCGACCTCCATACCTTTCAATGATGTTCGAGGGATGATTGCGGCTTCCCCGCTCTCTCCAGATGAATATGCGATGAGAATCGCTACTCAAACTGAATCTGCTCTCATCTGTAAAGCGTACTCGTCCCCATTCATTCTCTCTCGAATTCCGGTGTTCCCGGCACCACAGAGAATGCCTTTTCCGATGGGCAGGCGTTAAAGGTACACACCGTACAGGGCGTCGTGCAAACAGACCACCACCGTGCAGTCTTCTGGCCACGGTAAAACGCGATATCGGTCGTCCAGTCGCCTGTGTCGTGTGTCTAGCGATTTCTCCCGCTGTCTGCCGCCTGTTTCTTCTGGCCTGTGAGACTATGTACCGGTTATCTGTGAGTGTGGTTCCTCGTGGACGACCACTACCGAACCCCCGGATAGCTGTTCCTGTAGTTTGAAATTGTCTCCAAAGTCGTGAAACGATGCTGTGAGGAATTCTGAACTCTGCAGCCACACTTGTCACACTGCGGCCTTCCTCCAACTTCCCAATGATTCGACATCGGATAAAAGCATCCAGATGTCGTCTAACAGATTGATTATTCGCCATTTATCGCGGAGGCAGCAACTCGGTGTGATTTTAACTGCTATACGGCGTGCAATCTCTTTGCCAGAAATACTGATCTTACACCGACAACATGCTTTATACTACTCAGACACTCCCCCATTACGTCTACCTGCATATCTGCGCCTGTGCTACCGTACATCACCTTACTTAATCCCCTGATTGGTCTTTCTGTCCGCTCTGCCTCTTCGTTCAGCTGATATGCTAATTTTTCGACTTCGCCCTTAATTTTTGCACACCAGTATATATATATATATATATTATATAAAACACTTCAGATGTGCTGAAAAAAGTGTCGCAACATTAACAATCAACAACAACTATCTCACTTATTACTTTGAAATATATTGAATCCCATTTACATATCAAGTATTTTCAGTAAGAAAATGGCAACTAAGACTTCAAATAAAATCAAATAAATCCCTGTTTTATTTTCAAGTGGAAAACTTTACACAATATAGACAGTTATACATTTGTTTAAGAAAGGTAGCTATATTTTTTCCTAACGTCACTTTAGAAGCAATATATGGAATCGTTTCTCAAACTGTGGGGTGCACCTCCCTAGGAGGTGGTGATAAACCTACTTGGGGGCGCGAGCATTTTGAAAATTAAAGAATTAAAATAACTATCAATTTACTGAAAGGAAGAAAAACAAAATACATTTTAATATAATTTAATATGAAATGCACATTTACAATATAATACACAGTACCTATAAGTGACCACAATGTCAGGACTGCACAATGTATTTGAGAATTATTTTACTAATATTCAATTAAAAATAAGCTTAGTAAATTATTATTGAATTCCCTGGTTTTCTCATATAGAAAATTATATACAAAACAATATTTATCTTGAGAAATTTTACGTTTTATAATTAAATTCGTCTTGTATTGTAGCTTTACTGTCAAAGTACATTAATTTTGCTTATTATATAAGTGTTATTGTAAGATTGTAAATTATGACTGAAAATTGGGTCGCAGATATTGAAAGTTTGAGAATCAGTGATATAAGGATTATTGACAAATTTAAGAATGATCCATGTAAGTGGCACATTACTCTCAACAATGCTACTGAAATATGGATTCAAATACCATTTTTGTTCAAAATATTTGTGGCATTATCGTACGCAAAGCTAAATTTTGTCGAACAAATATATTATCTGGTTAATAAATACCATATAAATATTAAATACATACATTAACTTCAACTGTTTAAATAATTTTATGAAGTTTTTTTTAAATAAATTGTGTTGAATATATTTTAATAAATAAGGAAATCACACATGTTGTTTTTTACAATTCAATCGTGTCTGGCAATATGCTAATATGATATTTCAAAAGTTTCATTTACCTGTATATCTATTATTACTTTTTTTAAAACCATATGTGGGTTGTCACATTTAAATTTCAAGTCTAATCGCATTGTTTTACGCCTTAAAAATTCCTCATTTTCTCAAACCATGGTAATATATACTGGTAAATTAATCTTTATCATCAGGAAAAAATAAATACAAAAATGTACAAAAAGTTATAAACACTGGTATTAAAATAAGTAATGGTTATAATTACAAAATAAGCATTGTAAAACAAGATAATGATTAAAAATAAATTCAATTATTATCCTTCCCTTTTATTGTTCATGTGTTTATATTCATAATGAAGAGAATGAATTGTTTCTAAGCAAATAAAGGCTATTTTCTTTTCAATTAACATCGTTGATTCTTAAAATCTGAGATAATGATTGTAGTATGTTTTGATTAGCTTTGCTTAACCATGTGTTATTATTTTAATTGCAGTATTTTTATAATGTGTGAGCTAAATATGATTTGTTCTTCAGATAATGAAAAAAACCATTATTTTTTTTTACTTTAGACTGCCGATGCAAAACATTCGACAGTTTATATATATATATATACATATATATTCTATGGTAATAAGAAATATAATTAAGTGTAGTATGGAAATTTCTCTAATTAGAAACATATATTATACTTTAACTCATTAATTTTAAAACAAACATTTACGCATATAATGCATAAAAATTAATGTATGAATTACATTATTATGTGGAAATTCAATGTTATAATTAATTATCCACATATATATAATGGATTAGGTTATAACGAACCCTGAAACATTTTCCGATTAAAAAAATGTTTTTTAGTTAAGTGATGAATAACCTCATTTAATTTGAGCTGCATTTTTTTTAACTACATTTTAACTTTTAATTTGAAAGTTTAGAATGCAATTATGGAGTCAGCTCAACTGTTAAATTTAAAGAAATTATCATTTGAAAATTTACACCTTTTAGTAAAATTGATTAACACCTTTAATCTCTATTTTTGTTTTATTTAAGTAATTCTAAATACGTCGTCTTCCAATCATAGATTCCATCTTGATGATTTTTAAATAATTGTAACCATGTACGCTATTTTAGGATGGTTCTATACCAAGGATTCTCAAACTATGAGACACGTACCCTTGAGGGGACGCGACAATCCTACGTTGGGGCTTGAGCATATTGAATAGCAAATAAAAGATTACCTTAAAAAAGTATTAACTTACTGAAATGATGCAAAACAAAATAAATTACGGCACAATAAAAAATAAAATACATGTTTTATATTTATAGCAATATTTGCTAATTAACATACTATTTTTTATAGTACTTAAAATTAACTTGTTTCAAATATCTTTACTTACAAGTAACACATACATAATTTAATACTTATATTAATGATATTAAATGTTTATAATTAAGATCGTAATGTATCGCTACGTACAAAGTGCATAATTGACTTTAATGTATTGTCAAGGTATAATTGGGAACTGTGACACAAATTTTAAAAGTTTGAGAAGCACTGATCTATAGCTCAATGTTCAACGTAACGTGACGTTAACACGCAATAAATCAATCAGTAGATATCTGATGAATATTTCTGGAATTTATATAAAAAAAAACATGTTTTTTAATCTTATTTCTTACTACAGTGTTTTTCAAACTTTGGGACGCGACCCCTAAGGGAGAATGATAAACCTACGAGGTGGGCGCGAGCATATTGAAAAGTCAAAAACAAAGGATTATTAAAAAAACTATTAATTTACTGAACAAAATAGGCCCTGACGCAATAAAAAGTTATATATATATATATATATAAGTACAGATTTACACTAATAAATATATCAGTACTGCAAAGTGTATTTTATAATTAATTTTAAAAAAACTAAGAACCAATTTAATAATTACCAATGACCCCGTGGCCCTTTCATACATAAAATTATATGCAACAATTAACACTTATCTTTATAATTCGTACTGTTTATAATTGATCCCTTAAATGCCGATTAAAAATTAGACGATTCGATTCCGAATGCCACCATTTAACAAGTAGGTGAGCACATGTGATGTATTGGGGAAGGGTTGAAAAGGATTAAATAAACAAATTCTCTGAAATCAGTAAATCTTTCGCAAATAATTGTACTTTGGAAAAACGTATACATACGTCCAGGTCATTAATTCACTGGCTGAGTGAGACGTTTATATACGCCGGTGGCACTTAAGAATTTAAGGTCGCATTGTAGGTTTTGCGTCGAAGTATAGTGTTACTGAATTTAATCCATAGTTATTGTATGGAAAGGGGGTGCTATGAAAATTATGATTGTATATTAGGTCGCCAATATTGATAATTTGAGAAGCACTCTCTAACTAATTAAGTTCCTGGTAGCTATTCAGTATTTCTTTGTACGATCTAATGTATTGCCTTTAATTTAACCTGATAACCCAAAATCATGTTTATGCATTAAAGTACAGAGCATCACATACATTTGTAAGCATATATCACAATAGGCACTTTAAATTGTTCAGTAATTTACATTATACGCGTAGAGGTTGATAGATTTAAGTGAAATATCACCTACAGAACAAAGCTAGGATAAATCTTCATGGATTTATGTACAATAATTCAATGTGTATAACTCGTTCCAAGTACTGTGTACTTGGCGTTACAATTGTCAGATATAATAATTATATTCATGTCACCATTGCGACAATTAATATTCTCATTTAAAGGGAGAGATGAATTTGGTAAATATTATTAATGCTTTGCCCAAATCTGGACTAACTGGCTTTACTAGACACCTCACTAGTAAACAATCTCGAGCCTTATGTAATCAATTTAATTTAAAATTAATACAAATTCTCTTTAGAGGGCAAAATCTTAGTACAATTAAAAAAATCATTCCTGAAAGGCATTCTCACCGCAAGCCTTAGTGCGGCTCTTAAAATACTAGAAAAGAAGCAAACCATAAGTGGTAAGAAAAAATAAACATTATGTGTTTCAAATGAAACTTAAAACTGTATTAGTAAGGATGTAATAGTAAAATTAATAAGCAATACGACTAAATGAAATTTCATAAGGCTTCATTTTTCTCAAGAATCAACATGGAGCTTATGACAAGAAATTTTGAAATTACCGCAATACCTCGAATTATACGCGATTTTCAAATCTCGTCAATTCGTCTTTTGCTTGAGAAAAGAAAAATGGTTCAATCCACGAAAATGGTAAAGTGATTGAAGTAAATTGCAGGACGAATGTCATTTAATTATCTGGCTAATAAAAAAACTTGCGCATTAATTTGACTCTGGTATTCATGGCAAAATTAAATTACGGATATGCTTAGAATCCGACGAAAGTTTGAGTTGAAAAAAGAAAGGAGTCAAACAAATTTAATAACAGAATCCGCCACTAGATGTCTCCATCAACGAAATGGCTCATCACCTGGAGACTCTGCGTGCCAGTAAAGGATTAACTATCCAAACGCAGCCCATTTGATGAAAAAAGAATTCAAAATAAACATCACATTATTCGAGATTTAAACACAACAAAAAACGTATTTCTTCTTTTACATGTGAATCAATCAGATGGCTCTATTCAAACACCGAAAAATCTGCAAAACAATCTACGAGAATAAATTGATCTTAATACAGTGCTTCTTAAACTTTCAATGTTTGCGCCCAATATTCCATTATAATTTTACTCCGTCCCCCCTCACCATAAAATAACAATGTATTGAATTCAACAATACTATGATTTTACACTAAGGCTACAATACAACTTTAACCTCTTAAATGCCACCGGTGAATATAAAAGTCTCACTCAGCCAAAGCGTTAATTGCCCCGGATGTATATATAAGTCTTCCCGAAGTACGATATCTTCTGTACATTGCCATCCATGAAATTATTCTGAAAGCTTTGGAATGCATTATAAGGACCTTGACAGCATTTACGAAGGAATTTCTTATTTTAGAGGATTTACTTATTTATTCCTTTTTTTCTCCCTACGCAAAATATCAGGATTGCACACCAACGTGGAAAACGATGACATTGGGGAGAGAATCGCGCAACTTTTAATCGACAGTTATGGGATTATTTATAAACCGTACAAATTATAAAGATAAGTGAGAATTTTTGTATATAATTTATGTCTTACTAGCCCATGAGGGTCAATAGTAATTATTAATCTTGTCCTAAGCTTAGTATGTTAAGTACACACTGACCAGTACTGATAGATTTACAAGTGCATTATGTCAATGTAAACGTGTATTTATTTTTTATTATGTTAGAATGTATTTATGTTGTTATGTTGTTCGTTATGTTTCAGTATTCTCGCGACCCCTTAGGGGGCGCGTCCCACAGTTTGAGAAACGCTGCTTTTATGTTTGTTACTGATTATTCATTACGGAATATTTATTTATTTTTAAATTTATCACTAATTACTTAAAACAATGCCACAGCATAACATGGTATAGAATAATAAGCATTTTATTACTTTAAAATCCAAAAAAAAAAAAATTGTGCAGAAGTGTTGGATTTTTATACAAAAATACGTTTCCTTAACCTCTACCCCGTTTCATTTGAACACCATATTTGCACTATATTCGGGTCAATACTGCTTTGCCCGTATGCCGTACGGGTATTCTTTTTTCTCTATCGTTTGTACTATTTCGCTCGCTTACTTTCAATTTTTAACAACAAATTAAATGCGTAGATGGCAGTAGTTTCTATTAAAGGAAGTTAAGTATCTGTAATAAAAAAACAATAATGCAATTATAAAATTATATATATATATATATATATATATATATATATATATATTATATATATATGTATATATATATATCATGTTTTGGAGAAATTATTGGATTGACAGGAGAAATGCAACGGGCAGCCGTTTGTCTTATTATATTTTATTTCAATATTCAGTAAAGAAATCTGCACTCCAAGCTATGACCAAAATGAAAGCTCTTTCAGCGTTGATCAGCAGTGAGTGAGTCCTTAGTACACGTGTATTCTTTTAGTCCGGCGAAAGTAGAAGTCAAAGTTCTTATGCGGGAGGTGGGTTGAGTTGTTCTAGTAGGAAGTTTACCCCAACTGACACTTGAGGCCTGGGGATTCATCATATATATATAGTATAATAAAATAAAAATGAAGAATAACTAGATCCCACAGTGCTAACAATGTAAGAAATTGAAATTCAGCAGACACAACAAATGTAGATACAAAAAAGTCATTGGACTAAACTGGAGACCTGTTATGATTTCTAAAGCTGTCGCTGAATTTGCCAGTGAATTAGGGTTAAGCAGTGCTTTGGGGATCCAACCTTCCCCGTACAGCAGAAATGTTCGACATAATTGGAAAAAAAAGCCAAGTTGAAAAGTTAAGCCTAATACAACACGTGAATGTAAAACCTAATAAAATAGTAAAAAGAAATTGAGAAAAAAAACAATAATGAATTTATCAAGGAGAGGAATGATAAAAAAAAATTTAAATAGAAAATATTAGGAAAAACTTACTTCTAAAACAAAAATCCTGAGCTCAAAAATACATCCTACTGCAATGAGATCCTACGAGTTTTGGCGTAAATGATTGAAACGCCAGCGCAGGAAAGAAAAAAACCGTGGTACCACTGGATAGCTATTTTGCAATTAATCTAATCTCACTAAAATAAATAATTAAGTAAACAAAACATAAGAAGTTTTAAATTAAATAAAGAACAAAGTTCGGAATAGACAGTATCAAACATAAATATATTAATGTAAATTTACTTGGATGATTATATACTAGAAAGTCATATTGCAATTAAATTATATATATATATATATATATATATATATATATATATATATATATATATATAATTATAGCTTTTTTGTTCGGCATTCATGTAGGAAAGACGGTAACTTATATGTATATATATATATATATATATATATATATATATATATATATATATATATATATATAAAAGGATAAACACTTATTTTCATTACAGTTGAAAGGTTACCTAAACGCCAATAAATATTAAAAATATTTATTTGAATAACATTTTCCAATTTTAATTGTAAGTACTAATTAAAAAATGCAATAAAAAGTAACATTTGTTTTTGATCTTATTCTGAAAAAAATGAAAAAAGTTAAGTTGTTAAGTTGATTAGAAAATAATTTTAATGTTATGGAAATATGTACAGCAAGTTAATTAATTTTTCTTAAATCTAATATTGGTATCGCTTCCACACTACAGGTATGGATTTTATTCCCGGGGTGGGCAAGGTCGACTCAGCCTTTCATCTCTACTGCAGCGGGTCGATAAATGAGTAGTAAGCTTGCTTAGAGAATTAAACACTGGAGAGAGTGCTTCAGACTGACCATCTGAACGGCACATTTGTTCATGCACCTTAGAGCCCAATGGTCGTGTGCACTGGGATAGACGCAGTAGGCATTGGCCTTTATGGGCTCTTGCGCTACTGTGTTTGAGGTTAATATTGGTCTAAAAACACAAGCACTCATAAATCTACTCATAATAACTGTACGTGACTAACTTAATATAAATAAACGAAGCATAAATCTAGCGTAAGAAAAAAATCTGAATAGTAATCCATTTTTAACAAACCTCAGATTTATTATGTCGAAAAAAAATTGCATCAGAAATTTTGATTACATTTTTTTTTATGCTTTTCTCTATTTTATTTACTCGTGCCTTTTTTATTTAATTTGAACGAGTAGCAATTTATTCAATTTCAAGAGTTCTGAAGATCGGCTTTAGATAAGAATCCCTCCTCTCCTCGTTAGGATTAACGAATGATCATTTTACGTAAAGAATTACAGTGACGTAACACTGGAGTTTTATTCCTTTTAATCTATAAGTATCTTTAATTAATCTAATTAAAAAATTACTTTTTTGCTGTCCATATGCTTGAGTTAAACCAAGTCACTACTCGAATAGGAATATGCGTTTCTTTCATTCGTAAAGGGCACTTAGCAATAGTATAATCCACTGTGTGTACAAAGATTTCCCAATTTCAGACACAAAAATTATTCATTCAGAATCGTCAAAAAATTTAAAAACTCCTTCAGAAGGGCATAAAGTCCCTTATTCTACAGTACACCATCATTTCATTTACAAATTTCTTATCTTTATTATTTTTTCATTTTGATATTGAAAAGTTACTATTATTCTACATAATTTAATCGATTTTGTATAAATAAGATCTATTTATATATATATATAAGCATTTGTTGTGTCTGCTGAATTCCAATTTCTTACTTCCTTAGCACTGTGGGTTCTAGTTATTCTTCACTTTTATTTTATTAAACTATATACATATTTTATTAAACTATATACATATATATATATATATATATATATATATATATATATATTATATTATGTTACATATATTTGCAATAAATAAGGTATGATTTATTTTATATAATTTTTTTTTATGTTTGAAGCGTTGTGAGATTAATTATAATTAGAGTAGTGTTTATTGTTTATTTCTTTTCTATATATGAATAATGTTTTAGCTACGCAATGTACCAACATGTATAACACATTGTGCTTCAACATATAATTTTAGAATTAAATACTCAGATTGACCACTTATTGTTTTAAAGGGATTTTTTTTATGTTCTACCGTCAGCTTATATAATCATCTCGCTCTATCTGTGTGTTAAGGGCTGTAAGCAGATACATAATGTCTTTCCAAAGTACTCTTACTTGCATTGTGCTGCGTTTTTCCGTTAAATATCCTGTACGTATGTATACCTCTTTTCGGAATGCAAACATTTTATTCATGCCCCTATTAGAAAAATATTACGAATGATTTTTAATGCAATAAAACGAGAATTTACTTCTTTCTTTTCAGAGAAAGAATAAATTATACAATTGGATCTCTAAACAACAAATTCACTAATTCCCGGAAAAAAGTTCGTTATATGAAACATTCATTATATAGAGGTTCACCTTTCAATATACTTTATGAACCACATAAAACAAATTTTCAATTCATAAACACTATATATTAAAATAAGTAATGATGCACACACTTTTTTAAAAATTATAATATGTTTATTTTAAATATCTTACTCAAAAAAAAGAAAGAAGAAAAACTGCAAGGCAACTAAAAAGAAAAAAGGATGTCGAATAATTCACTGTGTTTTCAATATTAAGATAATTTTGTACTAAAGGACAATTTAAGGACGTTTTATAATTTAAAGTATACAAGTAATATTAAGCATACATTATTTTATAATTAAAATACGGGGACACAGGACCACTCCACTGAGAGTGAAATAGGATATCGAAGAAGTTTCTATTGATTTGGGCAATGATGGTTAATGATTACATTTCTTGGATGAAACGTACAGAACTCTATTGCTATCGGTGAGTTAGGATCTAATAAGACCAGTTTAAAATTTATGTCAACCCTAAAATGTGTGAAACTAAGAATAATTTGAAATTTTTTCAGAAGTACTTTAAAAAAAGGGAGAACAAAAATCGAATCACAAATGAAAAATTTCAATATATAGAAAATGCACTTCGCTATAGAGAGGTTATTTTACGAAGAAAATCGTTAATGTTCAAGGTTCCTGGGAAAAGTTCGCTTTATAGAAAAATTCGCAATATAGAAGTTCGACTGTATGTTTATTTAATTTTCCTTCAGAACACTGAAAACACTTGCTTATATAATAAACGATGGTCCTGGAGAGCAAATCAAGTGACTATTAATAGACAGTTGCGGATTTAATTTTCATGACCTTGAGCATTTTTTTAATCCAACTCGCAGAGCTTTTTAAATTCAAAGCGTTTCAACAGAGTCAATTACAATAGAAATATTTTTAATTTGGGATAATGTACTCACCCCCAAGTGAAAAAAAGAATACTTTAAAAAAGAATTTAAATAAATAAACATACAATAAGGGAAAAATTACTTTATTTTTCTCTTCAAGCACATGCACAAACCCATGTTCGCAAACCTTAAATCAATATTCAAATAATTGAACATATAATATTAAAAAAATGATATCTGAAATGATTAACTTTATCTGAATCTATTTAAAGTTTTAAAAATACACTTACTTAATTTGAAGTCTAATAATTAATTTTAATTAACATGATCCCAACATGCTCTAATTTCAATAATAATTCTATGATGCTCTCTATTTCCTCTATTTTAATTATTTCTGCTAAGAAGCTCATTCACTATACTTTTTCTGAAATTATGAAGATTATTTTCATAAGTAATGGTTTTTTTCTTCTGTGTCTAATATTTTTGCATCAACATTGAAATAAAGTAACACAAGATAATAAATAAATGGAAATACTTCATAAAATTATGACATAAATCGAAATTTCTCGTAGAACGGAAGCAGTATATTAAGATGTTTTCCTCAAACATATCGCTGTGCCCAATTATGGATTGACCACCGGTGTACATATCTTGTTCAGAACAGCACCTTGTAATGAATCTGCTGAATAAATGTACGGAGAAACCTATATCAAATCATTTTGTTGAATATGTATATTCGCAACTGTTTTGAGCATTAACTAAGCAGCAATACGTACAGCCATGTCTAGATTTCAGGAGTACAGGGAATTGTGTACTCAATGGCCACTAAAGCACCTGTGGAGTTAGCAGAAGTATTGCAGCAAGACAGTGTGTCTGAAGCATTCATTCTTATACCTGAAAGATGAAGCAAAATCATTCATATATTATTGTTATGCATTACATATGGGTTATTTGCGATTGCAAACAAATTAATCAATCGGTAAAACAAACAAAATTTATAATAAATACGAAAATAAAGACAGTAATCCAGTGCTTCTTAAAGTTTCAGTATTCGCGACCCAATATCCAATCATAACTTTCATCGTGCCCCCCTTCCATACGATAAGGATGTATTGAATTCAATAATACTATATTTTGCCTCTAAAGCTACAATACGACATTAAACTCTTAAGTGCCAATGGCATATATAAACGTCTCGCTCATCCAAATCATCAACTGCCCCAGACGTATATGTACGTCTGTCTGAAATACGACCTTTTTCTTTGCTCTGTTATCCTTAAAATTATTCCGAAAGCTTTGGAATGTAATAAAATGACCTTGACAGAGCTTACGAAGGATTTACTTATTTAAGAGAATTTTTGACTTTTTATTCCTTATCCCCCCTCACCAATACATCACGCACGCATGCCTACGTGGTAAAGGTGGCAATTGGAGAGGTAATCGCGTAACTTTTAATCGACAATTTAAACGTTAATTTTTGTGTTTAATATTATATCTGACAAGGTCACGGGACACTGATAATTGTTAAACTTGTTCCTAACTTAATATTGGTAAATAAATTTTAAAATACATTCTGCAATACTAATGCATTTATAAGTGTATTAAATCAGAATAATTTGATTTTTTTACCGTGTCAGAATGGATTTTGTTTGTTTACTTTCGGTAAATTAATATTTTTAAACAATCTTTTATTATCGACTTTTCAATTGGCTTGTGCCCCCCTTTTCGAGTTATCATGACCCTCTAGGGCAGTGTTTCTCAAACTGTGGGGCGCGCCCCCTGGGGGGCGCGATAAACGTACAAGGGGGCGCGAGCATATCGAAAATAAAAGATTAAAAAAATTTATTTAATGGAATGAAGTAAAACAAAATACTTTCTGACATAATAAAAAAATACACATTTACACTGATATAATTTATGTATCTGCGATATTACGTCATAAAAAATTAAAGCTTCTACTTTTACCACGGTTTCTTTTCAAACCAAAATGAGAAAAACAAAACCCAGACCCATAATCGAAAAAAATTTTTAGGAAGATAAAATATTCATCACTGTTATATTATTGTCATCAGCTGTAGGCAGCAGAATGTAGTTGCTGTGGTTTGACCTTCGAACTTACTTGTACGGTTAGTTACGTCCCTGCTCTTATGTATTTGTTTTTCATTTAGGGAAGTTGCAAATAAACTATTTCTGCTGCTATTTTTTCCTTGTAAAATACTTTTATGATTTTTGGAAAAGCACAGAGAGCTCTTTGAAGGATTACTTGGCCAAGATTTATTTCTATGAGTTATTCCCAAACATATAAAAAGCATAATGAAAAACGTTTTACATAATTTTTTTGAACATCCATATTGTAATGAATACCCTTTTATATCGGAGCTGTCACACCGAGTACAGAGTGCACGAATTCGGTAATTCTGGCAAAACTGTTTAATTGTTACCAATGGCTCTGACACTATCCTCCTGTTTGACAGTCTTAACGTGTGAACTAAAATATATTTTTCACATATCTCTCCCTTTTTTGGGAGTGACAAACGTTTTTTTTTACAATCTTCAGGTACTTGTTTTGACTGAGTTCCCGGTGTGATAACTTTTTTTCCGAAATATTTTCTGTGTTCTTGAAGGTAGAGGTGAGTATATTTTCTCTTAATTAAATTATTCACTGGAATTACAATTTTTATTGTGTACTATAAAAATAATAAAAAAAAAAAAAAAAATTGGGGTGGCTCAATAACCCCACTCGACCATTAGTATCGAGTGCGTGCCTGCTCCAGGTTTAAAACATGTTAAAGTCTTTTCACTTTAAATATTAAAAATAATACAATTATTTTTCATCGGAATTTTAAATTATTGTTCATTATTCAACATAAATTCTAAATGCTAATTCTGTGAGGCTTAAAATTACAGTTCGCTTAAAACTAATTATAATTTGAGCAACGATTTAAGAAAATCATTTTACATTTTTGTAAACATTGTTGCGCATTTGGCTTTACTCTCCTTAAAATTCAGCGATTATATCAATAATGTTTTATTACTTTCTTATAAATGATCTCGTGCAAAGAGCGGGTACTTCAGCCGGTATACTTTTAATGTATCAGTGCTGCACAAAGTATTTTATAACTAATTAATTAATGCTAAATTAAGAATAAGTTTAATAAGTATTAGCGACTTCCACGGGCTTGTCTTACACAGCAAATTTTTCAAAGGAATGCTTATGATTAGAAATTGACTCACTGAGTTCTTTCTAAAAAAGGCTGATATCTATATTTTGTCTTCTAAGCAGCCATCGCATTTTGCAATATGTTCCAATTTAAAAATTAGAGAAAGGAAAAAATAACATAATAATTATCCTATTACTTATTTTTTTTTTTGCTTAAAAGCAACATATACAAAATTTAATACTTATGTCATGAATTTGTAGGGTATATAATTAAGATTATTGCTTTAGCGTAAAAAAAAAGTGCATTATTATTGCATTCAATACATTATTAATATATAAGGGGGCGCGATAAAAATTGTGATTGATAAGGGGGCACCAGTATTGAAAGTTTGAGAAGCACTGCTCTAGGGGTAAGCGGCCCACTACCTGAGAAACGCTGCAGTATTCTGTTATTGTATAGAAGTTGCTACTTAGACTTCCCCTTAAGGTATCCGACTACGTTCGGAACCGTGAATTTGAAAAAGTGCATAAATGGATAATATTTATGATATTTTATGTCACTTAGATTAGAAAACATATATAAAACGGTGTTTTAAGAATAGTATTACAATAAAAAAAAATATTTAAGTACAATATTTTGCAAAAAAGAAACATAGAATGACCATTTTTCAAACCATTCTCCTTTTGTCAAAAATGCTTCTATTATAATAATATTTTGCCTACCTATAGCGCAGACCTCTGTACAGAGGCTCAACCAGTATTTTTGTAATATATAACTTAGAAATAGGTTTAGCCATGCTTTACGACAACATAGGGGAGAAATTTTAAGAAAAAAATGATGATAATTGTTTCAAATGGTTGTAACTCTGAAAATAAGGTGAATTTTTCAAAAACCACGGTTAAACCTCTGTACAGAGGTCTGAGCTATATACAAGTTAAAATATTATTATAATAGAAGCATTTTTCACAAAATGGGAACATTTTGAAAAAAA
The DNA here is from genome assembly GCA_019973935.1 of Trichonephila clavipes. Lineage (NCBI taxonomy): Eukaryota > Metazoa > Arthropoda > Arachnida > Araneae > Nephilidae > Trichonephila > Trichonephila clavipes. The sequence goes on along the minus strand of BMAU01005003.1, from coordinate 294,581 downwards.
TGTTATTCAAAGTTAATTTTTTGACGAAATATTGCATTTAAATATATATATTTTTTTTTTGTAAAACAGAAAAAAAGCAATTATATACAAACAATTTTATACATGTATTCTTAAATAATTGACACTAAATATCATGAAAATTATCCACTTATGTGTCTTTTTAAAATCACGGTTCCGAACGTAGTTGGATACCTTAAAATACATGAATAATAAATAATGTTGTGGACACCCGTTTTGGCCCCAGTCAATAATCAGCAAAAAATTCCATTTTTTTTAAAAAAAATCTTCAAATATTAAAAGTTGTTTAAGAACACATATACGCAAAGTGGTATTTTGTTTAATAATAGCTCACTCGACTATTGTAATCCAGGGCGCTTAATTCTTTTATATTATTAGATTTTTAAATATTCGTTTAATGTCCGAATCAATAGCCTTTACAATCGAAAAGTCAGCGTCTAGCTGATGATTTGAGCAAAATAAGTAGTTATGTGCCTGTTCTCCTGATGTATGTGTCTTATAGTTACTGCGTGTAATATAAATTAATCAATACAATATTTGGAATTTTTTAGATATTATACATTTGATCTTTCTTAACCTCACAGGTCAGGAAATTAGCCCATCTAACACAAAAAAATCGCAAACTGAATACTGAATTTTTTAAATATATAGTGTGTTTATGAATTTAAAATTTGTTTTATCTTGTTTATAAGTTATATTAAAAGATTAACCTCTCTCTATATAACTAATTTTCAATATAACGAACTTTTTTTCGAGAATTTAGTAATTTCGTTATATAGAGGTCATGCTGTATATATATATATATATATATATATATATATATATATGAATATATTAAGTCTTTAAATACTTAGACTTTTTTTTCAATAAAAAAAAATTGTTCTTCTGATTTATATACAAAAATGAAAAATTCTTAGAAAAATTTTATATTTCAATGTCCTACAAAATGTTTCATTCATATTAAATTATGTATACACGCTGCTGCTCAAATAAAAAGAGTAACGAATTCCTTTAGAATACATAAACAAGATATGTTTATAAATATCTTCATTCTGCTTTTTCTTCACGTGCTATTTGAGAAAAATAAAAGATTACTAATGCTTGAGTTAAGGACACTTTTTATGCCCCCGACAGAAAAAAAAAATGGGGACGGATTTTTGATCCGTTTTATCTCCCTTTACTGGTTCTTTGATCTCATGAGGATATAAAAGTCTCACAGGCAATAAAAAGGAATAAATGAATTCGAAGGGATCTGACTATAAATATAAAATGGACGGAAATGCATCCAGGCAAATTTTACTTTATTCTTTAAATTTTTTATTGATTGAAATTTAAACTTATGAGCAAAGTATAAAAATATGTTATTTTCTTTATTTTACAGTAAACTCTTAATATAATAGAAATTGACTGCTTCGACACACGCACATCTATGTCAAAATTAGCATAACGTCCTCGTGTGAGCTTTGGAGAAACCTCATTGTACGCAACCACTTGCAGCTCAACAACGTTTCTCTGTCATTTTTGGGCCAGCATTCATAAAGAATATCTCATTGGACCATATCTTCTGCCTAGTGCATTGTTTCTAAAACTGTGGGGCGAGCTCCCTAGGGGGCGTTATGACTCTATGGGGTAGGGGCGAGAGCATATTGAAAAGTCAAAAATAAAGTATTATTTAAAAAAAATTAATTTACTGGAAATAAGCAAACAAAACACTTTCTGAACAAATAAAGACATAAAATTAATATTTACTCTGATGTAATGCACAGATAAATGTATCAGTAATGCACAACGTATTTTATAATTACTTTAACAGTACCAAGCTAATTACAAGTTTAATAATTACCAATTATTAAACTTGGGGGCATGGGTTTGTCCCGCATAAAATTCTAATCAAAAATTAACATTTGTCTTGGTAATTTGTACGGTTTATAAATAATCCCTTATATGTCGATTAAAAATTATCCGATTCACTCTCCAATGCTACCGTTTAACATGTAGAAGTGCGTGTGTTATGTATTGCGAAAGGGAAGAAAAAATGAATAAACAAGAAACACTCTGATATATATATAAATATATATATATATATATATATATATATATATATATATATATATATATATATATATATGAGCTCTAATAATAATAAAACTATTAAAAAGCACAAGTTTCTAAAGATATTAATGACTTCACTACAAAAACAGCAATTCAGTACAACTTTCCTCTCGAAGCTTTCAATGAGTTTAAATGCAACGTTTTATGTGAATTACATAAGCTGAACTATAAAACCGATAAAAATATTGCGTACAAAGATATAAAACACTAAATTTCAAATCTTCGAAATATTTCATTATTGTTTATGTAGATTAAGTTCCGGACAACTATGCAATCATTTGCAAATGGTTTTATAACTTTATAATTGACAAACAGTTTCAAAACAATAGCGTGTTTATTAAATCTAATAGCAGCAGAAAAGAAATCATTAACTGTATTTCAGCTTTTTCATAAAAAAACTAGATTTATATACAAAGAATATCAATTTCCTTTCTATTTTTCTAACACCGAAATTTCATAAGAGTCCAATTAAATTTAGAACTATTACTAATGGTTTTAATACCTATATTACACAACCAGGCAAAGTGTTGCAAAAAGTTATACAACACACTCTAGACAATATCTCAAACCCCATTATTGTAAAAATTGTAAAGATATCGTTGAGAACATGCAAGGCAAGTGTATTAAATCTTTGCATAGCTTTAATTTCGAAGACTTATTCAGCTCTATTGATATAGAGGATATGATTTTAGTACTTAGAAATGTCTATATATGTTAAATATTCATTATATAGTTTGATAAATTATGATAAATTTAATACTATTATACAATTTGTTTTGAAAGAAAATTACATATTTCATAATAACTATTAATATCAACAAATAAATTGTCTGCCACAAGGTGGGCCAGCAAGTAATAGACTGGCTAATATTTATTTACACTATTACGAGAATGAAAAAATTAATACAGACGCTTGTTATTTTTTGAGATTCAACGATGATTTAATTATTTTCAGCAATAAAGTTGACTTTACTCCTAATTTAAAGTATTATCCAATCTACTCTAATTTAATAAAAAGCAATGTTAATTTCGAGTCAGCAAACTTCCTAGATCTCCAATTAAAAGTTGAAAATAATATGCTAAAAAATAATATTTTTTGATAAAAGAGACTCTTCTGATTTTGATGTTACAAAAATGCCATATTGGAACAGCTCCCTTCACATTTCAATTTTTAGAAATAGTATACTAAATTATATAAAGAGAAATAAAGATTTAGTATTTAAAGAAGTTTTAAAAATTAATAACTAAAAAGAGATCTTTCAAAGTTGCCTAGACTACAATTATCCAGCTACCTTTATATAAAACTTATGTCTTCAAAATTAAAGCTATTATATATTATTATTTAATATATTCAGTTTCATTTAATTTATAGTATATTATTCTTAATTTTCTTATAATAAGTTTAGTTACTAAAAATATATATAGATGGCACCATTATTTTAGTTAGGTGTTTTTCTGTGCTTGGCGGTAGTATGCTATTGGAATCGGAATACATCGGGTAAGGTTTTAGTTTTTTCGCACATTTTCATTATTATTACTTACGGTCATAATCAGTATTAACATCTATTGCAAATATTTTTGTTTATACATATTTATATTTGTCTATTTCGTCCAGATTCCTATAGCAATTTAATTTTCCAATTCTATTCTATTGATGTTATATTCACCCACGCGGGTTTTTGGGCCTTTGCTTTGGTTTATCTCCTATGCTATTATGTCGAAAGTTTCCCCTGAAGGGGCAGGTTGAGATCTCGCAAAACACTGTTTAACCCTGTTTCACTATCCTAAGCCATTGACAGCTCGGGAAACAATAATAGTTTTTTTCCACTCTTGCCATTTTTCTCTTTTTTGGTTTGTAATGGTTCCATATTCTTGGTTCTTACGGTTTGTTCTTAAGATGTTTTAGAATTTATTAGTCTTCTTTTTTAATTTATTTGCTGCTATATATATATATATATATATATATATAACAAAATCCTTCATACACACTGTCAAGTTCTTTATTGTATTCCAAAGCCTTCGGGATAATTTTATGCATAGCAGTGCACAGAAAAGATCGTAGTTCGCAAAGACGTATATATATATATATATATATATATATTCGGGGAATTTAACGCACGGGTTGAGTGAGAGGTATATACACGTCGGTGGCACTTTTGGTGTTAAGTCTTATTGTAGGTTTAGCGTCAAAGTACTATTGAATTTATGTCTTGTTATTTGTATGGAAGGTGGGTGGGGGTGAGGAAAATTATGATTGAATATTGGGTTACATATATTGAAAGTTTGAAAAACACTGTTCTAGTCCTTAGGATGATAGGGCATATATGATATTCTTGGAACAAGTTGTCCCCGAACTTCTTGCCGCAGTACATGTATATATCTCCGTTGCTGTGCTTCTCCATGTGTTACTAGCATATCGAGGATCTTCTAAATTCTGGATGTCACGACTACGATGTTCTTAGCGGCCCAGTGCATCTGCATGCTAGATGACGGGACCTACTATGCGCGGATTTCTTCTGGAATTACATGAAGAATTTAGTGTACGAGACGCCCGTTCCTTCAATAAAATACCTCATCGTTCGAATAACTGGTTGCTTTGTGGGTACATGACATGCCAGGAGTCTTCTAGTACAGTGTTTCTCAATCTGTGAGGCGTGCCCCCTAGAAGAGCGTAATAACCCTACGATGTGGGCGCGAGTATATTGGGAAGTCGAAACAAAAAAAAATATTTTAAAAAATTACTAATTTACTGAAAATAAACCAATAAAATATATTTTGACAAACACATATAAAATACACATTTACACTGATGTAATACACTTATAAATATAGCAGTACTGCGCAAGTTATTTTATAATTATAATTTAAAAATTAAGTTAAGAATACTAAGTTAACTACTAGGTTAATAACAAGTTTAATAATTAACAGTGACGCCAAGGTTTTGTCATATACAAAATTGTATAGAGAAATTAACTTATGTTGATAGTTTGTACGGTTTTTAATTAATTCTTTAAATGGTAATTAAAAATTACGTGATTCACTCCCCAATCCCATATTAAGACATAGACACGTGTCGTATTGGGGAGGGGAGGGTGGAAGAAGAATAAATAAGAAAATCCTCCGAAATAAGTAAATCTGTCGAAAACCCTGTCAAGGTCATTTTATTGCTTTCCAAAGCCTTCGGAATAATTTTATGAATAGCAGTGCCCAGAAAAGTTTAATAATTACCAGTGACCTCATGGTCTTGTCATATTTAAAATTATATTCAAAAATTAACACTTATCACGATCATTCGGCTTATGGTTAATCCTTTACCTGGTGATTGAAAAGTTATACAATTCGCCCGCAATACCACCGAATAAACCGTTAAGATACTTTTATTGCATTCCATAGCGTTCGAAATATTTTATGGATAGCAGTGCACAGAAAATTCGTACTTCGGAAAGACGTATATATACATACGGAGCAATTGACGAACTGGCTGAGTGATCCCGGTGAAATTAAGAGGTTAAAGTCGTATTGTAGCTTTAGCGTCAAAGTATATTATTAGTGAATTCAATACATTGTTCCTGTATGCGGGGGGCGTGATGAAAATAATGATTGAATATTGGGTCGCAAATATTGAAAGTTAGAGAACCACTGTCCTAGAATGGGAGGAATTAAATGCAATGTCAATGATACCACGAAAGCCATGAATGTCACAAATGCCACTATATTACGACCAGATGACTTCTAATTGTAATATCGAACATTTCTTGACGTAAAATATTTCAATTAAATGCACTCTATTTTATTAAAGTGTGGCTTTTTCTGTTTTTTTTCTGCTTCTTTGTACCATAGATCGCAACTAAAGCATTTGCGACCTTGCATGCCTATGTGATTCCGAACCGTCACTGTACTCCTCACATACCCTGAAAGCGTATTGAATCACCCTACGTATTTCGTGAGTAGCTAAACTATACTGACCAACATTTAAATATGGTTGGACCACCGTTTCTTCTAAATACTGCAGGGATTCATTTTGGTATGAGCTCTATGAGTTGCTGACTATAAGTATGAGGAATCTGAGACCATATTTGATGAATTTCTGTTTCCAATACTTTCAGATTGTGTGGTGTTGGATCCGGCTTTCAGACTTGACCCGTTTGATTTCATTTCACGGATTCCAAATTGGATTGAGATCAGGGGATTGAACTAGCCAAATAAGCATGTTAAGTTTTATGCCATGCTCTGTGATCCATTTAGTGACAATATTAGCCGTATAACAGGGAACAATATCCTGCTGAAACTATCAAACTCTGATTGGCTACTTTAATAATTTAAAAGGGAACACATTATTTGTGAAAACACTTAAACATCTTTGGGTGTTCATGTGTTCTTCCAACGAATCAAATATCCATGAAATACAAAGAAAAAGAGAAAACATTCCCATATTCATAATATTTCCTCCAACAACTTGAAGATTCGATGAATTACAGATGAATGTTTGATGAGCACCAAGTTCTCTCGTTAAGTTGGCGGTAGATTATGAGAAATTGGAGAATCTAAGCAATCCTCAGGGTGCTTTCCCTCAAAATTAAATTGGAACCGTTCCAAGTAGAACTGACACCTATATGGTGTTCTAAACTGAGGCTAACAGTATACGTAAACATTAGCCGCCTGCTACAATAAATTGTGTTCGTCTTGATATGACACTTTCGACCAGAGGGCATCAAAAACAATAACAGCATCGAGAATAGCGTTATTTACCACTTTTCCCCATCATTATACCCTAAATATGTCGAGAGAATTGAAGACGTACATTTATATTTATAAAAGACTGAAAAATATGTGAGTGTACTATAATTTACTCATGTAGGAAAGGAAAAAGGAAATTTGGTCCACCAATTTTGTTTTTTAAGCTAATGCAATAGTGAACTTAATTTCCTATGAATTTAATTTATATTTTTAGCATATCAAATGCTACATTATACACGCATCATTACTGAGAATTAAAAATTCTTCATCGGAGTTTTATGTGTTAAGGAAATGTATCCTCCACAAATGCTTAAAATTAATTAATGAATCCTGACCAAAATGACAGTGAGGAAATTTAGACATCACGTCATTCCAAAGGCCACATCTTTCTTTCTGTACTGAGAAATAGAGAAAATGCATTTAATATCTCTTTAAACATCTCATATCTATGGCAATCATCCAATTTACAAAAGGATAACGGATACGGTTTGCGAAAAAGGAGTTAGAGCTTATATTTTTTATTTTTTCCAGCAAAATACCCTGTTGCAGTTAATGCAACATCCAAATGCGATGTACAAGTCTAACCCTTCCTCCATTTAAATCATTCTCTCCACCTTTTTTTTTTTCGCTTCGTCCAAGACATGCTATTCAAAGGAAGAGTTCATTTCCTCTGGAAACTTGAGGTTTCTAAATTTTTTTCTAATTAACCTGATCAGATGATCAAAGCAAGTAATATATAAAAAAACGTCAATTTCTACTTAGATCAACAAAGAAAAATTTTATTTTAGCTACTTTTTATTAAATAGTTACAAACAATATAAATATGTATATACCAGTACATATGACAGAATCGCAACATTACGTGGTAAATAATTTTTATTCATTATACTTTTAAGTAACCTATTGTTATCGAAAATAATCGTGCATATAAAATTTCAGTTCAACTGAATGCTTTAAAAAAGAGTATGAGAAAAAAAAGTATTTTTAAAGGTTTGACCCACACACACACACAAATCGCTAAAAATGAAACCAACGTGGCTGTATCTGTAATTGTTTAAATAATTAGTATTAATCAATTAAATATAATGAAATTAGTGTATTGCGATTCAAAATTATCATGTATATAAATTTTCAGCTCAATTAAGCGCTTAAAAATGTATTTTTATTAATGATTGAAAATTTCTCCAAGATAAATAAATAAATCTATAGATAGTGTGAGCTAATAGTAGGAATGGAATAATTTATCATAAATAATAAAAAAGTAATATATAATAAAGTATTATTTAATCAAAATAAATAGGAATATAAATAAATATAAATAAATTTTATACCATCAAAAATATCAAATTTATCACTTTCGGAATCATTTGATATCTCTCTTCCCTTTAGCTTTCTAAATTCTTCAAGTCTGAAACAGTTCAAAATCAAGATGAACCCTGCAGCACGTTCTTAACGATCTGACCTCTGTTGTCTATATGTGTGACGTGTATGTTTCGAAGCGAAGGAAGAAAGTTTGGAAGTTTCTGAATTCGATCGAGGAAGAATAGTAGCCTATAGAAATTGTGGATGATCCTTCAGAGAAATCAGTCAAAGTGATGGACGAAACCAAGAAAATCTGATGTGGATCTGTCATCGCTGGATGCAAGTTGATACGAAGTACCGACCGGGCCAATCGCACCCACTTCGTTTCATCCCTGTCAGTGATAACAAGGGAATTGTGTGTATTTTAATGATGGATCACGCAACCGCCTCAGAACCATAAAACCGCAGAATAAGTCCGTTACGCGCCATTCGGTGTCCACTAGTACCATTTGGCGCCGTTTGCAGAAGAGTGGAATGCCAGCAAGACGCCCATTGTATCGTTTACTCTTAACTGTAGACCACATGAGTTTATGTCACCAATAGTGTGACATGGACAAGGGAACATGGACGGTTGACATGGAACACGGTTGACATGAACAAGGGAATAGAACGAAATTGTGTTTACTGATGGATCTCACTTCTGCTTGCAACATCACGATGATCGGATTCATGTTTGGAGAACACGTGAACAGATGTGTTTTGCCTTGCCACAATAGTCCAGAACCCAGTAGTTTTGGGTAGTATTGGATTTCACTGACACTCCTATCTTGTGTGCACTACTGGTACACTGAACATTTCTGAGGTGATGAAGCTCGTGGTTTTCCCATAGATTCAGTGCTTGCCATCAGCCATAACCCAACAGGATAATGCACTACCCCACGTGACACGCAATATTCAAGTGTTCTTCTTTACCCATAAGATTAAATTGCTTCTTTGACCTGCTTGTTCTTCCATTGTACTGCAATCGAAACAGTATGGTCCATACTTGCACAACGACTGGCCCGGGATACACCACCTACTGCTACATCAGATTAACATTGGAATCGGCATGAACTGCTTTAATTCCAAGAACATATCCAAAGTCATTTTGCTTCTATGACGAGGTGTATGGCAGCCGTTATAGCCAACAATAGCGGCTACACTAGCTAATGATTTTGACACTATCCTCACGTCACGAGAGGCTGTAATTTGAATAATTTGATTATTGTACAACATATTATCTGCCATATAACTATCGCTGTGATATCTTTGGCCCTTTCTGGTGATGCATTTTGTGGGGCCGCCAGTATAAATTAACATGTTGCACGTAAAATGCAACTAAAAAGTATTGGATGTAATTGTTATTAGATATTTTAATTTTTTATTTAAATATATTTATTCATTACTAATATTAATTCATGCTCTAGGATTGCTCTAGGATTCTACCCTAAATTTATATTTAGTAACTGTGATGCATGTTTTTTTTTTTTTCAATTTTCAGGTATTTACCTTTTTTTACAATGCCTATTGAAATTATCTGCTGGTGGATTTACATTTATATAGTGTTTTCCCCCTTTCGTTGAGAGAGAGAGAGAGAGAAATACTTTTCAATTGAATACTCTTAAATGTTTAAGATTATGTGAGAAATTATATTTACTTTACATGAGATCATTTACATCCTAAAATATAGGAAGTTATCTTGCTTAAATTTAGATTTTGACGTCTAATCTGTTGATAAATTGTTCACTCTCCTTTGATATAGATGTTTTCCCCAAAAAGAAAATGTGCATTTTCCATAAGAATCCAGTTTAGTTTTGCACAGCATTTTACTAACGAATATAAAATTATTTTATGGAACATTGGTTTGTTAGCAGCATAACATTCCCAATCTAGTAAATAGTTCAAAACGAGTTTAAATATATTTTATTATATTATAATAATAGATTTAAGGCAGCTGTGTGACGACCATGAAAGTATCGTTTTTCGTCTATGCATAAGTCATTTTTTTATTTCAAAATCTTATAGTTCGAACATGTTTCTTTCCAAAACAGTTCTTTTTCCTTTACACGAAATAGAAATAAAGTTATTGTTATTTAAAAAAAAAGCATCACTATGCAAAAGGTCGATAAGATAAAACTTTAAATGCGTTTTTCTCAAAATTATGTTTTTGAAAGAAAAGCTTTACGAGATACATGATATCTTAATAACCAAGCCAGGCAACGTTTTGGAATGTTTTGGGAATGTTTACTATACTATTTTTCATAAAGTGGACCATAAGTTTTGTAGTAGGTTAAATATTTTTTTTTTTCATTTAGGGTAGTTTTTATAATGAAAAAACTTTAAAAATATCAAAATTTTCATATTATTATGTATAATTGTCTGTAATTTTTTTGTATTTTAAAATTTCTCTTAGATTTTAGTTCATTTTGAAGAGCATCGTAATATGTATTTCGTGTACAAAGAAAACTAGGATAATTGTATTAGAAATTTTTATACAGGGTTACGCGTTTTAGTAAAAATTTGGTAAATTTTCCTTGAAAACAACCAATTTTTTTCTAAAAGTACAATATTTCGTTAAAAAAAATATGTATTTACATATTTTCTTTTATCTTTCTTCCTAAAAACACTCAATTTGATTCAAAATTTGTTTTTATGAAAAAAAAATGGGTCCGAATATAGCTTAAAAGTGTTTCTAAATATAAAATTATTATGTATAAATAAAATGTTCAGTTTCTTAATGACTAAGATGAGCTTTAGAAACAAACAATAATACAAACTTCATAAAGAAAGTGAATTATTTAACATACCCATTTATAGTTTACTTTTCGATTTCTTATTGTGACTCGTAGAATCCCAGGATTCTGTGGAACACAGTTTGAAATCCACTGATATACATATATCACTATTGCCAACTTACCATAAAAGTGTAAGCTAAACTGTTTATGCAACAGTTAAAACTTTATAACTACGTCAAATTGTTTTTTTGGGTAATTTTATTTAAGAAACTAGTGTTTGACAGGTTTGCCCCACAAAATGTTTTCCATATATTTTTATCATAGTTCTAAAATACGTTATTGAACGCGAATGATACTCAATCAACTACGCATAATGTGAAACATTTTATTTAATATAAATTGAATTTCAAATACGAAGCTTCACATATTTCTCTAATCAACAGAATTGAGGGGAACTGGTGATTGAATACTTATAATTTATCGTAAAATTAGATTTTAACTTTCGTTAGATTAATGAGGGGGACTTATTTCATTACGCACTGTTGCTATATTAAATTATTAGTTAAATTAATTTAACAAAATGCCTTTATTCGAAGCTTTTACTTAGTTGATGTAATTAGTTTATGTAATTATTTGGTTTAGATACAGCTATAGTAATTTTAAATTAGAGTAATTGACGGGAATAACACTTGAGCAAATAATTTGTTTCCCTAAAATCTTCTGTTGCTTTGTTAGTAAACACTTTTAATACTAGTTCCTTTAATTCAAAACAGTTTTGTTTCTAAGGACGGAACTTAAAAGGAATTAGACTCACATAAATGTTCATGGTCGAGATTCTATAGTTGGCGTTATTTATATTTAGTAATGATACCACACAAAAGACCATCTCTGTAGAAAAGTTGATTCATCCTAAATTTGTTGAGGTTTGAAATCTCCTTAATTAGCGTGAAGTGGAAGTTTGGGTGTAGCTAAATCAGTTATCGTCTGGTGATATGTGTATATTTTATGTGAGTGATTATACTAAAGGTAGCACACCTGACAGCCGCACCCAATTTCTGCAAGAGAAAGCAAAATTCATATCAAACTTCAAAATTATTCCCAGCCGCCTTTTCAGTATACATTGAATTATGGATGGGGATGTCCTTGATGCAATGAATTTTGAGATTTACTCCTTAGAACTAATGCTGAAGAGAGCCAAGCTTTTTCCCCCCTTTATGCTTTATTGGGCCGATATATGTATGTGTACACGGCTGTAAAACATCAGAAAATGAGCATTCTGCATCAATTTAGGCAAATATCACAATGGTGCATGAAGGAACCGTTGGTGACTAATTTTATGTAATTCTTTGTGAGCACTCATCTTAGTAGAAGTCACGATGGATGTCAAAAAAAGGTATCAATCATTGCGGTGTTAGCATGTATCCACCCATACGTGGATAAGTTTATTTAAGACTGATGGTATCTTCAACAGGGCTATGAAGAGTATCATGTAATATTGTAAGATTCGATTAGCATCATAATGAGTATACTGTAATTCCCCTTTGTCAACAGCTCACCATATAAAAGTTCAATCATGGATATGGGATACCACCTTAATTAGTGTTCAGGACATGGATTATCGAATACTCAACTTAGAACAACTGGTATTAAAAAGGGAGATGGATGGGTCATTATTTAAAGATACGGCAGATTTCAGGATTTTTGCAGGTAGTCACATTAATTTGATTGCGTACTTTCTACAAATAGGTACTTTATATATATATTCGTAGTTTTCTCTGCGTTACAAATAAAAAAAATGATAAAATATATTAAATATGCTACCCTAATACAATTATACATAAATCAAATAAAAATTATAAGGAATATTTAGCTCATAAAATTTTACTAAAAATGAATAAAAAATTTATCTAACTAGCATTAAAGTATATGATATATAGTCTTTGCATATATCTATATATATATATTGACTTGACCTGGCAGTTAAATCATTTTGGTTAACTTCCTTGAAAATGCATTTTCTTTAATTTGTCTTAATAAATTTAACGAAATAACTGAATTTACATCAATTTTATTGCCTGTAACAATATATGTAATCATTTATTGATAACTGTTTCAATTTATTCAGGATAAATAAGGACTAAATTTTGAACTTTAAGAAAAAACATACAAAACGGTAAGGACATTTCAGTAATTATTATACTATTTTTTTATTCTTAAGTGTGTGTGTGAGAGAGAGAGAGACAGGAATGTTATATAACTAACAATTAAGTAAGCAGAATGATATATACTTCATATGATCAGTTATTATATATGACTAATTCTTAAATGCGACATTCAATCTTAATTTGAAGTGACATTTACAAAGATAAAAACAAATTAATTGTCATACACATAATGCTTTACTTACAGTTAAAAAATCACTATCCTATTTTAAAATTTTATTCTTCGCAATGATTTACATGGCAATAGATATTAATTATGATAATGACATGGAATGTGACGTAATTAGTTTTACATAATGAAAAAATTATATAAAAAACTTATTATTTATATTATAACATCTTTTTCTTACTTCTTCTAAAAAGTATATCAACATTAATAGGATCCTCGATACCAACTAATGACTACAGACTAAAGAAGAAAGCTTTTGTTAATGTATGACTTGGAAAGAATGATAAAAATGTTAGATAGCTTTCATTTTGTGTCATGTATTATATATACAAGAATAAAATTCTTTATAGGTTTTCTAAAATATTTCAACTTTTAGTATTAACTTTATTAAAAATTCACTAGCCTATATTAATCGTATAGTTTTCCGGCATCATGTGTGCGTAAATACTATATAAGAGTAATAAACTAATACAAAATACATTGTTTTTGATTATATAACACTTTATTTCAATAATAAACATATTTAACACAAACACTGAAATACTCATTTCCTACATTCATAGTGTTAATGCTTAAAAATTGCTCTTAAATTTATAATAATACTTATATCAGCCAGGTTTTGCAGGAAAAAGTTCCCATATTTATTTATAAAATTTGTTTTGCTATATGTAACGAATAGAAAATAATCTATGACCACGCTTGGAGTAATGTTATGAAAATAAATTGTTTAGTTAATTCATTATCACGTACAGGTAAAAAACAAAATAATAGTAACACCCATTTAAAAATGAGTCCTCCTTTGACGGTCCAACAAAAGGCCGCCACATGACACAACATTGTGCCACCTAGAGGCGGTGAAAGGGAAGGTACCCGTCAAGCATTTGACACAGTAAAAAAGCTACATGAGAAAATTCAGTTCTTAGAAAAGCGTGATAATGCCCGACCTCATCTACGTGAAAAGATTAATGATAATTGTAGTTCACTTAGCTGGAGCGTCCGTGTGCAGAAGAGCCAACCTTGCAGATGTTTCAAGAACTATTGTTTCAAAGTTTCCAACAGCCTACACAAACCCAGGTAAGGTGTCTTCTGTAAATCACAACATAGGGTTAAATTTAAAATTAAATGATTGTGAGAGACGAGTGTTGATGAAAATAGTCCCCCGAAAACAAAAGAGTAAACTGCCGCAGATATCACTCGAGATGAATGCTCACCTTCTGATCCACATATACTTAAAACCCATTCAACGGCAGCTGCATGATGCGAACATCCAGGGCAGATTAGCTACTGCAAAACCATTAGTTTTGGCATGGAATGCTATGAAGAGACTAAAGTAGTGCCCAGAACACCTAAACTGGACACAATTACAACGAGTCACAATTCACGAGCCATCTCTTCTGATAAATTCGTATTTACGTAATCCCAGACCACCAGACGCGTGTTTGTCTGGCAAACACCTGTAGAATCATTTCATGTTGACAGTCTGGTTCCAACCGTAAAACATGGATGATATTCTGTGATGGTGTAGGGTGCAATATCCCCGTGGATCGGGACCTCTCGTTGCTCTTGAAGGAGATGATCCCAGCGGACCATTATGGAAGTTTTCTCACAAATCATCTACAGCCTATGCTTCAGACTATCTTTCCTCTTGAAAGACAGGACATAAGAAAATCTTGTTTTCCAAGATGACAACGCACCTGTGTGTGTGTGTGTTCACACGTTTCTTTTTGTTCAAACATGATTACAGGACCCTGATAATGAAGTGAAACATCTAAAGTAGCGTCTCAAGTCACCTGGGTTGAACAGCATTTAGTGTTTATGTGTTGTTTTTTTGCAAAAAGAAGTACATATCCGGTTTTCTTTTACACGGACATTCTGTGTAAAAGAGAAGAGCCTGTGTGAGGGATGAGTGAGAATTCCGACGAATTTTGTTCAAGACCTTTATTTGTAAATCCCACGCCGAAGCCGAATGAATTGTCTTTCAGAGCAAACACACACACACACACGTGACCAAATTCCTTACTAATAATAAAATTTTATTTTTTCACAGGTGTTCCTATTATTTTGTCCTACGCCTGTATATATAACACACTCAAACGCATACAAAATGTAAAAAAAACAACCCTACTGTTATCCAATTAATTAAGATGACTTTATTTTTCTAAAATTAAATCCACACTATATGAAAACAATATAATATATGGTTTTCTGTTGCTAAATATCTATTATATTAATGCTTAAAAAATATTTTTTTAAAAAACTAATTTCTATAATATTATCAGAGGGACTATGATTCAATACCGCTAAAGAGAAAATGTGTGGATTTTATATGGAGACCATTCAGTTATACAAAATGGAATATTCAAAATTTTGTGGAAATAAAACAAAACAATTTTTTTACATCCTGGATGATTTCTTCAATTCTCTCCATAACAAAATAATGGGTGTAATTCATTTTACATAATGGTTCGATGGTGTTAAGAATTGATTCAATATAAAATTGCTTTGGAGCATCATTTGGGTAGACGGAATGGGGTGGCTCGTATTTTATCGGAGAATATTGGTTACAATTTGGAATATTCACATATATTTAAGCCATTAGCGATCTTTGAAGTTGTTCATAAGAGAATAATTGATTGAACAATAAATGAGTTCTTGAATTGGATGTTATTTATATAAATTTAGAAGACCTGAAAGAGAGTTTCCGTATATTAGCGGTTTTCCATTTTTTCCCCAACTTATTCTGGAATTCTATGCATGCTAAATGTATAACAATACTAAATACGATATTTGCTTGTATACCTTAGTCACGAAGGATAAATTTTCGGGAATAATTCCCAGTTACTCCAATGCCACGCCATTTCTGTAAGCTGAAATCATAAAGACTACTCGATGATTAATATTTTCCAAACATGAGGAAAATTACAAATAAATATATTTCAATATTGAACACTTGTCAAATTTTAGTTCAAAAGATACGTTACCAACTGTCACAAATCGACATTTATAAAAATGAAATCTAATAAGATTTCTTAAAGAGATATTTTATCTAGCTGTTGTGGGCCTATACCCATTCTAAGCCAGAACGATACTATTGGTTCCTATTTTAAGTTCCAATTGAATTAATTAGTGATAAGGCCTCGCATTCCGAATCTGTTCCATTTGAGAAGTTAATCACCCTTTGAGCACAAAGCATAGCTGAACAACTACATACATTATGTACTCTAGTCAATTTCAGATGGTTAACATTAACTTGGTTTAGATGATCCCCAGTTAGGGTGAGGACAGTCACGGATTTTGGAATCACTTTCTAAATGCTTTGGATGTGCTTAGTTTATTTCATGAAACAACAAGGGCGGCACCAGTGGTTTCTCTTAGGTTAGATAACATATAACACTATTCAAAGGTTAATAATTGACTCGAAAATAATATGGAGTTGGTTTGTGGAAATGTTCAGACTTGTTGAAAGGGGCCAGGTGGGGAACAGAAAAAATGGTCCAAATATTACCCTAAAAAAGAACGGACATGGAAGAATTAGAGTTAATAAATAATGTAAATGAATAATATTAGTTTGGCAAGAAATCAGACTGATACAAAATTTCATTTTAAGTATTAGGTTATGTATAGCATGAATAATACGATAAGATAATATAATAAGAAAAAGAAAAAGAATATTGTTATTTATAGAAGAATATATAAGATGCGTGTGTTTGTTAATGGAAACCAAGTGTCGGTCTACCTTCAACGAAGAAATAGTAGTGTGCATACTTCGGAATATATAGAAAATGATAATATAACAATATAGTCTGGTGACATAGTTTCTTTGCCCATAAGGCGTTAACAAGAGTCACTATTAGTAAGGTTACTTGTTCATTTCTGTACCACCTACGCAAAAAAGATCATCTTATAGAATCATATTCATTTTCAATTGACAAAAGCAACAAAGGAAATGCAGCTGAAATAAAAATCAGTGACTTAGGCCACATAGGATACATGTATTAGCCAAGAACAGCATCATGTGATTATGAAACTCACATGAAAAAGTTAACACCAATTAAGATAATTTCAAGGGGAAGATACCTAAAGTTTCTTTCTGGAGTTTATAAGACAATGCAAGAGGATCTCATTTCATTTTAGAAATTTGAAGGTGCAGAATTTGAAAAGAAACAGCATCTTACCTCGTCATCAGCTTTAGGGAAGCATAGTATACCACAAGGTTATCCTTATTAACTTCGCAGGTTGAAGACCTCAGGGTTGCAAAGATCTAGATTCAGGTCTACGGGATAAAAATTACCATGCAGTAGCAGAAAGCCTGAAGGGAAGGGGGTTGCTTCAACTTTATAGTTACTTTCCTCTGTCATATACGTGGAATACTTGCAGCTACGATATGGAACTCCGAGATTATTTATTTGTTGTCCAATGCAACAAATAAAATAGGATAATCCTACTGTAGCAATGTTTCTTTTTCATCTAATTTTCTCTCTGATAAGCAGTTAGGATTTTTTTTTATATTGGCTAAGTCAACTAATAATTTTTTGAAGTAGTTGTACATTAAAAGTGCAGTAGTCAAGATGGGTTCTTTTCCAGAAATAACTTTTTGTAGATAAAATGTCGAAACATAAAGTTCGGTAAAACTTGTTAACAATTCTATTTTTTCTTTTTATGAAAGTGACTCGTAGTTTTTGTCAAAAGGTCTAGATATGTTTCTAAATATGTTATTTACCAAATAAAAAAAACACCTGATCCACAAAATGTTTTCTGATATTTTATGCAGCTTTGAAGAATAGTTAACTTTAATACTCATAGTTCTGTACTATATATATATTGCACATATTTTGAATTTATAATAATATAGATGTAAATACATGTTTCAAAATATCAATTTGCAAACTGCTAGTATTGCACAATGCATTTCATGGTTAATGACCTTGGCAAAAGTATTTAATTCAAGTCTACTACACATGTTTAACTTATATTACCAGTGGAAAATTGGAAAATAAGAAAATAAATTTTTTTATCAATTGTTGTTTTTGAAAATAGGGAGTAGATTTCTGAATATACGCTATACTGCGCATTACTATCGATACAACCCCATGCTGCCTCATTTCAGACACAATACCCTTGTTCACGCATGATCTAAAATAATCTTTTTTACAGGTTGGAATATTTCCACGCATGTTCAATCACAATATTTTTCAAAACACATTCTTGAAAAAAATAAATTTTTCCGCAATTTTTAATATTCTTTATGTACTATTATCTGTGAAAAAGGATAAACATTTGAAATCTATTTTCGACGGAATAAAATGCAGTAAAGTATTTTCCGAGAAAAACGGTCCCATACGTAAGTACTTAAAATTATTGGTTTTAGCAAAATGACAAGGCAAGAAACATCAAAGATTTGAAAGACAGTTTTAATGTTTTTGAACTACAAATTCCTGGGTGAAGTCTGCGTGAAGAGGATACATTTGCTGTAATTTTGAATTCAATTGCGGTGTTTTTGTTGCAAGAGTATTGTAGCTGTATTTATTACTTGTGTTTACATGTGTTTTTTTAAAATAAGGTAATATTTTGTTTTTAAATTCTCCATGTTATTCATCGACATGTTGTTACTGAAGTAGTTTTTACATCTTTTTTGTATTCACGTATGTACGGAAAACAAAGCAGCATTTGGCGACGTACTTTGATTTGGTGAAATTGGTAAATACATGTGTGCCAACAAATAACCAACGTATATTAATTATAATTTAATGTGAAATTATAATTATATAGTAAATTATACGTGCAAAATTTACCACTAAGGAACTAAAAAATTTAGTTTTTAACTCTTGATTGGAATAATTATTTTTTACTTTTTTAAATGACAAAATTTACAAATTTCTAATTTAAACAATGCCATAAGAAATGGGAATAGAATACATGACTTCACAGTTATTTTAATTCTCCGCTACGCAAGCGTCAAAAAGTTCCATCCATAGGCGCATGATATTTCTTATATACATCACCACATGTGCTTACGTTTAAAGATGATTTAATCATTTAATAATGAAATTTTACTTAAAAATATATTTGACATAAATAATAGTAAAATAATATTCTAGAATTGAGAGATATTTATATGAAAAAAAACATCAATGAGTGATAATGGTTAGTTATTATCGTGCCATCACTGTTTACAATTTAAGATGTCTTGCGGTAGTCTTCACAAATCACCTTACAATGCTCAAGGGCGCGGCTAGAGGGAACCAAGTTCCTGGTGATTGTTATTTTAGTTTTTTGTTTTGAATAGAGCATTGCATATCAGACATTTCTTCAGTTCTGAGTCAAAAATAACGAGTCATGGGAAAATTACACTCAGACCTTCTTCACAGGTGCTCTTTCAAAAGATCGTGACCAAGTTTTCTAGATATGTGTGCAAGGACTTGAGTGATTTTGATTTTCATATACAGTAGAACATCGTTTATCCGTACGCCAATTATCCGGAACATCAAATATCTGAATCAGTTTTTCTTTTTTTTTCACTACATGCACTGTGAAAAAAATCAATAGTATCAACGTTTCATTTCGGAATCTCGTTTCATTCTGAAATAAGGAAATTGTGATTACGCTGATCAAAGCAATAAATTAATAGTAGGCACACTGGCTCCAGCCTAGACAAAACAAAAAAAAGAAAGTTTTTCTTCAACTATATAGGAATACATTTTCGAACAGTGCAAAGCTCAACAGTTATTTCGCCTGAGCAAATAAGTGACGGGAAAACTCAGGGTCAGGGATATTTGGGGCATTTAAGTTGTATAATTTGGTAAATATCTGCGCGGAATATCAGAACAATTTTTTCCCAGTGAGGGGGTGTATACATGCTCTTTTGTTGAGTTGTGAACTACTATGGCTTCGAATTCAAAACGGAAGCGCAACGTCTTGCATATAGAGACAAAGCTTGAAATAAGGAACCGACTAGCGAAGGGAGAAAGTGGAGCGATTCTAGAACAGTTTTATAATGTGGGAAAGTCAACAATATTTCTGAGATAAAAAAAAGCCGAGAAGCCATTTTAAATTTTACGTCACACTTTCGTCATATTCAACTACTGCTGCTCAAGAGAATCAAAGACCATGCAGCGAAACCATGAAGGTGTACATTGGCACAGCGACCAGTAAGTGATTATTTTCCACAATAAAGGTAACATTGCTACATTTCACAACTATTTTACTTTTTCTTCAAGCACGTTTCCCGCATATGATGATTTTCAGTACTCGTATAGCGTCCGGTTTCATATACTGCATGGATCGCATTCGGTTTTCGGTTATCCGAACAATCGCGGATCCTAAAGTATTCCGGTCCTAATTGATTCGGATAGACGACGTTCTATTGTATATATTTTAGTTTGTTGCTGCTACATTGGGATTTAATAAAATATAGGCAATGCTTAGGCGTGTGGCATCTCTCAGATGGGTCTCAACTCCCAGCGAAAAAAATATATCAAACAGAAGTTACAAAAACCTTGTTTAAAATTATTTTCGTATAAAACTAAAAACAACATTATTTTACAAACTCATAAAAAGTGATGTTGTTGTACGCTGCATCTATCAAATTCAATGGCCCCTTCACCCAAAATAAAAAAGAAATCGGCCTCGTAGTTCACATTGAATTCTAGGTCAAGGGAAGATAGGCAGATAGAAGAAGGTGGGGCAAGTTCCATCTCTTCACGTTCTGAGAGATGTTTGTGCCTATTGGAGGGTTAATTTAATCATGATTTATTAATCTAACAAAATTGCCTTTCTTGTATAAATTAAAATGAAAAAGGAGGTATTACTTTAAGGGATGAGTTTTGTAAAGGAGCTTCTGACACTTTTATCATACATGTTGACAGATATATTTCGCCTTAATCATGTCCGTTAAAGTTTGATATAAATGCTTATTTTTTACAAAAGCATTCATTTCTTCTTATTTAAGAAGGATTTATATCTTAATTAAAATTCTAATTTAGCATATATAACATGACATTCTTGATCAGAATAGCTGAATTAAAATGATTTCCAATCGAAATTATATTTACAATCCTTAAATTAAATAAGCATATATTTGAAATATACGAGTGATCAACTGCACTATATAAATATGAATATTTTTTTTTATTTTATTAGATCATCCCTTACATTAAAACTGTCACTAATAAAATATATGTAAGGCTCTTTTCAGATAAGTCATCATATTTGGACAGGAATAATATCTAAAAAAATTCGTAATATTAATGCTTTTCCATATTTCCATGTTACACAGCAGATATATGCGAACCATTGTACCAATTAAAGAAAAAGGGGGCGAAGTTTAACTGGTCTAGAAAAGCACAGGATTCTTTTGATCAGATCAAACGCACACTAACGGAGGCACCAATTTTACAATTACCAAATTTTTCTGAACAGTTCAATTTATTCACTGATGCTAGTGGGGTCGGAATTGGTGCTGTGCTTCAACAAAATCAAAAACCTATTGCTTTCGCGTCTCGAACCCTTAATAAAGCAGAACGTAATTATACGGTTACCGAAAGAGAATTTTTGGAGGTAATATGGGCTCTAAATAATTTTAAAACTTATTTTGGACCCCTACCTGTGAAAGTGATCACAGATCACGCTGCGTTAACAAAGTTAACCAATGGTAAGAATTTATCAAGTAGGATGATCCGATGGGCATTGAAATTGTCAGAGTTTATCATTGAATGGGAGCACAGGCCTGGCGTTCTTAAGGTGGTCGCAGATCTTTTATCGAGAAATCCAGTAGACAGTGTCGAGGGGTCACAAATTTCGTGCGCAGCTCTTAGAGCCATCGAAATAAATTCACGTGAACAATTCATTAAGGAACAAAGGGAAGATCCTGAATTAGGACATATTTATCGTTACTTAGAAAACCCTGATGACGGTTCTGTTAATGCGACGGTATGCGAGAGTTGGTCCCAGGACTTCAAGTTAATAAATGGTCTCCTCTTTTACGCGAAGTATTTTTCTACTCTGGGAGAACTAAGAGTTTATATTCCTGGTTCTCTTCGAAAAGATATAATGAAAGAATTTCATGATCTGCCACTGGCAGGACATCTCGGGAAGAGGAAGACTTATCTTAATCTTCGTGATACGTGCTATTTTCCATTTATGAGAAAATATATATTTGAATATGTTTCAACCTGTGACCGGTGTCAAGAATTTAATTATAAAAACGCGCTACCATTGGTCGTTTAATGCCTATAGTTTCAAAATATCCAAATGAAATTGTAACGCTAGACTTATTAGGCCCCTACCCCGCATCCCGACCCGAGAGATATAAATTCATATTAGTTATATCCGACCACTTCACTAAGTGGTGTGAGCTGATTCCTCTTCGTAAAGCTTCAGCCCCGGCAATAGCTAATGCTTTTTTTGATAACTATATAGCGCGTTACGGAGCTCCGATTTCTTTGATAAGCGATAACGGCCCCCAATTTATTTCCGACGTGTTTGAACATCTCAGTCACAGGTTGGACACCAAACATATGAAAACGGTAACGTACCGACCACAGGCTAATCTCACGGAGAGAGGGAATAGAAATTTAGTTCAAATATATATATATATATATATATATATATATATATATATATATATATATATATATATATATATAAATATATAAATATAAATATATATATAAATATAATATATATATATATAAATATATATATATATATATATATATATATAAATATATAAATATAAATATATATATAAATATAATATATATATATATAATATATATATATATAAATATATATATATATATAAATATATATAAATATAAATATATATATAAATATAATATATATAAATATAAATATATAAATATATATATATATATATATATAGAGAGAGAGAGAGAGAGAGAGATAGATAGATATATGTATAATGTTCGTAGTTTTTTTCTGCGTTACAAATAAAAAAAATGATAAAATATATTAAAAATGCTACCCTAATACATAATTATACATAAATCAAATACAAATTATAATGAATATTTAGCTCATAAAATTTTACTAAAAATGAATACAAAATTATTAACTAGCAATAAAAATATATATTTTTTTAACTTTTGTTAAATCATTTTGGTTTAACTTCCTTGAGTAAGCATTTTCTTTAATTTTACTTAGTAAATTTGACTAAATAACAGATTTTACATTATCATTCTTGCCTGTAACATTATATATATAATCATTTATTTTGATCATTGTTTCAATTTCTTCAGGATAAATAAGGATTAACTTTTAAACTTTAAGAAAAACATATAAAACGGTAAGGACATTTCAGTAATTATTATGCTATTTTTTTATTCTTAAGTCTGTGTGTGTGTGAAAGAGAGAGAGAGAGATAGACAGGAATATTATATAACTAACAATTAACTGAGTAGAATGGTACTTCATATAATCAGTTATTATATATGAAAAATGCTTAAATGGGACACTCAATCTTAATTTGAAGAGACATTTAGAATTATAAAAACAAATTCATTGCCATACACATAATATTTTACTTAGAGGGAAAAAATCACTCATATTTTAAAATTTTATTTTTCGCAATGATTTGCAATGGTAATAGATGTTAATTATGCTAATGGCATGGAATGTGACGTAATTAGCTTTACATAAAAAAAGAAATATAGTTACTTATTTTTTATATTATATCATCTTTTTCTTACGTTTTAGAAAGTATAGCAGCATTGATAGGGGATCACCGATACCAACTAATGACTACAGACTAAAGAAGAAAGCTTTTGTTAATGTATGACTTGGAAAGAATGATAAAAATGTTAGATAACTTTCATTTTGTGTCATTTATTATACAAGAATAAAATTCTTTATAGGTTTTCCAACATATTTCATCTTTTAATATTAACTTTATTAAAAATTCACTAGCCTATATTAATCGTATAGTTTTCGCACATCACGTGTATGTAGATATTATATATGTGTAATAAACTAATTCAAAATATTTTTTTTGCTTTTAATTATACAACATTTTATTTCAATAATAAAGGCATTTAACACAAAAACTGAAATACTCATTTTGTATGATAAATAGAGTTAACGATTAAAACTGTACTTACATTTATGATAATACTTATATCAGCCAGGTTTTGCAGGGGAAAGTTCTCATATTTTTTTCCAAATATTTTTTGGCTATATTTAACGAATAGAAAATAATCTATGACCACGCTTGGAGTAACGTTATGAAAACCACTTATTTAGTTAATTCATTACCACATACAAGTATAAGACAAAATAATAGGAACACCCATTTAAAAATGAGTCGTTCTTCGACAGTCCAACAAAAGGCCGCCACATGACACAACATTGTGCCACATAGTGGCGGTGAAAGGGAAGGTATCAGGCAAGAATTTGACAGTAAGAAAACTACATGAGAAAATTAATTTCTTAGCAAAGTGTGATAATGTCCAACCTCTCCGACGTGAAAAGATTAATGATAATTGTAGTTCACTTAGCTGGATCGTCCGTGTGGAGAAGAGTCAACTTTGTAGATGTTTCAAGGACCAATGTGTAAAAGTTCCCAATAGCCTACACAAACCCAGGTAAGGTGTCTTCTGGGAATCACAACAGAGGGGGAAATTAGAAATTGAAAGATGGTGAGAGACGAGTGTTGGTGTAAATAGTCTCCCAAAAATAAAAGACTACACTGCCGCAGATAACATCCGATATGAATACCCACCTTCTGAACCACATATACATAAAAACCATTCAACGAACGCTGCATGCTGCGAAAATTCATGGCGGATTAACTACTACAAAACCATAATTTTCAACATGGAATGCTATGAAGAGACTAGAGTAGTGCCGAGAACACCTAAACTGGACACAATTACAATGAGTCACATATCACGAGCCATCTCTTTTCTGATAAATGCTTTATTTACCTTATTCCAGACCATCGGAAACGTGTTTGCCTGGCAAACACCAGCAGAATCATTTCATGTTGACTGTCTGGTTTCAACCGCGAAACATGGGTGATATTCTGTGATGGTGTAGGGTGCAATATATCCCCATAGGTTGGGGAATCTTGTTGTTTTTGAAGAACATGATCCCAGGGGACCATTATGGAAGCATTCTTGCAAATAAACTGCAGCCTATGCTTCAGACTATCTTTCCTCTTGAAAGACAGGACGTGAGAAAGTCTTGTTTTCCAAGATGTCAACGCCCCTGTTCACTCAAACATGATTACAAAAGCCTGATGATGAAGTGAAACATCTAAAATAGCGTATCTAGTCACTTGAGTTGAACAGCATTTAGTGTTTATGTTGTTTTTTGAAGAACGAAGTCCCTACCTGGTTTTCTCCTACAAGCACATTCTCTGTAAATCAGACGAACCAGCATGAGAGATGAGTGAGAATTCCGGCGAACTTTGTTCAAGATCTTTATTTGTGAATCCCACGCCGAATGAAACATCTTGCAGACCAAACGTGACCCAATTCCTTACTAAAAAAAAAATTATGTTTTCACAGGTTTTTCAATTATTTTGTCCAACACCTGTTTATAACACGCTCAAATGCATACAAAAAGGTAAAAAAAAACCTACTGTTATCCAATTAATAAAGATGCCTTTATTTTTCTAAAATTAAATCCACTATAAGAACACAATATAATATATGTTTTTTGTTGCTAAATATATATTACATTAATGCTTAAAAATATTTTTTTTTAAAAAAAACTAATTGTTATAATATTATCAGAGGGACTATGATTAAATACCACTAAACAGAAAATGTGGGAATTTTATAGGAGGGTAATTCAGTTATACAAAAGGGAATATTCAATATTTTGTGGAAAAAAAACAAATGTTTTACATCCTGGAAGATTTCTTCAATTCTCTCCATAACCAAGTAGTGGTTGTAATTCCTTTTACTTAAGGGTTCGGTGGTGTTTAGAATTGATTCAATATAAAATTGCTTTGGAGCATCATTTGGGTTGACGAAATGGGGTTGCTGTTAATTTATCGGACAATATTGGTTACAATCTAGGAGGATCCACATATTTTGAAGCGATTAACGATCTTTGGAGTCGTTCATAAGATAATAGTTGATTGAACAATAAATGGGCAATATTGAATTGGGTAGTATTTATAGAAGTTTAGAAGATCCTGAAAGAGACGTTCCATATATTAGCGGTTTTCCATTTCCCCCCCAACTTTTTCTGGAATTCTGTGCATGCTAAATATATAACATTACTGAATACGATATTTGCTTGTTTACCTTAGTAGGGAAGGATACATTTTCCGGAATATTCCCAAGTTACTCCAATGCCAGGCCATATCAATAAGCTAAAATCATAAAAACTACTCGATGCATAATATTTTCCAAATATGAGGAAAATTACAAATAAATGTGTTTCAATATTGAACACTTGTTAAATTTTAGTTAAAATTATACGTTACAAACTGTCACAAATTGACATATATAACAATGAAATCTAATAAGATTTCTTAAAAAGATATTTTATCTAGCTGTTGTGGGCCTATACCCATTCTAAGCCAGAACGATACTATTTGTTCCTATTTTAAGGGGACTTGGCACCTTTCAAAAACCGAAAATCGATGAAAATATCGATTTTTCAATTTTTAGTTTAAAATGTAGTTTGATACCTTTGGTACAATTGAGTGAAGTTTCGAAACGATCTGATTATTTTAAACGCAGTAAAATGCATTTTAAATATTTTGACAGCTCTGTCAGCAGTTTAAATGCCACGCCCACCTCAACGTATACATTTTTTTACTTGAGAATAAATCCATTATTTTACATTAAAAACTACAGAGAAGAAGAGGAATCTGTTAAGCTGTGACTGTAACTATCAGCAAAGTTGTTTATTTACATTAGCTTTGCCATTTTCGCTTGCTGTGTGATTTTTAGTTTCATTAGTTTTTAACTTCATAGAAACCTAAAACAGCATTTTTTAATGCTACTTCAATCATAATTCATTTTATGAGTTGTTGTTATCGCTAATATGCCTCTTAGAAAACGTTCAGTACGTGCTTTGCAAATGAATGAAAAGCGATGGTGTAAAGCGAAAGTTGATTGTGAAGTGAACAAAAATTCAGTTTTTTCAAATGTACGCCTAGAAAAATTGAACACTGTGGTAAAAAAGGATACCTCTGCTATTGGAAATTATATATTGGCGGACTTTAACCAAGTTAACAATCTTCTTCGAAGTGCAAAGTGCAAATATTGTGAAAAACAAACTTTGAAACTGGAGCTTGGAGCCAATTTGGGATTTTCATACAATTTAAAACTATTGTGTAGCAATTGTGATGAAAACAAAACTGTTGTAAACACATCTCTAAAGTCTGTTCCGACCAGCCATGATGTGAATTTGAGAATAACTCAAGCTTTTTCACATATTGGGAAAGGTTATTCAGCTATAGAAAATTTTGTATGGTGATGAATATAGATCCTTTTTCATCAACTACATTTGGGAAGTTTGCGAGACGGCTGGATAATGCATATACTCTGGCATCTGAAAACATATTTGCGGAAATCCACCGAGAAATTAAAAATGTGTACGAGAATGCAGCTGAAATCGCAGACTTAAGTGTTAGTTTTGATGGAACGTGGCTAACTCGTGGTCACACCTCACTTATCGGTGTAGGATGTGTTATAGATATGCTCACCGGATATGTTGTTGACTTTGAAGTGATGAGTAAGGTGTGTCGTCATTGCTCTGTGGCAAAAAATAAGCAAGGCCAGTCAAGTGCTGAATTCAGCATATGGTATGAAGGACATAAAAGCGAATGTGATATAAATCACTTGGGCTCATCTACATCAATGGAAA
The DNA here is from genome assembly GCA_019973935.1 of Trichonephila clavipes. Taxonomy (NCBI): domain Eukaryota; kingdom Metazoa; phylum Arthropoda; class Arachnida; order Araneae; family Nephilidae; genus Trichonephila; species Trichonephila clavipes. The sequence continues at coordinate 266,400 of BMAU01005003.1, read as the reverse complement.
TGGAAGCTGCATTAACCTTGTGGAAAAGATCCACATCACTTGGATTCCGTTATATTACAGTATTATCTGATGGTGATCGTAAAACGTTTAACTACTTGTCCGAGAAAAAAGTGTATGGACCTGACATTGTGATAAAAAAGGAAGAATGTATTAATCATGTTAGTAAGCGGTTAGGAAAACTTTGAGATCTACTGTAAAAGACTTTCGTGCTCAAGGTATTTATTTAGGTGGTAAAGCTCATGGTAGTTTGAAAGAAGCCACGATTAAAAAATTAACTACTTACTACCAAAAGGCTATTTTGAGAAACAAAGGGGATGTAAATGCGATGAAAACAGAAATATATGCTACATTGTTGCATAGCATTTCTACAGATGCTAAACCTCAACATTCGAAGTATCCTGCAGGAGAAAACTCATGGTGTCTCTACCAATCTGCGATTGCTAATGGTGAAAAACCTAACGATCATAAATTAAATGTAGGAACACCAAAAAATGAAAAGTTTCTTCCAAATATTCTACCGATTTATCAAAGACTTGCAACTAATGAATTGTTAGAAAGATGCATTCGATGTGGAACACAAAATGCAAACGAAAGTTTGCATAGCATGATTTGGGCAAAGTGTCCGAAAGAAATTTTCGTAAACAAAAGACGTGTTAAGCGGGCAGTAACAGAAGCTGTCTGCGAATACAATAAGGGTACAGTACGCACCATTGTAGAAACACAGAAAGCATTAGGTGTAGCTACTGGAGGTTCAACGAAACAACTTGCTGCTATCTTAGATTGTCGAAAACAAAAATTAAGAAAACGTCGTCAAAATGCCAGTAATAAGCTGGCTCTTAAACTTATTAAAAAAGCAATACATAAAAAAGAGTTATTAGCTAGGAGGAGAGAAGGAATGACTTATGGCACAGGCCAATTTTAAAACAAACCTGTTTTCAAAAAATAATACATTTTAGCATAAATTTGTTTTACTTTATTTTATTTTAGATATTGATTTAAGTAGCAAATTAATTTTATAAAAGCTTTTAAATTTTCTATTGTACATTTCATGTATCTTTATTACATTTATTTCATGTATTTCATTTATTTTTTATATATTTCATACATGTTTCTTGCAAAAATAAGTCACAATGATATTTCCTATTTTTCGTAATTTTGGGCTCACAGACAGGCACTTTAAAAAAAGCTTATATTTTTGTTTAATATTTTGAAATTGAATTGTATTATGTTTTATTTTAAAGGTATATACATATACAACATATTGAAAAAATATTACAAAATTTAGACATTGTTTTGATATATATTTGCTGATTGGTATTCTTAAAAATGCATTTTCTCTCAGTTCGAGTTATTTCATGAAATCATGGTCTTTAAAAGTACAAAACTTCTATATATATTTATCAAACAACTTGAATTTTGGTGTGTATCTTTATTACAATGTGCTTAATTAAATTAGGGATTCATTTTTCCATATTTTGAATAGAAAAAATTTTATAAAAGAAAATGTAGCAGAAGTTATGTTTTTTTTAGCTTTTTCCATTAATGTTTACATTTTATTTTTTTTTCCAAAACTAATTTGTTTGTTGCAAAATTGATCCCTTAAGTTATTACTCATAGTCTAATAAATCCAAAAAAAATTTGGTGTCAATATAATGATAATTGTAAAAGAAGAAGAATTTTGAAAATCGGTAAAAGTTTTTAAAAAATTTAAAAATTTTAAATTTTTTTTAAATTCAGGAATTTTTTTCATGGTGAAATTTCTTAGTTTAGTAGTAACTGTTAATAATATACAAAAAGAATATTTTTAAACCCTTAAATAAAAAAAAATTGAAAAAAGTTGCCGAGTCCCCTTAAGCTCCAATTGAATTAATTAGGGATAATGCCTCGCATTCCGAATCTGTGACATTTGAGAAATTAGTCACCCTTTGAGCATAAAGCATGACTGAACAACTACATACAGATTGTACTCAAGTCAATTTCAGATGGTTAACAGGAGCTTGGTTTAGATGATCCCCAGTTAGATTGAAGACAATCACAGATTTTGGAATCACTTTCTAAATGCTTTGGCTGTGCTTAGTGCATTTAATGAAACAACAATAGTGGTACCAGCAGTTTATCTTAGGTTAGATAACAGAATGCACTATTCAAAGGTTAATAATTAACTCGAAAATAATACGGAGTTGGTTTGTGGAAATTTTTAAATCTGTTGAAATAGGTCAGGTGGTACAGAAAAATAGTCCAAATATTACCCTAAAAAGAACGGACAACGAAGAATTAATAAATAATGCGAATGAATTAGTTTGGCGAGATATCGGACCGAAACCAAATTTCATTTTAAGTATTAGGTTCTATATAGCGTTCTTCAGAGAGAGAAAAAGGATATTGTTATTTAGAAAATAAGATGCGTGTGTTTGTTAATGGAAACCAAGTGTCGGTCTACCTTCAACGAAGAAATAGTAGTGTGCATACTTCGGAATATATAGAAAATGATAATATAACAATATAGTCTGGTGACATAGTTTCTTTGCCCATAAGGCGATAACAAGAGTCACTATTAGTAAGGTTACTTGTTCATTTCTGTACCACCTACGCAAAAAAGATCATCTCATAGAATCATATTCATTTTCATTTGACAAAAGCAACAAAGGAAATGCAGCTGAAATAAAAATCAGTGACTTAGGCCACATAGGATACATGTATTAGCCAAGAACAGCATCATGTGATTATGAAACTCACATGAAAAAGTTAACACCAATTAAGATAATTTCAAGGGGAAGATACCTAAAGTTTCTTTCTGGAGTTTATAAGACAATGCAAGAGGATCTCATTTCATTTTAGAAATTTGAAGGTGCAGAATTTGAAAAGAAACAGCATCTTACCTCGTCATCAGCTTTAGGGAAGCATAGTATACCACAAGGTTATCCTTATTAACTTCGCAGGTTGAAGACCTCAGGGTTGCAAAGATCTAGATTCAGTTCTACGGGATAAAAATTACCATGCAGTAGCAGAAAGCCTGAAGGGAAGGGGGTTGCTTCAACTTTATAGTTACTTTCCTCTGTCATATACGTGGAATACTTGCAGCTACGATATGGAACTCCGAGATTATTTATTTGTTGTCCAATGCAACAAATAAAATAGGATAATCCTACTGTAGCAATGTTTCTTTTTCATCTAATTTTCTCTCTGATAAGCAGTTAGGATTTTTTTTATATTGGCTAAGTCAACTAACAATTTTTTGAAGTAGTTGTACATTAAAAGTGCAGTAGTCAAGATGGGTTCTTTTCCAGAAATAACTTTTTGTAGATAAAATTTAGAATCATAAAGTTTGGTGATACTTGTTAACAATTCTAATTTTTCTTTTTATGAAAGTGCCTCGTAGTCCTTGTTGAAAGGTCTAGATGTGTTTCTAAATATATTATTTACCAAAGAAAAAAAAACACCAGATTCACAAAATTTTTTCTGATCTTTTACGCAGTTTTGAAGAATAGTTAACATTAATACTTATAGTTCTGTAATATAAATATATATATATATATATATATATATATATATATATATATATATATATATATATATATATATATATATATATATATATATGTATATATATATATATATATATATATATATATATATATATATATATATATATATATATTGTACATATTTTGAATTTATAAAAATATAGATGTAAATGCATGTTTCAAAATATCAATTTGCAAACTGCTAGTATTGCACAATGCATTTCATGGTTAATGACCTTGGCAAAAGTATTTAATTCAAGTCTACTACATATGTTTAAATTGTAGAATCCAGTGGAAAATTGGAATATAAGAAAAGAAATTTTTTTTATCAATTGTGGTTTTTGAAAATAGTAGATGTCTGAACACATGCTATATTGTGCATTGTTATCGATTCAACTTCATCCTGCCTCATTTCAGACGCATTACCCTTGTTCACGCATGATCTAAAATAATATTTTATAGGTGTAAATGTTTCCAAGCATATTCAAACTTAATATTTTTCAACACACATTCTTGAAAAAATGAATTTTTCCGTAATTTCTACTATTCTTTATGTACTATTATCTGTGAAAAAGGATAAACATTTGAAATCTATTTTCGATGGAATAAATGGGAGTACATATTTTCCAAAAATACGGTCCCAAACATAAGTACTTAAAATATTTTGTTTTAGCAAAATGACAAGGCAAGAAACATCAAGGATCTGAAAGACAGTTTTAATGTTTGAACTCCTACAAATTCCTGGGTGTAGTCTGCGTGAAGAAGATACATTTGTTGTAATGTTGAATTCAGTTGCGGTGTTTTTGTTGCAAGAGTATTGTAGCTGTATTATTACTTGTGTTTACATGTGTTTTTTTTAAATAAAGTGTTATTTTGTTTTTAAATTCTCCATGTTATTCATCGACATTCTGATATTGAGGTAGTTTTTACAGTTTTTTTGTATTCACGCATGTACGGTAAACATAGCAGCATTTGGCGACGTACTTTGATTTGGTGAAATTGGTAAATACATGTCTGCCAACAAATTAACAACGTATATTAATTATAATTTAATGTGAAATTATAATTATATAGTAAATTATACGTGCAAAATATACCACTAAGGAAATAAAAAGGTTATTTTTTAACTCTTGATTGGAATACATATTTTTTACTATTTTTTACATGACAGAATTTACAAAAAAACCTCTAATTTAAACAATGCCTTAAAAATGGGATTATAATACATAAATTCACAGTTATTTTAATTCTCCACTACGCATGCGTCAAAAAGTTCCATCCAAAGGCGCATGGTATTTCTGATATGCATCACCTCATGCGCTTATGTTTAAAGATGTTTTAATCATTTAATGGTGAGATTTTACATCAAAATATATTTGACGTAAATAGTATTAAAAAATAATCAGTAATTGAGAGATATTTATATGAAAAAAGCATCAAACAGATAATGCTTAGTTATTATCGTGACATCACTGTTTACAATTTAAAATGTCTTGCGGTAGTCTTCACAAATCACCTTACAATGCTCAAGGGCGTGGCTAGAGGGAACCAAGTTCCTGGTGATTGTTATTTTAGTTTTTTGTTTTGAATAGAGCATTGCATATCAGACATTTCTTCAGTTCTGAGTCAAAAATAATGAGTCATGGGAAAATTACACTCATACTTTCTTCACAGGTGCTCTTTCAAAACATCGTGACCAAGTTTTCTAGATATGTGTGCAAGGATTTGAGTGATTTTGATTTCCATATACAGTAGAACATCGTTTATAAGTACGCCAATTATCCGGAGCGTCAAATATCTGAATCAGTTTTTCTTTTTTTTTTTCACTACATGCACTGTGAAAAAAATCAATAGTATCAACGTCTCATTTCGAAATCTCGCGTTTCATTCTGAAATAAGGAAATTGTGATTACGCTGATCAAAGCAATAAATTAATAGTATGCACGCTGGCTCCAGCCTAGACAAAACAAAAAAAAGAAAGTTTTTCTTCAACTATATAGGAATACTTTTTCGAACAGTGCAATGCTCAACACTTATTTCGCATGAGCAAATAAGTGACGGGAAAACTCAGGGTCAGGGATATTTGGGGCATTTCAGTTGTATAATTTGGTAAATATCTGCTCGGAATATCAGAACAATTTTTTCCAAGTGAGGGGGTGTATACATACTCTTTTGTTGAGTTGTGAACTGCTATGGCTTCGAATTGAAAACGGAAGTGCAACGTCTTGAATATACAGACAAAGCTTGAAATAAAGAACCGACTCGTGAAGGGAAAAAGTGGAGCGTCTCTAGCAGTTCTATAATGTGGGGAAGTCAACAATATTTCTGAGATAAAAAAAAAAGCCGCGAAGCCATTTTAAATTTTACGTCACACTTGCGTCATATTCAAATACTGCTGCTCAAGAGAATCTAAGACCTTGCAGCGAAAGAATGAAGGTGTACATTGGCACAGTGGCCAGTAAGTGATTATTTTCCACAATAAAGGTAACATTGCTACATTTCACAACTATTTTACTTTTTCTTCAAGCACGTTTCCCGCATATGATGATTTTCAGTACTCGTATAGTGTCCGGTTTCATATACTGCATGAATCGCATTCGGTTTTCGGTTATCCGAACAATCGCGGATCCGAAAGGTTTCCGGTCCTAATTGATTTGGATAGACGACGTTCTATTGTATATATTTTGGTTTGTTGCTGCTACATTGGGATTTAATAAAATATAGCCAATGGCTAGGCGTGTGGCATCTCTCAGATGAGTCTCAACTCCCAGCGAAAGAAATATATCAAACAGAAGTTACAAAAACCTTGTTTAAAATTATTTTCGTATAAAACTAAAAACAACATTTTTTTACAAATTCATAAAAACTGATGTTGTTGTACGCTGCCTCTATCAAATTCAATGGCCCCTTCACCCGAAATAAAAAAGAATTCGCCCTCGTAGTTCACATTGAATTCTAGTTCAAGGGAAGATAGGAAGAGATAGAAGAAGGTGGGGCAGGTTCCATCTCTTCACGTGGATTCAGCACTGAAACAGATTTTATTTAGAATCTGAGAGATGTTTGGGCCTATTGGAGGTTTAATTTAATCATGATTTTTTAATCTAACAAAATTGCCTTTCTTGTATAAATTAAAATGAAAAAGGAGGTATTACTTTAAGGGATGAGTTTTGTAAAGGAGCTTCTGACACTTTTATCATACATGTTGGCAGATATATTTCATCTTAATCATGTCCGTTAAAGTTTGATATATAAATGCTTAATTTTTACAAAAGCATTCATTTCTTCTTATTTAAAAAGGATATATATCTTAATTAAAATTTCTATTCAGCATATATAACATGACATTCTTGATCAGAATAGCTGAATTAAAATGATTTCGAATCGAAATTATATTTACAATCCTTAAAATAAGCATATATTTGAAATGTACGAGTGATCAACTGCACTATATAAATATGAATGAAAATTTTTATTTTATTAGATCATCCCTTACATTAAAACTGTCACTAATAAAATATATGTAAGGCTCTTTTCATAATAGTCAATATATTGGGACAGGAATAATATCTAAAAATTCGTAATATTAATGCTTTTTCATATTTCCATTTTACACAGATGTCCCGTCGTTGTCATTTTCTCTTAATTTAGATCGTAAATATGGATTTTGAATTTCGTTTGATTAAATTTAATGTTTTTATTTATATTGAAATATTTTGTAAAATACTTAGATGAAGATTGTATTGCTGGGATAGGGAAAGTGGAGGAGAGAGTTTTATGAAGTATTTTATAGAGAGATGTCGGTTTTATTAAAAATGGGGCGAAACGGAATGACACTTAATTATTTAGCATCTAGATGATGAAAATAACAATACAATATTTAAAATTAACTGAAGATATATCCTAACATACTAATTTTAAAATAATGCTGAAAAATACCTGTTAGAGATGCTGGATCATTTTTATTCTCTATTTTCTGTGAATTTATAATTCATACCATATTAACCTGATAACTGCACTTCTTTCTATTTTAGTGCATTAAGTTTTTTTAAAAATGTGGAAAAGTTCTTCAACAATGCATGAAACTTTGATTTCGGGATAATAACACAAATTATTAAAAAATATTTAAAGAGAAAGTACATATTTTCGTTCATAAAGAATATCTCATGCCATGGTTTTTTTTGTGATTTTGTAAAGAATGTGTGTCGCATCTTGTAATGTGTATTGTCTCATGAAATGTGTATTGTGTCATGTAATGTGCATTGTGTCATGAAATATATAATGTGTCATGAAATGTGTAGTGTTTCATGAAATGTGTAGTTTGTCATGTAACGTGTATTTTGCAATAGAATGTGTATTCTTTCATAAGATATGTACTGTGTCATGAAAGTTTTCCAAGTTCCAATTTAATTGTATAATGCATGTGGAAAAGAGTTTCCTTTTAACAGTATTTTTTATTTTTTTAAAAAGTTTTTTAACCCAGACATTTCCTAATTAAACTTTTGTAGTTTTATATAATCCCTATAAAATTTAATCTACTTTATAACGTCTCCTATGCTAGTTACACTGGTTGCACACCTAAATATGCTATGCATCCACATGATGTTTCAATTAGATTCTGTCTTATAACATTATGCATAAAATTTACTGTATACTTGATACGTAACGGGTCGAATAAATACCATACCTAATGCACTGTAAGATTCATAACTGTATAAGTATACTATTTTTTTCAGAAGCCTGGGATAGTATTTCGAAGAAATAACTGCAAAATATAACATAATTGCAGACGTACATTTAACGCTTCTTCGTAAAAGAGGGGGTACGCGTTATAATGCAAATATACCAGAAGATTAAAAAAAAATGTGTGAAAGTATTAACCCAGTGTTTCTCAAACTGTGGGGTGCGAGCCTATTGAAAAGTCGAGAACAAAAGTTTATTTAAAAAATATATTAATTTACTGAAGGTAAACAAGCAAAATACATTCTGACATAATAAAAAATAAAATACACATTTACACTGATATATTACACTTATAAATATATCAGTGTTACTCAAAAAATGTATTTTATAATTAATATAACAATTCTAAGCCAAGAAGAAGTTTATTAATTACCAGTGACCCCATGGGTTTGTCATATATATATATATAAATATAAATATGTAATATATATCAAAAATAAGAAATATAATATATATCAAAAATAAGAAATAATAGATAAAGAACATAACAAGAAATAACATAATAAAAATATAAAACCTGAACATGAAGAACAAAATTATAGAGAAATAAAAAAAGAAACTACAAAAAAGAAGAACCTAGCGAGTCAGAAAGAAATTTCGGACTTAGGACCGAATAAGTGGAGTTAAACTAGTTTGAAGGCGCCAACCTTCCCCCTTTGCAACTCGGTAGGAAAACCAAATAAAATAAAATAAACAAAACTTCAGATTTTGGATAAAACAGAGAGTATGAAAAAACCACTCATTACTATTATGTAACAAAGTCTCCCAAACTCTTAATGCAGAAAAATCACAAAATAATTACGTAAGAAAAGTAGAAAAATGCTAAAACAATTACATAAGAAAAGTATCTTTCAAGAAATAATTTAACAAAATTTCTTTACTCACAGAGCTTTTACGAGGAGAATCAAGCGTCTTCACATTAATGGAAATCGATTATTCACCAAGTTAAAAAATTCGAAAATACATAAACACATTCTTTGAGCTGACTTTTAAACCAGCCAGCAAAGACAGGTATAAAAAAAGACGACAATCAAATACGGTAGAATTTGAATTGGTTGATTGTCAAAAATGTAAATTTGCTAGGCTCTAATTTGGTTGGTTGCCAACAATGTGTAAGATGTTCAAGATGTGTGTGGAAAAAATGTAAACTGTGATATGAGTGTTATGATATAATCTTCACAGCAAGACCACTAACCTGCTGACTTTGAAATCCTATTGTTTTGTGGTGGTTTTGGAATTCGAAGTAGCAAGACGGTTAATGTAATTGTGATGAATATAAGTTCTTAAGAAATTAAAAGGGTATTCATGGTCTAAACAACATTGAAAAAATTGTTTTATATTATTGTATTTATCTATTTTGTGGGTAGTTAAGTTATCATTTCTAAATAAAAAATTCAAAATGATATTTCTGCAAATTGATATATGCAAATTACTATTCCATACGGGAATTTTAATTATATGGAACTTAAACGAATCTCTTTTGTCAAAAATGTTACTGACTACATTATTGTTAATAAGATGCAAGTCTAAATCCAAGAATTCCACCATATTAGAGTTGAAGTTAGTTTTAAGGAGCTTGAGATAATCAGGGTAGAACGTAATACTTGGTTTGTATTCACTATTTTTACCAAAAATTATTATATCATCTATATAACGATAAATTAAGTAAGAATCATTTACAACATGATCTATTTCAAAAAAAATGTAAATATAGGTTCGCTAAACAATTACTAGCTGGACCACCTTGAGGTAATCCTTTGATCTGTTTATAAAAATTCTGATAAAAATGCAATGAAATTTTCTTTTAATACGAGGTTAACAAGAATATCAAATTTATTTTTTTTATTGAAGTATATAATTCATATTTAACATAAATTAACTGTAGAACCTTAATCATATCGTCAATATCTATAGAATTAAAAATGTCCTTTAAATCAAAGTCATGCATGGAAAAAATTAACATATCCTTAGTAACTCTAGCAATCTCTAAGCTATTTTTAATTATTGCCATGTTTTGTAAATTATCAATTAGATTTTGAAGAAGAGATTGTAAGATCTTCCCAGACCTCGTGATATATGTATTGTATCCATTAGTGATACTACGGAATTGCATAGGGCTTTTATGAAATTTTGGTGTTAAAAAAATACTTGGATATTTAATATTATTTAGATGAATATTCAGTCTTTTGTTCAAAGCTAAAATACCATTATCATCTTCTCTATTAATGTGAATTGATTTTTGAAAGGAATTAATATTTAAAATGTGGTTACATAATAATTTACTGTAAAATTATTTACAAATTATGGCATAATTAGCAGAGGCCTTATCAACATATGTAATCATAAAGTCATTTTGGATATTTTCTATTGATGATTTAAGATCTTTATACATAATTTCATTTTCAACAGTGAAATCTAATTCCCGAATTTCTGTTGCTACATAAGATCTAAATTGGTTGTGAATGCTTCAATCGGCATTCCGTATTTAATTGCAATTTTAAGGTAGAATTTATCTAAATCTTTTATGATTTGTTTCATAACGTTAGATTTATTTTTTGTGATCTTCAGTCTAAAACTGGTACCTTTTTCCATAAAATTTCTTAACAAATCATCTTTCACGATGCTAAGGTCTCCTGTGACAACGTGCTGATGATAATCATCAATATAGTCTCGATATAGATTGCATTTGCATGATTCTGAACTTAGGAGCTCCGAGATTTGATTATAATTAAAATATAAATCAACCAGGTTTCTTGTTGTATTTGAAAGTCTTTTTAATAATAATATTTTTAATAGGAAAAAAGGATTGATATTTTTGAAATATACTTGAAAATTAATTTTATTAAAGGATTTATTCATAAATATATAATAATGTACAATATTCTGTAGAGTAATTTTCACTTGCATCTAATTTAATATTCATTTTTTGTACTAAATAGTTATTAAGGTCTCGAATCATATGCATACCATGAGAATCCTGAAATTTATATCTGCTTAAAATATCTGTCATAATTTTAATTTCAGCTTTATTCTCATGCCAACATAAATGATTTAATTAAGCCTGTGTTGTAGTTATCATCTAATTTAACAGCTAATTCTAACATAGAATTCTTGAGGGTTGACATGTCTCTAGTAACTCTTTTTCTACGTTTAGCTCTTGAAATTCTCGCTAAACGAATATTATTACTATTATCAATAGATTTATCAAAATTCGGAATATATAATGAATCCTCGGATTTTTGTTTAAAAGCTAATAAGAAACTTTCACCTTTCCATATAACATTCAAACCATAAAGATAATATGATCTAAATGAACCTATAAAAAAGTTTTCGAACCATAATCTTTGTTTAATATTTGGCACTATTCTAAGTATATGTACAGTTATGTTATTGAATCCATGTTTATGAAAGTGTCCTATCTCAATCTTAGCCTGGTTTTTGTTGTAATCAAATTTCCTTGTATCAGACCTATGTTGATTTAATCTAATATTGATAGTGTTTGAAGTATGACCAATATAAGCAAATTTACATATGTTGCATGTCATTTTGTAAACACAGTTAAAAATCTTACAAAATATATAACCTGCATCCATATCCAAGTGTTTACCACTCATCATGCCACACGCCTTGCATCTTTTATCAGTGCAAGATCTAAATTTTAGTTTTAAAAATAAAATTTTAAATTTTAGTTATATATATATATATATATATATATAATTTATAACAAAAAATAACACTTATCTTGATAATTTTTGTACGGTTTAAATTAAACCTTGACTGCCGATCATAAGTTTCACGATTTGCATACCAATGCCAACCGTTTTCCACGTAGGAACGCATATGTGATGTAGTGGGGGAGGGGGGAGGAATAAAGGAGCAAAAATAATCTGGAATAAGTAAATCCTTCGGAAACATTGTCAAGGTCCTTTTATTGAATTCCAAAGTTTTAAAATAATTTTACGATAGCAGTGCACGGAAAGAAATCGTACTTCAGAAGGACGTATATATACGTCTGGAGAAATAAAGGCTTTGGCTTAGCGAGACGTTTATACGCACGAGGACGTTTATATAAAGAGGTTAAATCCGTATCGTAGTTTTAGCGTCAAAGTATAGTATTATTGAATTCAGTACATTGTTATTGTATGGGGGGCGATGGTAATAATGATTGAATATTGGGTCGCGAGTATTGCAACTTTGTAAAACACTGTATTAACCCGTTCAGGACCACGATCACATATATGTGATCACGCGCTTCTCCCTCCACAACTCACGGCATCATATATGTGATTATGGTTTCCCTCCCCGTAAGACCATGATCACACCGGTGTGATCAGAGTTGGAAACGTTTTTATATTAATTTTTACAAGCATTAGATGGCGGTTAAAAACCTTCCTTTTTTTCAAATAACGTTTCATAAAAATTTAACTTCAATATGTATTTTGGGCTTTGTGCCTCTTTTAATTAGATCCGAGATAATTCTGTATATAGACAACTGCATATGTTTATTTTTCGAGAGAATCGGACATTTAGAGGTTCGTGATCTATTGCTTTACGGATTTATGTTTATATTTTGAATAAGCTGGTTTAATTTTCTTGTATTTTCTATATTAGTATTTAAATGTATGGGATTTTTGTAGATTTTTTTGGAAGTGTAAGTACTTTTTTTTTATTAAAATGAAAAAAAAAATATTTTCTTTAAAATTCACAATTGTTTCATTAAATATAGCGAAAATTTTTGTATTCCATGTTCAAATATTATCAATGATAGTAAATTGTAAGTTTTAGCGTATTTTTTTGATTGCATTTAAAACTTTATACGAATTGTTGCAGGAAATTAGGCTTAACAGGGAAATTTTACCTATGCAGTGCGTGCGTATCCTCTTACGCGCGTGGAGAAGCGCTTCTTTCTCCTTCCACTGGTCCTGAAGGGATTAATGCGCGTTATGCGCAAGATGTTACGGCACTCATTTCGCTTTAATCTTTCTGTAAATTAATATTTTTACTTTATCAAACATAGAATGTAAAATATGATTTATGATTTTTATCTTTTACCCAGGCAAATCATAGCTTCACTTCTAACTCCCGTGAGAAAAAAGCAAATGAGAAAGGTTAAGTCGGAAATGTCGAATCACTTCCATTCAACATTCATTAAAAAATAAAACAAAGAAGTTTAATGATGAAATACCAATCCAGATGAACGATGGCTTTAGCTGACTAACCATCTCATTCCATTACTTCTAACCTCTGGCCTTTAGAAAGTGGACTTTTAGACAAGGATATACTGTAGAAGGTTCATTTACTGGCTTTGATACCCCATTTGGCAGACGAGCGAGAACGAGTACGTAAATCACCCCTTGAATAAATAGATCGATAAAAAAAGAAAGAAGAAGAATGTTTTTCTATTTGATTGGATAACCTCTTTCAACCTTGATAACACTCGAGATTTACAGAAAATACATCAAAATACCAATATAGAAAATAAAAAAAATTATATAATTAAATAATTGTCAAATAAGTTTTAGCTGAGTATTTTATGTGAACAGATAGCTCAAATGTATAAAATTATGTTTGCTTTAACATCCATTGCTATTTTCAGATGTTTGAATACAATTTCTATACAAAGTGTAAATTGTATTTCATTTTCTGTTTAAAGTAAATTATTAACATTGTTAAGTTCTTGTTTATTAATTTATTGATGAGTTGTCCTAACTGCTATAATGTCAGAAATCTAAAAAATATCATTTATAAATGGATCATTTTTAATTGACTGGCACTCTGAAAGAAATGAATTTGATATTTTAATGGGTTTGAGTTGATGTTTTATTGCAAGAATAAGCATTATGTCTATCACGATTTGCCAGTCGACTGCTAAGGCATTTATGGGTAACCGCGTTTACTGAAACTTAAGAGGCAAAATAGTCATATTTATGATACACCGATACCAACTACACTGGAATAACCTTTTCACAATCGATGTAACTTTGTTTACTTTAGCAAATGATTCGATAAATGTATTGACGACATATGTGCCTACATTAAAATCGAACAATGACATTTAACCCGCTCACTACCTCTGTAGGGGAATTAGCGATCACTGCAATGACAGCCTAGAATTTAATTTTTTCCCCACTTACCGACTGAAGGGGACAATAAATGTTACTGATAAGCTTCTCCCGCGAAAACACGGGATTGAGTATTTAAAAATCATTCCACACCCCGTACTTCCATGTGATAGATTTCTTATGTGGATGTCATGTCTCTCAATGGCGGAGGAAAAGCAAGTACAAAATGCAAGCACATACGTCGGTTTAAGATTCATCAGGCCCTTCACATTTTCTACTGGAGGCTTTAAATACGCCTAGACATCACAGTCTAGCAGTCGTTCATAATTGTTCAAGCATTGATCTTGACAATTTTGTGTTATATGTGCTTTGTAGTTGACAAAACAATGTTTCGTATTTTTAGAGAGCTGTACAATGTCGAATAAAATATTAGGAGAAGAAAATATACAACATCAATATAGATTGACCACATCTGCTCAATGGGATGGATTGCACTTTTAAAATATCAGACCTATCTCGTACCCTGGCGAAGTCCACCTACTCTTTTTTGTTTATAGAATAAAAATTATTTTAAATTCCGGTACTTTAAATTCTGTTGGCAAAAAGCAAAATGCTTGTAATTTCTAAACATGAATTATATCTATTTCAAAACCAATAATTTGTTAAGAATACTAATTTTAGTAAAGGGTCAATGTTTGTTAAATATTATTTGTATTTTTCATTTTATAATGAATTATTTTCAAAGAAATCTAGAGTAGAATTGCATCTCCAAAAAACGATGGTACTAAATTAAAGCTCTGAAATGTGATTTAGTAAAAACCTTGACGTTACCTACTACAGTTTGTTGATTGTAATTTTTAGCTTTTGGCGACTCAATTAATTTTGGATTTTTGATAAATTTATTCGTAACAAAAAATGCAGATTTGGAGTTTGTTCCACAGTAAGTTTTCTCATTTATCTAGTTTTTGACATACTGAAACCTATTTTAAGTCGTGTCTTTCTAAAATATATTAATTAGTACTTACAAACCGATTTATTGTATTGATATTTTATTTTAGAATTAGTACAAATTTTATATGAGGGTCACAAGAGCTTCCGTCAATTATATTACCATTATTAAATTTTCTGAATGTAGGAGTTAAATAATTACTACACTTATCATTTCTCTTTAACCATTTATATCATTACTATTTACGTTTTTTTTCTCTTAATTATATCTTCATATGATTATTATAAAAAAAAAACACTCACTTTTCTTATTCTTCCTTTATTTATCCTAATTATTTTTATCCGCTTTCTTCAAATTAACTCATTTAAATTATTTTTTTACTCTAATAAGTACAAGCTGACATACTTTAGTGTTTTGATGAAAGATTTTAATTAATTATAAGATATTACAGTTTAAAAATAATGTAGCTCCAATGTCACTTTGTATCTATTTCAGCTCTCCAAGTATTTTCATTTTTATTTTGAATCATAATGATAGATGAGAAAATGTTTATTCTAGACATCCCCCAGATAAGGACTAACTTATAGGTGGCATTCAAATAAATAGCATATATATATCTTGTATTATAAATTCCAATATCCCCAGAGTAAGAGCTGAAATTGCTTTTCAGTAAACTACGGGGACTTTTGATGTCTATACAAATTGTTCTATAATTTGTACCACTTCTCCAAGACGCTGGTAAAATGGAATTATTTTAAACTCCAATTAGCTTCCATTTACCCAGAATGTCATTTCAAAAAGTAGTGGGAATCTTCAGACATAATCTCTGAGAATATGTTTGAACTAAATCTGATACAAAGTATTTGTGATCAGAATGCTACGTGTAATTACACGACAATAAAAAGATTTTAAATTTATCATTTAACCATTATAATATCATTTTTAAGTAAAACTAATATTTCATTGTAATACAGGAACATTTTCAATTTTGATGAAAAATTAAATAAATTTCAATAATTCAATAACTATTTTTTGTGCGTTCATTGCAGTTGAAATAAACTGTTTTCTTTTTATAATAGCTTGAATTTTTTTTTATTCTGAAGAACAAAATAGGTCATTTTACTACACATCAAACTGTGAATTATTAAAATTTATTGTCTCTGTAAATTGCATTATATTTTTCATCATTTATAACACTTAAGGTATCCGACTACGTTCGGAATCGTGGTTTTAAAAAGGCGCATAAATGGATAATTTTCATGATATTTAGTATCAATCAGATTAGAATATATGCATAAAATTGATTAATGGACATTTTGACAAAATTTTTTTATTTAAATATAATACACTCACACACACACACACACACACACAGGAACATTGAAAATAGTGACCCAAGAAGAAAGCATCGGATTGAAATGAAATTTAATACACACGACACAGATGAGAGGCTCACTTGATCTCAAAAACAAGACAATTAAACGAATAAAGGGTGTGCAACAACACAAATACTTGGCAACTTCAATAGCGCGTTGGACCACCTCTAGCTGCAATACATGCCACCACATGGTCCGGCATTGAGTTGATTAGACACCTTATGTTGCCCTGAGGTAGATGGGCCCACAAATCTTGAACAACCGACTCTAAATCATGTAAAGAGTGATACGATGGCATCTGCCGTCTTACCCGATCCCACACGTGCTCTACAGGGGACAAAACGGAGGAGCAGGCCGGCCGGCAATGGAAGAATCTGAAAATGACGTAGGAAGTCTTGAGAAACTCTTGCTGTATGCGGACGAGCATTATCTTGCTGGAAAATTGCCCCTGGAAGACCATTTAGGAAAGGTCCTACATGGGGTCGAAGAATATTATCAACGAGACGTTGTCCCGTTAAGGTTCCACGACTAACAATTAAAGTGGACCGGCTATCATAGGTTATGGCCCCCCAGACCATTACACCAGCTGTGTGGGCAGTGTGACGTAGAACAGTGGGGGGGATTGTACCGCTCACCAGGTCGCCTCCATACTCGTAAACTGTTATCATCTGTCCCCCAAACAAACCGGGATTCATCACTAAACACAACCTTTTGACAATCTGTGACATTCCATATTGATCTGGCTTTGCACCAGTTTAGACACAGTTGCCGATTTTCCGGTGTTAAAGGGAGTAAACGGAAAGGGCGCTTGGATTTAAGATTTGCTTCTGCAAGGTGACTGGAAGTTGTTTGTGGAACAATTGCTAAGCCTACGTCTGCTCGTATCGTTGAAAGAGTCACCGTGGGGTCCACAAGTGCTTGCCGCACGATACTTCGATCTTCTCTCCTCGTTGTCTTCTTGGTCGCTCCAGACCCGATTTTCCACGCGTGGGTACCTTCTCGTGTCCACTGCTCCCAATAATTTCTAACGGCACACTCCGAACGATCCACATGGACAGCAACACGGCTCGTCAACCAGCCTGCAGTTTTCATCCCGATGATCAGTCCTCTCTCGAATTCCCCTAACTGTGATTAATGTCTTCTAGCACGTTTACCTTGCTTGTTTCGGTTACCAAAATCTTCCTACAACTGGCGGGTAATCGTCACGTTTATGAATCTTCGAATTTGCCCTGGCTTAAATTGCACCCTCTTCCTGATTGTAGCGCCATTTCAGCGTGTATGAGCATGCGTATTGATACAAAACTTGGATCATTTGCATATCACTTTACGCTGTACTTATTTGTAGAGTTTCGCGATTGTACTTAGCTTCCTTCTTGGGTCGCTATTTTCAATGTTCCTGAGTGTATTTTGGCAAAAATTTAACTTAGAATAATCTTTATTTCGAAATGTTGTCCTTTTGTGAAAAATGGTTCTATTATAATAGTATTTTGCCTGCAAACAACAAGAAAAACTTTTGAAAATTCACATTTTCAGAGTTAACACCAATTGAAATAATTATTGTGTGTTTTTTTTCTTAAAATTGCTCCCCACTGTTATAAAATATGAATAAACCCACTTCTAAGTTATATATTTCAAAAATTCTAGTTGAGTCTCTGTAGAAAGGTCTCAGCTATATACATGCAATATATTATTATAGTAAAATCATTTTTCACAGAAGGAGAACATTTGGAAAAAAATTATTTTAAGTTAATATTTTGACCAAATATTATATTTAATTAAATGTTTTTTGTCAAAATGTTCATAAAATAATTTTATGCATGTACCCTAATCTGAATAAAACTAAATATCATGGAAATTATCCATTTTTGCGTTTTCTGCAAAATCACAGTTCCGAACGCAGTCGGATACCTTAAAGAAATCAACAATGTGAAAAATTTTAGTTGTGACATTTCCTACAAAGTTTGCAATAATGCTTTGTTATATACTTCAAAAAACAGTTCATACTTATTATAATGGTTGATTTGAGAATTAGTGACTCCTTAAACTCCAGTAAAAAAATAAATAATCTTTTGCTAGTTTAAATTTTAATGGTTTCTAAAGACTTCCTAGGATATAAGAAGTAAAATATTAAGTCTAGTATTGCACTAATGAGATACCACTTTTCTGAATCATAGCAAATATTGAAAAATAAAAAAAAAACTTTGAATCTTCACAACGTATGTGTACAAGTGAAAGTTTTAAGCCTTTATTTACCAACAATACTTCTAAAAATCATTAAATTTAAAATTACATAGAACAATTATTTTTACGGATACTCTGACGATACTTAGCAGGAATATTCTTTTTAATCCACGCTTTGAAGATATATGGCAACAGGGGTTCTATGAGGAGTATTTTAGCGGGAACAGTGGATAATTTTATAGCAGAAATAGCGTTTTCAGCGAATTGCAACGACTGTCACCTTTGTTCCGAAAAAAATTGTTAATGCTAAAAACTAAGTGACTTATTTTTTTGTACGTTAATGAAGTCCTAAAAAAACGATTTGACTATTTATTTTAAGTGAATAGAGTATATAATTAATTTTACAGTTCAATATCTTTAATTAATAATTAGCTCTAACAAATTAAATTTCCAGAAGTTGAGTATTTTGTTTATGTATATCCCTTAATTTTCAATGTCGCGATTCAAAAAAAATATTGCATGAAAAAAACTAATGCGGTAGATAAAGGGTTAAATGAAGCTCCATAAGAGTGTTAAAGGTACGCTGCACATTAACTAGTCATTAGTTTGATAATAAATTGCATAAATATCACAAGATGTACTGACGTGTTGGTTTTTTTTATTTTTTTTCGCATTTTACTTTATATTTATTATTTACTTTGATATATAATTATATTGATTATTGTATGTGCATGTAGACTCTAGATATGAAGATGGACTATAAATTGCTAAATTACATGAGAAATAAAATCTCTAATAGGAGAGGATATTACTTCCAAAATGACTAAATGAAACAGAATAAAATAGGGAAAAACCATAAACTAACTAATTCTTTAGAGTGAACGAGTGGCCACAGTAGCCATATCATTATTGTCGTTAACTCGTGGCAAGCGTCGTACACGTCACTTGACCATGGTTCAAAATTACGTGGTCCGTCGCCAAAAGCCCTCATGTAGCTGAACAGTGTGATGTTAATGTTCAATCAATAAATAAATCAGAGATGCCAGTGAGGTGGTGTACAATTTTGCTGCCAAATGAACATATTTGGTTCATTTTCTTCCAGTTGAGGAAGTAGGCATATGTGTAGAGCATCAAGATAGGCAGAACCAATTACAGTTAATTTCCAGTTATAGCCGTCCTGTAATTTTCCCTTTACAAAGACAGCCAGATGTTTCAAACTGATGATACCTCCTAAGAATGGCATTATCGTTTGGAAATTCACAATCGAACTTATTACGGAACGGTCGTTGCATAGTAATAACAGATTCTGTCTTTGCAAACTGGAGAACACAAAACTATCTGTTATTTAGACGCCATTTTTCTACCAGTGAGTTGATCGGCGAGAAAGGAGGAAAAATAGCATGCGTTTTTCGCGCACAAATGCCAGCAAAGCAAACTGTTTCTGGCATTGCTGGTTTGTTGTTGGCATTGTTTCTGGAATGAACATTGGACTTTTATTTGAAGTGTGAGTCATACTAATATGTTATATGTTATGAATATTATATAAAGCGTTAAAACCCCAATATTCTTTTAGAAACACCCGGTATATAATCTCATTTCTATGTCGGGGTCCTTCTTTAAGAAGGACACAGTCGAGATTTAAAATAACATCAAAGAAAAGTTTGTTCAATCTCTAAACTTTCACTGGTGTATATACATGTCTTGCTCAACTATTGCGTCATATAAGTACCCCTTTCATATATATATATATATATATATATATATATATATATATATATATATATATATATATATATATATATATATATATATATATATATATATATATATATATATATATATATATATATATATATACAGTAACTTTTCGAAATCACGCTCGGTGGGACTGACCGATAACCCCTTGTGTTGAGGTATAGATTCGCATATGAATACATATAATTTATTTTTAGATCGTCCGGAGACCAAAGAAAATAATTTAGGAAAAACTTCCTTCTTCAGTGGCATGGCAGCTCAGGGTGAGCCTTGTCCTTCTCAAGAAGTATTTTACTTGCTAGCCTTTTTCTTGCTAGTGTCCTCCATTTCCTGGTTCTTAATACTAAGAGTTCTTTTTCTAGGCCATCAATCCAGCTAAGTTTTGGCCTGCCCTTTCTTCGAGGGGCTAATTGAGTGAGCACTGAAGTCTTTTTTTTAGTTGTGCGGTCTTCGTTCATTCTGATAAAGTAAACCTGCCCATATAATTCATTGTATTTTTATGAATATAACAATGTGAGATCCTGTATAAGATTGATAGAACTCTAAATTTGATCTGCATCGTCATGTTCCATTTTCCTGAATTCCTCCAAAAATGAATCTTAAAATCTTCCTTTCGTAGATACTTATCATGTTCTCATTTGTTCGAGACATGGACCAAGTCTCCCATGCATAAGTCAATACTGATCTTAAAAGTCTTTTATGCAATAGACCCTTTAGTTTTCCTTTAATTAAATTTGATTTCATATATTCCCGTATTCCATTAAGCTATCTATTAGCCAAAGTAATTGGATGCCAGTAGTACAATCGTTTCTTTTGTTAATTTCTGAACCTAAATAAGTGTAGCTGTCAACAATTTCCAAACTATACTCTACAATTTTAAAATGGGAATTGTTAAAACATGATTTAGTGCAAGGTATGTACTTGATCTTATTCGTATTGATTTCCAGTCCCATCCTGAGAACCGCTTTCTTTAAAGTTAGAAAAACCACGTTTAGTAAATTTTTGGGTGACTCTATTACAAAATCCCAATCTGAAATTATTTTGATGTAGCATGTTTCATAAAATCTAACAAAGTAGTCAACTGATTAAAAGATTAGTTTCTTTCGTATAATTTTCTAGTAGCATGCTAATAGTTGTTTCTCTCCTTATTTTGTTAAAAAAATACGCTCTTCGTAGGGATCTCTATTTTCTAAAATTCCTAACCCTTTATCAGTTATACTGATGGATTCAGTCAAGTTTCTTGTCGTCTTTCATTTTTCCAATTGGTACCAATGGCTTTTCGATATCTTGATCTTGATCATGCCTATCTATGAGCTCATCAAATCAATTGTCAGCTCCTGATTGTGTAAATTCAGCAGTTCTTTAAAGACTTTACTTTCCGTATCAAAATTTATTCATCTGCATGATGGACAGTTTCTTCTATCACTAAATTCACTAATAAGGAATAAGGGAGTGAGTAATCGAGTAGTGTAGCACTCAAACAAAAGAGGAATAAGCGAGATTTTAAAACTGATTATCTCGGGGTTCGTGTAGGTCAGGGTAGTGTAAGTCGACATGTTACTGAAAATGTCTTTTCAAAATACGATCTTTTACTTTGTGTTGCCGTTAGTAAAACTATTCTGGTGGCTTTGTAATGCAATAAAAGAACATTGACAGTTTTGGCGATGGATTTATCTATTTTTTAAAACAATTTCCTTGTTTATGTCTTTTCTTTTTGCCTCAACACACTGCATACGTGCTTATGTGAAAAATGGCGGCATTTGAGAGCGAAATATGTGATTCCACTCTGTTTTTGAGGAAAGTAGTAAAATATCACCAACCATATTTTTTTTTTAAAAAAATTAATCAACTATGAATCCTAGCAGCACTTATTTAAAGTGTCATTTAGAAATCTTTATTTCCTAAATAAAATATTTATTAGACTATTTATTTATTTTTTTATCTAAGGGAAATACTCTACACCCGGGGTGGGCATTAAGTCGTAACGATCGACCGGTGGACCGCCAAGACATTTTGGCGTGACCGCCTTCACAAAAAATCTAAGACACGCATACTAAACGAAACACAGGTGGTTTCCAAGATAATGAAAACACCCGTGAATAAAACTCCAAACCAAATTTGAGAGACGTTTTCAAGAATTTACTAGATTAGAATCCCATAAAAGTTGCATTCATGTGTTATTCATTTGGCAATGTTGATGTGAAAAATATAACTAAATATACACTAGCTAGAAAAAGTCTGCGCTCACGTACTATTGCTTACATGAACAACGAAAAAAAAGTTTAAAAACTGGAATTTAAAAAACAAATTTTAATTATATTTTATTTAGTTCATTTTAAGTATATATATTCAGAATAACAAAAGTAAATTTGGTTTGCCTTCATAGATTTTAAAATAAAGACAGATTTGTAACGATAATGACAAAAATCAAGTAGAAAAAGTCTGCGTTCACTGTTTTAGTAGTAACTATAAAAATTATTTAAAAAGAGAATAATGAGCTATTTAGTAGCTGGTTAGTTAATCTAATCATTTGTGAACCTCTTGAAGTCGTTTCGGCGTTGATCTAACAAATCTTGGGTTATTTTCTGTACTTATCTTTTCCCATTAGTCCTTAAGAACACTCTTCAGCATATCCTTGCTAGATACATAGTGTTGGCGAATCCTGCGTTCCAACAAATCACATAGGTGTTCTGTAGGATTCAGATCAGATGACTGTGGGGCCACGTGCAGTTGATTTGGGACATTATACAAGAGCCAACGTTTCACAATCTCAGCAGGGTGCTTAGGATCGTTGTCGTGTTGAAAACGAAACGATTATCCTAAGCCGAGTTTGGTGGCAATTTCCTTTAAATTGCTTTTAGGACATCCAAGTAATCATATTTATTCATAATTTATTATATATACTCCAACTTGCCAACATCATTGCTCGCCATGCAGCCCCACACCATGACTCCACCACCGCCGTGCTTTACCGTTGGTACTAAATGCTCTTTTTGAAGAGCTGTGCAAGGTTTTCTCTAGACTAATTTACAACCTTTTTATGCCGAAGATACAAAATTTGCCCTCGTCAGAGTATATCACAGTCCTCTAGAACTCAAGAGGCTTACGTATATGATCTTTTTCAAAAGCTATCCGCTTAAGCCGGATGGTCATTGAAATATAAGGCTTTCTGAGAACCACTCGACTATGGGGTCCGGCCTTTTTCAAGATTTTTGTTGCAGTATCCGCCCCAATACTTTTGTTAAACTGCTCGTGAATGTCTGTTGCTGTTCAAGTTGCAGACTAACACGAATTTTTTTTTCACCATTGATGCCATACTTCGTTTTTCTATGAACTTTTTCTTTTGTTTTTCTTCGTTATTCTTTCGTGAGTTTAGATGAACAACTTAAAAGAGGTTTGGCTGTGTAAACTCTTGTATATTTAAAGTTATAAATAACATGCTGGATAGAGGAATACGGCCGTCGAATGGATCTGGCTATATCCCGACGACTTTTTCCATCTTTTCACATTTTCACATTGATTTTACGCTCACTGGTACTACTTTCCTTCTTTTTTATTTTCCATGTCATTGAATTGTTTCGTATCTCACAAAAATGTAACAATTATTGTGTCAGAATTTTCTTAAGCTATTTTACTTGATAACTAAACGCAAAAACTATGTTACATGTTGATACAAATTTCAAGAACCAAGAATATTCAAATAGTGAGCGCAAACTTTTACTGCCTACTATTTGTGTATTTTGCTACAAAACTCCCGTTATCCTAAGTTATTTTTACATCAAAATTAACGAGAATTCATGCATGCTCAATATTTCAATAACAGTAAACAAATTCGTGAAATTTTGTAAGAAAAAAATTACATTTCTATTAAATTTTACCTTTGCTATATGATTTCTTATGGGTGAACGCAGACTTTTTCTAGTAAGTGTATGTTACATGTATTCTCTCTCTCTCCAGGAATACGAAGCGTTTCTCTTTCAAAAGGACCTAATTTGTAAAGAATAACTTTTGGAATCTATTGGTCGAAGTAAAGTATTCGAATTTTAAAAAAGCTGCAATTCATTTAACATCGTTCTTTCGCTCTATCTACCTGTGAGAATCTACATTTTCAACGAATAATATAACTAAGACAGCATATTCCCGTTTCACAGATAACCACTTAGAATCCAGTGTAAGATTAGTAGTTAGTAATACTATATATACCGAGGTATATTCAAGATTATGTGTGCGGGAGGGGCAAATAATACGAACACTAAGTCGTCTATTGAGACTATAGCTATAAAAAACTAATTTTAAGGGAAAATTACTTAATTTGTGATGCATTGTGAATTGTTTGAAAATGCATCATTTGATATTAAATTTATAGGTATAATTATTATGTTTGTATTTTGCGTTTTACCTAAAACGTAGTTTTAAAAGTGTAAGTATTTTTTTCTGCTGTATTTATGTAGGTAAGTATACACATTCTGTATTTATTATTGTTGTAATACAAATATTGTGTTGAGCTTTTTTTTTCTTTTCTCAACTACGTTACGTGGTGGACCATGACACCTTGAAAAACCAAAAAGTAGACCGTACCATGTAAAATCTGCCCACCCCTGCTCTACACACTGCTACCTATTGCATTTTTCATGAACTATAACAATTCTAAATATTAGCTAGTAGTTTTATATCTGAAATTAACATTTGAGTGGTTTCTTAATTAATCTGATATTTCCCATCGCAGTGTTACGCTTTATGAATTTGAAGATTTAAAGAGTTGCTAATTTCTGAATTCACATGGCTAGGTAAAATCAAATTACGATCTCCTTGCGAACTCCGTTTCCTTACTCCTAGTTTTCTCTGACAGTAATTTAGCTGAATCGTTTCAAATGTTTGAAACTTCACCATGCCCATCTTGTTAAACTCATTTAAGACCTTTCCTATTAAATACTTGCTCTCATGGGTGTTCGAATGAATTGAAATAAACCATGTGTTAAAGACTGTCTAGAAGATAGAATTTGTACTATGTCACTGATAAGTACTAATGAAATGTGATACATTTCTGAAATGTCGAATTCTTCAAAAATCTTGGAGATGGTGAATTTTAAATTCGCCTACAGATGATGGAAATATTTTTACAGATGAAATGTCGACTAACTTGATAAACATCTTTAACATTTCTTTGGTTCTCCATGTGTTAATCCAAATACATTAAATCGCTTCTTTTAACATGGAGTTCAATTCACAACAGATATTTATACTTTGTACTGAACTAAAATTAATTTCACAACTCCCAATTCTAGCCAGGGGGCAGAGTTGATGAAAACAATAAAAGAAAAAAAACAAAATAAGCTTTCTATTTTTTTCAGTCAAAACTATCCCCTCAATTGGCTAAAAGTTCAGCTTTTCTATTTGTCAAAGTCCTTTTTTATCTGTATTGTTAAAAATGTAAACAAAATTGCTTTTAATTAGTTGATAAATATACAGATAAGAATCGAATGTGACGTAAAAATATTACAACTGAAAACTGCTTCCTTTTAATCCTACACTTTACAGTTCTATCTTTTCTGTTGTTCTATCTTTTCTTCTATCTTTTTTTGTTTCTTTTCTTTTTTTCTAGGACAGAGAATATTAGTTCTTATTTGTGTAACGGCACAGCTGCATTCGTAAATTTAGAAGTAACGTACGATATATGGGGAAAAATACAATTTCCTAAAAAACAACAACCGTTGCTTTCGTTGTCATCACCGAATAAATTCTTTATGAGAATAAGTATTACAAAGAGCCGTTGGGGGTAGCTCAAAATGGTTTATTATGTTTGCGAATGACAATTATTGGAAAAATATATTCTACCATAAATTCATTTTCAATGAATGATAGGCTGAAATGCAAATGGTAGTAAAAGCGTGATCACCATATCCTGCATTTCCTATTTTATTGAAAAATTGTCTTAGTATTTACTTCCGTATTTGTTCTCTTACCGATTTTGGTTGCAGTTATTTTGAGTATTATTATTTTACTCGTGTAACACACACAAAGAGTTATGTATAACATATTTTATAATGTATAAAACATATAGTTGTATATATATTTTGCCTCTATATATGCAGTTTTTCAAAAATGACTAAAAAATGTGTGCGTGCGTGTTTGGATATACATAAATTTCATTGGAATAATTTAATCTTCGAATTTCAAAGCATTAATTCTACTTATAAATTACATGTATCTCCTTTAATGTATCGGTCTACCTTAAAGTCATGGTTAATTTAAAAAATGGACAATTTATTTTTATGATTTTATTTTATAGACAATCTTATTAGCTTTAAAAAAACACCATTTTTTATTTTCCATTCAATAGAACAAAAACTACAAATGTTTTAGAAAGAGCAAATGCCATAGCTTTACATAAAATGTCAGAATTTAAAATGCGTTTTACTCGAAATGTTTCATTTTTTTTTTGAAAATCTCAAATGGGGACAGCTATTGATAAAAAAACTTTGAAAATAATTGAATACTTCTTTAATTAATGAAAAAATCGTGAATTTCTTCACTTACTATCTGTACAGAGCGGGCCACTTTTATGCAATTTGTACCTCTTTTTTCCCATTTTAGTAGTCATAATTTATTTTTCTCTTCTTAAATTTATATTTATACTTCTTAATATATATTATTAATCAGACCCCGAATTAGTGAACCCGTATTTAATGAATAATAAACTCCTAATTAATGAATAATTTCAACAGCCATTTTTTTTCATTACTTTGGATTAGTAGGAAAAAATATTTCTTTTCAAAATGTAAATCCTTCTGTTCCCAAACAGAAATACTCTTATAATCAGTAAATTTTGGCGGGAAAGGTATCAGCTCATAAATAAACTTTATATACTCAGGTGAGTCATGATTGTAACCTAATTCTGGAATTTCAAATAGAACAGGAAATTTTAATTTTTGAAACTCTTATTAAAAGTGCTACATTTTCTTGTATCTTATGCCACCTGATTTCGACTGTTTTTGGTGCATGCCCACAGCAAATTTCATGGCAAGACACTAAATGTACGCCGCCATTACCATAGTCTTGAGCAACATGCATAAAAAAGTACAATTTAGCTCGGTTCCACCCTAATTTTGAGGGAGAGGAGCGTGGGAGGGGTCAGGAGACTCACGCCATTCTTCCCCTTCTATCAGCCTTACGAGACGACTTGTGACTCGACGGCTACTTTGAGTACCCCCATGCCGCAAAGGCAGTATACATTAACAAACATCCATGATTTATGCGGGATTCAAACCAAGATTCTACATCCCAGCAATCAGCGTCGATAACCACTATTTTGAATGGGTGACTCTACATTTTCTAACGTACTGAAATCCTACCTCATGCAGCAGGATGTAAATAGTGAAATACTTTATTATCTGTATAAAGACGAAAAATAAATTTTTTGAGTCAAGAATTAATAAGATTGTCAAACGTCTATTAGCCAGTATTGAATAACTTCCAAATAACTGCTGCGTAAGAACTTGCGAACAGTATATTTAGCTGCTGAATAAATATTGTGCAATTTCTAACGATGGATATTTTTTGTGTAGTTGCTTATTACAGAATTTCTAAAAAGTAAATGCCAAAAATGTGTACTTTTTTGGATAAGGATATAACGAATAACCCTGAATTAACAAATAAAATGTTTGGCTCTACTGAATTCAATAAAAGGGGGACCATTTGTATTCAGTATATATATATATATATATATATATATATATATATATATATACTATACTATACTATACTATACTGATCGAATTAAGTGGGACAAACATGATTTTCTTGTTTAAGTCGGTATGTGATTACTAGTGATGTGTATTCTAAACCACATCTCAAACCCTTTATATTTGCCTTTCAGTCGTGTGAGAGATCGACCTTGACTATATTGTATTCATTTTATTGTTTAATGTTTCACAAGCTCAAATGTGATCCCTTCAGTGGAACAGCTGGTAATTTCAATTTTGTGTTCTGTATTGGACATATTACTCCGAGGAACTGTTCTAAAATAAATCCCGAGCAAAACACTCTTCTATGATTGTGAGAGATATAAGTAAGGCAGTGGGTGTGATCGAAATAAGTGTTTCACGAACATTTCAAAATCCCGGATCGTCATCTCCAAAAAGAAAAGAACACTGTGGGTGCAAGTGGAAAACTACTTCAAGATTTGATAAAGTTTAATTAGAAGTAGAAAAATAAAACCAATCATATATATATATAGACCTTTGAAAAAAATATTGTATAATTTTGTTGAAGCGCGAGCACCTTAACTGCACGGAAAATACTTCTGGAAGGTGACCTTAATCCACAAGACTAAGGTAAAACACGTCATCTAACTCAGACAAAGATGAATAAAAATTTAGCATGGGTGGAACAAATACCGATCATGGACTGTTAATGACTGGAAGAAGAAAATGTGCAGTGATGAAACATTCATTTGTACATGTACACAAATCAAGTGTAGTTAGAAGAAGTGAATTTGAAACTTTGTTACCAGATCATATCCAACAGTGTAAAAAGTTCCTTTTAATCAGATGTTTTTTTTTCAAAACAAATGGCCCTGGAAGTTTAGTTCCTTTTAAATACACGGTGAATTCTGTCAAATATATAGAAATATTATATAGTAGGATTGTTCAATTAAGGGAACCATTTGACGGAACATTTGAACAAGACTTGGCCCCTTATCACAATTCAAAATTTCTTTACTTTTATGCGGAATAAAAAATATAAATACTCGATTGGCTTAAAAATTCTCTAGATTTAAATCCTATTCAAAACTGATTGCACATTCTCAAGAATCGTTTCGCTTAAATAAATCGCACGACAGCCGAGCAAATGACAATAAGGGCTATACTATGTAGTATGTTTCCAAAATGATGGAATCAAGATCATGAGTGCTACTCTTGTAAAGTCAATGTCAAGACTTGTTAAAAAAGTCATTTCTGCTAAAGGAAGACATACCTTGTATTAATATACAGATTTTTTAGTCTATTTAAGGTATGTAATGATAAAAGCTAAGGTCTTAGAAACAATCACTTTTTTCCCATTTGTTTCAATTAATTCGAACAGTATATATATATATATATATATATATATATATATATATATATATATATATATAATCATAAATTAAAGTAAAATAAAAAAGTGACAACATTGTACTATGTATATATGTATATATATATATCTGTATTTGTGGGGTAAAAAAGTAAATTAAGAAAGAAAAAAGAGAATTGATGATTGATTAGCAGTGAAGAAAACATCATTCTATTTTTGAGAATTTTGATTCATATTTATGTAACACCTAGAGTTTCCTTTGAAATCATCCTGATGATAGTTTTAGAAATACTTAACATTGCAATAACATTGTTAAGCAGCCGCAGCATTTCATACGTAAACGATTGCAACATAACATGACTATGTTTTATTTTCTTCTCAATTATACATGAATATATATTGGAAAGGAAAATGCGCTTGTGTCATTCAAATATTATCAGAACAGTAAAAACAACAGCCAAGGACTAGTGTTCGTGATCAAGTACACGTGACTAGATCTTCTCTTGTCAAGCCATAGATTTGAGTATGATGAGACTAAACACGCAGCATGTAGCGAGGTTGAACCATATTAATTTCGTCAAATTTTAAAATTATCATATTGATGTAGTGGGAAAATTAACTAATTAACGTGCATGATCAAGTAAACTCGATCGAATTAAATTGACAAACTGTACACAAACGGCATTGGGTTTGTGTTTTACGCAGCTGTACTTTTCACACCTGAATTAACAAAGTTTTTATGCAAATATATTTTTATAGAAGTCTGGCTTTGCCTGAATTATAAGAATAATGATTTGACTTCTTAATACTATATTAAAAAACACGTTTTTAAAAGTATTTTTGTAAAGTCATCATAAAAAGCTAAGTTCAATTTTTCACACTTTTTTAAATAACATAATTTTTACATAAATTATAAAAAATGTTATACATGGATAAGTAGTTGTATAGCTTAATTATATAATCCTTACGATGTAAAGATCAACCATTGTTTTCAAATATGTTTCATAATTTTTAATAAGAAACTGTAACAGAAAATAGTTAATTTTCTGTTTAGATATTTGGATAAAAATAACTAAATCTCTCTCTTTTTTTTTATTATAATGCAGACGATGGACAGAAATAACAATTTTTCATAATTTAAGTAATTTCGTCTAAGAACAAAATTACTAGTTTAAAAGCAAATATATTACTTATTAAGTCACCTATTACCATTTTTAAGGTAATACTTTAAATTAAATATTGTTAATTAGTAAAAAAATCTCATTTTGCACTTTTTTGTGATAAATTAAAAACAAAGTGAATACATAATGAAACTACAACAGCATTATACATATTTTTTTTAGTTTATTCATCCGAAAAATAGGTAGACGTCTAGAAAATACTAATTCCTTGTATCATTATTAAGTAAAAAAGAATTAAGTCATACACTTTTGTATAATATTCAGTGAAGAAAAAAA
This sequence comes from Trichonephila clavipes, assembly GCA_019973935.1. Classification (NCBI taxonomy): domain Eukaryota; kingdom Metazoa; phylum Arthropoda; class Arachnida; order Araneae; family Nephilidae; genus Trichonephila; species Trichonephila clavipes. The sequence goes on along the minus strand of BMAU01005003.1, from coordinate 235,284 downwards.
TTAAAATATTCAATTTACTTACTGGAATAAGAAACTAAAATAAAACAGGTGTATTAAAGCAAGGTAATTAAAGTTACCCTACATGTTTAAACAAAAAAAATTGCATTCATAAAACAACATTCATCCTAAATCTGAAAAATAACGACATTAATTAAAAAGAAGCCCAGGTTCTTGTTTAAAATATTTCATTCATTAATATAACGTAAATTATTTTCAATAATTATTTTGCCTTACGATGCTAATTTTGTGAATAGCAGCCATTAATTATTTACGTTTGTAATCTTAAGTACGTGCTCTCTTTTCACAAACACAAGTGCTTTTTTTACTTAAATATTATTTTTCTAATACGCTTCATTATAGTTTTAATGGATGGACATATGGTTCTCTTCTTCTGATATAATATTTAAAATTCGTGTGTTTTACTTTTCATTCACAATTTTATCTGAAATGTAACAAGCATTATCATTATCATTTGACTTTTAAAAAGGGGAAATGCAGTTTATTTTTATAAACTGATCATTTAACGGTACAAGATACATCCATTAAAAATGAGTAATAATTTTAAATGTAAGACAAAATTAATTTTAGAATACTGTATGGTTTTTGTAGCTCAATCATATTTGTATAGGAAAGGATATGAGAAATAAAATCTGATGAAAAATGGTTATTGAAAAAAATATGAAGACCAGAAAAACGTAGTATTTGGTAAGAAAAACCGAGAGATAGTTTTAAAGTATTTGATTAACATATTTAACCCTTTAAGTGCCACCGACTTATATATACATCTCGCTCAACTGGAGTATTATGTACCCGGGCACATATATTCGACCTTCAGAAGTATAATTATTTTCTTTGTGCGGTTATTGGTTAAAATATTTCAGTTTTTGGAGAGTTATCAGATATATTTGAAAGTGTTTGCAAACGGTTTACTTATTCCAGCTTATTTATACCTTTATTCCTCCCATCTCCCCCATACATCACAAGTGCCCTCGTATGGGAAAAACGCTGAGTTAATCCCGTAATTTTTAATCGTCAGTTAAATGATTAATAAAAACATTTTAATGCAGTGCCTCTCAATTTTTTCTATACTTGCAACCCAGTTTTCAATCATAATTTTCATCTGCTCCCCCCTTCCTGCATACAATAGCAATGTATTGAATTCAATAATAATATACATTGACCTAAGGTTACAATACAACTTTGATTATAAACTGTACACGTTATCATACTTAGTACTAAATCTTCTATATAATTTTATGACATTGCCATTGGGACACTGGTAGTTATTAAACTTGTTTTTAACTTAGTACTGTTAAATTAAGGATGAATTATGCACATATTGTGCAGTAGTCATACATTTATTAGTGTATTATACTAGTATAAATGTGTATTTCATTATTTATTATGTCTGAATATATTATGTTTTGCTTCCTTTCAGAAAATTAATGTATATATATTTTAAATAATCTTTTGTTTTTGACTTTGCGATATATTCGCGCCCATTTTAGGGATATCACACCCCCTACAAGGAAGCACCCCACACTTAAAGAAACACTGCTTTAATGGATTAAAATAAATACTCATTCCATCGTGCAGATGTAAATAGGGTTTATAATTAGGTAATTTGTTTTTTTTATGGTATTATGAAGCATAAACTCTATGTAAATATTTAAAAGTGAAATTTTAAATTATCCGCCCAAAATTCTGATATTGGAGTTGACTTCATTTTTTAACAGGATAATGACGCCACGCGCACTGATCTCAATGTACGCCGTTGGTCACTCTATAACTGTCCCCGAAACTTGAGAACACCTCTCCATCACTTTATTTAGCCCAGTAGAACATATTTGGTAAGAATTTGATTTAAAAAAAAAGAAAACATTGCACATAAACACATAATGGGAAGTAAAGACAATATTCACAGAAAAATGGAGAAAAATCGATGCAGAATATACAAAAACACTGAATTCATCAATACCAAGACGTTTAAAAGTTGTTGTGGACACTAAAAGATATCCTACTAAGCACAAAATTAAGAAATAAATACAAAATTTAAAGCTATGTTGAGATTTTTGTTAAATCTACGAAGACTTTTGTAGAGTAATTTTTAGTGGCTTTTTGATTATTAATTTTTAAAAATAATAGATATACTATTTTTTTAAGAAATTTACTCCACAATTTCATTAATAATAAGTTGCAGATATCATAACATATTCCAATTCCGATATATTAATTTTTATTAGTCTAAAACTTTAAATTTTATTGGAAATTACATATGTACGAACACTTTTGTGGTCCAATGTACATGTGTGTGTGTGTTCTGAATTAAGCAACTCAACTTTGGTTTGTGATTTCATTTATCTGAAATAATAATTTATTTAAAATAATAATAAAATTAATAATGTGATCTTCAAACACCTTCATTAGGACTGAACTCACATCCATATTGCTAATAGATGTAATACAAGATTATACAAGGTCTCTAATGTATCTTACACAGTTATATTTACATCGTACTGTAAAGATACATGTGGGCTATTAGCGATGGACCTCGTAATTTTGAGCCTTAGTCACGTGACGAGGGTGATACCTGAGCTAGCTCAGCCATCTCTCAACTCTCACACCACGCCAAATAGAGGATGTTTCATTCTCGACAAATTTAAGCTACATCGTCCCTATAATGTTACGATTTACATGATACACAAATATTAAATTAACTGCTGATATAATATATCACACCATCGGCCCTATCTTTTGGAAAATATTATTTTCAGTATCACTTCATCAGATTGTGAGAAGGTGAAGAATGTGATCCAACTGTTTCGTAACTTTACTTTTTTTAAAATCAAATCTTAAATTCAGTTTAACTGAAACAAGTGAGATAAATGTTTTATTTCCCCTTCATTTAGTTTATGTGTACCATGGCCAAATGTACTAAAATTAAAACTAGAAGTTCGAAATATTCCATTTTAGATTACGAGAGCTTTTTCACAGCTGGGAGATTAAAGGAGTTTGAATCGTTGTCTGACCATATTTAACTTAAAAAAACAATTGATCTAAATATATAACCCCGTTTCAGAATTAAGAAAATCTTACTTCACAGGTACTTGCATTTTATGAGTAACTGAGTGTTTATTTTATAAGGACTATTGGTCGTGGGCATTGTGATTTTGAAACACGGTAGATAAATGAAGACGACACGCTAGACAGCACATTCTATCCAAAACACCACACCTTGCAAACAGAAGGACTAAGCTTTGCCAGATTTAGGCCGAGAGCTGTCGCACGAGGCACACAGTAACTCCAGGCTCACAAATTATTTAATCCTGTTCCAACTGTTCATTTTTTTCAATTACCTTGTCAGTATCATTCTATATGACAAACTTCAGGGGAACAATTTCGATCTTTTTGACACAATTTTGCTCTTTTTGACACAATTTCGCTCTTTTTGACACAATTTCGCTCTTTTTGAGAGTGGAAAATATTTCCTTAGGCTTAAGGTACTTGAGTTGACTGAGTTTCCCGCGGGACTTCCTTCGTTCCAGAATATTTTCTATGATCAGGCTGAGTCTTCCTCCTGTAAGCGATTCAGTGCTTTTGATTACTATGTTGTACGACTAATTTTGGTTTATAAGTGGAAACGAACAAAAAAATATAAATGAAAAAAATATAAGGGAAGAAATAAACAGTTGCTTCATCTGTATTGGATAAAGTTGAAACTGATCAAACATGGGAAGACTATGATGCACAATAAGGGATATTAATCATGATGGTGAAATAAAATTTGAGAATATCGAACACAACATGAAATGTTAGAGTTAAAAATAAAGTTTTCAAATCCCTTAAAAATTAAAATATAAATGGAAATAATATAAGGAAAGAAATAAACAGTTGTTTCATCTGTATTGGATAAAGTTGAAACTGATCAAACGTGGGAAGACAATGATGCAATAAGGGATATTAATCATGATGGTGAAATTAAATTTGAGAATATCGATCACAACATGAAATGTTAGAGTTAAAAATAAAGTTTTCAAATCCCTTAAAAATTAAAATATAAATGGAAATAATATAAGGAAAGAAATAAACAGTTGTTTTATCTGTATTGGATAAAGTTGAAACTAATCAAATATGGGAGGACAATGATACAATAAGGGATATTAATCATGATGGGGAAATTAAATTTGAGAATATCGATCACAACATGAAATGTTAGCGTTAAAAATAAAGTTTTCGAATCCCTTAAAAACTCTATCAAGAAAGTTATGAAGCCAAAAGACACACTGCACTCTGTCAAAATCTCATCATCCTATTTGTTGTGTTCATCAAATATTAAGAAAACTACAATAACTGAAATAAAAATGAGATTTTTGCCTACAAACAATATTCCTGCAATGTTACCGAAAAGTTTATGAGGCTTGTTTTTTTATTAAAGTCAACCACATTTGTAACTTCTTGGTTCAGTTTGATTGATATTTTTTTTCTCAAATTATTAAAAAAAAATTCAAAAAGAACACAAGCTTAGGTGAGTGTTCTTTTTGAAATACATAAGTTATTGAAAGTACGGTTTTCACTGTGTACAGTAAAAAAAAAGTATATGTATATAAATGATATGATTGACTCAGTCAGTGGCGCACACAGGAGGGACCCCCCAAACCCTTGATTTTTTTTCAGATTGATTATAATTCTAAGTTTATAGTACGCAAAATTTAATTAAATGTTTGTTATTAATGATCAATTTTATTAATTAATGGTAATTATTTATTCAATAATTAGTTTTTTACTGTGTTTTGCTCCCGAAAATCGACAAAATCAAATGGAACATGATACAAGAATGGTGAACTTTCGACCCCGCCCCCCTTGAAAAATTCCTGTGTGCGCTACTGTACTCAATCACTTCACACTTGACCACTAACGTTGGTATCGAGAGTGCGCATTCTGACGGGTTAATGGGCATCAGCTCTTTTATAAGGAGGGTCTTCAGTGTTTCTAAGGTTGCAATTGATAACAGGCAGGCCACGTGTTCTTAACCAAAATCTCTAGAATATCGTGAGCAAATAAGTTTATATACAATGTATATTTTTCAAAATGTACGAAATTGCTCTTTTTAATTCTTTTTTTATTTTCCTCGGAATAAATAGATGTTTTGATATGAGATCAGTTATTTGATCCAAAAACTTGGATCACCAGAAGATATTACCTAAGTAGGTAGGAGCCTGTCTGTTTCGTAGTTTTGAAGAACAATCAGAGAAGACCCCCAATTATTCCTGAGAATCGTTATGTAACAGAAACGCATACATGATTTCTGATATCTAAATCTCATATTCCAAACAAATATATGGACCATTGAGCAAATTTTATTCATTTATTGAATAACCCATTGATATTTTTTGTAGTAAAATATAAATGAAATAATTTTCTCAATCGCTTTAAAATCTATGAGATCCACAAAGATAAAACCACATCTTAATTAACTGGAATTTATATAAACTTGCGTTTATATTAATTCCATCTTTTGTGACAGCAGAGGTTATCAATTAAAAATAAGCAGTAAACACAGAGTTGTGCTTTATTCGTGACACGAATGTAGTTTATATTTTATGACGGAAGTAAGTTCATATTTTATACGAATGTAGATAGCTTAGATTTTTGCAATGTCTTAGTATAAATTAGCAAACTTTAACTCATCAGTTTATGAGATCCCCTTCTTAGCTGAAAAGCTGATATTAAGAAATATATATAATATTTTTAATAAAAAAAGGAAAATTGGAATTTTTTTTGTGATATCACTTTACGATATGTTGCCAGAGAAAGAAATTATTTTATTAGATTTTGCAATGTATTTCTTCTACGAAACAGAATTTTATAGAAGCACAAAGCTATGATGGTCGTAAAAGATTTTCACATAAAAATGAATCAACAATCTAACGTATGTTGTAAAAGTGAGGTGTTTTATTTATACCACAGACATTTTACACAAGTATTGATTGGTCTTTGTTGGGCGGCAAATACCCCGCAGTAATAAATAAAATGCACTTGCATCACGTTTAGCAGTTTTTCTATATCAGGCAAAATTTTAGTAAATTACATTATGCACCACTAAGTGTGTCATAGGAAGAAACATAAACGATGACTCTTTTTTTTCATAATTATGAAAAACATAGTTTAAGAGAGAATACTTTCTCTTTGCTTGCTGCATTATGATAAATGTAAATAATTTTTCAAAAACGAGAATTTTTTTAAAAAATGAGAGCCCAACAAACACTTTCAACCTATATTTAATTTATGTACAATACTTTTCTAGAAAATATGTTATGCGAAATATCCAAATAGTTAATGATAAATAATGGCTTACCCCTTTTTTTTTTAAAAAAAATAAGTCAGTGCTTCTCGAGCTTACAATGTTGGCGGCCTAATTTTGAATTATGATTTTCAAGGCGCCCTTATTCATACAATAATAATGTACTGAATTCAATAATACTTTGATGATAAAGTTTACAACAAGACTTTAATTATAAATTGTACAAATTAAACAGACAAGTATTAAATTCTGCATAAAATTTTGCATGCTAGAAGACAACAAGTCATTACTAATTATTCGCCTTGCCCTTAACTTAATATTGCTGAATTAATGATCAAGTACATAGTGCAATACTGATACATTTATAAGTATACTATATTATTGTATAAATGTGTATATTGTTTATTACTTCAAAATGTATTTTTCTCTAATTCATTTGATTAAGTTAATATTTTTTAACATTTTATTTTCGACTTTTCGATATGTTCAAACTTCCCCCTTCCCCAATAGGATTATCATGTGCCTATAGGGGGGAGCGCCTCACTGTTTGAGAAACGTTGAATTAAGTCATTCCATGATTTTTCAATTCAACTTTAGAAGTCCATGCATATGGAGGTTCATGTGACTTATGTATTTACATTAACTTCCCTTTAGTGTTAAAACAAAGAATCAATAACAGTAAGCTTAAATTTTATTTAAGCGTATTTTGATACATAAGGTTGGAGGAAAACAAATCCATTATTTTTGCATGAAACTCAAAACTTTACTTAAATCGTTCGGATTGTCTTGTTTAGGTTAAATATCCATCGTATTGTTGTATAATTTGTTGCTATTTTAAAAGTAGCTTCGTGATGCCTCTATCATAAAAGTCTTAGTTCTTATTGACGAAAGACTAGCAATCAATTTGTACAATATTTTCTTGAATCCAATTACTTATCACTCAGGAAGTTTTGCAATGCGAGAAAAAAGTGGTAAATGCTTGGTGCAGGGACGGGCTATATGGTGGAAGCATTAAGGTATCCGACTACCCTAAAACCATGATTTTTTTCAAAAATTGGCAAATTTTTTTATGACTTTATTTTATACACCATTTTATTAACTTAATAACAATGCCAAGTACTTTATTTTCCCTCCACTAGAACAAAAACTGCAAGCGTTTTAGTAAAAGCAAGTGCCATAACTTTACACAAAATGTCAAACTTTAAAATGCGTTTACTCGAAATGTGTGTTTTTTTTCGAAAAACTCAAACGGGACCGCAATTGCTTAAAAAGTTTTGAAAATAATTAGCTGAAATTTTTTGCTTATGTTCTGCATAACAGTAGAAGTGTTTTGATCTTCAGATTTATCAATAACTGTTTTATTTCAAAATTTGCAGTTCTTTATGTGAATATAGTCAATGTTTTTTTAAGCAATTTTGTATAATGACTTAGATAAAGTGCTCTAGTTTTTGTAAAATTTAAAATATCTCTTATCGTGAAGGTCACTTCAAACAGGAATAACAAAGTAACACATCCAAATTGAAAAATTGAGAATTCGTTCATAAAATCTTTGTACAGAGCGGGCCCCGTTTATGTAATTTTTCGTACATTTTTACTAGTTTTTTCCCATTTTAATAATAATAAATTTTTTTTCTTTTATCAATTTTAGGATTTTTTTCTTAAAATATACTAAATAAATATATAAATCACAAAAAGATCTACATATCTCCTTTTTTTAAAAAAAAAGTTGTCGCAAGTAGTCGGATACCTTAAAACTTCAAAACTAAGCCCCCAGGGTTTCTGAACAGTCACTACAGACGTGTGGGGCTTGTCACTGTCCTGATGGAACACAACACTTCTTCTGTTGGTCTATTCTGGCCTTTCTAGTCAATCGCTGTCTTCAAATGGTCCATGATGTTGACAGTAGAGATCTAAATTTAATGTTTGACCATACGGAAGCAACTCATAATAAATTATTTCTTTCCAGTTCCACCATAGTACACAGCATAACTTTCCTGGCCGTTATTCCTGGTTTGGCGAACGTTTGAGCTGCTTCACTACGCTTTGACCATAATCGTTTTCGCACAATATTGTCGTATGTGACCCATTTCTCATCCCCAGTCACTATCTGATCAAAAATGGATCGATTTCATTTCGTTTGTACAGGGCTTCGTAGTTGGAAAGTCGGTCCACCATGTTTTTTGGTGTTAATTGGTGTGGCACCCAAACATCGAGTTTCTTTTTGAATTCAACTTTGCGCAAATGGTTTAAAACTATTTTATGGTTGATCTTTAGCTCCTGGGTGAGGCTACGACTACAAACATGCCAGTCAACTTTGAATTTTTGTGAATTTATCGACATTTTCGATGATGGGTCTATCTGTGCGAGATGCATCTTTAACATCAAAAATGCCCAAATGCAGTCAAAGAAACCCAAATTGCACGTAATTGGCTGCTGCATTATCAGCACCATAAACACCATGCATAGTTTCAGCCACCTGGTTTGAATTTTTTTCTTTATCAAAGAAAAACTGTAAAATGTACCGAATTTTCTTTTTGTTGACTTCCCTTTTTAAAACCTTATATCTCACAGCCGAATGGATCAAACAAACAAAAAAACAAAATAATTTTTTTAGTGTGAACTGTCACCTTGACAACGAGCATACATTTCAATTTGTTTGATCTATATTTCAGGAGATATGGACGCTACAACCATCTACCGAAAAAATAATGGATTTATTTTCCCCCAACCTAATATTCCAAGAATAACAAATGTAAACCCGTATAATGGAATGGGAATTGAAATTAAATCGCAATTTTAAAAATGTGTAAAATTTTAAAACATAAATAATTTATATTCAAAACAAAAAGGAAGTTTTGTGTAATGAAAAGTATGCAAAATATAACTCAGGGAGTAATAAATCTACTTATTTCTGTATTAAGCATCATTATACACACAAACGATTATTCACACACATGTATGTATATATTTGTAAGGGAGAATAATTTATATTTGTTAATAAACACATGCACTTTAATTAAAAATTGAATTATTTAAAATTCAGTGCAATGTAATAAAAAAATACCGAAATTCTTCTCATGTCTTCATTTTTAAAATCAGTTTCATGTAAGTTGAAAAAATCAATCTATTTTTGTGAGTAAATTATCTTCCTTTTTAAAAGTACATAAAGAACTTGTTTACAGTTTCCAAAATAAATTAAAAATATGCTTGCATTGAAGGTTCAAATAAAAGGAAATTGTAAGAAAAACCTTTTTTCAAATGCTGATTTATTTTCACATTCCTTAACCTTGAAATGAGCTTCAAGAGATGTTATTTTTAAAATGTAATACACTAAACAAACATGAATTATAAGGCTAAATGATTCTAGATAATTTATAAATATTTGTTTTGTTGTACAATATTCAAATGAGGTAGTTTCTTTTTAATTTTCTTTTTTTAATCATGTCCATTTGTGTTATGAATTTCAAGTATGGAAACAACTTACTAATAAGGCTCTTCAAAAAAAACTTATGCAATAATCCTGTAAAAATCCAAGTGTTATATGTAAAGATCTCAGTTTACTTTGAAATAAAACTAGTTAATGCATTCTTTTTTTAAAGTTTTAAATGCTGAAATAGCTAAATGGATATTAAGTTATCCTTTAATTATTTATATTAGACATAATTGTTTATTTGATTATGTTTTTCATTAGTTAGAGGTAAATTTCATTTATTTATAAGCTAGAAAAATTTTTTTATTCAATCAAAGGAAAACATTTTAGTATAAGTATTGTAGAATATTACTGTTATTATATAATATCCTTTGTATAGTTATTTTAATGCATTTATGATTTTGTTTAAAATCACTGAACTATATATTATTTGCGTTCAACAAACATTGAGGTTTAAATTTTTGAGTAATGATGAGTAAATTTTCAAAGATTATCATCTCAGTTTACTTTTTAAAATTAATTGTTTAACGGCCCCCTTTAACACATGCAGTTATTAATCATGAATACATTATTTTCTGTACGAATAATTGCAAATTACAGGATGTAATTTTAATTTTGTCTTAACATTTCTTGAATTGTAATATAATGAATATGTTTAAATAATTTAACGTAAATTGATGTCCAAGAGAAATTTTAAAAATGTATTCTTGCAATATTTTGACAGACATGTCTTAGAACATTGGCCAGTAATTTGGTGAATATGTGAAGATCCCCCTTGGATCTCACTTTGAACACGAGAATAATTTTGAGTCAAAGAAGAACCAGTAGCCATTTTTATGAATAACTTTCTTTATTTGGTTATCTTTCTCAAATAGAATCAAAGACTTTTAATAACAAATACATCAAAATAGCTTTATGAGGTTTAAAAGGGACTTTCCTTTATATTAACTTAAATATTTAATGATCCAATTAATTAACAATTAGAATATCATTCACGCAGATATTACCGCAATAAGAGATCCCAGAATTATATTCAATAATGTTCCTACTGAACATTTAACTTTAATCTCACTCCTAATATAAAACTTTAATGAGACTTTGATTATAAATCAATATTTACCACACTGAATCTCAGCTCTTCCTGTGACTAATTTATCCACCTAGAAATCTTCAATAATAAATCTCTAACTTCACTATTATAACTTCCTGCTTCAATCTCTTTCTCCTACTGCCTCTCACTTTACTATTCCGTTTGACTTAAATACTTTATCTAATCTGCATATATAATAAGAATTCCCTGTCCTCTTTTTGGAGGTGATTGGAAATAGGTAGGGAATTAAATTTCCCTAAAAAAGACGTCTCAGAAGGTTAGTGATAAAGTTCCGTATAGATTTGCCACAAATAGAATTTGCTAATCTTAAAATCAAACTTACTTTGATTGAGCATGAGCTGGACCATTTTCATATCATTGTTCACTATTTGCACACGTATCCTGCATAGAAGTATAAAACATTTGCAACCATATAGTATAGTAAAATTTTAAGAAGTGTACCTAAAGGCAAAAAAATATTCTTTGTAGAATAAGTGAAAAAACTAAAAGTAGTAATGTTTTCACTTATCATACTATAAACATATATTTCCAATTATATTTTATATACCTCATACTAATACTTTAAACATTCTCTAAAATTGCAAACGTAATTTGATTTTTTTCTTTTCCTTTGTAATAGCGGAACATAAGCATGGTTTTATCTAACATATTTTTACTTAGGGACAATTTTTTTTATAAAAAAAAATATTTCTTGGACATACAAAACATCTTACATGCATGTATAAACGATGATCAAAATATACTCAAATAGCTTTTTGTATAACTTTTCTGAAAAAACCGTGAAATTTTGATGTTTCGCAAATCTCAATTTCTTTTCTTCATGTAAAACTAGTTTTTTTTAAAAAAAAAAATGACATTAAAAATAGAAAAAAAAAATTTCCTTTCAAGTAAAAACAAATTTATGATTTGCATACATTAAACGCAAGAAGATCTATTTTTTTTAATGGATCAAATTAGGTGTTGTTGTTGTTGTTTGTTCATATTTTTCTCAATTATTATTTTCATATTTTAAGGTTATTTTATCAAAGAACAAATAAGTGTTATACATTTTTAGATTCAGGAAAAATATGCACTACTTTTCAATGCCGAATTTGAAAAGTTGATTTTTTTGGATGTGCATGATGCCGTAAATCTTAAATCATGAAATTATTTTAACCCGAGCAAATATTGCAGTCCCTTTCTGTGTTGAACGATTACCACTGTAATTATTCAGATGCAATTATTAATCAGTGCGGGGATATATCATATTTGTGATTAAAATTCTGTTCATATATTTTTCATTCATCACGTAATCATTTCGGACTTTCAAATTTTTCATCAGAATGACAACAATAATTTTGAGCCTAAAAGCAAAACATAATACTAATTGTTTCGTTGGAAATTTTTGTTCTTTGTTTTTAAAGTAAATCTGTAAAACTGAAGTTTACTTTGTTGGATGCAATCATACCTTATATCATATAATGCAAATATTGCACACTATAATGAATTTGAAAGATATTTTCTAGAGTCTTCTCATGTTTTTAGTCATAGGTAACTATGAAAAATACCCAGCCAATTCGTACTGTCACATGTATGGTTCTCCAAGTCCCTTTCCCCGATGAATTTCGTTGGCCAAAATATGACTATATCGTCCATCAAATGGAATCATAAACAACAAAAGTAAAGAAATATATCGGGGTCCATAAATATATATATCGTAAATGAATGAAATATATATATATATATATATATATATATATATATATATATATATATATATATATATATATATATATGTGGGACGGGGTGTCTAGGGGTAATGATAAAATTCTTAACGAAAGAAAGCATGAACCAAATTTAAAGAACAAATCAATTTATTAAAGTAAGAAAACAGATTATATTTATAGATTTAAATTGCATACAAGAAAATAGATTAAAAGTTAATTCGGAAAGAGAACAGGATTCACCTATAGATAAGGGGGCGTCAAACATTTCTAGGTTTAATGAAATGCCGTTTCTTAAGGCTAAGAGGTATCGAGATCACTCCGTCGTGTCCGGTGTGCGAGTGAAGGTAAGCCAGCAAAAAAAAAAGGTTCCGCGCTTAGGGATTATAAGTGCTCGACGTCATCGCTCGAATCCCTGATTGGGTATTGAGATGCCTCATGCGTTTGACGTCAGACGCTCCGAGTTCCTCGATTGGCCTCTAAATTCAATTCAATTCGTTTGAGGCCACCATCTCCTACATATCTCTCTCTCGAAGTACACTGGAAATTAAAAATATTCGAATTATTCGAAATCGTAAAGAATACAACTTTCCTACATATATATATATATATATATATATATATATATATATATATATTAAATTGGATGTTAGTTTATATAAAATTGCTTCATCCCCTTTCAACGGATCACTGTAAAATTTGGCATAAATATGTATTTTTTGTGAAGAAGTTTTTCGTGCTATCCTCTTTGCTGTAGCTTACCTCCAGGTGGCGCTATGGCATACCAGCCTCTGCACCGTTCAATCAATATCCAAAAATGGTGCTAACTTGCCTCTAACACCAACATTTCGCTATCTTTCCATTGAATCACCATTATAAAAAACGTGAATGGAGTAGCAGTCCTTGGTGGAGAAAGAACAACCGGATTGGTCGTTGGTACGGGGAGAGAGAAGGTGGCTATGAGGCACTTGAAAACGAAGTCAAAGTGGAATCTCCATTATAACGGCATTGCTTGCAAATATTACAGTTTTAAGATAAAAAATACAGTGGAAAATAAAATTAATATATTCACATCCAGATATACATTATTTGCACTATTTTAAACATTCATTACACAAAATGCTTTTGCTGAGCAGCGATCAGCTCAGGAAGTTTTCAAAAATCAACCCACAAGTGAATTACGGGTTGTTATAAATACAAAAAGCATTTTTTATCAGCTATTTGACCTACAGACTTAAAATTTAACATACATGGGTTTTTGTTCCTCTGAGATATCCCAAAAGGATTTTTTTGTGCTTAATTTGCAATTCCCAAAAAATTAACTCTAATAACTTCTTTTTCCTTCAAGCTGTTTTGTTTAATTCTTCAATTCACCCGTGCGAAGAACTGGTGTACCAGCTAGTATATATATATATATATATTTATATATATATGTCAGGTTTGAAAAGTTTAGGTTCAAAATTAAGGAAGTAATAAATGAAAATAGAGCGAACTCTTTACCATCGCGTAAGGATTTATGAGTAAACAAGCCTGTTAAAAGGAGCAACGAGCGCTGACGAAGGCGAACGCATACTAGAAAGGACTTGGCTGGTGTCTCCTCGCTGCGATGTTGTATTTGGTAACACCCGGTTGCGCGGCAAAAGGTCCGCCATGTTAGATTATATATGATGAAAGCGTAATAAAGGAATATTGTGAAGATGATGCCCTCCTCTTACCAGCAGGCCTGGGGCCTGTCAAGAGCCGGTAGGATGAATTAACGAACTGCAAAATACGCGAGGAAACCAAACGAATTAACTTCAACAATTTTTTTTTTCGAACGAGCGACTGCATTGAAAACGATACTACCATGGAAGACGACTCTTTCCGGCAGGAGTCACCAGTCAACACATCCAGGGAAACTTTCTTTTTCCTGAATTTGATCTTAATAAGTTTAGTAGTTTGGAGAGTTTTCTTGAATGTTTTGATAAACAATGTTTGGAATATCAAAAAGACGAACAATGGAAAAAAGCAAAATTTGAGTGGGATGATGATGAGGAATTCTTTTCATCACCAGAGAAATTTACCCCTTTTTCATCTCCTAACCAGATAAAACGTTGGGGGCTTAAGAGAAAGTTTAAAGGTGAACAGAAAAAGACACGTCCTGTGACAAAAGTAGATAAGTTTATCGAAGAAATGAATAAACATTTTTCTGATTTAGAAGATACTGAACTTATCATTGATTAGTCTCTAAGTCAAGACTTGGAATCATCTAAATATTCCAAAATATGAAAGAAATAATTTTGATGAGAAATGATGTATAATTCTTGCAGGTGTGTATCAATTTTTTCCGATGTTTGAATTCTTATGCACATATATTTTTATAAATCTGTATATTTACAATTTTTTTGATATATTAAGTGATAATTAATGTTGTAGATATGTTTTGAATAACATTTGAAAACATAAGGTAGTTATAGAATATAACTTTCATTAAAATTTTTATTTGATATTTGTCACATTTTTTTTTTTATCTTTCAAATTGAAAATATTTGATCAAAATAAATGATTTTTTTTTATGTTATCTTAATTATAAAATGTTTTTGTTGTACACGCACATTCATTTTCTTGTGTAGGTAGACATGCAATTTTGTAGATAGATGTAATATGTATGAATATTCGATAGTTTATATAAAAGGTAAATTAAATGTTGAAGCAGACATGTTGTCGAGGAACCCTGTATGCCATTATATATCACCCATTTGTCATTTTTTAAATACTGATGAAATTATTAAATACCAAAATTCAGAGAACATTAATGATCCAAAATATATAAAAATTAATGATGTATTAACAGTTAAGAAAAATAATTTAATTAAAATTGTAGTACCGTTATCTTTGAGAGAAAAATTAATTACAACTGCACATGAACAATTTGGTCACCCAGGTGTAAAAAAGATGTTAAAATTAATTTCTCCAATTTACTACTGGAAAGACATTATATTAGACATTTCAAATTTTGTTAAATGTTGTGAAACATGTCAATTGAATAAAAGTCTACACAAAAAAAAAGTATGGATTATTGCAAGAAGTTCCTGTAGCAGAAGAACCATTTGAAATGATTTCACTAGACACTGTAGGAGGATTTAATTATCATAATTCACAAAAGAAATACCTGCATATTGTTCTGGATCATGCTACCAGATATGCTTGGACATTTCCATCCAAAAGTGTCACTTCTGAAACTTATACAAATTGCTTAAAACAAATTTTTCAATTCAATGCCCAAAACAACTTTTAAGTGATAGAAATGCTGCATTCACTTCATCTAAATTTAAGAAATTCTTAAAACATCATAATATTAGACAATTACTAACTTCAGCAAATAGACCACAATGCAATGGAAAGAATGAAAGAGTTAATCAGACATTAGTAGCAAAATTAAGATGTAAAGTTAATTCAACTACAAAAACTCCTTGGACAAAATTATTAGAACAAGTTACATATGAATACAATAACTCGCCACATGATGTTACTGGCTTTCCACCTGCATATTTAATGTTTGGAACTTTGCCATATGATTCGCCATTACCTAATCAAGTAAAATTAAACTATCCACCTATACAACAAGCTAGACAAATTGCAGTAAACAGAACAATTAAGCATCATAAGATAAATAAACAAAGGTATGATAGACATTATGTTGATGCAAAATTTAAAGTTGGAGATTTAGTCTTATATCAAAATTTCTCATACCCTAATTCAAGTAAACTTCAATCTCCTTATAATGGTCCTTTTAAAGTTGTCAGGAAACTCTCAAATGTTACTTATGAAATAGATAAACCAAATCAATATACAGGAAAATTAACAGATATTGTTCATTCTACAAGATTAAAACCATTTCATTCAAAATCCAATTTCCAATTATGCTAAATTCTTATTTATATTTGTTATAGAGTTTGTTTTCTCAAACTTTGGGGGGAAGAAGTGCATTGTAATTTTAAAAGAAGTGCATTGTTATTAAAATAATAATAATAAAAGTTGTGTTTAAAATTTGAATTTAAGACTTGTTTACATTATGAAAATCAAAATTTAATGTAAGTGAACTTGTATTGTATCTTTATTCATAATGAACACATTATTGAAGACTATTTAAAAAAATAACTGAATTATGGACTGTATGAAAACAGTGTGATGAGGTCAATTCTACGATACATTGTGTTATAATAATTTCATTGTGATTATTTGTGATATAATTATATTCTGAAAGTTAAAATATAGTATGTGATGTTATGAAGATTTTATTATGGTTGTATGTTTTTTGAAATGAGTTGATTGAGAAGAATTCTAATAATAAAAAAGAATTGTGAAATAAACAATAATTGGATGATGAACATTGAACTATGATTTTTCCAAGACAGGACTGTGTGAAACATTACATTACATTGATTGAACTTTTACCTGTACTTGATATATATGAAATACCCTTATTTTTCTTTGCATTTTATATTTCTAGTGATATTTTGATATAATGTTGATGTTGTGTTTATTTTGATAAATTTCTGTGTATAGTTATGTAATCTTTTCTTTTTTTTGGGAGCTCCTAAAATCATGTTGCTGTTAGTTACTCCATATATGTCTTTTTTTTTTATGTATTTACCATTACTCCTAAACTCATTTTGCTATTACTTATTTTATATCTATTCTTTGTATGTATTTATGTACTCATTATATTCCAACATTCAATACCATTTTGAAGTACTTGTAACTTTTCAACATTTATCACTTTATTAACATTGTTTACTATTGGTGCACATTTAGTGAGAATTTCACTTGATCTTATGTTATGTTGTTTAGTACTACTATATTTTTGAATGTGAATTATCTTTCTTATGTTGTTTTTTATTAACCTCATTATTATTATAGTCATAGTGGAAGTAAGTATTAGATGTGTGATATTTTTCAGAAAACAATTCTATGTAACACAAAGTTTTATACCAAAATTTTTGATACTTTGTTATTCATTATTGCTATTTTTTGTACATGTTAGGATTCACCAGCCCACTCTTTTACACAATTATTATATCTTCTAGATTTTTATTTCATTTGGGGAATTTGATATCATTGAAATATAATTTTTTCCCTGGGGACTTGCCAGTCAGAAATGGCCAATCTGGCTGTGCCAGACTTCAGCGGAGGGGGGGAAATTTGTCAGGTTTGAAAAGTTTAGGTTCAAAATTAAGGAAGTAATAAATGAAAATAGAGCGAACTCTTTACCATCGCGTAAGGATTTATGAGTAAACAAGCCTGTTAAAAGGAGCAACGAGCGCTGACGAAGGCGAACGCATACTAGAAAGGACTTGGCTGGTGTCTCCTCGCTGCGATGTTGTATTTGGTAACACCCGGTTGCGCGGCAAAAGGTCCGCCATGTTAGATTATATATGATGAAAGCGTAATAAAGGAATATTGTGAAGATGATGCCCTCCTCTTTTTACCAGCAGGCCTGGGGCCTGTCATATATATATATATATATATATATATATATACTTTTTTACATCTTGTTATAACAACATTACTTTGATGGTAATAATGAAGTGTTGTTATTATTCCTGCTTATAGACCAAAAGACCAAAAGAATAAGCGTCGAATTTAAAATTATTTTATTTTAAATGATTTCAAACCAGTTTAAATTTCCAAAAATAAAATGAAACATAAATATAAATAAACACTAATATAAAACTGCAATGAGGAGTACAAAGTCTTGTCTGAAGTTTGAGTTTCTCTTTGACATTGCATATTTAGAAAAATTCAATCGTAGAATAGTTTTAGTAACTGCGTGTTCAGTATGGAATATTTTATAAAAATGCAACAATCAGAATAGATGGAGAATTATGGTTAACTTTTAATTATAGTTTATTTGTTTTAAAAGGGAGAAAAAAAGACAAACTTTTGTGAAAATGATGCAATTCTTTTACAGAAATTTAGCGTCAGCTGAAGTGGGATTTTACTACATAAATCAAAGAAACAATGATAATATTGATGATGACACTTGTATTTATATATATATAACTGGGATAATTGTGATTTTTAAGAATTTTTTTTTAAAAAAAAGTACACAAAGAGAGTATTAAGAAGTTAGTACAACATGTAAAATAAAGAAGGAAATAAGTTTTAAATTATTTTCAGAGATTGTCTACATCAGCCAAATTTATTCACCATAGAGAGCAATATGACTGAATCAAATTCATTTCATTAACAGAATAAAATTCGGATAACATGTTCCGCAATGGTAATGCATCTAGAACAGATATAAATCTCATAAAAATGAATAAAGAATTTCTTACAGAATATTATTTATTAATTACTTACCCCTTTTTAAATATTTAAAAGGAAGTATTATTATGTTTTGCTTGATAAAATTTAATTTTTTTGTATAAATAACTGTTTGTTATTTTAAATCATTTTCATTATATTCTTCCTATCTCCCTGTCTCTCAAAACTTAAAATTTTTCTCTCAGAAATATATATAACTTTCTCTTTTGACTTACTGTCTTAAATCACAATCATGATGACAATGGGAACTTCGCGACATTTCATCCTCTTGAAAACCAAGTCCCCATTTCTTGTGCTAAGAGAAGCGGTAAGCATATCTTCACCAAGTTATCTCTGGCTGGCAGGGATCCAAGTTAAAGGAAGATTGATAGCAGTCCAGGTTGGTTGAAATGGAGCTGCTGCCCATATTTTCTTCCTAAAAACACCCTGTTGCATGGAATGGACCATCAAGTTGCTGTGTAAGATATATTGGGTTGGAAAATAGTTATGTTTTATTTCTTCCCTTTTCTCAGGGTAAGAACTTCTGACAGATTGGTTTTTTAACAGCATAACAAGAAATGAATTAGAAATTTGAAAGTTGTTTTGATAGAATTTCAGTGTTATGATATTACTTCACCTTAAAGTAGCGTGTATGATAGCGATATCTTTTAATTTTGTGCATATTAAATGTATTTAAAATGCGATTACGTTCCTGATTAAATGGTTTACCTAAAGAAGAGTTAAGAATCGTCTTGATAGGTAAACATTTTTTTTTACATTTTCACTGGAAAAATAATGATTTACTTAGGATTGTTTTTAAATTTTTCAATTCCTACTATTAGTCACACTTTCTATTTATTTATCTTGGTGGAATTTTCAATCGTTAATAATATACATTTTAAGGCGATCAATTGAGATACAATTTTATATACATGATCATATTTTCAATGACGATACAATAATTTAATTATAATTAATAAAAATTAAGTAATTTAAACTAATTATTTAAATAAATACAAATACAGCCGCGTTGGCATCATTTTAGCGAACTTAGCTACCCTTATGGCAACTTGTGTCAAAACTTGTAAAGGTTTTCTTTTCACTTTTTTAAAACACTCAGTTGAACTGAAATTTTATATACACGATTGTTTTGGATGAAAATACGATACTTTAATGACAATTAATAAAAATTAATTACCACTTAATGTTGCGATTCTGTCAGATGTATATACATGAACTTAAAACCTTAATACAATTTGTCAATAAATACCGTATCTTTATAAGTAGTATTATTCGAAAATCATTATTCCCTTATACGCTTGTTATGTGAGTTAGATGTTTGAGGACCCAGCACGCGGGGACCTCACACTGGCACCCAACGTGGGGCACGAACCCATGAACCCGAGATTAATAGCCCGTCTTGCTCAGTCGGTAGAGCACGAGACTCTTAATCTGGGGTCGTGGATTCATGCCCCACGTTGGGCGCTAGTGTGAGATCCCTATGGGCGGGGGCATCACACATGTTTTATAATAAACTTATGTGTTTAAACATTCTACTGATTTTATTTCCCCCTTTACTTAGTTAGGAGAGGATAGCAACATGTAACTTATTTTAAAAAATTCTTCTGTCTGTAATGTAATACAAAATAAACACCAGTTTAAATTTCCTGTAAGTGATTATAAGTTATAAAAATTCAGTGTTGATGGATTTCAATTTGTGCAGCAGCAAATAGTCTTGTGGCATATTGCACAAAATCCGTTTTTTAAGTTCCTGAATTAATAAAATAAAAAATACTATCAAACCTATACCATTGGATAGTACTCACAAGTTGTTGCTTTCAAACTAAAATATATATAAAACAAACCCATATCCTGTAAAAGATATTTTTAATCAATGTTGCACTTTTTAAATATTTTCCGATTTCATTTAATCAATGTTGAAGTTAAAATTCAAAAAGTTTGAGTGAGTGAATATTAATGTCACACTGCTCAGCTACACGAGGGCTTTTGGCGACCGAATTTGCAATTTTGAACCATGGTTAAGTGACTAGGACGACACCTGAGCTGATACCCCCTCTCCTAAATACAACACCAACTGAAAAACGTTTAAACTTCCGACAGACTTAACATGCATAAGGATCCATAAGATGCATACGGTGCCCCATCATAGTAATGTTTTTGACGGACAGAAACTGCTTGGCCCATAGGGAAATGATTGCAAATGCATCGTCTTAGAGCAACAACAATCCATCACTCCCCAGTCCTGGCCTCTTTTATTCTAATTTTTTCACGAAGTCTTTTTAGTACTCCAATATAGTAGTGTTGATCATTAGTCTGCCTAATGTTGTAAGTGAGAACCCACTGATAATAAGGATTTAGGCTATATTTTGTATTATTATTGGCTATATTTTGGTTTATATCACGCCTTAGGTAGAAAATTCTAAAAAACATACCTAGTTATTCTTTAAAATTAAATATGTTATTAAAAGACCATACATCAAGTAATGAAGTAATATTTCAAAAAATAAATAAACCAGTCTCGCTATCTTTTTTTTAAAGATGTTCTAGTACTACAAGCCTGTATATATATAACATACTTTAGGCGATACATTAACATGCTATGCCAAAATTTGACCTTCATATGGATGCACATACAAAGATTTACCTGTGAATGTGCATTTTTACCTTCGATGTTATGACGAGACATCAAACACTGGTCTGCCTAAGAAACTCACGACCTTAACTAATGACTTCTGTTGATTCCGATCGTTCTCCTATTTCGTCTAAAGTTCGAATACTTTTCCACATAGAGGTCAAAAAGCAGATACGTATAAAATGTTGATTATTGAAATACAGCGCAAAAACTTGACAGCACAAGAAATTCAATATAACAATCCTGAGGTATTACTTTTACCCTAAACAGCATGTATTTTTTTAAATCTACATATATATATATATATATATATATATATATATTATGGTAAAATAAAAGTGAAAAAGTTCTAGAACCTACAATGCTAAAGACGAAAGAAATTGGAGTTCACAAGACAGAACAGATGTAGATACAAAAAAGTCTTTGGACTGAACTGGAGATCTATTATGATTTCTAAAGCTGTCGCTGAATTAGGCTAGCAACTTAGGGTTACAAATGCTGTAATGTGCTGTATGATATATATATATATATATATGTATATCATTGTTTTTTATATATATTATACAAATTGTTTTCATATATATATATATATATATATATATACTGTAGTGTGCTATAAAAATTAACAAAACTGTATATTATGGTAATAAATTTTATTCATTTAAAAGCATTATAGTTAAAAATTTAAGTTAAAATAAAAAAACGGCTAAAACCTAAAACCTAAAACCTGAGTTAAAAATAAGTAAATAAGCAAATGTTATATAATAAAAACAAACCGCATACCCTTACACACACACACACACACATATATACATATATATATATATATATATATTGAATAGAAATAGTTTATTGCTCAGTGATAGCTATCAAATGAGCAATAAAACTCGCTTAAATTAAAATAATAAAAAAAACCGAATTTCTTCATTTATTTCTTAAATAATGAAACACTGCACTTTCATCATAAGTTCTGAATCCATATATTTTTACAGTAATTAAATATATCGTCTTTATTTTAAGTCCACTTTTAATTTGATCATTCTTTATTTTCAAATACTTAAAAGCAAACATTTACATGGAATACAAAATCGCACAAAGGACATTCTTCACATATAAAAATCAAAAAGCGATAACTCAAATATGTTTCTTTCAAATTTGAAGAGTATTATTCAGATTAATGACTGTCTTAATGCGATAATTGGAAAGCAGTTGTGTTTACTTAATGTACTTGGGATTCAAATTAAGTACTTTGAAATGAATTTTCAATTAGTTTTACAGCATATTTTTGTTTAAAATTATTAATTTGTCTTCTGTAACTTATATTACCTTATTACTTATATTATTTTTTCTTTATATTGCTTTCAGATGAAGGAGTGAATAAAATGGTGTTCTCAAAAGGAGACTTTTCATAATATCTCGCAAAATGAGTTTTTTTTTCATGAAAATACTAAACTCAAGTTTGGTTTTGCTATTCATTTTTAATGGACTTATTATTATTATATTTTATTTTGTTAAAATTTAACATTTGATTTTCAATTTGCTTATGCCTTAATTCAGTTTGTTGGTCCCCATTACCAAACGTCAAATGGAGTTTTTTTAAGTATCTTATTTTAACGAAAACTTACGAAAATTTTCTCATTAGATATTCGTTATCTTAGTATTGAACTTACTTTAATTTTATTTTTGTCACAAAATAATAAAATAAATAAAAAGTAACAAACAAAATTCGTGAGCAATATTCAAAATGATACACAACGAATGCTGAATGATCTATTGTTCACTATTTAAATTCTTTATTAGAAAAATATGTGTTCTTATTTGCTTAGATGTAGAAAAATTGAAAGTTTTACCTTTCTTTTGAAATGTTTTAGGTACCTTAAATGTTTCATTATTTACTTTCATTTAAAAGCAAACGAAGTTAGGAGAAAATTATTAAATTACATTATGATATTAATGTTTTTAAGACTAACATAATACCGAGGGTTTGGCTCTTGTAGCCTCTAATGCGTGGGAAAATCTTGAAGTATTGAACAAATACTCTCACGATGCATTGCAATTATACATTCACCACTCACCATACCATTTTCTAACCTACTAGTAGACATGCGACTTGAATATTAAGGTTAAGCATAATATACACTAAATTAAGTCTACTTTGATCGTTTTTTAGCTGACAATGTTTTGACCTTCAGTTTAAATGTTCCCTTTCCAACATGGTGCGTCGGGTATGATGGAATACTAGATATCCCATAATACCTGGCACATTCCATTCTGTCTGCACCATTTGTAATATAGTTCATGTCATCTACAAAAGAATCAGGAAACAAAGACGTGCAATGTATTTTTGTAACGAAAAATTCTCCGAAGATTAAGGTAGGGAATTTTGGATTTATGCTTTAGCTGTTTTCTATAGGCTCACCTTGATTATAATGGACTGTTACTTTTGTTAATAATTCGAAACATAAATGATATTCCCCTATTCATAAAAACGTGGCGTTTATTGCCAAAAATAACAACGTTTTATGGAATCTTAATTAGATTTCAAATGGTTTAAGCCAACTACTTAATGTTACCCAACGATTTCATAATACCCTTCAATTGTAATTTTTAAAAAAAAAAATTTTTTTAACAACAAAATAAAAAATATTTTTGACAAATAATAATTCCTTACCATCAATTATTGTACATATTTATCATGATTTGGAGATATTTTATCAACAAATTATAGTCTAAAAAAACTAAAACACACGCTTTTATAGCTAATCGAGCTAAAAAGTAAAACAAAAAAATTCTTAATATAAAAATAAAATAATCAACAAGAAAATTAATGTCATTGGTGTGAAAGCATGGGGTGCTCTATATCAACTGTTATAATTTCTTACTAGACTTATTCCGAAATGCTGAATTAAAGTAGAAATGTAGTACAAATTGTTGTTTTTTCTTCAGGTATAGAAGTTTAAGTTCGCATTACTTTCTAAGATGGTGACCGATTTAACAGCTGTCAAGTGATTTAATATCAGTTTAGTTTGGCAATTCATAATAAATAGACTCACGCCTAAACAACGCTTTCAAATTGTGCAATTTTATTTCGAAAATAATAGTCGATTTTCATTAGCGAGTTTTGTTTAGCGATGAATCGCACTTCTGGTGGAATGGCTACGTCAACAAAAAAAAATGGCGCATTTGGAGTGAAGCTAATCCACAAGTGTATGTCGAAACACCGTTACATCCAGAAAAACTGACTGTTTGGTACGCTTTATGGGCTGGTGGAATCCTTCTTCAAAAACGATGAAGGCCACAACGTTACAGTCAATGGTCATCGGTATATAGACATGATTACTAACTTTTTGAATTGAACAATTACGATGTCCAGGAGCTGTGGTTCCAACAAGACGGCGCAACATGTCACACAGCTCATGCCACAATCGATTTATTGAAAGACACGTTTGGTGACCGCCTGATTTCATGTTTTGGACCTGTGAATTGGCCTCCAAGATTTTGTGATTTAACACCGCTAGACTATTTTCTGTGGGGTTATGTAAAATCATTGGTCTATGCGGATAAGCCAAAAGCGCTTGACCATTTGGAAGACAACATTCGCCGTGTTATTGCCGATATACTGCCACAAATGTTGGAAAAAGTCATCGAAAATTGGACGTCCAGATTGGACTACGTCCGAGCCAGCCGTGGCAGTCGTATGCCAGAAATCATATTCAAAATGTAATGCCACAAGATTATCTTTCGAATAAAAAAATCATGTCAATCGAATTTGTTGTCATTGTTGTTTTATTGCAATTTAAAGTTCTATACCTCTCAAAAAACACCCTTTACAAAGCACCTCACACACGCTTTTATCCAAATGACATTACTTTACTCGTTAATCATTTTATTTTTATTCTAAGCATTGCTAGTTTTTGTTTTATTTTTTATTTCGATTAACTAAAAAAGATTTTTTTCCAATTAGTTTTATTAGACTTTATTTTTCTGTTTTTTGTTCGACCTACAATAAAAACTTGTATTTTTAGTCTTTTAAACTATCATTTATTCATTGATGAATTCATCTTAAATGGGTTATTTTTTAGAATCTGGAATATCCATTGGCAGCCTATCAGTGCAGCGATATAAGGCCTGGTTTATTATTTTTTCGAGTCTTCTTTTTTTTTTCTATTTTGAGAAAAAGTAGACAATTCTCTATATTATGGTAAGAAATATCTGTTGCTAGTTCCCGCTTTTAGGGTTGCAACTTATTCCTTTAGTCGCCTAATCTGGAAATGGTATACTGAATTAGTCGCCTAATTTAGAAATCTTTGTTCCTGGTGATCCTAATCAGAACAATGGAACAATATTATGAAATTATTGTATTGTAATCGGTCCTTGACAAGAGTGCAACATTTCGAATTAATCTCACCTTTTAAATTGGGTAAAAATCGAGTTCAAATATTCCGTTACATACATCTGAAACTTATAAAATCGTTTTAAAAACAAATAAACTAGTTTTTAGAAAAGTAAATGGAATTTGATAACGCCCGACTCGTATTTGCAATTAGTGGAGATTTGATCCTAATGGCAGCTGAAATTCAATGTCAATAACGCTTTGAAGCCAAATTATGGCTTCATTATATGGTATTCTGAAGCTTTTGCAATCCTCTTTAAGAAATTAGCAAATAATTTCGTAAATACTTCTATTTAATTAATATTTCTACTTATAATTTTTGAAAACTACTTTTAATTCCCTATAAAAAAAAACTCATGCGTTTAATCAGCTTCTCTTACAACAAAATGCTAAAAAAATATATCCTAAGCCAAACGGGAAAAACCTTTAACGATAAGACGCCAATCCAGATGCACGATCACTATAACCATATAACACCCTGATTCCATTACCTTTTGCTTCAAGTCTGAAAGAGGACTTCTAAAAGCCTGGAGTCTAATAGTGCAGATTCTTCTACCAGTTGATTGACCCCATTTGGCAGACGATCGGGAACCAGCGCTTAAATCAATCCCTGGATGAATAGATCGATACTGGAATGGGAAGATAAGAATGGCTTCTTTTGTGGAACGAATCCCAAAAATTCAACAATAAATTCACATTCTGCCAATAAGATTTCACTTAGAAATTGCAAAAAAAGATGTAATTAACAAGTGTAATCAATCAGTAAAACGATTCTAAAACAAGTTTAATTCAGTGGATCACAAAGTTCAATTATTTGGGACCCGATTTCCAATCATAATTTTCTTCGCGCCCTCTATACAATTTCAGTGCATTGAATGCAATAATAATGTACTTTAGTGCTGGAACAACAGAACGATCATAATTGAACACCATACAAAATATCAGGATAATAATTAAACTTTGTATCTATGTGTTACTTTTAAGTAATAGATATTTTAAATCAATTACTTTTAAGTAATATTTTTTTAATTATTTTATTTTTGTTTTTTATATTACCCCTCCCCAACGTAAGATTATCACGTCCTGCTAGGGAGGGCACTTCCACGGTTTGAGAATTGCTGGCTTAAGGGGTCACAGGGGTGTTAAATTTCTCTAGGAATTTCTCTGAAAATATAAACAATTTTCAAACAGGTATAATTTCTTTAAATTTAATTTAAATAATTCGAATTTTTTAAACATTACTCATAAAGGAATGGGGCTTCAGAAAAGTATAAAATGTTTAAAATATAATCATAACTTAAAAAGTTATAAGCATATGAAAATAAGAAATTTTTCTATAAGAAATATTTATTAAGTTTTACGTCGTGCATGCTATTTTCTAAAAGAGTAGGTTTAATTACTAGCTATAAGTTGATTTATAAAGGCAAACGTATTCTTAATACTTTGTAGCTACTTTTAAATAAATAGAATAATAACTTATATATTTTAATAAATCAAAAATATACATTTTAAAAAAAATATTTAAAACATTACAATATTTTACAAGTATTTTGAAATACAAAAGATATATAATAATAAAATTAGGTAGGGTTTAAAGAGTATGATGCATTGTATAGTTCTATAAAGTTTTATATATCAGAGGCTAATATTTTAGAAAATAGCGTGCGCAAAGCAAAAAATACTTAATATTTATTATAGAATTTTCATATGCTTATGACTTTTAAAATTATTATTATATTTTAAACATTTTATACTTTTCTGAAGCCTCATTCTATTTTAAATAACATGTAAAAGATTCGAATAACTTAATTTAAGTTTAAAATAATTATACCCGTTTGAAAATCGTTTACATTTTCAAACCTCTAGAGAAATTTAACACCCCTGAGACCTCTTAATTGATTTTAGTAAGGTTTCTCAAATTTCAGGTAGGCTCAGTGAAAGTTATGTTTATTTACACATTTGCCAGCCTTGTGAAAAAAACCCTGAAAAAAAATACTAATAATTTTTATAGTGGTGTTATAATATTAAACATTTGTATCATATATTGAAAAAGTAGATTATTCGATTTACCTGCTTAAAGGTTGTTTCAACACAATAAATGTATCTTCATTTATCGTAATTCAAATGAAAGCATTTAATTCGTAAATGAATATAAATCTATATTTAGCTTTGAAATTATGTAGATTTTCTTTCACAGCTGCTAAAAAATTATGTAGATATCCATGTTTATCAAAAGTTCAAGAATGTTCAAAAAGTTCTACACATGATACCGTCTGTGATTGGAACACATCATGTGGATTACCATCCATGATATGATGGTAGTGTGAATGTGCTTATCCGAGAACAGAATCCTTGACGCTAGGGTCCATAGCCGTGCAATATAACCACTAGATAAAAGTGATCACCCTTTTCTGGAGATTGTTACTGACTAATTTAAATACCACTACAATAGGTAAGTTTTTATTTATTTATTTTAATTATATTTTTTTATTTATTATTTTTTGCATTACGTCAATCCCCTAAAGTGTTGCATTTTTAAAATAAACAAAAATAACAAATATGTTCTTACAATACAGATTTTTCTATTCATTCTTTTAATAATATTAAAGAAAAAAAAAGCAAATTTTTGAAAAGCCTGATACTAAAACACAACAGAAAGCGATACGAAAATTCTGAGTAATTCTAATCTCCTATCCAACCTCTTTTTAGCTGCATCTATTCTATTATTTATTTGTTGTGTTTTCTTCAGTTTTCGAGCCCATTAATTCTTATTTGAAACCACGTAGTTGCGTTCGTAAATTTAGCCATGATGCATTGCTCAAATGAACAGTACATTTGCTTCAGAACAGCCGTTGTTTACGTTGTCATCTAGAAGCAAATTCTTTTTGACAATACGCATTGTCAAGAACCATAGGGGGCAACTCTGCATAGTTTATTTTGTTTGTGAATGACAATTATTAGATATACATACGTTACCATAAATTTACCTTTTTATGCGCAGGGTATAATGAATTGTTAGAAAGAGCATGGTCATTATTCTTAAAGCTGTTTTATTCATAGACTCGTTTAATACTCCTAATGCTTTCTCGGCCAGTCTTTTACAATTCTATTTCCACTCTCCAATCTATTATTTATTTCCGCATTATTTAAAAAACTTATATTGCTATCTATTCTTGTTGTTTTTATGAGCTCTTTAACCAAGTTCGCAAGTTTTATTTATTTTACTAAACATGCAACTATATTTTTAGATTAGAATTATGTGCTTCTTAGTAATAACTAAGTAAAGAATTTCGATGCCCTAAAAATATATAAAATTATTTTTTTAATTATTGAAATTAAAACATTTATTTTCTATCAATTCATATATATTTCTATTGTTGTTTGAGAACCAGAAGTCAGAAGAAGTTAATTGCAATATGTTAGCAAACAACATATGTCCTATACTCATTTTATCCCTTTATCTACCAACGGTACTTATAAGTACCACTCAATTTAAAATTACATAGAATAACGTATAATCTGGCAATACTTAGCAGGAATATTCCTTAAAAATTACTTTTTCAAAATATAAGGCCGTACAAGTTCTATGATGAGTATTTTAGCGGGGAAGGCGAACAGTTTAATAGCAAAAATTGCGTTTTGGGATGACGGTGTCTTCAGCGGATTGCAAAGATTGTTATTTTTGTTCAGAAATAATAATTGATGTCAAAAGGTGTCTTATTTTTTATATGATAATGAAGATCTTAGAAAATGATTTGAATGTTTACTTTAAGTGAACATTCTGTATAATTAATTTTACAGTCGAATATCTTTAATTAATTAATTAGCTCTAACGCATTAAATTTCCCAAAGTGGAGTGTTTTGTTTATATATATCCCTTAATTTTCAATGTAGTGATTCAAAAAAAAAATGTCGCATGAAAAAAACTGCAGTAAATCATAATGCGGTAGATAAAGGGTTAAGCAATGCCAATAATTCCAAGCAATTTTTTATCAATTACCGTTCTATAAATATTTTTATGTGATTTCAGTCAGAACTAATACATAACGTTTAATTTTGCTTAGATTTAATCATATAAATATTGCTTAACTTAACTTCGGTTTTAATCACAATTATTACATAGCTTATAACTCTTTCGCATTAATCATAACTACTGCTACATAAAAATAAGATGTTAAGGCTTCAGAGGTGTTAATTTTATCTCGAGGGGTGAAAATATAAACAATTTTCAAACAGTTATAATTATTTTAAACTCAAATTAAACAATTCTAATTGTTTAAACATTATGTACAAATGATTATGGTTAAAAAAATCACATATCATTTGAAATATAATAAAATTATAAGTATATGAAAATAAGAAATGATTTTTGTAATAAGTATTAAGTAATTTTTGCGTTAAACACGCTAATTTCTAAAATAGAAGCATTTGATGTATAAACCGTTCTAGAATTATACAATGTATCATACTCTTTAAACTCTACTATTTTAAGAATAATATATCTTTTGTCTTTAAAAATATTTATAATCAGTATGTACATTTAAAAGAAAAATTTGAAAATGTAATTTATTTTTATTTTTAAAAAAATATAATTTATTATTCTATTTATATAAAAATACTACAATGTAACAAGAATACATTTAGCTTTACAAATCAACTTAGTGCTAGTAATTAAATCTACTATTTTAGAAAGTAGCATGCGCAACGTAAGACTTAATGAATATTTCTTATAGAATTTTTTCTTATTTTCATATACTTATAATTTTTAAAATTATGATTATATTTAAACATTTTACTCGCTTCTGAAGCCCCATTCTTTTATAAATAATGTGTAACAGATTCGAATTATTGAATTTTAATTTCAAAGAGTTATATATATTTGAGTATTGTTTATATTTTTAACAGTCAAGGGAAAGTTAACACCCCTGAGACCCCTTTATGCTGTAAGGTTTGATGTTAAAATATTAAAACGTTATAGCGTAAAACAGTATTTAGACAGTACAAACTTAACACAAATGTAATATTGAGGTAAAATATAAAGCAATAATAATAATAAAAATTCGAGCAATTGCTCTGTTGCTACTATTATTAGTTTACATTACCTTTCATTTTTGGTGATAATTGTGAATGTTTTTAGTACTATTTAAAATTGATCAATTATTAAAATATGTATTGAAAATATAAAAAAAGAACGTATAGCCAATGCTTTCAAATAGTATTGTAAGATCCTTCTTATATATAAGAATTATATTTTGGGAGAGAAAATCTTTAAAATCGTTTTCTCAGTGTATATTTCTAGATATATCATTGTATTTAAAATGCTAAACACCCTCAAATGTTTACCAATCATTTTAATTTTGTGGTTTCTTGCTAAATGTAAAATATACAACAAAATTAAGAATTTATTTTGCAATAAAGCGAGTATTTTCTTAGTCTTAAAATGTATTATACTTTAAAGATTATTGATTTTTATCATACGTATCCATACTTACTTCTTTTCTCCAAAACAAAATAAATTCTTGCGAAATAAATCTAAAAAATTATTCAAAGATTCTCTCAAATCTCTGCGAAAATTATTTTGTAACCTTTTTTACAAAATAGTAGATGAGCAAGAAGTTTTTTTCAGCCGTTAGTTTTGAAAATTTATTAAAATTATTTCAACCATATGTTCAAAATTTTAACTAAATATTTTTCTTCAATCGAAAAATTGCATGAGTTAAAGAAACATTATATTAATAAACAAACCTAGGAAAAACTGTAGACTAACATCCTTCTGAATATTTTAATTTTCATCCATAAAATACATAGATATAGTCACAAATCTCAAATTGTTTTTCCTAAACTTACAAATATTTTATGCGTTAATATGCTGCTATAATCAAAACTTTTGAATTAAATTATCTAATCCTCGTAAAAATGTGATTATTTAAAATACAACCTAGATTTCAGTTATTCGTATATCTAATGCATTAATTATGTTAAAATTTAATCATTTAATTACTCATATTTTCTTCGGTCTTTATTTTTAATAAATAATGGATTTTTTTTCACTATCTGATTTACTTAGTTTCCTTATCCAATTTATTAAATTAATTTTTTTAAATGTACTATTGCATTTTTATTTTTTATTAGTATTAAATAAGGGGATGTTGCAGGTTAATTTACTTTTTTCTTGTTATAGTTATATTTGTTTTAGATTGCTCTTTTCACCATTAATTCCAAAACATAAGCATATGGTTATGAAACTAGTATAGCTGAAATATCCTTAATCTATACACCGTAAAATTAATATGGATATAAATATTCAAAGGATGAACTGCATGATAAATTGCCTGATCTCTAATCATTAAAACGGGAGGAATTGCGATATATATATATATATATATATATATATATATACAAATGGTATGAATTTCCTATCACAGTTTAGAATGTAGTACAAAACAGTGCAATGGATCTTCTTTGTCTTACCTAAATGCACCCTATTTTTTCATACTTTTAAAACTACTGAAGTAAATGAAATTAAGTTATCAAAAGACGTTCGGAATACTTTAAAAAATAGCATGCTAAAAAGTTATAAGGGGTTCTTAGAATTCATTACCAATAAATCATAACATTTAATAAATTGTCTAATTTTTTCAAAAATCCTGGTTATAATTGAAAATTTTTAAAATATTTTTGAAAAAGTTTAAAGCAATTAGAGAAAAAGTTATAAACGTATATCAGTAAAAGTATTACTCAAACAAATTAGGTGCATTTATCTAGAGAATGAGCTACAATTTTAATGTTTAGTTAGAATTTAAAAAGAAAATTAGAGCGGATTGAGTATAAATCTTACAAGAAATGCGACGTTTTTTATGATACCATTGTTACAATATCGGGCCATACCTCAAAAACTATTCATACAATGAGAAATATTTAAGTGTATTCTATTGTCAAATTCCATTGTAACAAAAAAGTAGAAAAATGTAACTGAAAGAAATGACAATTAAAACTATTATTGATTAACATATTGCCAAATTGTATGATTTAAGTTAATTTTTTTTATGTACCAGAATTTTTTTTACATGTTTTTTTGTATTATCAGTCTAGAGTTGTGCTTGGGCTATAACTTATCTGATTTTTATATCAAGGTAGTAAGCCCCAAAGTAAGTAAAGCTTGAAATTAAATCATTGCCTGAATATCGGTACACTTTAGCGTTACGTCTCACCTACTTCCAGCCTAATAGCGTGACAATTTGGTCTGGAAAAGCTTATTGTTCTTCTTTTATTGGCTAATTACATATTTCATCAGTTGCAAAATAGTACAAAATTATAGCTGACTAGCCATTATTCACCCGCTTCATTGTGTATTTCACGATGTTGTATAAGTAAATACTGTTTACATGTACATAAATTTTTTATATCTAGCATTAAGAATTTGATTGTATTGAAAAATATATTTATGGCTGTATAACTCTCGCATCTTCATATAAAAAGGTCAGAATTAAGAATTTCTAATAATATCTAAAATAGAAGTAGAAAGATTTTTTCGGCTCGCTTAACCCAATAATCAAGGGAATTTCCACAAAAACATCTTTTAATGGATCTCTACTTCGTAAAATAAATATATGTGCTAAATTTCAAGTCTAAATCTAATAGAGCCCAAACGGAATTTTTAACATCAATTGCTCCAGAGCATTCTTGGCGTATTTCAATTCAACGAAAGAAACATGCAAACTAAATTTTATTATTATGTTCCAGAAGTGATAAAAGTATTTATTTTGATTTGAGGATCAATTTGTTACTACCAAAAGTGCATAATAAAATCATTAAAAAATGTGCATAAAAAAATTTATTTATTATTATATTCTCTTTTTGTTATATTGCTAGAGCTAGGATTTTCAACTTTATTGTTACACTAAGCAAGATTTAGAATTTGTCGTTGAACAAAGAAAAGCAACAAAGTTTTCAGTAACAGATTATTATTATTTTTGAACATAAGAATAAAAACAGGTACGAAGTGAATTTCATTGTCTAAAACAATCCACTGATATTTGTGTTAAATAACATGTAATTATTATCAGTATTTACATATAATCGTCACCGCAACCAAATTGACGCCTCATGAATCACGCCATTTTCCGCCAAAATCTGACTGATTTATATAAAATATGTTAGAAGCGTTGCTGCTATGGTATTAAGATGTGATTCAGATAGCACCAACTTTGCTGTGGTGATGCTAATACATAAATACCACATTATCTAAGCTTCTGTTTACAAAAAGCTTCACAAATCATTTTTTAACTTAAAAAACTTGAGTTACGGTATCATATAATTAAAACTACAATAAGCAAGGAGAGATTATATTATTGCCAAGTTTCATTAAAATCTGTTCAGTTGTTTTTTGCATGAAAGAGTAACAAACATCCATACGTGCAAACTCAATGCAAAACTTATTGGGATTGTAAGATTGTAGATCTCGTGATTTAAATTAGATTTTTAGATATTGACCTATTAGTGTCACCTCAACCATATTGGCGCCACACGAATCATTCCTTGATATCAAAACAACAAAGATTTTTATATGAAACAAAAAAGATTTGTAAAGTTTTGGTGGGAAATAGCACAGTTCGCCTGGTGCCAATTTAAATGCAGTGATGCTGATAAGTAAGAATACAAATGCTAACGCAAATTTTTATTTACATCTAAGATTTTCTGAACTGTTTATGGTAATTTCATCAAAATCAGACTATTGATGGTATTGAATGCTCAAAAAAGTAACTCTTTTTTGCACTTCAAAATTCTGAGTTAATGCAATTTTTGTCGTGTTGCGTTATGATTTAACTTTCCTACACAATCTGTTCTTCGTATATACAGAGTGTTTTTTCCAGGTATAGAAGTTTAAGTTGGCATTACTTTCCAAGATGGCGACCGATTTAACAGCTGTCAAGTGATTTATTCTCAGATTGGTTTGGCAATTCATCAAAACGATCATCAAGCAAGGCGTAGATTCGTCGAATGGGCCCAAACGAGATTGTCGTTGTTCCCGATTTTCATAAGCGAATTTTGTTTAGCGATAAAGTGCACTTCTGGATGAATGGCTACGTCAACAAACAAAACTGCCGCATTTGGAGTGAAGCTAATCCACAAGTGTATGTCGAAACACCGTTACATCCAGAAAAACTGTCTTTTTGGTGCGCTTTATGGGCTGGTGGAATCATTGGTCCGTACTTCTTCAAAAACGATGAATGCCACAACGTTACAGTCAATGGTGATCGGTATAGAACCATGATTACTAACTTTTCATTCCTGAATTGAACAATCATGATGTCCAGGAGCTGTGGTTCCAACAAAATGGCGCAACATGTCACACAGCTCGTGCCACAATCGATTTATTGAAAGACACGTTTGGTGACCGCCTAATTTCACGTTTTGGACCTGTGAATTGGCCTCCAGATTTTGTGATTTAACACCGCTAGACTATTTTCTGTGGGGCTATGTAAAGTCATTGGTCTATGCGGATAAGCCACAAACGCTTGACCTTTTGGAAGACAACATTTGCCGTTTTATTGCCGATATACGGCCACAAATGTTAGAAAAAGTCATCGAAAATTGGGCGTCCAGATTGGACTACATCCGAGCAAGCTGTGGCAGTCCTATGCCAGAAATCATATTTAAAATGTAATGCCACAAAAAATTATGAATCGAATAAAAAAAATCATGTCAATCGAATAATACATCGTTGTTTTATTGCAATTTAAAGTTCTATACCTCTCAAAAAAACACCCTTTATTTTTAAAGATTTTATGAATGTACATTTCTATGACATTTTCTTTGGTTGAAAAAAAAATATTGTTTTTCTTCCTTCATCAGCAGATGCTGATCAATATTGAATATTATGAAATATATGCATAGTTATTTAGACTCGAATTCCAATAGTGAAATGAATAAAAAAAGGGACGATACCGAACAATTTGACAGTAAAAAAAAACAATGCAAAGAAAAATATCAGATTACGATAAAATGGGGCGTGTAATGCTCACCTATACTTTTGAGCTGTATTTTTTAATGTGTCTTATGCTTGCCATATAATGCACATCCTCTTTTGTATAAGGAGACCTGAAATGTACACATGCAATGCTCTCATGTTTTAAAGTATTTTATTTGAGGTATTATTCCAAGGTATAGAAAAAATAATATACATCTATATAGAATTACAAATCTTTAAGTTCATAAGGATAGTCATTTCTTTTAAATAAACAGTATTTCTATATTTCTAGAAGCCAAATTTTTTTTCTATATTCATCTTTTTTTTGTTTTTAAAGCTCTTGAATCCCTAAATTTAATTGAATTTTTTATGCTGAAAGTGGGCGTTATACGCCAGATTTAATGGTATTTAAGGTTTTCTGTTATTTTGTTGTTCAAAACTGTTTCTGGCATCATTGTTTAATGTTCCTTCTAACAAGCTTTTATTCATGTAGTTTTGAGTTAATTGTACATATGCGTTGTATACCTTTTTTACATATAAAAACATTGCTATAATATTTTCTGTTGTTGAAAATAAAGATTTTTGCCATTCTTCCTTCATCAGCTAATGCAATGTTTTCATCTTTGTAGAAAAATATTGCTTGACGTATAACAGAGAAAATGACACTTAATTCAAACTAATTGCTATCGACAAATTGGTAATATTGTGAACCATATATTTTGTATGTCACTCTTTATGGCCTTATGATGTCTAAGACCGATAAGATCTCATCTTTATTTTAAATTTGAAAAAAAAAATTAGAAACTTCTTTTTAACAAAAAGCTATATGCTGATCTAGGATACAACTATGATATATTTGCAGACCTTGAAACAATATTTCTCATATTTTCTTCCGGATTTCTTTAAGTTCAAAGTTGACCTGATTTTGTTGCTCGACTTAACTTTGCTTCTGACAATCTTGCAATATATAAATCAATCATTTTGGATCAAAAAAGTTTTAGATAAAAAAATATGCACCTTGAAAAGATTTTTTCTTATCTCCTTTTGGATTTCTTTAAAATTCAGTTTTGATGTGATTTTACATCTGATGATTTTTAATGTTGCTTCTGATAATTTTATCCTCATGTAGTTTTTTCGGGATCGTATACATATTTTCTTTATTATCATATTGCCCATATATGATATATATATATATATATATTTCAGTTAGCACTATAGTTATTTATGATTGTATGTACTCATTTGTTTGTGCTCTTTGTAATAGAATTACAATTGCTAATAGAAATATTGCGAAAAAGTATTGTTTGAATAATTAATTTTTCAGCAACATGTTTTATTGTTTGTATCATTCAGTACTGTTGTTGATTTTAGATTATTTCAACAGTGAAATATTTTAGATAGATTTTTTATTTTAGTTCATACTTGTTTATTTTTTTTAGTATTGAATTATATCTAATACTTTATATTAGGTATATTACACAGATGCTTAAATAGTATTACACCATTCCTCATGTAATATTAATTAATTTTTTTTCTTTTAATGCTTCCTAATATTTCTTATTTGTGATATTATGTTAATGTTTATTATCATTAATTTTTATTTCGGTTAATCTATTTCAAGTTATTTCACACATAGTTCAATATCAGAAACTTACTACTGATATTACTTTTCTGATATAATTTTTATTTCCTTTTATATTCATTAATTTCTGTTTACTTTATATCTTGCTAATTTTCTGACTTACATTGAAATATTTATTTTTGATAAATTATTATTTAATTTGAGACCAAATATAGAAAACATATTTTATAATTAATATAATAAAAGTAATATATATCTTATATATTGACTAATTATTTTATAATCTTTTCAAATATTAAATAAGTCTTTATCAATAAACGAGATTTTTTTTACAGTCATTTTTTAATGTAACGATATGTCACAACTAATTACTCAATGAACATTTTTAATCAGTTTTTTTTTATTTCAAAACCTGAAAAGGAAATTTTTGTTATATAACGATTGATTGAGTAAATGAAAATGCCAAACCCCTTTTATTTTTTTAAGTTCTAAGAAAATAATTATTGTCAAAATAATGAATATGTTAGTTTCGTATAATATACTTTATTTTCGTCAGATACATGCTTAAATTATTTACTAAACACAGTGGAATGAAAAACTACAAAATTGTAATAAAATACTAAACTATTTTTATCAGACAGTATTCTTTTGTTTTTGAATGTTTTTTAGTGAATGTAAACTAGGAATATAGCCTTTTCACCATATATATATATATATATATATATATATATATATAATGTTTTTTTATGCTTACATATGTATAATCAAACATTCAAACGATCAGATTAAAAAAATTTCAACACTAAAAGAAGCCACAGTAATGCCGGACTCTAGAGAGATAAAAGAAAAGTGTCTGACAGTGGAAAGCTGTGGAAGAAATTTCGAAAAAGGGAATTGTAATGATAATATAGAAATCAGGCACACACACAAAAGGAAGTGCTAACAGCTAGATGAGAGGGGGAATTTTTTTCCATGACAATATGTTATACATTCAAAAATGTTCGTGCAACGCAGGGGGTAACTGAAGAGGAAAGAAGTTAAAAAAATTCGAAAAAGGGAATTTTAATGACATCATTATAGCAATCACTCGCATCGTACGCGCACACACCCGCACAAAAGTGCTGGCGTCATGAAGGAAAGAGGAAATTAAGTTACACACTCGGTAAAAGTCCAGGCTTAAGCGGAGGGGAAAGAAACAAGTCAAAGTAGTTTCGAAAAAGAATAATGGAAGTACTGATTTCGTGAAGGTAAGGGAAAATTTATAAAGGTAGTGAAAGGCCGTGCAACGCCGGGCCATGCAGCTGGTCCTAAATAATAAAAATGCGCACCGTAGTTTTAAATGATGATTGCAGTTGTATTGACATAGAAAGTGCTATTCTGCGAATATTTTTCTATATTTTTTTGATACCATTATTCTTAAAGAGATATATTATTGTTATGGTAAATGTACTATATTTCTATCTTCGCGTCATTCCCCTCTTGACGAATGGCAATTTACTATTTTGTCATTTTACTTTCATGTTTCCTTTCTTTATTTTAAAATATTCTCAATCTGCATCCCACACAGGCAAGCACTTTTCCGATCAATTTCTGTTAATTAACTTCCAGGCTGCGAATAGAGTGTTAACTCACTGATTCTTCTAGTCCTCTAATCAGGAAGCTCCCTCCAGGCCTCTCTACTTCAAGGCTCAAATACCTTTCGATACGGGATCGAGGAACGTTTCGCGTTCCCCAAGATGTCAAGCTTTCTATTTCTATTTTCGCATTTTTACAGATATGAATATTTCCTGCTCTGTTTTTTTTAAAGAAGTAATTTATTCCCTACAGAAAATTCAGAATGTATTCCTAGAAAGTATATAGTAACTTAGTATTCTTATAGTATTGTAATTTTTTACATTTCCCACTCTTGATAATCATGTATGCAAAGAAGAGTTACATTTAAAAACATAATTAATACAACACAACTAAAACAATTTCAGAAATTTGCTAGTATCAGTACACAATAATTTAGTAATCCTGATCTTGAAGTTCGTGACCATGATAGAGAAGTGGCAATGATTGTAAGTTCGTGAAAATGAACACATCTATCAAGTCGGGGTTGTGAGTTTTCAAACCACTAAAAAAGAACCATATTGAGAAGTTATTTAACATTAAATAAAACAAGGCTTCACGTTTCAATGACTGAAGAGTGTGAAATTTTAGAAAGATTGGTTGGGTGCGGGTTCACGTGTTATCCTCGCTTTACACGTCAAGTAAAAATATTTAAATATTAAACTTATAACTGAATATAAAATCAATTTGTGTCTGAGTAAACAAAGTAAATAACGTTTAACATTAGAGAGTATTTATAGTATTTAAAAAAATGGAAAATCTAACAACAGTGAACTGATAACCTGGTAAATTAAATATAAACGATACACTAAACACAAACACAACACTGTAAAATAATAGTTTCGATTTCAGATCCTTATGATAGAAAAAAGGTATCACTTACCAAATTCTTCGTTTATGAATCCCGGGATGAGCTTGACCTTAAAATCGATAAAATTCTAGCATGTCAAAAAGTCAAAGACAACACTACTGTTACTAATAAGAAAGCATGGACACAAAAAAGTATGCGCTCGCAGTACCATTCAGGTTGAACTACAGAAGTAACTAGTTCGTTGGGTTGTTCACGACACACACTACTAGCTAATATACAGCAATACACTCAAGAAGTAAATCACAAAAAAAGCGATTGGCATCTCACATTTTTTTTAGCAAAGTTGGTTATTAATTCATCCAATTAAATTTTTCTTGCTTCTTGTTGTTCAATACTTATCAAAGACAAATAGGAGAGCCTCTTCTGATATCGTACAACGTAGATATTTTTTTATTAATTTTAGTTTAGAAAATGAACTTTCCGCCAATGCAGGAAGTAACTGGAAGAGTAAAAACAATAAAACTGCAATACATACATCTGGTAAACTTGGCGCAACAAACTTATTTTGAATCATTAAAAAATTACTTAAATCTTTTATCGAATTTAGCCTAATTAAATCTTCACTAAAAACTGCTCTTAGAGACATAATTTGATTTGGAAATTCACTAGATAATTCGAGGCTATATACTTTTTGAAGATTACTGGCATCATTATATAAGAGATCATTTGTAGTGCTTACAATATTTTTGGGAGAAAGAAAACTGAATGATTTGTAAATGCCATTCATATTCTCAAAGCGATTTTTTTAATTGAGTAGTAATAACATTGGCCTTAAAAACATCCTCCTTAAAGAATCGTTTTTGGTCTTGCAGTTTTTCATCAGCATTGAAATCATTGAGAATCTGTCTAACTTTTCTATGTCTCTTTTGTTCTGCCAACTCCGGGGTGATACCCCATTTTTTAGCCAAATCAATAGCTTCTTCCTTTATATTAGCAAAATTGTTACGAAGATTCCCGATAGACATTTTAAGCTAGAATTTATCATGGTCTTAGCGTTTTCCAAATATATTTTTGGTGATTGTTATGCGTTTGAAGTTAAATTTATGCTTTGTAAAATATGACAATCGAAAATTAGAAAAAAAAAACAAATTGAAACTTTTCCATATGTTTTTAATCGCTAAATATTCTTGTTTCTCGTCTGGCTTAGTACTGGTTAGTAAACTATTTGAAAGTACTTTTAAAATCGAAATGTAATTGTAGCGAATTGATATTACAGAATCAAATTGAGGTGACCATTTTGTCGTGCATAATGATTTAATAGTCTGCTGAATGTTCTCGTTATTCTGCACAATTTTCAGATTACTTCACATTTTAAGGCTGAGCCCAAAAAAATGTGTAAATTTTTTGACAGAAGTCATAAAATTCTCTTACATGAAGCACGTTATTACATGCGTCGTTTAGAACAAGATTGAGGCTGTGTGTTGAAGAGTGAACGTAACTTGTTCTTGTTTGTTTGTCCTAAATTAATTTCTGTAATCACCCATACGCTCCACTCATGTAGGCTGCCCCATCATATCCTTGTCCTCGATATTTCTTCAAATTAATGTCCAGTGTATTTAGGAAATTTAACTTCACTTTCTAAACTTTTTGCAGTCTGATTTGCCGCCTCAATAAAGCCTATGAACGTTTCGTTAATTCTGATATTATCTGGCTCATTATTATCATTAACATCAGTTGTTACATACTTTATTATAATACTTAATTGATCTTTTTTTTAAATATCATGTGTCGTGTCCAGAATAATAGAGAAAAAAGAACATTTCCTTATATTTTTAACACAATATTTTCTTTTATTCTAGAGCCAATAATAGCAATAACTTCATTTTGAATTTTTGGGCTAAGATAATTTTGAGTTCTTTTTTCTGACAAATGAGCATTGAGAAGATGATTATATTTAGCCAAGAGTTCTATTATATTTAACAAATTTCCTCTTTGAGTCGAATCTCGAGTTTCTCGATGTCTCCGAAAAGGAAGACTGCACATCGCTAGAGTCATTGTAATGTCCATAATTCTTCGAAATATTTGGCTAACCTTATTAACTTCTTCTTTAAAATTGCATTTCAATCATGAATCCACCGTTTTATTTTGTTTCCAGATGTCATATGTGTGACATGCTTGGATATGAATTATAGAAAATTTAAGCTCTTTAATTTTTTTTTTATTCCTTGCTTG
The DNA here is from genome assembly GCA_019973935.1 of Trichonephila clavipes. Lineage (NCBI taxonomy): Eukaryota > Metazoa > Arthropoda > Arachnida > Araneae > Nephilidae > Trichonephila > Trichonephila clavipes. The sequence continues at coordinate 193,199 of BMAU01005003.1, read as the reverse complement.
TCATTCACACCTTTACACCAGGCTTCCTTAAAATACATATTTGTTCTATCAGCTAAAAGCCAACATACCTGACAGTAAGCAACATGAAATCATGTTGAATAGCACAGCCAAAGTCCTTTCGATCTTTGTCCTGCCTTGGATATGAATTATAATAAGATGATGAAAAGCTCCTTCCCTTGGCATCTTTTTAGAAATTACCTTCTAGTTTGTATGGGCCCAATTTTAAAATTTGTTCCCTTAAATCTGCACCTATGGGCGTACCTGCATAATGTGCAAAATCGTTTTTATTTAATTTTGTTTCTTCGTTTTCATTATCCGACTCCGTTTCTTTAGATAGAGTATATCCTTATTAGTTGAAGTGTCCAAAACTGTGTTTTTTTCTTGTGCACTAATTTTCCCTTCCAGGATTTGTTAATCAAGTTCCCTGGCATTACTACTACTAGCATTTGCACAAGATGATAAACTTGCGGATATTAAAAAGTTATCCAATTTTGCATATTTGCTATTAATATTATACTCCTTTTCCTTTCGATTTTTTTGTTTTTGAGAACCACTCAAAGTTTTTTTTAACTCCACTCATTTTAGGGCCACGTTTCTTATGTCTTATTAACAAAATAATTGTATAAGAACCAGAATAGTTAATTCCGTTTACAAAAAAAAGTTCTAATATTAATAGAGAGAAGTGAGATCAAAATGTTTTAATAGCGAAGGAACACTCCCTATATTGAAGTGCATTGAATATAAAAATATATATGTTCTAAAAACAATTTTGTGAAACATTTCTCATTATGATTTATTTGATTGAATACTCATAAAGCTACGTAAATTTCTGTGGGTATATGGGTTTCTAAATCATTAATCTAGACCATATAATCATTTAAAATGCTCTCTATGCGTTTTCAAGTATCGCAATACTGTTTTTCATGAAAAAAGCATAACAGATGTACGTTATTTACGAGTTCTCTAAATGAAAATGAAATACAGGGGGGAGGGAGCTAAAGACGCCAATAAGTTACTTTGCTACTTCAGCAAAAAGTAACATGTCTTTTCTTTCTCCCTACCGCTAACATGAAGTATACTAAAAACAGTAATGAATATTTTTATATTTCTAGCATTTTATCCAATTTTCTGTCTGACTTTCTTTTCATCTGCTAGTAATTTAGGTTTGAAAAGAAAACCCACTAAAGAAAAGTATCTCTTTCATCGCGGGGATTACAGCAAATTAAAATGTTTTATGATTTAGTTATTGAATCTAAGATATCTAATAAGCGATCAAAATTTTAATTTTGAATGATGTTAGATCGTCAATTTGAAAACCGCTTAAAAATTGGATTAAAAAAAAGCAAAGCTAATTTTGTGAAATTCTACGTTAATGGCGTCAGTCTAGCTTTGCACCCCCCCCCCGCAGTGCGGGGGTGTACGTTACGCCACTGCTATTACTGCACACGCTCAGAATTCTTATTCTGATGCTCATATCTGTGAAAAAAAGAATGTAGTTGTGGTGAAAGTGCATGATATTTCAATATTTTTTAAATAAATTGGAAGATTGTTATTCACATTGCATTCGCAAATTGTACTTTAGGGTTCAAAATATTTTTCAGATTTATTATATATATGTTACCGGCAAAGTATGAAATGACGGGATTCTACACAATGCTTGATGTTATTAGACAAAGTATGAATTACTATAATCATTTCATACTTTGGCTAGGCATTGTATAGAATGCCTAGGCACTCTATACAATGACCAAAACTGTTTAGGCAAAGTATGAAATAAGGCAGTGTTTCTCAAACTTGCAATACTGGCGCCCCCCTTTTCGATCACAATTTTTATCGCGCCCCCCTTTATACATTAATAATGTACTGAATGCAATAATAATGCACTTTGATGCTAAAACTACAATAGGCAATCTTAATTATAAACCATACAAATTAGTAACATAATTTTTAAATTTTGTATACTACTTTTAAGCAAGAATAAATAAATAAATTAAATAATAGGAAAATTATTGTGTCAATTTTCCTTTCTCTAATTTTTAAATTGAACATATTGCAAAATCCGGTGGCTGCTTAGAAGACAAAATATAGATATCTGCTAAATATAGAAAAGAATTTAGAGGGTCAATTTCTAATCATAAGCATTCCTTATTAAAACTTTGCTTTGCAAGACAAGCTCATGGAAGTCGTTAATACTTATTAAACTTGTTCTTAATTTAGTATTAATTTATTAGTTATGCACTGATACATTAAAAGTATACCAGTTGAAGTGACCGCTCTTTGCCCGAGTTCATTTGTAAGAAAATAAAACATCATTGATATAATAGCTGAATTGTAAGGAAAGCAAAGCCAAGTAATCGACAATGTTTACAAAAATGTAAAATGATCTTTTTAAAATGGTTGCTCAAATTATAATAATATTTCAAAAATAATGACAGTGATGAAATTTTTATGTTCCTAAATTTCTTCGATTCTGGGTGTGGGATCTGTTTATTCTCTAAAAAGAAAAGCGTAAAAAGCTTAAAAAGAAAGCGTAGTAAAAAAATCTCTCCTCAATGGGATTACAGCAAATCAAATAAAAGTTTTTTTATTTGGTTATAGGATCAACGATAGCTAATTAGGTATTGAAGAAGTTTTTATTTTTGATGACTTAATATCGCGTGCCTATAAATTATATCTGAGTAAAAGTGCTTTTTTATTATGACTGAAAGTATTTTGTTTTAATTAATTCCAGTAAATTAATTATTTTTAAATCTTCTATTTTCGATATGCTCGCGTCCCCCTCGTAAGATTATCGCGCCCCACAGTTTGAGAAACACTGCAATAAGGTCAAGAGATAAGGCTTTTATATCAATGACGTACATTTCTAAAAAAACAAATGCTATTCTGACAAAATCATGAGAGTGCCATTAAAAATTATTCAAAATATGTAAAACAAAAAATTTGTAGCAAACAAAATTTATGTCTTTCTTTTATTAAGGAAAACAAAATTTTCAAACAAAAAATAAGAACTTAAAATTAACCTACTTATTTCAACAGTTAATGGCACTTTGAATTACATTTTTTTACTTGGAGACAAGTTTTATTTTGGTACTTTGTTTTACACATACATTTGACAAATCTTCCGCTGCTTCCAAAGGATTGAACAATTGCAACTGACAGAAGAGGAATTTCATGTTTAGGAATATCTTTAATTCTAAGCAAGTTCTTAGGGCACAAATTAAATTCTGATTTCGCATAAACTTTTTTTTAAAATTCCCTCGGAAATTTCAAGTCAATTGAAACCTTCTCCCACTCGTTACAAGTTTCAATAAATAGGCCTTCAGAAAAAAAGAATCTTACATTTCATAATTTTAATAATTTTTCATTTTTTCTAACAATATTTACAATGGTGGATGTACAGTTAAAAATCATAACGTGTGACGTTTTTGTATTTGTTTGAAAGTTCTTTTACAGAATTTTATCACGTCCTCCGTGTCCAATTGCCAAATGAGTTTCATGAAGTACGTAAAATAACTCAGGTACGTGACGTAATACTGCATAAAAATGCTTCCCAACTTTTTATCCCCGTGAACCGGTCAAACCACTGCGCTGAGGGTGGGACGTTGATTATATTTTTAATCATTTTGGATTAATAAATTAAATTATTTAAACATGCCTTAAGAGTAAAATTCTGTTACTCCAAAAAATAAATATAAAGGGATTTTATATGAAATATAAAGTGATTTCCATGGATAGGCAAACAAACACTAGATAAACACACACCCAGTGAATAAAACGGAAATAATTCAATACTTCTGGAGTAACTCGATACTATTTGATTCACAAACCGGTGGTTGGGAACCGTTCTGTACATAACTGACGCCTTCTTCATTTAACAGGTTACGTGAGTTTACTTTTATTTTCACTAAACATCACATCATAGCTATTCAGCAACTAATAGGCCCTGGGTTTTTTTTAGTAGTCATTTTGGTCTTTTGTACATCAGTTATTAACTTCTAGTAATTAATTTCAGTTTTTTTAAAAAAATACTTTCTTTAGTAACTTAAACTCGAATTTTGGGCAGCTCGGTTTCGAAAAGTTGTTTCATGCTTTTGGACTAGATGTCGGAAATATTTTATCTGTGGCGTGTCAAAAACTAATCTACTAATTATGATTCAGCGTGCAACACAGTAGTACATTTTTTAAACAATTCGATTCTCACAATTTAGAGATAGAGAATAGAGTTCAATTACATAGATTTACAGCTATATCACAAAGTAATTTTGCATTAATTATAAAAAAATTTATAAATATAAAACTAAACAACATAAAATATAACTTTCTTCAACAACAACAAAAAAACTCAAAATTGTGTAAATATTATGTTTTAAGCATATTTATTAAAATAAGAAAAAGACAACGTAAAATATAGGTATTTCCTATCATTACAGTTAAATAAAAAAGACAAATAAAATGTTTAATGTTAACCTGGTGCTGTGCTTCACTTTCATATCGCAAAATTGTGGTGCAATTTGTGACTTTCACTTTGAAACGATTCTGAGCATTCAGTGGTTAAACAATTTCTTTGTGGGCTGGAAATATTTTTCTTATGAGGAAAGATACTTTACTAAGATATGTAGAACTAAAAGTGAAAAAGCAGAGTACTTACAGTTTTCTCCCTTCAAACAATTAAATATATTCAGCTATGGCATTCAATAATTTACAAAAAAGCTGTTAATTTACCTCTAGAGTTATTCAAATTTTTTCATAATTTCTTAATTGTACATTATTCTAGAGATGTTTGTTAAAAAAGATCGAATACAAATTTATGAAGTTCCATCCATTCAAAAATTGACAAATTTGTTGAGTAGCGCTGAGTGCCACTGATAATTGTACCGTGTGCCATAAGTTGCCAATATAGGCCGTGGGTACTTCTCCAACACTGCAACTTACTTCTTCATTTTCATCAAGAACAGGAAAAAAACAATTTTTTGTTGAACAAGTTTAAGTAAAATTGAGTATTTTGATTCTCCTGTACAAACCTCAATGCGCAACTTACAAATTATGAGCCTGAAACACGAGTTAAAAGTCTCGAACCTTGCCACACAATATTCGGAATGAATCGGAGACGTATTTCATACTTTGCCGGTTTCTCATTAGGCATTCTATAGAATGCCTATGCAATCTATAGAATAAGAATATAAGAATCCTTTCATACATTGCCGGCTAGTTTTAGGCATTCTATACAATGCCTAGGAATTCTATACAATGCATAGGTATTCTATACAATGCAGGACTTCATACTTTTCCGAGAACGTATATAGTTATAAATAGTAACCCATAACAATGATTAAGAAAAACTTTAAAGAACATAAAAAATGAGTTGACAATACTTCGGTTTGGTTTCATTATTTATGTTATGAAGACAACAGAACATAGACTGAATAGTGATATTTACGCTTTTTTGTGATTTAAATAAATAAGATGTCCCTTTATACTTTTTTGTGACTTTTGATATACTGTTTTAATTTAAAAGTTACTCATTATTTGTTGTGAAATTTACACTCTCTAATAAAACTGGGAAATAAAACGAAGAAACACCTGTGTTTTCTTACTTTTTCTAAAATTTCTACTACCGGTATTAAAACCAGCATCCCGGTATTAAATCCTAAAAATTACCGAATACCGGTATTGAACCTTTGGCCCAATATTGCGATTCCTGATACTAATGTATTTTTTATACTGGGTTCGCAATTAGAAGAAGCCTGTGGACAATTTGGGAAAAATCTCATAAATTTGAACCATGGTTAAGTGACAAGGATGACACTTGTCAAATTTCCATGCCAGATCAACTTCAGGATTCTCCTTTTGACTCAACACTTGTTTGTTGACTACAATGCTGACCTCTACTTCGACAACATTACCATTCGGCTACCACCAACCCAAATTCTATCGAATATTTTGCGGCTACGTAATAAAATGGTCATGATAACGAACTTGTGGTCGGCGTGTCATAAATGCAAATATTAATGCCACTGAAACGTGTGGAAGTTAAAAGAATCGGGTAAAAGCTCAGGCTTCGTCCGCACCACTTGGGCGGGGTTCAAAATTACGAGGCTATTATTACTTTTGTTAGCGGCGTTTGTTAACACTCGCTCACACCACGAAAGATCCTTCGAATAAGGAATGCTACTTGGATTTGGAAATGGTCTTTTGCTGTAGTATGGAGTTTCAAAAAATGAGATAAATTTTAAAGTATTGCTACTTGTATATGATTTAAAATTATGAAAAACATTACAATTACGTCTCGCAAGATTTTACTCTACTATTAATTCAAACCAATGTCCATATCAATAATATTTTGAGAATTTAAACTAGGTTAGTTATTTGTTTCTGTAGAAAAGACACTGGATTAAGCAAAAAAACAAATTTTGGAAGAATTATCAAATACAGTAAACGTTCACAGTAAAATTTATATATATATATCCTAATTTAAAATTATTCCTTTTACTCTCTGGTTCTGTCCACAAAAGCCTCCAAAAATAAAGTTCAATATTTATTTCAGAACATTTTTTCTGAAGCACTTAATAAATTTGCAATTATATAAAATATCATACCTCATATTAACGTTGAAAGATAAATGCTTGCTAGTGCTACATAATGATAATATTTGCCATGCTTGATAAGTGTTAATTTTTCTTTTGAATAAAATATAATTTATTAGAAAAATTTAAAGAAATCAATTTCCTTGAAATAATCTCTCTTTAAAACTTTCCAATTTTTTTGTTACATAGCTTTTGGGTAAATAATATTCTTAGTGTATCACGTAGAATGCACATATACAATATTGAAAATTTGAGGTCTATAGAAGGGATTGGAATGGGCCTGCTGATGTGCTAGACGGCTTAATGTGTCTCGCAGTGATGTTCTTTGAATTTTTTAGGAGATATAATAAAATAATTCAAATTTCCAAATGGTTCATTTGAATTTATTGAAGTTTTATGACAGATCCCTACAATCATTTTCTGGATCTTTTGGCGTAAGGAAATGAACATTACTGTACCCACAATTAATTGTTGCTCATTTTGAATGTATAACAACTTTTTTTACCATGCTCTGGAATCAGTCTTCAAAAAATAGGATGTGCCCAATATCAAATAAATAAAAGTGGAATTCAAAAATGAATCAACATGGTGTTGGAAAGCTAAATTCATATTATTTTGAAAATTTGAGATTTTTACATTTTCAAATTGTACAGATTTTTACCTTAATAAAAACACCTTACTTTAACCTCTAGGGTAATTAGATGCCCTTAAATCCTAATGTCAAATAATCGTTGTAACTAGGCCCCGCCCATTTGAATGGCGAAAAATGTAAACAAAGTACTTCGTTTTTGCTTCAAAGTTGAAAGTCTGATATAAACCAAAACATGTATCTTTTATTGTAAATTGAGCCTTTTATTTTTTTTATTTCCTAGCCGATTAGAAGTCTCACTGTTTACATTAAAATTAATTTATTATTTGATGTTCAATGTACCTTTTATGAGAAACTACTGTTCTCAAGTATGTATCTATTTTATGATATATATTTAATGATGACTATATATATATATATATATAAATACATAATACATACTGAAATTAGCTCTTTATAAAAAAAACTCAAAAATTTATCTTTTACATATTATGTATGTGAAAAATGGGTCAAACTTCGCAATGTTTGATAAAATATTTCATAAATTGTTAAAAAATTCAAAATTAGCTAAAATCTCATTTTAATATAATGAGAAAGGTGTACTTTATTTGAATGAAAAATTTCAAGCATGTACATATAACAGATTTTTAGAAATGGTACATCGAAAACAGCCAATTTAACATTGTCAGTATTCATTGAAAGAGAGGTTTCCAGCTCCCCTTAATTCGTCTAGGGGGCATGCTGAATAAATAAAAAAGAGTCTTAGTCTGATTTTTGTTATTACTAATGAATTTTGGGCTTATTTTAGAAAGAAACTCTTGCCATGCTTTGAACCAGACGAGTGCTCTTCAAACTTTATCAACTAATGGAACCTTTAGAACTTGAAAGTGCTTTCATGGCACACTATTCCACATACACACACACACATACTTAGAAAAATACATCTCAAAATAATATTTAAAATAGAACAAAATGTTATCTGTGCTTTATATAAAGACAATTAAATTATAAAAATTTTGCAATTATTATTAAAAATAATTCTAATCCAATTTTTTATATCATATAATTTACTTTTTAGTAGTGTTCATTTGTGTTCCAGTTGGCACACACCCTTACATTCAATTTAGTAACTGGGATATGTGCTTACTTTTTTTCACACAAACTGTTGAAATCTGTGTCTATTGAAATTATCTGCTGTCGCATTTGATTTATTTTTGTACTTTGTTTATGTAGCCACACACACGTTTATAAATATATTTCACTTAAACACACAATGTTCTGAATGACATTAAAATATTTATAGCTGTGTGAGAAATCCTGTGTATTTTGCAACATAAAATTTAGGAGCTGATCTTCCTTAAATTTAGACTTTATCATTACATCTGGTGATAAGTTGTTTCCTCTCTTCCATTAAAATTGTTTTTTTCACAATTGCAAAATGGTGCCTTTTCCATTTGCAAGACACTGAGTTAACTAAGAAGTATACACATATCCATTGAAACCCAAAATACACAATTCAGTATTCACACTCTAGTAGGAAGCATATATATATATATATATATATATATATATATGATTTATATTTGTGAATATATATATATATATAAAGATCAAATACATTTTAATATTATTTTGTTATGCTATAACAACAGTTTAAAAAATGTTGAAAAATAAAGTTTATTGTACATAAATAAAATTTTCTTTAAGTTTTTTTTCTATTGATTTTAAAGATTGGATGGGATTTAGATGCTTGTGTGTGTATTTATTCAAACTTTGTAGAAATGATAATTTTGAATTAATATTTATAAGTTTATTCCCTATTTTTTTATTATGAATCATGAAACTCCTGGATATTTATTGTGGAATTTGAGGGTTTCGTGGAATACAGTTTAAAGACAATAGATCAAGAGCAGGGATATTCAACATTTTTTTCCGCCTGGCCACATACATGTGTTAGATTTTCAAGCAGCCCGCACACAAATGTTGGCTATTTGACGTGGGCCGCTACATGAGGATTAATGGAGAAGAGGGGAGATAAAAATGCTTTAAGACCAAGATAACATAGAAAATTTAAAATGTAGAAAATTGATCAAAATATTAAAATCCCGTTTCGCTTTTTTTTAGTGACTTATTTGTTTATATATATATATATATATATATACTGCTGGATATATTGCTATAGGACACTGCTGGACAATCACAAATTGCTATGTAGCATAACATTAAGCGAGACATGAGGCCTAGTAGGATAAAATATAGTTGCCACACTGTTCAGACATTAGAATAAAGAATATTTATTGTTCTGGAAAGTACAAAAGCTGTGAAACATCTGAAAGAAAAAAAATGTTCATTTGATCTGCGTACGGTGAAATGGAACAATGCATCTAAAAGTCAGCAGGCACCTTAAAGAAAGGTATCAGTACGGCATATGTCCATCGTGGAGTGTGATGCTCCATTCCACATGTCGTACCATACTTTGCACAACATTATCCAGCAGCTGTTGAGGCAATTTATCCCATTCCTCTGTGAGTGCACGGATGAGGGTGTTCTTGTTTATTGGAGGATAGTTTCGACCAGCAACTTGCCTCCCAAAGCATCCGACACATTCTCAATGGGGTTTAGATCTGGAGAACGCGCTGGCCATACGAGACGTTGAATACCCTCGCGGTCTACAGCGAGTGTTCGATGACATGTTGCGTTGTTGTCCATAAAAAAAATTATCACCGACAGCACCACGGAAAAGACGAACATGAGGAAGTAGAACTTCATCAATGTATCTTTGGCCCGTCATAGTCCCATTCGCAACCACATGTAGGCGCGTGCGGCCATTGATCATGATGCCGGCCCACACCATGATACTGCATGTCGGATATCGGTCCTTTTCTTGGATATTTTCTGGACGATAAGCCGTACCACTCTCACGCCAGATCAGTTGGCGTCTACAATCCGATGACAGACTGAACCTACTCTCATCTGAGAATAGTACGCATGCCCAGTCCTGTTCAGTCCAATTGTGATGCTCACGGCACCATTGCAAACGGGCAGTACGGTGCTGTCTGGTCAATGTTACGCACACAACAGGTCTGTGTGCGTATAGTCCTCCCCCTCAAACATCTGGCAACAGTTTTTCGGGAGATCTGCTTTCCTGAGACAGCAAGAAACTGATTTGCCACCTGCTAAGCTGTGGTGCGCCTGTTCATTTTTGCTGATAGGACGATATATCTGTCTTCTGACGGCGTCGTACTTCTAACACAATCTCCCCGTGCCGTCTATTACACATTCCAGTAGTTTTAAATGACTTCCAGAGCCGTGAAACAACGCTGTGAGCGATGTCGAACTCCCTGGCGGCATCTGTTATTTTTCGCCCTTCTTCGATCTTTCCAATAATTCAGCCACGCATAAAATCATCTATGTGATGTCGGTAAGACATGCCAAAATTTTTTAAGTTCATCTATTAAATCTTTCCTGTAAAACTTTGACTTGAAACAACAACTTTCCACACGCGTCAAAACCTTTAAAGCTCTTATGAACGCTATCACGTGATGAACAGACTTTGAAAAAAAAAAAATTGCATACTCATACTTCTTCTTACTAATATCCCGCACTTATTCTAATTTTCCACATTTTGCTTCCTTTCATTTTGTGGTTGCTATGGATGATAGGGTTATCCGTCCTTAGCAATTGTCCAGCAGTGTATATATATATATGTATTTTTGTCACTGACTTTTTTCTAAATTGGAAGCATTTAAGAAACACTCCTTCACAATTTTTGCATCAGTAAATGGTTAAATATGATTGTCAATAATATAAAAAAATAATAGGGTGTCTTTGTTACCACTGTAGCTTTACCAATAGCAAAACAGTTTTTTGCTGTTGTAAAAATTATTCATGAGAGCCTATTTTTCACCTCTTAATAAAGACAGATATTCAAGAAAAAGTTGTATTCAACACGATTCCTGTTGATTGCTATTTTTTTTTAAATACAACAATATCGTGACAAATCAAAAAATTACTGACCCATGTTTGTGTTCCACTACTAAACAGTCAACTTTCCAATCGTCTTGAAACAACCTATTTTTTTTCTTCTAACGCTATAATTTCTTCGAATATTTTTCACTTTCAAGATATGAAAGACAGTTAAAAATTAGTTCTACTCACAAAATGGTCGCTACTCCACTGTTATCTATTATTATTAATCAGAAAAGAATCAACTCGCACCCAAACAACATAGGCAGCAAAAATCAAAATCAAAATTTTGAAAAAATTGAAACACATTGAAAAAATTTTTTTATATTATTGTATTTATCTATTTTGTGGGTAGTTAAGTTATCATTTCTAAATAAAAAATTCAAAATGATATTTCTGTAAATTGTATATATGAAAATTACTGTTTTTAAAGGAATTTTAATTATATGGAACTTAAACGAATCTCTTTTGTCAAAAATGTTACTGACTACATTATTGTTAATAAGATGCAAGTCTAAATTTCCATAAATAGAGTTGAAAAAGGAGCTTTAGATAATCAGGGTAGAATGTAATATTTGGTTTGTATTCACTATTTTTACCAAAATTATTATATCATCTATATAACGATAAATTAAGTAAGAATCATTTATAACATGATCTATTTCAAAAAATGTAAATATAGGTTCGCTAAACAATTACTAGCTGGACCACCTTGAGGTAATCATTTGATCTGTTTATAAAGATTATGATCAAATAAAATGAAATTTTCTTTTAAAATGAGGTTAACAAGAATATCAAATTTTTTCTTTTTCATTGAAGTATATAATTCATATTTATCATAAATTAACTGAAGAACCTTAATCATATCGTCAATATCTATAGAATTAAAAAGGTCCTCGAAATCAAAACCATGCATAGAAAAAATCAACATATCCTTAGTAACTCTAGCAATCTCTAAGCTATTTTTAATAATTGCCGTGTTTTGTAAATTATCAATTAGATTTTGAAGAAGAGATTGCAAGATCTTCCCAGACTTCGTGATATATGTATTGTATCCATTAGTGATACTACGGATTTTATAGGGCTTTTATGAAATTTTGGTGTTAAAAAAATACATATTTAATATTATTTAGATGAATATTCAGTCTTTTGTTCAAAGCTAAAAGACGATTATCATCTTCTCTATTATTGTGAATTGATTTTGAAATGAATTATTATTTAAAATGTGGTTACTTAATATTTTACTGTAAAAATATTTACAAATTATGGCATAATTAGCAAGACTTTATCAACATATGTAATAACGAAGTCATTTTGGATATTTACTATTGATGATTTAAGATCTTTATACATAATTTTATTTTCAACAGTAAAATCTAATTCCCAATTTCTGTTGCCACATTCTAAATCGATTGAATGCTTCAATTGGCATTCCGTATTTAATTGCCATTTTAAGGTAAAAATTTATCTAAATCTTTTATGATTTGTTTCATAACATTAGATTTATTTTTTGTGATCATAAGTCTAAAACCGGTACCCTTTTCCATAAAATTTCTTAACAAATCATCTTTCACGATGCTAAGGTCTCCTGTGACAACGTGCTGATGATAATCATCAATATAGTCTCGATATAGATTGCATCTACATGATTCAGAACTTAGGAGCTCCGAGATTTGATTATAATTAAATATAAATCTACCAAATTTCTTGTTGTATTTGAAAGCCTTTTTTAATAATAATATTTTTAATAGGAAAAAAGGATAGATATTTTTTGAAATATACTTGAAAATTAATTTTGTTAAAGGATTTATTAATAAATAATAATGTACAATATTCTGTAGAGTAGTTTTCACTTGCATCTAATTTAATATTCATTTTTTGTACTAAATAGTTTTTAAGGTCTCGAATCATATGCATACCATGAGAATCTCGAAATTTATATCTGCTTAAAATATCTGTCATAGTTTTAATTTCAGTTTTATTCCAGCCAAACATAAACGATTTAATTAAGCCTGTGTTGTAGTTATCATCAAATTTAACAGCTAATTCTAACATAGAATTCTTGAGGGTTGACATGTCTCTAGTAACTCTTTTTCTGCGTTTAGCTTTTAATTCTCGCTAAACGAATATTATTACTATTATCAATAAATTTATTAAAATTCGGAAGATATAATGAATTCTCGGATTTTGTTTAAAAGTTAATAAGGCACTTTCACCTTTCCATATAACATTCAAACCATAAGGATAATATGATCTAAATGAATCTATAAAAAAGTTTTCAATATGTACAGTTATGTTATTGAATCCATGTTTATGAGTGTCCTATCAATCTTAGCCTGGTTTTTGTTGCAATCAAATTTCTTGTATCAGACCTATGCTGGTTCAATCTAATATTGATAGTGTTAGAGGTCTGACCTATGTAATATGTTGCATGTCATTTTGTAAACACAGTTAAAAAAGTCTTACAAAATATATAACCTGCATCCATATCCAACTGTTCCCCACTCATCATGCCACACGTCTTGCATCTTTTATCAGTGCAAGATCTAAATTTTAGTTTTAAAGCATGAATATCTCTGAAAAACCGAGTTTCTAATATGTTACCAAAATCATTATCTCTTTGACTTTCATCTATACTATCGGAAAATGAATATTTCGTTTTGTTGTACGAGATAAATTCTTATATTTAGAGTTCCAAAAATTCGAGTTTTAAAAATCTAAAACGACAATGTTTAGATACAGAAGGAAAGCAAAAAATTCTGATTATCAAAACAATTCACACATTTTTTGTATTATTTAAAAATTTAAGTTTTTTATATGCCAACTCAGAACCTTTGTGCCCATCACCACAACTAACTAAAGCCATACCTAAATATATACAGAATTTCTACATAAGGTCTCATAAAATGGTAAATGGATGACGAAGGTACAGATACCATTATACTGTACCACCGAGCAATGTCATACCCTGGTATAACAAATTGCCAGTCGCTTAAAACTTGTTATTTTTCAAATTCATAGTTATTTTAAAAGTTAAAGGTATAATGAAAGGACCCAAATAAAATATCACGATATATATATATATATATATCGATGAAAATCCTACATTCTTGCAAGACCCGCTTTCTTTAGAGGTGGGATTATGGAGTGGGATCTGGAAATTATTTGTAAGGTCGCGCATGCATGCATATATATATATATATATATATATATATGTATATATGACTATGTTCATGTAATTTGTCATAATTATAATTTGATGCATATTAATTCTCGACCGCAGCGAGAAATGGTTATAGACAGATATATTCATGAATCGGACATTAGGCTAATTGACTGTCTATCTGATTCAAAATAAATCATATTTGATCCCCCCCATATAATACTACCTTAACAGAGCAGAATCAATGCTAAGTCCTTTCTCAGACATCTGTAAACGTTACAAAAAGGCTATACCGTTTAAACCCTTATAACAGGTATTTATTCGGCAACTTAATATTACTTTATCACAACATTTATCAATACAAAATTTTAATGGGAAATGTATAAATATCATGTATCATGGCTGTTAAAAACCATATATCTTACAAAATTTCATTTGCTTAATATGTAAAATTAATCAACTTAAGAACTTAATCAAAGAATAAATCGCCATTATTTAACTTTATATACGTTCTTACCCCTTAATACCCTAATGTATGTGAAAAGTTCGATTCCCTTTTTTGTACATTTTGTTAGTCCTTTGATCCTTGTAAAATATAAAAGGCATACCCTAACAATAACTCATTCTTTTTCGTAAAAAAATCGGTAATATGTGCATAAATTAAAGATAAATCAAAGCACAATGCGTCTTGCATGACATGAATGATCTCTGGTTTGATACATTCAATAAAAAAGCTTTATAAATAAGAAAGAAAGGAGGAATATCAAAAAATTAATTCAACTACATTCAATAAAAAATTTAATTTTTTGCTTTATGAAAGAAAGGTAATTCTAAAGAGGTTACATACAATTTTTAAACGGAAGATAAATATAATGCCTTTCTTAAGATAAGATATGCCTGATTGAAAAAAAACACACAAAAAATACGTAAAACAGCTTGAATAACTATAAAACTTTTTTCACGATATATTTTTATATAACATTTTATTCTTATACTTCAAGGCTCATATGAATATTTCTTAGAGATGCTTAAAATGAATCCATCAAAAAATATTTATTTTTTAAATTATACCATTTTTTTTGTTTTCTATACTGTTTGGCTGTATATGTTCTGGGCATGTCTAATTTAGTTTTATTCCAGGAGATAACTAAACAGAATACTTGAACTACAAATGTGTATGTGTAGAAACACATAATTATAGTAATATTCTAATTTTTGTTCTTCACTATATTTAACTTATCTTTTTTTATTCCTTGATACTGAACGTATTTTTTTGTTTACATATTACACACACACACACACACAGACACACACACACACACACGCACACACACACACATACATATATATATAATACAGTAATTATTTCTAAATTCTCATAAATCTAACAAAATTAAGAAAGCAATATAAATATAACAAGACTATATTAATGTTAATATGAGTTGACCATGTATATGTGGGTGGGTGTCATGTGTTAGTGGATTAAAACATTTATATTTAGTTTACATTGAATTTTTATTTTTTAGTTAGTTTTCTCTAATTTATTGATACATTTCTTTCACGGCATTTTGTTTTAAGTTTGTAAAATTCATGTGATACTTCATTGAGCTGGTGTCTAGAATGGAACGTTTGGAGAGGGAAGTATCTTAGAATAGCCCAAAGTTTTATATCTAGGTTATAACCATGATTCCAAGACGACGGAATTATTAGTGGGCATTATTCAGATCGTCCTAACGTCTAATAAAGACTGAAATTTAGCTATAATTGCATAAATTCTTTATTTTGTTAATCATTTGGTACTTTTAACGTTTAAAAAAGCCTAAATGCAAAAAAGAACACAAATTGGAAGGAAGAAAAAGAAAAATAATACAAGAGATTAAAAACACGGTATTTAAGCATTCGAAAAATTGTTCGTGCATCCTATGAAGAAAAGGTTACGTTTAAATGATAAATGCCTGAAGATGAACAAACAATCAATTTATTTCGAGCTAGCATCGTAATATATGTTAACTAGATGAATTTCATATTGTAGTGATGGAGAATTTTTGGACATTGGATTTGGCATAGGTAAAGTTTCAAAAAATTTATTCTTTTCCAAATATTTTTGTGAATTCATTGGGAGGAAAGCATACAAAATTTTGTTTGACGTTTGAGAGACCAGCCATTTTATTGTATAAGAATACACACGAAATATATGTCTTTCATCTTTCTACAGCAAGAGTACTCAAATATTTTTCCTGCCGGGCCACATGTTAATGTTAGCTATTTTACGCGGTCCGCATACATATATTAGTTATTTCAAGCGGGTCGCAACATTAGAATAAATGGGGGGATGGAAGCTGGGGAATAAAAGCTTTAAGATCAAGATAACATTGGAAATTTAAAATGTGGAAAATTGATCAAAATATTATAACTCCTGATTTGCTTTTTTTAATTATTAATTTTTGAATTTTTTTTTTTTACTTTTGTCACTAAAACTAAATTAAAAGAATTTTAGATACACTTCCTCACAATTTCTGCATCAGTAAAATGTTTCATGTCATTACCAATGATATAAAAAACTTCATAGAATGTCTTTGTTACCATTGTGATATTATGATGATATTATGATTATATTATGATATATGAGTGTGATAAACAAAACACTTTGTTGCTGTTGTAAAGACTATTCAAAAAAGCCTATTTATCCCCTCTTGAATGAGATCGTAGAGAAAAGTGTCATTGGATGTTTCCTGTTTATTGGTATTTTTAAATACAAAACTTTCGTGACAAATCAAACAATTACTGATACAAGTTGGTTTTTCACTACAAAATAGTCAACCTCCCAATCGTCTTGAAATCAGTGACTTAACGAACACCCCCGCATTGCGGGGGCACGGAGACTCTAGGGGTCCCAAAGCTTTGCTGACTCTAAGTACGCATTTGGGCTTGGGGCTCAAAATTTAAGTTTGCAGGGTGTACATAATATTCTCCGTTACGCCACTGCTTGTAACGCTAGAATTTCTTCGAATATTCTCTCCTTCTAGATAAAAAATAGTTAAAAATTAGTTCCACACATAAAATGATCGTTATTCCACTGTTGTCTATTATCAGTAAAGGTAACCGTTCCAAACAGAAAAAAAAATATTAATTCGTACCCGTACGACACTGACAGAAAAAAAGCAAAATTGCTGTATTTGTTTCTTGACGAAGAATTTCCCATCAAATTTTAATACAATGTTCTTAAATAAGGAAATTTCTCAAAGCAATGGGCCATGACCAAGCCACTTACAGAGACTCAGTGGGTTGCAGGATAGGTATTACTGCTCTACAGTGATAGAATGATATCAAAATGTTAAATACTAATTAAATTTTAGTAAATGTTATATTAAAAAGAGTATAGATGGATTTTTTCAAGCAATTAAAGTTGGCAAAGTCATAGAAACAAATGTATGTGCCTGTTAATAAAATATTGCTAATAATTGCTTCCTTAAAATGGATATTTATCAGCTAGCCTTAAAATATACATCTTATCCATCCCTTGTTTGGCCAAAATTGGCTTTTTTTACTGTTAAACTACACTCCCTCCCCTTTTTAAGAACACTTTTTGCACAACGTACAATCAAAATTAGATTTGAAATTATACATGGAAAATAAACCAAAATTAATAATAGAATTAATTACAAAATAAAAAATCGAATATACTATTTTGCATCTTTAAAAAAAATTATATTTTCCTTGCATAGAACTGTTGAATAAATATTATATAAATTAACATATTTTGTAGATAAATATGCGTGTTAAACATACAGACACATTTTCGAACCTATGCTAAAGTATAATAACAACTCTCAAGTATTACCCTCAGCGTGAGTGAGTGTAAGGTGTAAAGAGGCATATGCCAATTTTGGTTAAACTGCACCATAATTGCTCTGAAAATATGATAATGGAATAAGGATTAAATTGTTCTAAAGTGGCATCTAATCATAAACTTTGCATAGATATGGTGAAATGTTGACAGCTACCGAACACTTTTCTATCCTCTTAAAGTATCCGACTATGGTATCAATTATATTATACAAATTAGCAAAATGAGTTAATTTTGTTAGCGGTAGTTTTACTCAATTTATTTTTGTGCAATTTTCCTATCATATGTAGCTGCAGGTACATTTAATATTAGAATTAATTTAACTTATCTGACTACGTGCTGAACCGTGATTTTGCAAAATCGTATAAATGGATAATATTTATGATATTTAGTGTGACTTAGATTAGAAAATGTATATAGAATTGTTTTAAGAGTATTATTAAAATAAAAATTATTTAAGTACAATGTTTGACAAAAAATGAACATAGAATGATCCATTTTCAAAATATAGTCCTTTTGTGAAAAAATAATTCTATTATAGTAATATATTGCGCCAGTATATTTATTTCAGACCTCTGTACTAGATCTCTCAACTAGATTTTTTGAAATATATTACTTAGAAGTGGGTTTAACCCTATTATACGCCTACACAGGGGAGTAATTTTAAGAAAAAATCACCGATAATTATGTCAATTGGTGGTAAATCTGAAAATAATGTGAATTTTTCAAAAATCCCTGTTCAGACTCTCTGGAAAAGTCTTTGCTTTATATAAGCGAAATATTATTTTATAAGTGTTTTTTATAAAAGGAGAACATTTTGAGAAAAGATTATTCTAAGTCAATTTTTTGCAAAAAATATTGTATTTAAATCATTTCTTTTGTCAAAATATATCCTTAAAACAATTGTATACATGTATTTTAATCTAATTAACACTAAACATCATGGGAATTACCCATTTATTCGTTTTTTTTTAAATCACGGTTCCGAACGTAGTCGGATTTTTTATAGAATGTAAGAAAAAGACAGATTTTTTTGAAAAATATTTTTTTTTAAAATACTTATAATCAGGGATATCAAATACTTCTAATTCTATATTGTTTTAATTGTACATTAAGTAATTCATTTGATTTTTGAAAGCTGTGTAATGGACTTTTTTATTAGTAATGAAAAGATAAGATGAAATAATACCATCAAATTTAAGAATTGAGTAAAAATCATTTTAGTTGTTGGAATGGTCTCCCAAAACTGTGAAAAGCATTTCACAGAGAAAAGTTATTTCTTAGGAAAAAAAGTTGGTTTGTATCTTTCACATTTCTCAATTCCAAAAAAAAGGCAAATTGAAATCCCTAGGAAGTTTTCTGTCCAGAAATATTTGGATTTCACCTAATGTAACTGTCATATTACAGTTTTGACAGAAGTAAGCGAACACATAAATGTACATTATTCTTTTCAATTATGAACCCGAGACAAATTCATACATTGTCTTTATGCCAGTGCTTCAAAATCTTTCAATATTTGTGACCTAATATTCAATCATAACCTTTCCTTCCAAACAATAAAAAATGCATGTAATTCAATAATACTATAATTTGCGCTAAAGCTACAATTCGAAATAAACCTCTTCATTGTCATCACCTGCGTAAAGTACGATCAAGTACTTTCAAGTACGATCAAGTTTTTCAAGTACGATCATTTATGTGCACTATTATCCATAAAATTATTGTGAAGGCTTTGTAATGCAAAAAATGATCTTGATAGTGTTTGCTAAGGATTTAATCATTTTACAGGGAATTTACCTATTTTTACCCTCCATCTCCCCGTCATACATCACACACGCATGCCTGCGTGAAAAACGCTTTGAGGACCGAATCGCGTACTTTTTAATCGGCAATTAAGGATTTAATTATCAATATAAGTGTAAATATTTGTATATAGTTTTATATATGACATGTCCATGGGCTGCTGGTATTTATTAAACTTGTTCTTAACTTAATATTATTAAAATAATTATAAAATACATTGCTCAATACTGATACATTTATAAATGTATTATATCAATGGAGATGTGTATTTTATTTGTTATTATGTCAGAATGTATTTCGTTTGTTTACTTTCAGTAAATTAATATTTTAAATAATCTTTCGTTTCTTATTTTTCAACATGTTCGCGACCCCTCCCCCACAGTTTGAGAAACCCTGCTCTAAATGGATCATGGATAGCTTGCCGGAAAGTGAGAAGTTTTTTCCTATTTCTTATCACTTCACCTGTCACGCCATCTTGTGGCCGCATTAACCAAGTGGTCAAGATCACAGACTCGTCGAAAGTGTGTCGTAAGTTCGAGTCTAGCTATCGCTGAAGACTCGCCATGTAGAGAGAGCCCCTGCACGTTAAACCTGTGGATGAGCAAACGTCCTCTCATCGGTGTGTTATGTAAGTTAAGAGATGATTGAGCAAACTCGGTTGTCGTCGTCATCGCTTAAACATGGTTCAAAATTACGAGGTCTATTGCTAATAGCTCTTGTGCAGCCTTACAGTGTAGTATTATCAGCCTAATAATATTACACTTACACATAGCAATGAACGTATTTGCATAAAAATGCTTACAATTTCTGTAATACGCATTATAACTTAAATCAAGATGTATATAAACTTTTGATTGATTATATGAAACCCTCGGTTCTATTGAAATAATTTTCTCTTATTTGTATTTATTCAATCATTTGAATTATTCCACTGTTTTTGACATTACATGAAATAGGGTTTATTTATTTATTGCTGTGGATAGTTTGCTCTATACCTAAGCCACATAAATATTCAAATTTGAAATACATGATTGTGATCTGCGGAAATATAAACGTTAAACTTAAATTTACATTTAGTACTGAATAACTACAACTTATTATAAGTAAGTTTTTTCTTAATTCTTGATTCAGAAATATTTCAATCAAAGATAAAAATAAAAAATTATATTTCCAGGGTCCATTTTCATTAATTTAGTAATAGTTTCAAATGTTATATTACGATTTTAAATAAATCTCAATTTTTTTTTCATTTATTAGAACTTATTTATTTTAGAAAATTTGAGTTCAACATTTTTTAAGGTACGTAGATAATTTGTTTTAAATTTTGATTGTGATTTGTAAATTTGATTTTGGTTTGTGAAAAAAATATAACCTAAAAAAACAAATAAAATTATATGTAATATCAAATTCAATCGATTCAAACACATTCTAAGCACAATCTGAATTAATTTAAAATACGACAAAGATCATAAAACTTTAAAAATAGTCTTAAACTTTTACGAAACTTTTAAGTAATATTTAGTTTTATTTAGGGATTCCTGCAATTTCTGATTGCTCGTAAGTTTAAAAATATCTGTCATTAGTGCATTTAAAACAAATGTACAGTTAAAATATTTTATCCTTAAGCTTTTCTTAAATATTAAAAAAACAGTTACATAAATTGTAGAAATTACTGCTTATACTACATTAATATTCAATTATTAAATTCATTAAAAGTGAACGTATGCATGAACAATGATACAAACACATACATTTGATACTTCATAAATGTTATTGTGAATTTCCTACCGTTACTATAAACAGTATAGTTTTTAACATAGTTCATCATACCTTCTTTAAGGACTATGTTTTATTCTTAAATAATTCACATAAATGTCACAATTTCACAAATGTCAGGATTATTAAATAGTATATGTCTTATTTATTTTGCAAAGATTTACTCGCAAACTTGTAAACTATTTACTTTAAAGTAAATAGTTTGATTATAAAAATATATTTTCAATAACTATATTATTTGTGATGATTTTTTTAAAGAAAAACATACACAAATTATAATAAAAACAAGATTCTTTTGTAAAATAAACATTAAAACTAGCTCACACACACATTATATAAATATATTTATTAATGTTTTTTTTCCATTTTTGTTTAGTTGTTTTCGGATTGTAGTCGTGGTTATTGAATTCTAATTTCTAAATAAGTTATAAATTTGTTATAGAAAAATTTCTGAATTAATGATTATTTTCCCAAATGTTTCTCTCCGAAACATTTTTTATGCTTCAATAATATAATTTTACATTAGTTAATGTATTATCTCTACATTAATATAAAAATTTTTAAGGTGCTTCCTTTTAGTATTAAGAAAAGATATTAATACATCATTATGGAATTTTAATGAAATCATTCAAATAAAGTATAGTTAAAAACTTTATAATAAAAATTATGATCTTGTTATATTATTTAATAAGCATTTGAAGGCTAATACATCACGAAAAGTTAAATCTTGAACAATCCATTTTCTTTTTCATTAGCTTCATTATTCATAATGAAAAATGATGTTAACTGTTTTATTTTTATATTAACGATTTATATTTATCATAATATAAATTAATTATTTTGATTTATAATTGCATCGCTTATATTTATTCCACACTTAAATAAAAATGCATTGTGTTAAATAATAATTTTAAAACAATTTTAAGAAAATATAAATAAATTTAAATAACTTTGTTTTCTAGAAGTTTCAACTAACGTATAACTGCATTTTAAATTTTAAAGCAAATTTCAAGTTATGAGATATAAAGTAAATATGAAGTACAAGCACTATTTAAAATGCCACTCAAGAGGCATGGTCTATCACTTGTTTTTAAAATTATTTATATCAATAAAATCAGAATATTCTGTACATCTTTGTTACTATTTAAGTTTCAGTTTCAAAGGGAGAACACAGTTCAGAGCCGTCTTAAGTTGATTAATTGAAGTTTAGACTCTTAAATTTAGGGTGAGAAATTTAACCTTTATGATTATAAATATAGACCATGTCATCAAGTATTCACTTACGTTAAATACATCATTAATTTAAGTTTTTAGGCTAGCGCAGAGGAAATGATGTGGGAGGTATGTTAATTAAAATGTAGTGTTTATCATCTAAAAATAGATTCATTTGGCGATGTTTATTTTCTGAGTATATATTGACCTTTAGTCGTATTTGGAAAAAAGATACTTGAAAACGTTCCAAAATAGCAAACGTGCATATAGGTATATAGTTTACCTTTTCACTTTATTTACTTACAGATTTTCTCACGCATAAACTTTTACAGCTAATTTCGAAAAACAAACTTACTATTTTGACCTTTAAACAATTACCTTACTTTTTTTAAAAAATGAAAACAAATTGTGAACTATATTTTTTTTAATATGTGATTTATTTCACTTTATTTCTGATTCGATAAATTAGAGATAATATTTTTCTTCACAAATCCTTCACTTTTTGTTCTAGGATTCGACAAACTTTAAAAAGAAGAAATAATAATAATAAAATATTGTAAACTTTTTTTTCAATCGTTGTTTTTAATATCCCATTCTTGGATTTTTTCCCTTATTAAATATTTATAAATTCTGATAACATCACAGACATAACTCATAGCTTCAGAAATGCTAAACGGATGCATCAATCTATCCAATCTAAATATTATCCAGCGTAATTCAATTGCATATATCGGCAATATTTGCAGTCTTGCATAATAAATGAATGGTGGAAATGACAGCGAAATATAACATAAACGTAAATGACCCAAGATACACGCTTGGAATGAAAGATATGTAATTTATATCTTAGAAATAAATGAGACATTCAGATTTATATATTGATATACCTTAGAAATTAATTGAATCCAGAAGCAACTCTAAGCAGATAACAGAGTGATGCATATGAAAAGAGCAATTCCCTTATAAATTTCGAAAGGTACCCCATTTACCATTTAGCATATTATTGCATTTCAAAAGCTGTAGACCAGGGGTTGGCAACCTATGGCATGCGTGCCACATGTGGCATGGGGTACAATTATCAGTGGCACTTTGCATTACTCCACAAATGTATCAATATTTAAAGGTTGAAAGTTGAAAAATTTGTAATGGACCTTATTTAACAATCATCTTCAGAATTGAGAACATTTACAGAATTACGAAAAAAATCTGAAAGATAACACAAAATAATTGTACAGCTGTTGTGTAATTTATTGAATGTCATTGATGGATAGATCTAATTGTCTGAAGAGAGAAAATTTCACGTACTATGCTTTCCACTTTTGGTTCTGCATATCTATGTAAAAATCCCTTCCTCATAGGAAAACTGTTTCGAGTCTGCAAAGAAATTCTTTAACAGCTAAATGCTCAGAATCGTGTCAAATTGAAAGTCACACATTATACCCTTGATTTTGCAATATGAAACTAATGAGTGGTGCTAACACTGCATTCACTTTAAAATTTTATCTTTTTATTTAAGTATAATGAAGGGAAATACTCATATTTTAAGTTGTATATTTCTTACTTTAATAATTATGTTTAAAAATACGTAAAACATGTGTACAATTGGTTTTTTTTATATTATTTTTGTTGAAGAAATGGCTAAATCTTATTATGTTCATTATTTTTCTTTGTTAAGAAATATATTTAAATGATACACAAAATGTATACATAATAAAACTGTAAACCTATTTGGACACCTACTGGCCACTATTCTAACTCTGCATCCATTTTCACGGGAATCGAATTGTTTAAAACATGTGCTGTGTGACAAGCTGAATCATATTGCTAGATTAGTTTGGCGGCACGTCACAGCTTAAAAATTGCCAACTTCTGTTATATACAATATATTTATCCTTTTTTAATACGATTTTGTAGAAAAAAGTTCTGATTATATATTTAATTTATCATATAAAACATATCATAATATGATTTTTAGTAACATTTTTAGATATCTGGAACACATTATTGAGATAAAACTTTCTGTGGAATTATCGTAGTATAGTTTGTTTAGGAAAATGAAGAATATACATGTATTTAAATTTAAAGTTTATTAAAGGACATATTAGCATACGAATGAATTCTTACAGTTATACATTGAAATTAATTATGAAAGTCAGCGGTTTTTATAACTAAAATCCCCATGGAAAGAAGACGAATATTAGTATTCTTTGTATAGAGTCTTTTTTCACTGAATGTGGCTCAGTGAGTGAATCAGTGAGTGAAAATTAACATCGCACTACACAACTGCTGAAGGGTTTATGGTGACAGACCTTGTAATTTTGAACCACGTTCCAGTTATATACGGCACGGAAATGAGCTTGTGTAACATTAACCAAATTTACCACAAAAAGAGAAATTATTAACTATAATGAAACATTTTAATTGATTTATAAGCTAGCAAAGTCCATTCAACTAATTTAAGTCATTTATTTTTTACAATTGTTAATGAATTAAAAACGAGACAGTTATGTTAAAAAGTGCAAGACACTACAAAATATTGAGTAAATACTGAAGTAAAACTAGAACAAGGAAATATTAAATTGTATTGAACCGAAGGAGTTCATAGCATTCATAAATTGTTGAGTGAATAACATGAGTTATTAAAAATAAATTTGCAAATTTCCCTGGGGAATAATTCGAAATTTTATGAGCCATTGCTCTCATGTAAGGCTTTTCTAATTGAAAAAAAAAACATTCCATATATTTTTATATCCCAAACATAATAACAATTAAGTCATAAAATACAGCTAAATAGCAAGTAATTAAATAAAAAATACCAAATAAGGAGTAATATTAACCATTCAAGCGAGTTCTGATAAAAGAAAACAAGTAGCATTAGGTTATAAAAAAGGAGAAAATATTCGAATCCAATTAAACTAGAACTAAAAATAAAGGCTTAGAAAATCCGATTTTTTTACCAAAAAAATCTTGAGAAACACAGAAATGCAGTAAGGAACTACTTGGGAACCATTAACTAAACTCTACAAAAGTTAATTGCAGGGAAATTGTTTCCTAAAAAAAAGAAAAAAAAACCTACGAAAAAATACCAATTAGAACCGTAAGAAAAGGTAACTGAAAACATTGAAAAAGAAATTAGCCTAAAAAGTCTTAAAAGAATCCAAACTAAGAGTCTAGATACACAAGTGCTAATATTTCCGACATTTAAATTGGATAGAATTACACTTTCAAAAACTCTTAGTGAACAATGAAAAAAGAGAGAGTTTCAACAAAAAATGTCATTAGTTGGTTAACTTACAAAAAAAAGGATGAATAATTGAAAGAAAGTATACAACTATATAATTATAAGATATGTTTTTATTCAAACAAAAAAAATGAAGTAAATTTTATCTTAATCTTTATAATTAGTGGAATAATTGGATTTTTCTATTTTTCTTTTTTCTTAGTTAAATTAAAAATCAACTAAATATACCGTTTTAAAGTAATGGTTCAATAAGTAACTTCAATAATTGCAATTATGCAATGAAGTTGTTACTTAAATCAGGGTTCGAAGATTATCTGAAAATCAGTCGCAAAGAACAAGGCCATTCTTCGGGAGCGATGTATATTTATTGTCAAAAAGCAATTCTTGAAATACAAGATAAAAGACTGAAATTCGCTGAGTAAATCTCAGAAGACCTTCAAATCTTCTGCGCTGCCCAGACACAAATATTACTTTCTAAAATACAAGAATGTAAAATATTATACAAAAGCACTAGCTCGTCCTACTCAACAGTCGAAGTAAGCTTATCGCTAGTCGACTCTGAACGGTCAGAACAAGACTACTTTTCAATGGTCAAACAAAACTAACTATGAACCACCCGGACCACATGCCAAAATGATCTTTGAAGAAAAATCCGCTAACGCTAAATCGTGACGTATGTTGTTCATTACCAGAAAGGAAGTTTTTTCGTTTTAAGCGATTTTCATTTCATGTTAACAGAAAGAAAACACACAGTAGTTTGTCTCGGGACCTTTACATTATTTCGTGTTAACCGATACTTTATTCTATAGAGTTTTTTTCATTATTAAGTAAAATTCAATTGACAATAAGTAAATGTCATATTTAAATACAATTCAATTGACAAAAATCGGTCAAAAAATCAAATACATTTAACCAAAAGTATCTTTAATACACATTTATGTAATCAAAAAATTTTTTAAAGCTCTATACTTAAAAAACACAGTTATGGTAATTTGTATGTTCATTTTTATTCACTTCTCAAATGTAAATCAAAACTTGGAACTGACTTATCTCAGAGATATATAATAATTAGTTTATCTTTATTTAAAATGCTAAGGCATTTTTTCTATGGTGCCAAGTGCTTTAATATTTTTTCTAGCAATTGCTTATAATACATGTTACAAAAATTGGTATGGATTTGTGAATCAAAGCCATACTTATTTTTTTAAAAATAATAATTGAATTTAGAATTTCTGCATTTTTTTAGGAATTTTCAGCAAGCATTCACAAAAAGAAATATTTTACGATTATAGATCATTTATCACAAAACCAAAAACAACTTTTGTTATACACTGGTGTGCAAAACTTAAGCAATAGGTGGGTTTATTGCCATAACTTCACGAAAAATCATCTGAGAGCAATGAAATTCAGAAATGAGGCAGAGTATTATGTACGTAAAGGATGGCGAAAGCATCGGCGCTGGAAAAGGAATACAATACATGCGGTATGGAATAAAACAAAAACAAGCTTTATTGAACGCATAGTATCGTGACTCATGATGGTCTATCCAACAGGAAGAACAACAAGCAGATGTTCCTTACCATGGTATATGCCCTCCCCGCACTGCAATGGTTGCTTCACACCGTCTCCGCATACTCAGAACCAGCTGGTGAAACATTTCTTGCGGTAGGAGTGTCCATTCTTCAATGAGCATCTGTTTCAGCTGTTGGGTGTTCTCCGGATGATGTAAGCTTGCTGCAATACGTCTCCCCAAAGCATCCCACACATGTTTGATGGAATTTAAATCTGGAGAGTACGCTGGCCAATCCGTTCGAGTGATATTTTCACTTTCCAGCAGCTCCTCAACAGCAAGAGTCCGATGTGGCCGTGCATTGTCATCCATAAAATGAAGTCTGGGCCAATTGCACCTCGGAACAGACGCACATGGGGAAGAAGTACCTCCTCACAATAGTGATCCCCGATTACAGACCCTCTATCGAAAATGTGGAGCTCAGT
This sequence comes from Trichonephila clavipes, assembly GCA_019973935.1. Taxonomy (NCBI): domain Eukaryota; kingdom Metazoa; phylum Arthropoda; class Arachnida; order Araneae; family Nephilidae; genus Trichonephila; species Trichonephila clavipes. Next base: position 165,023 of record BMAU01005003.1, on the reverse strand, counting down.
TCGCCCATTCAGCATAATGCCTCCCCAGACAAGAACTCCAGGACCACCGCAATGGTGTCTTTCCTTGATGTTACTCGTATAAAACAGTGTCCCCATCTCTCTCCAAATCAAAACGCGTTGAGAATCGCTTCTGGTACTGAACCGACTCTCATCCGTAAAGAGGACACGACTCCAGTGATTAGTTGTCCAGTTTTTTTGTGCTCTCTGCACCACTGTAAACGGTGGCGTCGGTGGTCAACTTTCAACGGGAGGCAGCGTTCAGGACGGCGGGCGAATATGCCCCCTTCGTGAAGGCGTCTGGCCACAGTAAACCGCGACACTTGTCGCCCCGTTGCTGCAGAGAGTTGCTGAGCAATGACGCTTGCTGACTGCCGTCGGCCTCTTTTCGCCTGCAGGATGATATATCGGTCATCCCCTGCAGTTGTCGTCCTCGGGTGGCCACCACCAACCTTTCTAACAGCTGTACCTGTGGTTTGGAACGCTTTCCAAGCGCGCGAAATGACACTTTTGTTGATTCCGAACTCTGCAGCTACACTGGTGACGGTACGCCTCTCCTCCAGCTTTCCGATCATTCTTCCAAATGTGAAGTTGTCTAGGAGATTTCTTCTAGCCATATTTCACGAAATGAGTCACTGGCCCTTGCAGCGAATATGTTGAATTGCGTCTGCGTCCTTCATTTTATTTTACTGTTGAACAGCACGCGCCGACATCACGCGTTTTGCGTACGCTCACGTCGCTTCTGACGTTTCGTTCCTGATATTTGCATACCCATGACATTTCTACTGACTTACGTATTCACTGTACTGATCTCAAGACCTCCTTTTCTGCAATTTCATGGATCTCTCTCTCTCTCTCTGCTTAAGTTTTACATTGTTGTTTAAGTTTTGCACACCAGTGTACATAGATTGACGTATTTATATATCTAATTTCATTAGAGTACTTAAATTCTTCTAGGATGAGAGAGTAGCATTTTAAAATCACTTCATACTTCTTTGCTTACTTAAGACAGCGTTGCTCAAACTGTGGGGTGCGCCTCCCTAGGTGGACATGATAAATCTACGAGCGTATTGAAAAGTCGAAAGCAAAAGATTATTATAAAAAATTATTAATTTTCTGAAAGTAAACAAAAAAAATTGTGACATAATAAAAAATTAAAAAACACATTTATACAGATATAATACACTTATAAATGTATCAGTATTGCATGATGTATTTTATAATTAATTTAACAGTACTAAGCTTTAAGAACCAGTTTAATAATTATCAGTGACCCCATGGGATTGTCATACATAAAATAATATTAAAAAAATCACAATTATCTTAATAATTTGTATTGTTTGTAATATAATCCCTTAACTGCTGGTTAAAATCATGCAATACGCTCCTCAACGACACCCTATTCCACTTTTACGCGCTATGTGGCGCATGTGATGCATTGGAAGGAAAGGGGGGTGGAGAGAAAAAGAATAAAAAAGCAAATCCTCTGAAATAAGTAAATCCTTCCCAAATTCTGTTAATGTCCTTTTGTTGCATTCCAAAGCCTTCGGAATAATTTTATGGATAGCAGTGCACAGAAAAGATCGTACTTCGGAAAGACGTATATATACGCCCAGAGCAATTAACGTTTTGGATGAGCGAGTATATATACGTCAATTACACTTAAGAGGTTAAAATCAAATTGTAGGGTTAGTGTCAAAGTATAGCATTATTGAATTACAAACATGGTGTTCTTTGTAAGAAATGGGAGTGATATGGAAATTCTGACTGAATATTGGGTCGTAGATATTGAAAGTTTGAGAAGCATTGCCTTAACAAAATAAATGGTTAGGCTTTTACGGTGTTTTGAGTACCAAATCTGTTTTGCATAAGGCAGTACCACATTCTGCAGTAACTGTGTTGTATTTAATTGTAACCAGTTGAAGTCTAATAACTGCAATTGTAACTGCGAAATCATTTCGTATATAAAAATGCCACGTGATATATTAGAAGGCATATACAGCGAATCTGTAGATATTAGTGTGTTGTAGTGTGCCGTGAATATCGTAATTAAACTAACTTCAAAAGTAAATATACAGCTGATTAATTTGAAACCCATAAACATAATAGCAACCAAAAAGTTTGAAAAATCATCAAATTAAAATGGTTTGTGTACGTCGTACCATGTTAAACAATGTTGTTTAAGTAGTTTTGAGCTATATATACTTGAATAAGTTTTGTGCATTAAGTCATAAACTAAAGTACAACGGAAATAGAAAATTATATGTACATATATTCATATTGAAATCTCTCTCTATGTATAAGGAAAAAATAGAAGATACTACAAACAATTATAGAATGTTCATATATTTTAGAATTCTGCACATTATGGCAAGCTGTCTCGAAATTGACGCTAATTCAAGTAATTTGTATTCGAATAATCTTCAACAGACTATCTTGTGTTATTGGATATTTAAATTATAGTTAGTATAATTCTCTATTATTTAATTAGATACAGTTTAAATCCCACGTGAAAGCTGTAATCTATGCGCATGTTATGCTAAATATGAGGTGTTTCGGAAGTTAGCTGTGCGCATAATTAAACTAGATTGTTGTCAAGTTGCCCAAGTATTCCAAAACATTTTAACATTAAAATGTATCATTATGTGAATGCACTCCCGATGTTGATTAAGAAAGTAGTGTAAACGATGTACTAGAAGAACTATTGCTGCTCAGTATACAGTGTGATAACCGTGTAAATAACATATTCTCATTCATGTATGGATATATTCTCGATCTTATAGTTACGAATTTATATATATATATATATATATATATATATATATATATATATATATATATATATATATATATATCCAAAATATTTATAAGAGTCACTTTCCATTTTATATGAAGTAAAATTTTTTTACTGAGGATATGAGTTTAAAAAAAATAAGAGTAAGAGCAAAATGGAAGAAAATTGAAACAAGAAAAATAAATCCTTATTTTTTAGAAGTAATTTTAACCTCTGAACTACTAATTTGTACCAGCAGCAAATTGAGTTGGTGTATAGGAGCTGTTATTATCCCATTTTGCAAATTTTCACCTAACGTATCGATTTTTCAGCTTAAGTTTGATTTTAACACAGTGATATGTAATATTCAAGTTCCAATTGTGAAATGGGTTATCCACCTTTCAGTAATAGTATGTGTTATCCAACCTTCAGTAGTGATACCTGTTATCGAACCTTCAGTAGTGATACGTGTTATCGAACCTTCAGTAGTGAAGTTGTGTTATCCAGCCTTCATTACTGATATGTGGCATACGACCTTCAGTAGTGTTATGAGTTTTCCAACCTTCGGTAGTAATATGTGTTATCCAACCTACAGTTGTGATATGTGTTATCCAACCTTCAGTAGTGATATGCGTTATCCAACCTTCAGTAGTGATATGTGTTATTCAAACTTCTCTCAGTAGTAATATGTTTTATCCAGCCTTCCATAGTGATATGTGGCATCCAACCATCAGTAGTGACATGCGTTATCCTTTCAACTTTTCAGATTTGAATCATGAAGGTGCAATCGGGGCAAATTTTATTCCCCCTTCCCAAATGGAAACATCGTGTACTAAATGAAAAATGTGCTTTCTTTTTTTGTTCTTCGAATAAATTCCCATTGGTTATTAGAGGGCATTACGTACCATTTATATTCGTTTATTGACTTTTCCTCACTTTCTGAAAAAAAATATTTTTTCAGAATGAGAAAGAACCATTGAATACTTGTATATCTGCGGTGTTGTATATATTGTTGTTTAGGTTCCAATAACTGTATTTAAATTAAGTTTGAGATACTGAATTCCTAAAATAAGAAGTAAAATTCAAGTTTTACTATTAAAGAACTTGGTACCCTAAAAATCACAAACCTATCGTTTTTTTTTTATTTTCATTTAATCTTATTCTTTGAATTATTATCTTTCGATTGAAATATCACTTGTGCATGTCGGAAAGTTAGAAGTTGAATAAAACTTCAATTGAAACAAATTAGGCAATTCAGCCACACCCCTTTTAGAAAAAAAAAAAGCTAAAAATGCGTTATGATAAAAAAAATCTATTTTATAAATAGAAATAATAACTATAAAAAGAATGTATAGTATTAAAAGCAGAATATTTCCGATGCAATGCAATAATGTAATTTTTTCTTCCTTATGAAATGTGTGCATGTAAAATTTTTTAAATTAAGGCATTTTATATTAATAATTTTATAATTTCTGTTCTTATTCCTGATATATTTTTCATACAAATGTAATACTTTAATATTATAAGAAGAAAAACAGCTAAAATTTCTGTCGTGACAGGAAAAAATTTTTTAACGTTTTTCTTGAATTTTCTTGTGCAATTAGTACTCTCTAAAAGTTGATCATTTATAAAAATGTGGGTTGAAAACATATGAAAATGCAATTATTTTAAAGAAAATGTATAACTAATATCTTAAAGTGATATTTTAAGTTTAATTAAGCTGATAATAATTATTTTTTCAGAATTATAAACTTTAAACTGGTTTTTCAGTTTGTGTTTTTCGAAACCTTAGTGCATTCAAATGCTACTTCTTCGACAATTATTTACCAATCATTTCCATTTTTTTCCTACGTGTTAAAAATAAAGCATGTAATAAAATTAAGGATCCGTTTTGCTATAAATTAAATACATTTTTTGCTCGAAAACGAATAAAGTTATTCTAAAATCGATCCCTAAAGTTGTTTAGAACATCCATAAAAATATTATAAAAAACTTTCAGGTCAAAAATTAGTTTTTACAAAAGGAGTAGGATTTTAAAATTTTCCCAATTTTCTTCAAAAATTTAAATTTTTAAAAATTGTGTGAATAATAAATGAAAATTTTCATCTGGTAACATTTTCTTGAATAGAAACATGGTATAAAATTCTAAAATATAATTTTTAAATACGTAAATAAAGAAGTTTGCTCAAAGGGTACCAGTCCCCCTTAATATAAAGAAATTATGGATTTTTAAACATTCTGAAAAATATTACTACATAGTTTTTTAGCTAAAAATATTAGAATAATAAACAAAACACATTTTATTTATATATAAAAGTACCAATTAATTATTCTTTAAAATAGAGTAAATAGAGACCATAATAATGATAATGTGGTAAATGCATTAAATTTCCCGAATTTGAATGAGGCATGACTATTGATAATTTTAAAAAGATATCTGTAGTAATGAGAAACAAATCTATAACAGTGAATACTGTAATAATAGGGACAATAGCATTCATAGGGGAAAATGACGTAATCTTAAGAATTTTTTTTTGAAAAAACCCTGAAAAAATACTGTTAATAAATTGTAAATATCATTAATACCTGCAATGCGTAAACGGAAAGGGAAACTTTTCTCAAATAAATTTATAAAAATGTGATTGTTGAAAAGATTGATAAGAATATGATTGTTAATACGATTCTCGTATGGTTTAAAACTTTTCTGAGTAATCAGAGCTAAAATATAATACATTTTCAAATGTTAAAAATATTTTCTATAATTTAATAATAAAAACGCATTTGAAAACTTTTGTTCGCAAAATTAGGAAAATGTTTAAAAATTGCATGTTTATAATAAATATATAAATATAAAGGACTGCATCACATAACATAAAAATGTCAACCAGGAAATGCAGTTGTCAAGGAGAAAGTGAACTACAATACATTTTAAAAATGTAGCTGAATCATGTTTATGTCTTTTAATATTCAATTTCAAAGCTCAACTTATAATCAGTTATTACTTAGGAATTCTTAGAAGTGGAAATTCCAATTTTAGAAGCGATGCTATCTTTCCTCAAATGTATCAGCATGCGTAAATTTTATAACCATCGATCTACACATCATATGGTATTCAACAATAGAAATCAGCAAGCTATAACATTTCTTGTTGAAATGGTTTACTATAATTTCAAGAGTATACTTTTGCATTTAAAATAGTGTAATAAATCAATCAAATTAATAAGCGTATATACTAAAACAATGTTAAGATATTTAATCCACAAAAACAAGTCAAGCATGAAAAACTTGCCTAGTTTTTCCAATTGTTCTAATAAATGGTAATTGTAGTTTTTTTTCCTGGGTATACTTTTATTTATTTACTGAATGCTTGTAAAATTTCAATAATTTTAAACACATACATGAAAACTGTATGCTTTATATATAACTTTATAATCCATTCGAAAGAAAGTAATGGTAATATAGAGATGCTTAGAGAAAAATTCATTTAACACTTTGCTGTGGTATGTCATGCTGGGGAAGGACATCAATAACACGATGTATATGGCAATATTAAAGAACTGTAGCACTACGAGTATGTAGCATTTATGATCTAACACGGTAATAGTTTGCCAAGATTTGTTACTTTGTAACTACAGTTTGAGGTTACAAACCATGCATGGATAATTCTTTTTTTATCTACTTTAGTATCTGCACTAATTTCAATCCAAAACAGATTGTAAAAAAGGGGAAGCACAGCGACAAATAAGAATTTATCGAAGGGGTGTAAGACATGTCCTTTAATAACTCATTTTACAGTTTTTGCGTGAATGAGTTATTTTCTCAGATAAGGATGTTAAATAAGACGCTTGAAAAATTCTCAATCATGAGTATCTTAACCCTCTAACGGGATAGCACGGAGAATTCCGTCGGTGTAAAGATGCTTCGAAAATGGACTGCACTGATTTTTCTGCCTTCAAGTAACGTTTTCAAAAGCGGATTAGCCGCACTTTTCTGAAATCCTTTCCCAATTTTAAGGGTTTAACATCTTGAAAGATAATAGGGGACGGTGGAAGCAACACAGCAGGACACTGAGGGGAAGTTTTATGGCTCGCAGGAAACCCCGTGTTTGGACCCTGGGGCAATCGTAAAAAATCGAGGGAAATTTTTTAGACCCCAGGAAGTGTTTATTCGTTACATCGTATTTTAAAAGTTTTGAAAAGTCCCAACGCATAAGTAAAATATGTTACAATTCCCTTTTGGTTTCATATTAATTTGAAACTGTAACAAGTTGGGGCGTGTCAGTGCAATCTGCTATTTTATATAGTTAGACAAATTATCTTTTTTTTAAGTATATTCTTTCGCTTCATTTTTCTTATTTTAATCAAAGCTTTCAATTTTTTGAAACATGATTATTTTATTATAAGATGTCGAAAAAAATTAATAAAACACCAAACTCTTTAAAATTTGAAATCTTTTTCTTTTTTTTCCAACACTAGAAATGAATAAATTTAAACTTCATCAAATCATTTGAAACATTTTCTTACACTTTGATAAAAATAATAACGAAAAAAAACACATTAATATTTATTAGTTTTTTTTTTTTAGATTTCAAAGCCCAAGTGTTCAGGGAAGTTTAAGTAAAGTGCCTAGTTATATATTGTTAAAATACACCGAATTATTACTTGAATTTTTAAGTGCTTCAAATTCAGTTTACATCAAAGAGAACATGGATGAAGATTTTCACACATTTTTTTTTATAACTTGAATGTTTGAATAAATGGGAATCAAAAATATACGGAAACATTTACCGTAGACATTTATGCATATAAATAAACAGTAAAATCAATTTTAAATTCGAGCTATTCAAAAACATTCCAATTATTATTCAAAAATATGTAGTTATGCTAAATACCTCAACATTTATCTTTTTTAAAGGCTAACTGAAAGCTAATTAAAATTTGGATAAGTTTTGAAATCTCGACCGTATAAAGGTAGAAATTTTATGCTATAAATTCCATTTGTAGTTTCGAAAAAAATTTATCGCGCAATTAAAAATTATTTACCAAATGTTCTAGCAATTATTTGAGTATCATATAAATTTCAAATTTTATTATATATCTTTTTAGTATTTTTTAATATATTTCGAAAATTTCATACAATTCAGTTAAAAACTGCATGCTAAGAGCAAAAAATATACTAAAAATTGATTAATATACAATAAAGTTTTAAATAGAAGCAAAACTGAGAAGCTAAAGCGTAGGAATGAAAAATTTTGAGTATATCTGATGTAGTTTTCGAAATATTTATTTTTAAAGTTTAGAAAATTTTTGTGCGTTATGTTATACTTAATATTAATTAAATGGTTAAAATAATATGTTAATAATAGTCATGTAATCGTTTGATGACACATTCATATACTAATAAAATTTATAATGGTCATTGATGCGAATGTCAAGAATTTTATGTAATTTTAAATTCAGACATTAAGATATTGATGTAGAAAATATAAAACGACCATCTAAAATACATGAAAAAGCAGTCTGCTATAAAATGATCTTGACAAACAAAAAAATCCGATATTTTCACTTACTATGGCAGAGCCGGCTTAGTCAGGGGCGATCTGGAAAAACAGAGAGAGAACCGCGGTTTTGATGGAGGCCGCTATAGCTTTTAAAGTTTCAGGAAAAATTATATATATATAAATTACAAATGCAAAAAAAAAAAATCTTGTAATTTTCCATACATTTTTATAACAACGAATTGTGGAAACGGCTTATAATACATTGTTGTGTTTGACAATATGTAAGGTAACCAACCCTACTTTAGATAGATTTGTACTACTTTTTCGTAACCGTATTCCTTTTAAAATTAATTCGTGCAGCCGAAATACACCTTTTGTACCCTTAAAAATTTATGTAAACTATAACGGTTAATTTTAATTTATGCAACTTGTGAAATGTTCATAATTAACCATTTCCGTCTAAACAGTTTACATGAAAAAAATAGATTGGACTCCCTCATTCATTAGGGATTTATATAAGATTTTAACATTAAATTTTATTTTTCACCGAATAGGTTTGAGGGTAGTGTATAGTGCTTCCACACCACAGGTCTGGGGTTCTATTAATGGGCTGCGCAAGGTCGACTCTGCCTTTCATCCTCGCTACATTGGACAGATAAATGAGTTCCAAGCTTGCTTCGGGTCTTAAACACTGAATGTCTGTTCAGACAGACCACCAAATCGGGACATCTGTTCATGCACCTCAGCGTCCAATGGTCACGTGTATTATGATGGGCACAGTAGTTCCTGGCCCTCATGGATTGTTGTGCCACTGAGTTTGAGTCTTATGTTTGAGGATTACCTCACTTTGGGGATACCCCTTAGATAAACATGTACTTCCACTCATTTGCAATTAATCATTTTTTTTTTCAATTACGTTTATTTCAGAAGGAAGTTTGATTTTTCAAATGTATTTGCTTAATAACATGTATATTTGTGTATTATATTAAACATTTGATCAATCCAAAATTACATACTTTTAGCTCCTCTAAAAGCTTTTAGGATTTTAAAACTGATCTTACAATCCATATATGTTTTATAGTAGTATATTTAAAAATGATAAATACATTTTTACGACTGGGTGAGCTTTTTTGCCTCGTTTATAAATATAAAAAATTGCATTCAGCTACAATATTTAAAATGTACTGAAATAAGTTGAGGAATAGGTTATTTACATGTTATGAATATTTTTCTCTTTTGTAAGATATATTTATATTTCAGTTTCTTTACATTTTGAATAGAAGTTGTAAGCCATTTTGCATATAGTTTGATATTGAGTATAAACCCATAGGCTGTTTAATATTGTAAAGTGTTTTACTTTGATACCAGCACACATTAAAATAAGGCTCATTTGCAGTTATATGATCAGCTTCAGTGATATTTAAATTTTCAAAAATAGTCTACACGTACGAATACATTCTTTCACAACCGCATACCACATCTCATACTATATCTTCCCTACAGCAGGAAATATTTGTGTATACTGAAAAATTTAATACAGGATATATTTCCAAGTGTTAAATTTGTTTTTAAAATTTCGTATGAATACATTGTGGAACTGCCGGTTAACTTCACTGAACAAAATTGTTTTAAGTGTACTGTTTTGAAAGACAAAATTAGTTAGGGAGAACTTTTCTCACAATAGAATTTGTAATGACTGAATTGTGTGAAAATGTAGTTATCGATGTGTGACATTTTCCTTGTAATAAAAGAAACAGAAAGATAAGAAATTTAACTTGAGTAGAAAATGGTTTAGAAGTACTGTCATGCGCATTTGAAGAAGTATATCCCCCATTTAAATTAAAAAATGTTCACTGAATGTGTGTTATGTCCATCACAAATGCCGATGTAAAAAGGAATTTTTATTTAATACAAGAAGTTCGAAAAGAGAACACTAGGAAAGAAATTTTAAATTTTTTCCGAAAAATATTCAGTTAACATAAAAATATCATTTATATGATTTAAATTTAAATAAATTAAAAGTATTGAAATCATTTTTTATGTTATTTTAAATTAAAAATAAATTGAATAGTGAAAGATCTGTTTTATTTCATAAATATGCACCATTTATTGTCTTATTGTTTAAAAAAGATAGGGCCTTTACTCTTTTTACCTCATAACTTTTTTAAAAACAGGAAAGTGAGCGCGTTTTCTTACTCTCATATTCAAAAATGAATTCTGGTTCAAATCGCAATACCAAAATATTTTTTTTTAATTTTTTAAAAAATGACAGAAAAATAAATTTTTTTTGAGAAAATACAACTATTAACACGCCATTTATTTCATGTTTTTTTACCCTACATTTTGTTTTAATTTTACTGTGACTGAATCTATCGGGAAAACGACAAAGTAGAACTACGGCTTTCATACAAGATTGCCCAAGGCAACTTAACAGCTAGCTGTAAACGATTGCTATCCTGGTTCTCACGCCGAAAGTCAAAGACGACGAACTAATTCATAAAATTGTCCCCTTTCGACCTCCCAAGTTTTAAAAGGGGGAAAAAATTGAAGTATGTTGCATTTTTGAAGGGAATAGGAAAATAAGAGTGAAACGCTTTCGGAATAACTTTTCAGGAAGAAGGTATCCACTTAGAGGGTTAAATAGAGAATTAGAAGTGACCATACAGTACAGTACCTGATCCTGAAGGAAAAGCAATATTTTTATGATATGTTCAAGCCGGATGGGTGGCGTGGTTGGTTTGTCGCTCTCCTTCTGCATCCAAGGTTACGGGTTCGACCCTGGTCCACAAGTCGATAGGTTCCCATGATGGCAGAAAATTGGCATTGACTATGTCGTATGATTATATGGCATGCTAAAGATCCATAGTCATTTTTGGCTTGAATTCTATCAGCAAAATTAAATCCTAGTACAAGTTCGCATAATCAGACTTCAGGTGAATCGCTCTATGGAGGAAACTGAGTGTCAAAATTACCGTCGGCGATTGGTATCTTCCTATACGGTGCTGCCTTAAAAAAGAGATACCAGATTCCAGGGAATGTGCAAGATCTTCAATGGTAACCAATCCACACCCTATTAGAAATAAAAAAAATGATATGTTCATACAGAAAAACGATCAATGGTCTAAGAAACCATTCATTTTTTTGAATCATTACAAATACATTCTTTCCTGCTCGTTGTTAATTGATTTACGAAATAATGTGTACACTTCAAGAGATACTGAAATTTAACCTGGGTCCGGCACGCGGGGAGTTCAATTACCCCAGGTTCACGAAATCTTTAATTCAGGGAAAACTGTTTATTTGTTTTCAATGAATTGGTTAGAGTATTCTATGTATGACAGTCTTCATGAGAAGTAAATTGCCTTTTTTTTTTTTTCACATTTTTTGGAAAAGGCAAACGTTTTCTTATAATCATAAGGTACTAAGGGGGACTGAGTTCCCCCGCGACAAGCTTTGTTTTAAAACATTCTCAATAAACTGGCTATTTTTTTTTCCACTATGAACGACTTAGTGTTCTTGATTGCTGTTTTGTACGGCTCATTAGGGTTTATTAAGGTAAATGAACAGAATATAAGGAAATTAATGAGCATGCGTGTGATCTCTATTGGATAAAGTTGAAGCTGATCAAGCAAGTGAAGAACCTGAGGAAATAATGGATAATAAGTATGATAACAAAAGTAAATTTTAAACAAAAGTGATGAACATGAAACTTTTGAATTGAAAAGAAATGTCTCAAACTCAACAAATTCCATAAAAAAAACATATATAAAGCCACAAATGTACCACAAGGCAAAATGCACCCTGTCAAAGAGACACAAGAAAGAAAAATCCCACATGCTATTTGTCGATCATCATAAGACAGGGGTGGGGAACCTTTATGTGAATCAACGTGCCTTTTTGTAAAGAAATATTTAATGAGATATAGACGTGCCGTGTCAAATAATTTTGACTTGTGATTAATTGGAGAAAATAAAACTAAATACAAACAACTCAAAACTCGTTTATTTGCTACGAGAGAAATATATTTTTGTAGTTTATAATACTAAATGTTTTAGTTATACGAGTAACTCAAATTATAAAAAGTAACATTAGCGTGATTTCTGTTGTTGCAGATCAGCTGACAAATAACTTGTATTAGGATTGTAAGATGTTACTTTAAGCAGAATGCAAGCTGAGTTGGGGTCATCTGTCAAACGGTTTCTAAACGAATCTTTAATATTACTCATCTCTAAAAATAATGACTTGCAGGATTTGGTAGATGAAAATATGGTTAAAATATCATGTTCCAGCTTTTTTAAACAGTTAATTGCTGTCTGAAATCGAATTCAATTTTCCAAAACTCCTTTACTAACATTTTTATTTATATTGCTCGTTAATCTTTCTGTTTCAATCAATTCCAACTTTTTTCCTTGTTTCGATAAATTTTTAAATCCATATTAAGCTAGACAGAATACCATTTAGTTGGATTTGAAGTTTTTCAATTGCCAACCAATTCAATTGTTACAAGTTCAGTTTTTTAAATGAAGTCACATCACGGTAAATAAAAAACTTGAGCGTTTTCGATAATTTTTGAACTGAGAAAATCTTGCTGAAAACTTCAACCGATCTCTCGCGTTTGCTAGTAATATTTCACATCGTCACGATCCATAAATGGCACGCGTGCCATTAGTTCGTTAGTTAAAAGTGTGTGTGATTTGTCTCCTTTATATTAAAACCAAGCCCATTTGAAACATTTTATTTTAGTTTGATTGGATATTTTATTAAATTATCAGAGAAAATTTAAATGTTCTTAATAGTAAGTAAATATGTTTTCTCATAACAAAGTTATTCATTTAAATTATGATTTTTATGTTTTACGATAAAAATAATTATAAAAAGAGTATTGTGGTGGCTCATAGAGTCACCCGCGCGACCACTAACGTTAGTATCAAGGGCGCGAACTCTCCAGGATTAAAATTTATTCTTTAATGCATAAAATAAATTTAAAGCGTTTAATTACACCACTAAACATAAATTTATTTATACTTATATATATATATATATATATATATATATAACCTACCACTATAATTAATTTACAAAAGTAAAAGTGATTATATCTGTCAATGTTGAACATTCTCTTTGCAGTCATTTTGTGTCCCATCAGCTAATAAGCATATCCAGTTTGGGGTTATGCAGCCAAGAGTAATATTAAAATTCTTGGTGTGCTTCAAAATATTTTAATTCGAATGATCTTCGGTAGAAACTAGTTCATGTGAAATGACGATATTCATAAATCAATTAAAATTCCGTCATGTAAAAAAATATTCAAAACCTATCATTTGACTAACTCTCAATCATACTGAAAACATTAATATGCAAACATTGAAAATTATACTGCTCACATTAAGAGGAAATGACCCAGTAAAATTCTCCTGGACTCGCATAATCCTCCCTAACATTTAATTTAGCTCTTATTTTTATCGTAATTTGTAATTTAATTTGTTCCACAAGCATTCCTTTTTATTTTATTATTTCTTTTTTTTTAAAATATCTTAACTTTTGGCAGTGTGCACTAAGCACTCGCCACACTTCGGTTCTAAACTGCAGAAACACATTGTGCGGTCAATTCGAAAGATAGGTTCGAAAACCCACCGGTTGATTTTTCTACACCCCTCCCACTCCCACCTACCTGGGCAGCCATTTCGAGACATGATCCTCATTTCTGAAGAGCCAATAAGAAACTTCTCTCTTCGCTGGACTCCATCCTCCAGAAAACATCTCTCTCGAAGCATCTCATCATCTCTCTCAAACATCCAAATCCTCGGAAAACATCTCTCTTGAAGCCCCACCCACTGACCCGCTATCGCTTGTCCAATAGCCTTGTAGTACACCTTCAGCAACATAATCCAACTTTTGCCAAATACGTGATTGTGGGTTTTCAGTTACCCGTATGCCCGCAAACATTTCCTGAGATTTCTGAGAATGTTGAACGTAGTTCACCAATCAGGAAGCTCGCTCTCAATCCAAACCTCTCGACTTCAAGTCACAAATACTTTTCCGTATGAGACAGAGAAACACATCGCGTTCCATTTCTCAAAGATGTCAAGCGTTCAATGTTGAACATTAAGAGTAGTCAGTACCCCCTATACTGAAAATGTTAAGTATAGCATTTTTAGGATTCCGTTTCTCAGTAACTGTTAAAGATAAAAACTTAAAATTTTGTCTGTATATTAATTAGGCATTTTTATTTATACAGTGGTAAAAAGTTTCAAATATATTGTTTATTTTTTTTAAAAATTTCAACATAAAAGTATCACGGTGAATTTTTTGAAAATGGTCATTTTTTACAACAAAATATTTTGGGAAAATCCCCCCGAAAGTAATTCCAGTATATACAGTTACATATTATTTATGTGCAGCAAATATTGCATGTGCACTCATTGTGTACATACTGAGAAAAAGGTTGTACACACAGTTTGAAAACTTTCATTTTGAGAAAATTGCATTTTTAATGTAAAAAGGCACTTCACTACAAAAATAAAGAATTACAGCATGTATTTACTCTATTCTACATACAATATTACAATATTAACTTATTCTCTATTACTTTTGAGATTTTTTTTAGTTTTTTTTTTAGTTAGATTTCTCAGAAAATATATATAGAGCATTTTAAAATTTTAAGCTATCGAGTATTTTAGTAGTGGTTACATTATTATATATAAATTCTGCATCAATTTTTGAAGAGTTTTCGGTTCTCATACATAACTTTCATCAAATTTAACAATAAATCATCATAAATAAATGTGAAAATGTGTCAATACATGAAAATATGGCTTTGGTAATACATGATTATACGCGATATTTCGGAACGTTTTATTAGTCGTTTATATATTCATCTGTAGACACAATTTCTTACAGCATCAGAACTCAATTTTTTTTTTTAAATATTAGATAAATGGTATTCAAAACAACTCGTAATTTGTTTTTATTTTTTGGAACATGAAATTTATGTATTGCTATGAATGTAACATGCTACAAACAATGAAACAAGTCATTGTATTTTGAAATATTTATATACCTTTTACTAAGAAACTATTGAACACCAAAGCTTAAAAATTTGTATAAATACACAATATGTCTCAAAAATATATACTATAAATTTCTAATTCATTCATACAGTAGATTTATGAAGAGTGTTTTTTTCCAGGTATAGAAGTTTAAGTTGGCATTACTTTCCAAGATGGCGACCGATTTAACAGCTGTCAAGTGATTCATTCTCAGTTTGGTTTGGCAATTCATCAAAACGATCATCAAGAAAGGCGTAGATTCCTCGAATGGGCCCAAAACGAGATTGTCGTTGTTCCCGATTTCATAAACGAATTTTGTTTAGCGAGGAAGTGCACTTCTGGTTGAATGGCTACGTCAACAAACAAAACTGCCGCATTTGAGTGAAGCTAATCCAAAAGTGTATGTCGAAACACCATTACATAAAAAATGACTGTTTGGTGCGCTTTATGGGCTGGTGGAATCCTTCTTCAAAAACGATGAAGGCCACAACGTTACAGTCAATGGTCATCGGTATAGAGCCATGATTACTAACTTTTTCATTCCTGAATTGAACACTCATGATGTCCAGGAGCTGTGGTTCCAACAAGACGGCGCAACATGTCACACAGCTCGTGCCACAATCGATTTATTGAAAGACACGTTTGGTGACCGCCTAATTTCACGTTTTGGACCTGTGAATTGGCCTCCAAGATCTTGTGATTTAACACTGCTAGACTATTTTCTGTGGGGCTATGTAAAGTCATTGGTCTATGAGGATAAGCCACAAACGCTTGACCATTTGGAAGACAACATTCGCCGTGTTATTGCCGATATACGGCCACAAATGTTGGAAAAAGTCATCGAAAATTGGACGTCCAGATTGGACTACATCCGAGCCAGCCGTGGCAGTCCTATGCCAGAAATCATATTTAAAATGTAATGCCACAAGATTATCTTTCGAATAAAAAAAATCATGTCTATCGAATAATACATCGTTGTTTTATTGCAATTTAAAGTTCTATACCTCTAAGAAAACACCCTTTAGAAAAGAAAATACACAATTTAGTAAAAAATTGTCGTTTTCTGTGTTACGAAATTTGCTTTTAGCTAAACATATCGGAGGAATATTTCAAAACTTCCACATAAATAAGAACGCACAAGAATATATATGAAACATATAGTAAAAATTTCCAGTTCATGCATTCTGTAGATTTAAACAACATAATACACAATTTAATAAAAATGTCATTTTGTGTTACGAAATTTGCATTTTAGCTGAAAATATCTAAAATTCCACTTAAAGAATAAAAAACACAAGAAAATGTATGAAATATTTATATTAAAAATTCACAGTTCAGGCATACACAGTAGATTTATACAAAAAAGAATAAACAATTTAATGAAAATTGTTTTTTTCCATGTTACGACAAATGCTTTTTGGCTAAAAATGTCTGAGATTTTACATGCTTTTCCACAAATTCCGAACCAATCTTGAAAGAATATGCAGTTTTTGTAATGCACTACTTACATCAAAATTAACCGTAAAATATCTTTAATACCTTTTAATAAAATATCAATATGTAAAAGTAATGATTTGGAAACATGCGATTAAACGACATTTCGAAAATATTCATCATGAATTTGAATATTAATATACTCACAACTTCCTAAAGTATCAGAATTCAAGCTTCTCTGTATATTTTAGATCAGAAATTTCTAAAACAGTCACAAGACTTTTTTTTTCTGTTTTTAAATCTGAAATTCATTTATTTTTTATGTATGCGACAATAATGATCATATGTCTTTTGTAACTTTTTCTCAGGAACTATTAAACATTAAGACTCAAGATTTGTAAAAACAAATTTAGAACCGGCTGTATTACATGAGATACAAAGTGAAATACATCATATAATTTCCTCGTTTAGTCAACAACGGCAGTATCTGTCTATGATAGCGATTTTAGTAGCGTCTCATAATCAAAACAAGATGTTTGCACGTCGTCTAAGTAAATAATTTTTTTCTATACAAACATTAAACTATTTTTATATAATATAAAATAGGATTTTCTTTGTAAATATACTTTTTGCTACTATTGAAATATTAAAGCCTAACTACTATTTAAACGTGTTTGTATTGCATGTGACACTATCGGGCCTATTCACTTATGAACATTATTTTTAAGTCAATTTTGTTTTTGTTTTTTGTTATATTTTGGGAGGATTTCAAGATTGGTTGAAGTATTTCTTGAATAAAAATCTTTAGTCGATGTGTGTTTGCTTTCCATTTTTACCCATTTTTCCTGATAATTTTTTATTTATTAAGTATTTTTTTTCAGTGATATAATTTACATCAGAATTGAGCTGATGAATCGTGATGATTCTGATTTGAGTTCACTGTCAGATGAAGATAATTATCAAAGTGATAATGGAAGTGAGATGAATGATGATGATGAAGATAGATATAACCTTTGACTTTTCTGCTCCAACTCAATAGGAAATACATACAGATAAGTTCAATCCAGTTTCCTTTGATTTTCAGGAGGTTGGAGGTCCTTTGCTAGCCGAAGAAAGAAATGATGAGCCCCTTCCAAAACGCAGAGTTACGACTTGCATTCCACATCAAGCAGATCATAATAATTAAGCTACGCACATGTCTGAAATGGTTTTAACAACTGTACGATGTACAGACTGTAAGGTTTTTCTGTGCTTTACAAGTGCTAGACAGACATCCAAGACATTTCACGAAAATCAAAAAAAAAATGTTAATGTAATATGGACCTAAAACTTTAATAAAACTTAATTTTCATGTTGAATTGTGTATTGTGTGATTAAAAACTAAGATTAAATTAATTACTTCAATCTTGCTTAGTACTTAAAAAAATTCTGATTGTAGAATATAGATTCTGATGTATCAGATGTGATACATCCCCCCCCTAGCTTCTAAGAATTAAAGATACTTTTTATTGCACTTTTCTACATCATAGGGATCAAAACAACTACTTAAGTACCTTTTACAAAATATTAAGCTTTTATGTTTTTCTTGTGTCTGAGGAGGATACATTGAATAAACCTTTATCTTTATACTTCGGTGAAAATTTAAAAATAGTTTGTTCAGTTTATTTTTTAAAAAAAAAGATTTTTTTTTTTTTTTTTTTTTTTTTTTTGTAAAATATAACTAGGAATTTCAACAAAATAATAATAATTGTATTTTTTTTGTTATGACATGATTTTTCCAGCTAAATGGTTTAGAAATATTTGAAAAATTTCATTTCAAAATACACAAAGTAAATATCCATGCATACAGTAAGTAGGTTTAGGTCACATAACACGAACAATTTAAAAAAAAAATTTAGAAAATAGTACATTTTATAAAAAATCTTGCCTTTTCAAAGTAACTATTCTTTACATCTTAGTAATCCTTGTTTGGCACTCCACAAATATTAAGTTTAAACATCTATTAGTTTATAATTAAGCTTCAAATCCTTCCAACAGTTTAACTACAAATTTCGCTCCAAAACCTAACAGTTAAACTTGCAGTTATGCTGTTATCTAAAATGAATTACGTACTAATAAATGAAAAAAAAGGTACAAGCTTTGCAACTGTTTAAATAGAAAATATTATCAATTTTATCTGTCAAAGTGGGCGTGGTCCCAGCTGATGATTTTTAATAGTCATTTTAAAATACTTTTAATTCATAAAATGGCTAGTATGTTACAGCATTTGAAAGGTCTTGATTTAGAGATTTTAGAAATATCAAAAACTCAAAATCCATTTCTCAAAGGTTTTTACCCTACTGACTGCTCTTTAATAATATATATATATATATATATATATATATATTGTAAGAGAAATAAAAAACGGATCCAACAGAGAGAAAAATGGCGATGAATATGGTTTCATTTTTATCAACCATCAGAGTTGATAAAGAAACTCAAGTAGCATTTTCCATATTACAATGCAGCTGTGTAGCTGATGTTTACGAACTCAGTTTAAACGTTGCTTCAAGTTCAGAATAAACAGTTACTCATACCGCAATTCTTCAACATTTATCTGTAGGATTTCATGTCGCTAAATACTTGTATTGCATTGAACCTGATTCCAGATGATGTTGTTTGTTTTAATTTAAATTACAATATATAATCTAATATATATATTATAAATGCGAAAGTCTGTGGGTATTTCACGCAAAAACAACTGAATGGATTTTAAGGAAACTTTACAGTAATATAGCTTATACATCAGAATAGCGCATACGCTATTGTTTCGTCAATATTTGTGTGGACTGTAAAACTGTGTTAAAGAATAAAAAATCAGTCTTTTTCGCAACGCTAAGCCTACTTTATTCGTGCACCCGCTTTTGTTGGGGTACAGCTAGACAATGTCTACTTTTACAAATTTTTTACAGATGGCACTACAGTGTGCTGATGACGTAACATTCCGCCCGGCGTTGAAATATACAATATTTCAAAAAATATATTTAAAAAATGCAATTTGCTATATACAGTTTACAAATGCCTAAATGAATTAAATACAAATAAATTCAACATTCTAAAATAAGAAAAAAAAATACAATATTCAAAAATAGAAAAATACAATATTCTAAGAATATAATATATTTCACATTACAATTTAATTTATATTATTATTTTCTATTGGTAAGATGCATATTTTTGAGATAGAACGTGTGAGAACCCCCGTGGCAGTTTTTAGTTTAACGACTCTGACCTTACCGTCAGTTCCATAAATAACCTCCAAGATTCTTGCCATTGTCCATTTGCAGGGAGGCAAATCATTTTCCTTTAAAAGCACTAAACACCCTACGGCAACATTATTTTTCTCGAACTGCCACTTGTTTCTCTGCTGTAAATGATTAAGATAATCATTTTTCCAGCGTTTCCAAATAGTTTGTACACACTTTGTTGTATACTGCCACCTAGATAGTCTATTATCTGAAATATCTGAAATTGCGGGCTCAGGTATTGCACTGATAGGTCGACCAATTATAAAGTGTCCAGGAGTTAAAACTTCATATTCATTGATATTATCTGACAATGGTACTAATGGACGTGAATTAAGTATACCTTCAATTTGAATTATTATTGTCTCGAATTCTTCGAAAGTTATTTTACTATTAACTAAAGTTCTATAGAGATGGTGTTTGAATGATTTTACCCCTGCCTCCCACAAACCCCCGAAATTAGGAGAACGAGGTGGAATAAATTTCCACTGGATAGCTTCTGAAGCAAAATAATTTGCTAATGTCTCGTTTTTGTTACAAATTAATTTTTGAAACGATTTAATTCTGCAGCTGCGCCTTTAAAATTAGTTGCGTTATCGGACATTATTGTAGAAATGCGGCCTCTACGGGTACATAGCCTCTTCAAAGCTGCAATAAATGCCTCAGTTGTTAAATCAGTCACTGCCTCTAAATGAATAGCCTTTGTAGCCAAGCATACAAAAATCGCAACATAAACTTTTGAAAATATCCCCTTTCTCTGATTTTAAATTTTATTTGAAAAGGTCCGCAAAAAAATCCACCCCCAGAGTTTAAAAATGATGCACTTGGAGTTACTCTCTCTGATGGTAAATTTCCCATTAATTGATCTACCCCAGTAGGCTTCTGTCTAAAACATGCAATGCAATCATGAACTGTTTTTCGTGCAATACCCTTGCCATTAATGGGCCAAAACTGCATTCTAATTTGATGTACTAAACCCTGACCACCAATATGAAAAAACTTCTTATGCATATGCTCAAAAAGTAATTTAGTAAATTTATGTTTACTAGGTATAATTATTTGATATTTTGCTTCAAATGGTAAATCAGCATTACAAAGCCTTCCACCAACTCTGAGTAAAGAATTCTCATCTAAGAAAGGATCTAAAGTCTTTAACTTACTTGTTTTTGAAACACCTTTACCTTTTTTCAAGGCATCAATTTCTGCTTTAAACTCACTTAATTGTGCTATTTTAGCTAAAAATTCCGTACTCCTCTTTACTTCATCTGCAGTTAGATATTTCTCCTTATTACAAGACTCCTTAGCTTTGATGTTATTAATGAACCTAAAACTAAAGCTAAAAATTCTAATTAATTTTATGAAATTATTTGTAACATTAAAGAGTTCATCATAAAAATTTGAAGAACACTCAGTCATTGAAAGAGTCACAGCACATTTTAGTTCATCTCTGTAGGAAGGATCAGGAAAAAGTTGATTGCCCTCGTATTAATCAGTTTGTAAATCTGGGCCCGAGAACCACATTTCGTTCTTTAAAAAGTCATCCACATTGCAGCCTCTAGAAATTAAGTCGGCAGGATTGTTCTTGGAGCTAACATGTTTCCAATGATAGTCTTTTGAAAGTGCTTGGATCTCCGCCACCCTGTTGCTGACAAATGTTTTGAGTTTATGAGGTTCAGTCTTTATCCACGCTAAAGCAATCGTTGAGTCCGTCCAGATAATAGAATTGTAGAAATTGGCACAACCTTTTGACTAATCTCGATAGTAGTAAAGCTGCAGACAGTTCTAACCTCGGTATGGTGAGTGTTTTCAAGGGAGCCACTCTGGACTTGCTGCATAATAATCTAGTTTGAGATTGTCCAGATTCGTTGAAACAATTTATGTAGACAACAGCAGCATAGGCACGTTCTGATGCATCGGAAAAGCCATGTATTTCAATCCGTATTGTTGCAGGAAGTAGAATGCACCTTGGGATTTTGAAATTATTTACTTTCGCTAATTTTTGGTAGAAGTTCATCCACTCTTCCATTGCATCTGGTGGTAGCTGTTCACTCCAATCTAACTTTATTTTCCAAAGTTCTTGGATGAATATCTTAGCCTTAGTAACAATGGGTCCTATCAGACCCAAAGGGTCATAGAGCCTTGCAATTTCTGAAAGCACGTCTCTTTTTGAGAAGTTGACTTTGTCACTAATCTTTACTTTGTATGTGAGACAATCCACCTTTGGATCCCATAGCATACCTAATGTTTTCACTGGAGCATCCTGAAATTCCTTATCAAACACATAGGAAGATGCAGATAAATCTTTCAACAGTTCTGGGCTATTTGACACCAATTTGTGTAGCTCAAAACCCCCTCTCTGTAATAGTTGAGAAAATCTGGTTTAGAGTTTTTTTGCACCCTCTAATGTAGACTCTCTAGAAAGAATATCATCCATATAACTATCATTACAAATCACATCTGCTGCTTCAAGAAATTCCGCTTTTTCTTCATCTGCTAAGGTCTCTAAGGTCCTGGTAGCTAAAAATGGTGCAGAAACTGTCCCATAAGTTACGGTAGCTAGCTTGTAAGTCTTGACTGGAGCATCTGCACTAGTCTTCCACATAATTCGTTGTAAATCCCTTTGATTAGGATCAACAAGTATCTGCCTGTACATTTTTTTAATATCTGCACTAAACGCGTACTCGTGTTTTCTAAATCTACTGACTATGGAAAAGAGATCTTGTTGAATAATTCCTCCGTTTAAAAATGGAGTTTAGAGAAAACCACTTGTTTTGCACTTGCATCGAAGACAACTCTCAATGGAGTGGATGTCTTCTCTGGTTTGTATACAGAATGATGAGGAATGTAATAGTTAATCTTATCTAATGTTTCATTTTTAATCTCCTCCATATGGCCTAAAAGTTCATATTCATTCATAAATTCTTCATACAAAGTTCCCATTGTATTGTTTTTGTTTATTTTTTCCCATTTAGTCGTTTGATCGCATTCTCTTTGGAATATCCTAATAATGTTTCTGCATTTTCCTTTATGGGTAACCGAACTATAATTCTTCCCGTTTTATCTCTTTTATAGGTACTAACAAAATGTTCCTCACAATAAATTTCCTCTTCACTTTTTGTTATTTCCTTAGAATCATCTGGAAGTGATTCCAGTTCAAAGAATTTCTTTACTGTTATATCTAAGCTTGGTTCACTTATTAAACAACAATTGGCTTGTTGTTGTGACTGAGGAAGGGTACCTGTGACTAAGTAGCCAAATTTTGTATTTTGTAAAATTACATTTCCCTCCTGCAAATAATATTGTTCTGGATTTAAAATTTCAAAAAATAGTTCACTTCCTATCAATATATCTATTTGACCTGGCATATGGAAATTAGAATCAGCCAGCTCAATTGAAGCTGGAATATTTAAATCCGATATATTTAATTTCGATACAGGAATCGCATCGATAATTTTAGGTAAAAGTGAAAATTGTACATTGCGTGCAAAAGTATAATCCCGATTTGAAACTTCAATATTAGCTGAATATTTCGATGATTGCGTAATTCCGTTAATGCCTGTTATAGATTGGTTTGCAGGCTTAAATTTAAATCCCAACTTTCTTGCTATGTCTTCTCTCATAACGCATATCGTAGACGCATTATCTAATAATCCTCTTAACTTAATTCTATATCCATCAGCACTTTTAACGAAAATCATGAATGTATTCAATGAAACACATTTATTTCCATAAGTCAAAACCGCAACTTCTGGCTGACCTTCAAACCGAGTAGGATTCGAATTGCTCTCTATCCCCTACAGTGTGATTTTTAACTGCAGATCAAAGTTCATCAGAATCATGAAGCAATGAATTATGTAATCCTTTGCAACCACTAACGGTGCATTTATATTTAGACATGCAGGCACCATAATGAAGTCTGAGGCAATTTATACAAAGTTTGTTATTGGTAACAAATTTCTTTCTGCACTCCACAGACATATTTTGAAATGTAATACATTTATAAAGAGGATGAGAATTTCGACAGAGAATACAAGGTTTAACAGTTATTTTTTTACTATTAACTACCAGCGATTTGGCTTTAGTTGACATTGCAGCATTTTTATGGATCATTTTAGTACTAGGAATGCGAGTAATGTTTTCTAACACAGCACTTCTCTTTTCTAAAAAATTCATAATAGAATCAAATGTTGGAACTTCTGATGTTTTCAACGAAAGTTCGAATTGTTTTCTAGATTCTTTGTCAATTTTTTGAAGAATTATATTTATTAAAATTATATCTGATAGATCATTCTGCTCATATTTCAAAACTTTAAGTGCTCTAATGTTTCTATTGATACAATCCATTAAAGCGCGCAGTTCTTTGGCTGATTCGCTGTAAATTTTTTCATAATTAATTATCTCAAGGACATGTGAATCTATCAACTGCCGTTTGTTTTCGTAACGATCTTCTAATGCTTTAAAGAGAGAATCTAAACTATCGCTAGGCGACTCTTAGAGTTTTGCTTCTCCTTTTAGAGATGCTCGAAGATAGTTTAGTTTTTGCGAATCATTCAATTGCTCATTATTACTTATTAAATTAATAAATTGATTTTTAAAATTAGAAAATTCTGCTATTACACCAGAAAATTCTGGCAATGGAATTTGAGGTAAGCGGATACTATTTTTACCATTGTCATTTAAATTAATGTTTACATTTTCAGAATTTTTCAAAGAATACATTAAAAGTTTGAGACCAACCTCTGTTGTCTCGATCCGTTGATTTATATCTTCAATGTCCAGCTGAATGATTTCCAAGCTTTCGAAAATTTCTATTTCACAATAATCCTCAGCTATTTTATCTAGATTTATCTGTAATTGTTCAATTCTTTTGAGTTTAATTTCGATTTCAGTGACACTAGTATCCTTTGACACTGTCTTATCTGAGGTAAAAACCTCTAACCTAGTTAAAGTTCCTTTGATTGAATCTTTTAAACGATTCAATTTCTCTTCAGTAGTTACGTTGGAGTTATTTTTATTTTTCGATTTTTTATCCATTTTCTGTGGCTTCGTAGGACCAATGTTTCGTCAATATTTGTGCGGACTGTAAAACTGGTTAAAGAATAAAAAATCAGTCTTTTTCGCAACGCTAAGCCTACTTTATTCGTGCACCCGCTTTTGTTGGGGTACAGCTAGACAATGTCTACTTTTAGAATTTTTTTACAGATGGCGCTACTGTGCGCTGATGACGTAACAGCTATAATTTATAGCATAAACTATAATTTATAAAGATATTGTATGAAGTGTCCAAAATATAACGATATTTGTTAAGTAAGTAGGAAAAAACTCAGGCATCTGCGAGCTATTCTGGCTTGCGCTGCAAAAAAGCTCACGTCAGTATAAATTTATCTTTTGTTTGTGAAAGAACTCTTTTTGTTTTGACTACGCAAGGTGCTTGCTTCTAATTAATTCCCCTGATCAGCATAATGCCTATTTTTTTATTTCAGAATAAAACTAAGTTTTGAAGGGAGAGGTTGTTATAATTCTCTCTTTATTTTAATGTTTTTTTTATGATTTTATTATGCACATTTGGTAGTAAGAAATTGATCTTTTTTCCAAATAAATGCTTTTTTATAAGTTCTAATACTTAAAGTAAATAAACTTTCTCTTTCACACTGCATCATTTGGACAAATTTTCAAAATTTGTTTGTGATTAGTAGTTAATTATAACGCTATAATTTTAATTGAATAGGCAGATATAATTATTTTTACACTTATAAACGCAATAACTGATGTACTGTATTTTTTAGAGTGTGAGAGTGAGTGAATATTAATCTCGCACTGTTCAGCTACAAGAGGGCTTTTGGCAACGGATCACGTAATTTTGAACCTTGACCAAGTGACGTGGACGACACCTGAACTGGCACCCTCTTCTCCTAACTACTACACCACACCAACTTAGAAGGAATATTCGACCAATACTTAGCAGGAATATTCTTTGAAATCCACTCTTCCAAGATATATGGCAGCACGGGTTCTATGATGAGTATTGTCAAAATTTAAGTGTCTTACGTTTTTGTATGTTAATGAAGACCTTAGAAAATGATTTGACTACTCATTTTAAGTGAATGGTATATATAATTAATTTTACAGTGGAATATCTGTAATTAATTTATTAACTCTACCGGATTAAGTTTTCCAAAGTGGAGTATTTTGTTTATGTATATCCCTTAACTTTAAATGTAGTGATCCAAAAAAAATATTGTATGAAAAAAAACTGCAGTAAATCATAATGCGGTTGGATAAAGTATTAACGTGCATCTTTCCCCTACACGGCGGGTCTTACAAAGCTCTAATAAGGCTCGAGTTAAGAAAGTAGCTAGGCATTTGCCAACTTGACTCTATCGTTAACATTTCGCTATGTTTTTCATTTAATCGTCATTATAATTTAAGAAACGGCGTTGCTTGCGAATATTACAATTTTAACATAAAATAAATAATACAGAAAGTAATATTAATGTATTATACTTTCAGATAAAAATCATTTACACTATTTTAAGCGTTCATTACACAAAACTTTTAAAGGTGTGTTACTTTTGCTGAGCAGTGATCAGCTTAGGGAGGTATTCTGAAAAAACGGCCCTCAAGAGTGTTACGGGGAGTTAAAAATAAAAAAAAATCTTTTTTTTATCAGCTATTAGATCTACATACTTAAAATTTAATAAAGGTGTTTTATTTCTCTCTTTTTTTGTTTAGCTGAGCTACGCAAAAAGCTTTTTTTGTTTAATTTGCAATTCACGTAAAATTAACTCATTAAGAACTTCTTTATCCTTCAATCTGTGTTATTTAATTTTTCAGTTCACCCGTGCGAAGAACGGGTATACCAGCTAGTATATTATATGTGAAGATTGTATCAGCAGGTTGAATAAAGTTTCTCACAGTTTAGAATAGAAGATACACCGTATAATCCGGCGTATAATTTGCACTTTTAACACACATAAAAACGGATGCGTTTTATATGCCGGGTATAAAAATGATAGCTTTAAAAATAAAAAAAGAGAGAAAAGCATAAAAAAATTTAGATTTCTACATAAAGAGAAATGCTATTTATTTAAAAGAAAGAGAAATTGCTTGTTAAACTTGTAGTTCTAGAAGTATATTGTTTTTTCAAAAATTGAAATAATATCTCGAATAAATGACTTAAAACATAAATGCATTACACATATTTATTACAGGTTTCTTACTAAAAGAGGGAATGCGCGTTATACGGCGAATATACCTAAAAATTAAAAATGGCGGCTTGAAAGTATTTATGCGCGTTATACGACGTATTTTACGTTTTTTTTTATTTTTGAAAATTTAAAAAACACACAAAATTATCGATGTATTTTTTTATTATTAGAAAACCGATGTTTGCTGGTAAATATTTGTAAAATAGGACTTAAGTTATTGAGAAAAAATATAACATTAGATTAATAGAAAGTCGGATACTACAGCAATCTTCCAATTTCACTCTTTGTGCTAGCATTTTATTTATTGACATCGTAAAGAACTTTATTTGTTACGTGTTCGAAGAAAATGTTTGACAACAAAGAAAACATTGTATCATTTCCAATAGACCATTTATAGTATTCTCTTCAATGTACCACGTACTATATCTTTTTCTATAGAAACCGAATAAATATAATACATTTTGTGCACATTTCAGTAAGTTCTATTACAAAAAGTAATGTTGAAATATCATTTTAAGATTAATGTTTGTTTAATTAATACATTAAGGTCCTTTTCAAATGCTAGATTTAGAGAAATAGTAGATTTTAATTAAATGTAACTTTTAAGAAGGTGGAATTTATGAAGATTCTTTGATGTGCTAGTTGTAATTAAGAAAACTGTCTGGAATTTTGGAAAACGATTGCGTGTACATATCAAATTATATAAGTGTATCTATTAGAATTCATTTCGGAATAAGATGGGAGATCAATTACAGGGAAATGTAAGGAATGTTTTCATTTCTATCATCTCAGTTTTTCTACTTTAACCCTGCAATTAGATTAATATATCTGTAATTTACAGCTTTAACATTGCAATTGTCTTTAAATATTAATATAAACCATTTCTAAAAACTATGTAAGACAAAAAATAACTAATTATTTATACTGAAACACTACTCCAGGCATTTAAAATTCCTAGTTAATTTATGTTCAATTAAAGCTGAAAGAAATTTCATCACATTTACAGCTTACTTTGTATGTACCAAAATGTAGAAGAAAAAAAACCATGGCATGATTCTTTAATATCTAGTGAACAAATACATTTAAGATTTTCTGCAGTAAGGAAAAGTACAAATTTAACCAAAGTATGCATGTTTTGTGCGTATATTTGTATGTGTGTTTATCTGGTATATAAATAAATATATTTATATGTGTATTTGTGATCAAAGAAATAAAATGAGAGTAAAATAAAAAAAAATGTAGAAAAAAAAATTATGACATCATTATGCGATGTCTAGTAAAGAAAACACATTTACAGTTTTATGTAATAAATAGAAGTACAAATTTAACCAAAGTTACAGAAAACGTATGTCTTATATTCTCTTCCACATTATACATTAGTTTTGCTTCGATTACTTTAAGTATTAAATACATTTTGAAATTACTATGAACCTCATTTTCTGAACCATTTATACTGAAGGAGTATTTAAGAAAAAATCACAAACTTTATATTTTACATTATTAAGTAATTATTACGCAATATAAATGCCTTAAACTTCCCTTTCAAACAGAATATTCTTACTTTGTAAAACTTATGTTAGCATAAGCTGGAATACTTCTTTGAATAAATTTTATAAAAATATAAAAGTAGTAGTACAAATGAGTGTCTACTATTTAAATAAAGAGTTCCTCACCAGTAAGTTATGGTTTAAATAAGCAAATGTAAAACACCATATCATAGGGTTAAGTATCGGACAACACTATGACGTTAATGTACACTATGACGTTAATGTATCAGCGATTTTGTACCAACATCAAATAATACTTTTCGTACGAAATGCGTAGTTTTGAGCCGAATAAGTGTCATTTGCGAGAACATTTGATTAACTTATATAATGAGAAGAAATCTGCAGTTGAAGCACATTGATTGCTCGAAGGAACTAATGGCGATGCTGCTTTGGGTGAATGGGTCGTATAGCTACAGGTGATGAACAATAGATTGGCTCTAATTACATTAAAAAGATAAATTCATGAGAGTTATTCTGTCATGCTTTGACAGCAGAATGTTCATGGAAAAAACTCGTTTCTGGTTTTTGAAAGGACTAGCTTTTTGTGGTGTATTATGAGTTTCTTACGCAGAACGAAACCATTACTTTGGCTTAATACTGATTACAATTGATGAGGTTGATGCCAGTACTGAAGAGAAAAACTCCTATTACTCCAAACTTGGCAATGTTATTCTCATCCATGAAAGTTCATAACAACAAGTTTTCAGCGCTGGTGAAAGCTGATTTACAAATATTCAATTGGGAATTCTTACCCTATCCTCCAGACATTTTCCCTTCCAATTATTACTTGTCCTAATCAACGGTGCATGGCTTGTCTACGCATGCTCTTAACATCATATGCAGTTATCAAAAATTTTGTGGATTACTGGATAAACTGAAAAGATGAAGTGTTTTTCCGACGTGGTATCCATATGTTTCTAGAAAGATGGATAAAAGTAATGGTTAGCATGCACGATACTTAAAAAAAACGATATACCGTTTGTTCGTAATAAATGCCCAATTGTTGATAAAAGAAACGGTAGAAGCTTATTCGTACTCCTTTTTATACATTCTTAAATTTATAAGTTGGAAAAGAATGAATACTGAATTTGACGGTCGAGGTAAAATAAACATTTTGCTTTATTTAAATCAAATATAGAATGCATGTTATCAAATATGGTTACCTAGAATTTTTGAAAATCCACTTAGTGTATATGTATTTTCTTTTTTTATTTATGAAGAGTCCCATATATGAGTGGTAGTCGAAGTCTATAAAGCTAAAATAGTTTATTAAGAAGCCTCTAGTTGCAAACCTTGCCGAGCAAGTAATGATACATAATTGTGAAGAATATGGGAACTGTAAGAAACTGTAATATTGCACTTTTATGTGTTACGTAAGACATATATTTGCTAGAAAAAGTCTGCGATCACCCGTAAGAAATCATACAGCAAAGACAAAATTTAATAGAAATATAATTTTTTCTAACAAAAAATTTAATGAATTCGTTAAATATTATTTAAATATTCAGCATGCAAGAATTCGGTAATTTTGAATTAAAACTGCTTAGGATAACGGGAGTTTTGTAAGAAAAATACACAAATAGTAGGCCGAAAAGGTCTAAGTACGCTATTTGATTATTCTTGATTCTTGAAATTTGTATCAGCAGGCGCTATAGGTTAGTAGAGTTTCTGCATTCAGTTATCAAGTAAAATAACTTAAGTAAATTGTGACGCAATAATTCTTAAGTTTTTGTCAGATACGTAACAATTCAAGGACATGGGAAAAAAAAAAGAAGGGAATTAGTATCAATGAGAGTAAAATCATTGTGAAAATGTAAAAAGATGGAAAAAGTTGTCAGGACATAGACACATCCATTGAACGACAATATTCATCTATCCAGCATGTTATTTATAACTTTAAATCTACTAGAGTTTACCCATCAAAAGCTCGTTTAAGTCGTCCATCTAAGATCACAATCAGAGAAAAACGAAGCATGGCATCAATGGTGAAAAAGAATCCGTGTTTGACTGTAACTCAAATAAAAGTAGCAACAGACATTCACAAGAACTTTAACAAAACTATTTGTTAGGATACTGCAAAAAAAATCTTGAAAAA
The DNA here is from genome assembly GCA_019973935.1 of Trichonephila clavipes. Lineage (NCBI taxonomy): Eukaryota > Metazoa > Arthropoda > Arachnida > Araneae > Nephilidae > Trichonephila > Trichonephila clavipes. Next base: position 134,136 of record BMAU01005003.1, on the reverse strand, counting down.
GGCTGGATACCATAGCTGAGGGGTTCCTAGAAAATCTTATATTCCAATGACCAACCGGCTTCAGCAGATAGCTTTTGCAAAAGATCATATACATAAGCTTCTGGAGTTCTAGAGGATTGTGTAATTCTCTGATGAGGGCAAGTTTTGCATCTTCGACATAAAAGGTCGTAAATTAGTCTGGAGAAAACCTTGCACAGCGCTTCAAAAAGAGCATTTAGTACCAACGATAAAACACGGTGGGGGTGGAGTATGGTGCATGGTGAGCAATGATGTTGGCAAGGCAGAGTATATAGAGTCAGTTATGAAAAAATATGATTACTTTGATTTTCTAAAAAAAACATTTTAAAGGAAAGTGCCACCAAACTCGGCTTAGGATAATCGTTTCGTTTCCGACACGGCAATGATTTTAAGCACACCGCTGAAAATGGGAATCTTTGGCTCTTGTATAATGTCCCAAATCAAATGCACATGGCACCCGCAGTCATCTTATCTGAATTCTACAGAACACCTATGAGATTTTCTGGAATATAGGGTTCGTCAACACAATGTATCTACAACGATATGCTGAAGAGCATTCTTAACCCTCTAAGTGGATACCTTCCTCCTGAAAAGTTATTCCGAAAGCGTTTTACTCTTATTTTGCTTTTCCCTTCAAAAATGCAACAGACTTCAATTCTTTCCCCCTTTTAAAACTTGGGAGGTCGAAAGGGGACAATTTTATGACTTAGTTCGGCGTCTTTGTTCAGTGAGAACCAGGATAGCAATCGTTTACAGCTAGCTGTTAAGTTGCTTTGGGCAATCTTTATGAAAAACGTAGTTCTACTCTGTCGTTTTCCCCATAGATTCAGTAACAGTAAAATTAAAACAAAATGAAGGGTAAAAAAAACATGAAATTAATGGCGAGTTAAAAGTTGAAAAATAGTTATATTTTCTTCAAACAAAATTTATTTTTCTGTCATTTTTTAAAAATTAAAAAAAATATTTTGGTATTGCGATTTGAACCAGAATTAAGCATCATGTATTCATTTTTGAATATGAGCGTAAGAAAACGCGCTCACTTTCCTGTTTTTAAGAAAAGTTATGAGGTAAAAAGAGTAAAGGCCCTATCTTTTTTTTAAACAATAAGACAATAAATAGTGCATATTTATGAAATAAAACAGATCTTTCACTATTCAATTTATTTTTAATTTAAAATAACATAAAAAATGATTTCAATACTTTTAATTTATTTAAATTTCAATCATATAAATGATATGTGTGTGTGTGTTTATGTTAACTGAATATTTTTCGGAAAAAATCTAAATTTTCATTCCTAGTGCTCTCCTTTTCGAACTCATTGTATTAAATAAAAATATCTTTTCTACATCGGCATTTGTGATGGACATAACACACACTCAGTCAATAATTTTTAATTTTAATGGGGGATATACTTCTTCAAATGCGCATGACAGTACTTCTAACCATTTTCTACTCAAGTTAAATTTCTTATCTTTCTGTTTCTTTTATTACAAGGAAAAATGTCACACATCGATAACTACATTTTCACACAATTCAGTCATTACAAATTCTATTGTGAGAAAAGTTCTCCCTAATTAATTTTGTCTTTCAAAACAGTACACTTAAAACAATTTTTCAGTGAAGTTAACCGACAGTTCCACAATGTATTCATACCAAATTTTAAAAACAAATTTAACACTTGGAAATGTATCCTGTATTAAATTTTTCAGTTTACACAAATATTTCCTGTTGTAGGGAATATATAGTATGAGATGTGGTGTGCGGTTGTGAAAGAATGTTTTCGTACGTGTAGACTATTTTTGAAAATTTAAATATCACTGAAGCTGATCATATAACAGCAAATGAGCCTTATTTTAATGTGTGCTGGTATCAAAGTAAAACACTTTACAATATTAAACAGCCTATGGGTTTATACTCAATATCAAACTATTCGCAAAATGGCTTACAACTTCTATTCAAATTGTAAAGAAACTGAAATATAAATATATCTTACTGCTGTCAAAAATATTCGTAAAATGTAAGTATCCTATTTCTCCACTTATTTCTGTACATTTTAAAAACTGTAGCTGAATGCACTTTTTTATATTTATAAACAAGGCATAACAGCTCACACAGTCATAAAAATGCCTTTATCATTTTTAAATATACTACTATAAAACGTATATGGATTGTAAGATCAGTTGTAAAATCCTAAAAGCTTTTAGAGGAGCTAAAAACATGTAATTTTGGATTGATCAAATTTTTAATATAATACACAAATATACATGTCATTAAGCAAATACATTTAAAAAATCAAACTTCCTTCTGAAATAAACGTAATTGAAAGAAAAATGTTTAATTGCAAATGAGTGGAAATACATGTTTATCTAAGGGGTATCCCCAAAGTGAGGTAATCCTAAAACATAAGACTCAAACTCAGCGGCACAACAAACCATGAGGGCCAGGAACTACTTTGCCCATCATAATACATGTGACCATTGGACGCTGAGGTGCATGAACGGATGTCCCGATTCGGTGGTCTGTCTGAAGAGATACCTTCAGTGTTTAAGACCCGAAGCAAGCTTGGTACTCATTTATCGACCCAATGTAGCGGGGATGAAAGGCAGAGTCGACCTTGCGCAGCCCGTTAATAGAACCTCAGAACTGTGGTGTGGAATCACTATACACTACCACTCGATCATATTCGGTGAAAAATAAAAGTTTAATGTTAGAATCTTATATAAATCCCTAATGAATGAGGGAGTCCAAACTTTTTTTTTCATGTAAACTGTTTAGACGGAAATGGTTAATTAATTATGAACATTTCACAAGCTGCATAAATTAAAATTAACCGTAATAGTTTACATAAATTTTTAAGGGTGCAAAAGGTGTATTTCGGCTGCACGAATTAATTTTAAAAGGAATACGGTTACGAAAAAGTTGTACAAATCTATCTAAATTAGGGCTGGTTACCTTACATATTGTCAAACACAACAATGTATTGGAAGCCAATTCCACAATTCGTTATTATAAAAATGTATGGAAAATTACAAGATATATTTTTGCATTTGTAATTTATATATATAAAATTTTTCCTGGGAACTTAAAAGCTAGAGCGGCATCCATGAAAACCGCGGTTCTCTCTCTGTTTTTCCAGAATTTCCCTGACTAAGCCGGCTCTGCCATAGTAAGTGAAAATGCCGGATTTTGTTTGTCAAGATCATTTTATAGCAGACTGCATTTTTCATGTATTTTAGATGGTCGTTTTATATTTTCTACATCAATATCTTAATGTCTGAATTTAAAATTACATAAAATTCTTGACATTCGCATCAATGACCATGATAATTTTTATTACTATATGAATATGTCATCAAACGATTACATGACTAATATTAACATCTTATTTTAACCATTTAATTAATATTAAGTATAACATAACGCACACAAATTTTCTGAACTTTAAATTAAATATTTCGAAAACTACGTCAGATATACTCAAAATTTTTCATTCCTACGCTTTAGCTTCTCACTTTTGCTTCGATGTAAGAATTTATTGTAATTGTATATTCATCAATTTTTTAGTATATTGTTTGCTCTTAGCATGCAGTTTTCAACTGAATTGTATGAAACCTTCGAAATATATTAAAAGATACCAAAGAAGCTATATAATAAAATTTGAAATTTTTATTATACTCAAACAATTGCTAAAACTTACGGTAAATAATTTTTAACTGCGCGATGCATTTTTTTAGAAATTTCAAATAGAATTTCTAACATAAAATTTCTAGCTTTATACGGTTGAGATTTCAAAAAATATCCAGATTTTAATTACTTATTCAGTAAGCCTTTAAAAAAGACAAATGTTGAGGTATTTTGTATAAATAGATATTTTTGAACAATAATTCGAATGTTTTTGAATAGCTCGAATTGAAAATTGATTTTTATGTTTATTTATATGCATAAATGTCTACTGTAAATGTTTCCGTATATTTTTGATTACCATTTATTCAAACATTCAAGTTATAAAAATATGTGTGAAATCTTCATTCATTTTGTCTTTGATGTAAACTGAATTCGAAGCACTTAAAATTCAAATATAACTCGGTGTATTTTAACAATATATAACTAGGCACTTACTTAAACTTCCCTGAACACTTGACTTTGAAATCTAAAAAAAAAAAAACTAATCTTAATTAGTTTTTTTTTAATTATTTTTTTATCAAAGTGTAAGAAAAAGTTTCAAATGATTTGATGAAGTTTAAATTTATTCATTTTTAGTGGTTGGAAAATTGAAAGGTTTCAAATTGTAAAGAGTTTGGTGTTTTATTAATTTTTCGGTATCTTATAATAAAATAATCATGTTTCAAAAACTGAAAGCTTTGATTAAAATAAGAAAAATGAAGCGAAAGAATATACTTAAAAAAGATAATTTGTCTAACTATATAAAATAGCAGATTGCACTGACACGCCCCAACTTGTTACAGTTTCAAATTAATATGAAACCAAAAGGGAATTGTAACATATTTTACTTATGCGTTGGGACTTTTCAAAACTTTTAAAATTCGAGGTAACAAGTAAACACTTCCTGAGGTTTAAAGAAATTTCCCCCGATTTTTACGATTGCCCCAGGGTCAAAACACGGGGTTTCCTGGGAGCCATAAAACTTCCCCTCAGTGTCCTGCTGTGTTGCTTCCACCGTCCCCAATTATCTTTCAAGATGTTAAACCTTTAAAAGGGGGAAAGGATTTCAGAAAAGTACGGCTAATCCGCTTTTGAAAACGTTACTTGAAGGCAGAAAAATCCGTGCAGTGCATTTTCGAAGCATCTTTACACTGACGGAATTTTCCGTGCTATCCGCTTAGAGGGTTAAGGAGACCAATCAGAGAAGATATGCGCTGAAGAAACCACCAGATTTGTTACTTTAATGCTGAAACGACTTCAGGAGGTTCTCAGATGATGATGTTATCAACTAGCTACTCAATAGCTCGATATTCTCTTTTTAAACATTTTTTATATTAACTACTTAAGTAGTGAACGCAGACTTCTACTTGATTTTTGTTAGTATCGTTACAAACCTGACTTTATTTTAAAATCTGAGAATGCAAACCAAATAACATTTAATTATTCTGAATACTTAAAATGAACTAAATAAAATATATATATTTTTTTTTTAAATTCCAGTTTATGAACTTAGTTTCGTTGTTCATGTAAGCAATAGTAAGTGAACGGAGAATTTTGTACATAGTGTATATGTAAAATCAGTTACAATAATTACTAAATTACTCTAGTTTAGCGATACTCAATCATGAGCTCTTTCGCAGTGGTCTGGTCAAGGCCCATTGCACTAACAAACTTAATTCTTTAAAAGCAATGCGTTAAAAATTTAGCGAGAAATTATATCAATTTTACTATATATTTATTTATTTTGGGGGTAATTGTAATAGTTTGTGTAAACAAATAAAAGTGGAATAGCAACATTTTTTGGGTTGAAACTAATTCAATTCTACTATTATATAGGTAACACTCTCTCTATATATTTTTATTTATTTATCTTGGTGGAAATTTCAATCGTTAATAAAATACATTTTTAAAACTCTCAATTGAGCTGAAATTTTATATACATGATTATTTAGGATGACTATACAGTAATTTAAATATAGTTAAGATAAATTGATTAAAATTAATTATTTAAATAAGTACAAATACAGCCACGCTGGCATTAGTTTTGGCTACTAATTGACCCTTTTGGCGACTTGTGTCAAAACTTGAAATGGTTTTTTCTCACGTTTTAAAGCATTGAGTTGAACTGAAATTTTTAGACACGATTGTTTTGGATGACAATACGATACATTAATGATAACTAGTAATAATTAATTACTACTTAATGTTGTAATTCTATCATATGTATACACATTATTATATTAATTGTAACTATTTAATAAAAAGTAACTAAAATAAAAATTTCTTTGTTAATCAAAGTATAAATAGATATTTTTTTTTATTTCTTGTTATTGATATATTTTAAAATTTTTGTAATTTCGGAATTTAAATGGTTAAAATGGATTTCTCGGATTCTTTTGCATCCTTTGGTACCTTTAGCGTGTTTTTGCATTCGGCAATTGGTAAGAGAATAACCTCACATAGAAAAAAAAACGGTAAAGCAGTATTGCTTTCTGTTATTCATTACTAAACTAATTATATAATAATAAATTCGTACATTGCTTATTTTCATTGGGAAAAAAACTGGATTAGATTTGTAAATTAATAATCGAGAATAGAAATTTAAAAAAGTTATTCTCCCTAGGAAAAAAAAGAGATTTAGGCTCGGAAAAACCCGTGCAAAGCCGGCTTGAATGAGAGGAAAAGAAACATGTTAGACGAAAAAAAAAGGAAGAAAATTTGGAAAAAAGAATTTAAATGACATAAATATAGAAATCCCTAACAACGTGTATACACACACACCCATAAGTGCTGGCGTCCAAAGAGAAACGGAAAATGTCCATGGGGATAAAGTTATACCCTCGGAAAAAGCCTGTGCGACGCGGGGCTAAACAGTGGGGGGTGGGGAGAGAAACAGATCCGTCCGACAAGGCAAAGAGGTGGAAGAAGCTTCAAAAAAAGAGAATTTTAAAAACAATTGATACAGAAAGCCCACACACACCAGGATGTGCTGGCACTGTTAGGGGGAGGGGAAACTTCCAAGGCAAAAAGCTACACACTTGAAGAAGTCCGTGCAAGTACGTATGTAATGTAAGAATCAAAATTCGAAAATTCAGCGTTCGATGGAGCGTTGTGGCACTTTTCTCTCCCTACTTCTTATATATTTTTATTTTTAACGAACTTTTAAAATGAAATTAAAAAGAATTTTCTACAGCTTAGATTTAAATGTGGTTTATGGAGCAAAAGTTATTATTTTTCTTTTAAGTCAAATAATGAAAATTCACCGACAGGGTTTTTCTTGCAAGAAGTTATCGATCAATTCTAAAAGCTACCATATGTGTATAATATCAAGGGAGTACTTTGTATCTAAGATTTTATTTTTTCATTTTACCATGCAGTTTTTAAACTGCATGGTTGCATGTAGTAGTTGTTGTTACTAATGCCACCTCATCATGCAAAGGACAAATCAAGACCCATGGATTTCATCAGGGCAAAGGGCTAAATGACGCCTGTCGTTAGCCGTTTCTTTGATCACCATACAAAAGATAGAATGATTTATCTCGTTTCCACCCCAATTTTAAGAGAGAAAGCCCTGGGGGGCAGGAGCCTCCTACCGCTCTTCCCCTTCCACCAGCCTTAAGAGAGTTTTTGCGGCTTAACGGCTATCTAACGTACCACTATGCTACGAAGACAATATATATTTACAAACATTACTCCGGAGTTCGATCCCAGGCCTAACAGCACAGCGAACAGCGTCACTAACCACTATACCGGAATGGCGAAAACTGACCTTTATTCTCTATATTGATACGGAGTATGGACAATCTTTTGTAAACAAAAATATCCGATATTAAATTTACTTTATTAAAATTTCAAATAGAATAAATACAATAGTTCAAAAAATTAACAATAAAAACTTTTTCTGCCAAATTATTTGAATAAGTCTAAAAATGACGGAATTTTTACTTGGATTTATAACATGTCTGTTCTTAAACATATTTACACTTCTTTTAAAATCAAAGAAAAAATATACTAAATATATAAAAATATGTATATAAAAATATATTTTTTTATGTATAAAATATATAAAAATTTTACTCCAGACCTTTCTTGATGATAATATTTTGGAAAAAAATATACCTATTATAAATAAGGTAATCAATGTTTAATTATGTATTATTTGAAAGCATAAAAAAGATGGAAATTACAAGTATTCTTTTTATCAAACGTAGTTACTTACACTTTATGTACTGAAAGATAATATGAACATATTTTTTATGAATAATATTAGCAATTCAGTAATTTATTCGCAAACGATATCCAAAAACTAAATAAAGCGATGTCGATACAATAAAACGTTAGCTTCTTAAGCGGAAATGGTGTCCGAAGGCTGAGTGACGCAATGTTGACACAATAAAAACGTCAGCTTCCCAAATGAAGACGGTGTCTGTAGACAAGGTAAAGTTATGCGTCAGTATCCTAAACAAGGACGGTGTTTGTAGACAAGTTAAAGCTATTCGTGAGTATCCTAAAGAAGGACGGTGTTTGTAGACAAGGTAAAGCTATTCGTGAGTATCCTAAACAATGACGGTGTTTGTAGACAGGGTAAAGCGACGCATCAATATCCTAAACAAAGACGGTGTCTTTAGACAAGGCAAAGCTTTGCGTCAGCATCCTAAAAGTTCAACCACTGTTTAAAGACAGGGTAAATGTATATGGATAAAATAAAAACGTCAGATCCCCAAGTGAAGACGGTTTCCTAAGATAGGGGAAAATTATATTAATACAATAAAAACGTCCAATTCCAAGATTTTCAAACAGAAAGGCTTTATTTATATAATCGGTATTCAATCGTACAGTATTAGTGAGTTTGAACTTGTTTTTTTTTAGTTATTTTTAGACAGTTTCAAATGAATACCCAGTTTTTGATGCATCTAGTTAGTATAGGTTTATTTTATGATTTCATTAACATGCTTATAAATAAAAGTCGTTGAGCTATTGAAGGCTGTATAATGCTGTTAACTGCCTTTCCCTAATTACTTAGAAACGAAATATTTAAATCCGTACAATCGGATCTCATTTCATATTTTCAATCTTTCAAATGTTTCAGGGCATAATTGAAATAGTGAAATAATAAAATTTAGATTCGGTTTTGGTGATGTATACAAAATTAATATAACTGATAGAGCTTGGAAAGTTTTTGAATGCCTAAAATGATAATTTAATTATTCTCTAGAACTGTAAAAACAACTTTTTAGCTCATTTTTTTTTCTTTTTAGTTGAACATGAATGTAGTATTTCGAAATAGATATTTTTTTTTAAAAAACAGCTTTACTTAAATATTAAAAATATTCCACACGCACATATACGTAAAATGGTGCAAAAATATAGATAATGAATTATTTAATGGAAATCACTGGGTTTTTTCCCCCTTAAAAATTATAAAACCTCCTGCAATTTTTAAAATTCTAAATTTTCTTTTTACATATGTATAAAATTATTTGTAAAATATTGGATACAATTTAGAAAAGAAAAAAAACACGTTTTTTCTTTATTATATTCAAAGGCAGCTTTAATAAAAGTATAACAAATTTAGAAGTATATAGTGAAGTAGTTTTTAACTGTGCACTTAAAGGTTATTTGTTAACCGCCAAATTGTTTCAAATTGTAGCCAAATTGAGGGATAGCACTGCATAATGGTTATACTACTATTTATCGTTTGGTAATATGTTTTATGTAGTGGCTAAGTTATGATTTCTATTTTTTGTATACTTTTATTAGGCTTAATCTATTATTAATTTTAAGCAATTATATTTTTTTTTAAAAATTAACCATTTCTATTTTGGACTTAGTTTTATTGCAGTATTCTATTTTTGTAATTTCCGTTGGATAATAAGATATCTCAGAAATTACTGGTAAGTGCAGGAATTAAATTTTTAAAGTGAGTTTCGCGTTAAATTATTACGGATTAATTGGTTTACTAAATTCGCTAGATTGATAGTTTTTATTTTTTTAACGGATTGAATTTCTTTTTTTAAACCTTAGTTAAGATTTTACTGATTTCACTCAATGAGAAATGTGATAAATCTGGTAAAGACGTAACAAAACTGTTTCTCAAAAAAGTAGTAAAATAGGAGTTCTCTCTCTCCAATTTTTTTATTGTGTATCTTACGATGGAAATCCGAACTAGCATTAGGATAAATCTGTCAGACAGATATATTTTAATGGTAACAGATTGCGAATTTCTACTGTTTTATTCAATTCCTACTATTAGCTCACACTCTCTATATATTTATTTATATATCTTGGTTTAATTTTCAATCGCTAATAAAATACATTTTAAAACATTCAATTGAGTTGAATATTTATATAAATGATTTTTTGGATGACAAAACAAAAATTTAATTATAATTAAGAAAAATTGATTAAAACTAATTATTCAAATAATTACAAATACAGTGATGTTGGCATCATTTTTGGCGACTTAGGTCAAAACATTAAAATATTTTTTTCGCACGTTTTGAAGCATCCAATTGAGCTGAAATTTTACATACACGATTGTTTTGGATGACAATACGATACTTAAATAATTTAAAATCAATTACCACTTAAAGTTGTAAGTTGATCTAAGTGTAGGAATTGACTTATTTTTTTTTATATTACTTGTTTTTAAATCACCCTTATGTCTTCTAAGCAAAAAATATCTGAAGAATATATGTTGTTCCAAGACGATTGGATCTTGACTATTTCATAGAAAAAAACACATCAGTTTGTTTGATTTGTAATTTTTTTTTAAAAAGCAAAATAAAATTTTTTAAAAAAAATTCAGTTTTGCGCGTCACTATACCACTAAGCACAAGGAATAAATAAGGAAATCCTCTGAAATAAGCGAATTCTTCTCAATTACTGTCAGGGTCTATTTATTACACTCCAAAGCCTTTGTAATAATTTTATGAATATCAGTTCACAGAAAAAAATCGTATTTAGAAAAGACGTGTATATACGCCAAGGTCAATTTACGCACTGGCTGTGAATGACGTTTTTTCGCCGGCGGCGGAGAGGATAAAGTTGTATTGCAGCTTTAGCCTCAAATCATCGCATTTACCTTATCGAATTTAATACATTGTTATGTTTTGGAGGGGGTGCGATGAAAATTGCGATTGAATATTGGGTCGCAAGTATTAAAAGTTTGAAAAGCACTGTTGTAGATTTAAACATTTATTTGAGGCTAACCATCCTTCACTTGTAATTTTCCTAAGCTACTGGGTTGCACACAGAACAGAGAAATATCAGTAAGAGAACATTATAATTAACTAAAATTAATTATCAAATGTTAAGAATAAATACAAACTTCAAACACTCACTATTCTGAACATGCAACTCAGAACATATAGATTCTTAGTATGATTTTTTTATTTAGATTTTTTTAAAAACTGTGTTCGTATTCAGTGATAAATGAACAAAAAAACGCTTGCACAAGTAAATGCCTTATTTAAAAAAAAATATTATAGAATTAATTTTCAAACAGTATTTAAGAAATTAGCTTTATGAGATCTCTAATGCTATTAGGATTTCTTTTCCATTTCTAATAAGTATTTTCTTGGAAAACAATTAAATTTGAAAAGATTTTCCTCTTTCTCCACAGAGACATATCTATACACTTAATAAGTAAATACATCTAGCATATTACGTCACAAATAAATTCAAAGATACAATGTCGTCGATGTCATTAAAATAAGCGTAAAAAAAGTTATTTTATTATATCTGAATCATCTTCATTGAACTTAATCAAATAACTTCAATAAATGTATTTAGTGAATAATTTTCAAAATAAGATTTAAACTTTTGAACAAAAAGAATAATAAGATTCGAATGGTGCTTTATTAATGCAAATTGGATGTGAAATACTTTCAGATTTTTTAAATTTAATTGGACGAATGTTGAATGTTTTAAAATGTATTTTAAAGATTCGGAAAGAAATATTTACTTATTAATTTGATATAAAACAAAAACTGAAGCCTCACAGAAGTATTTAATAGTTTGAGACTCTGTAAGCATATTACAAATGAGTATGATTCAATTAGTATTGTCTCAAATCTTATAGTATAAGAAAAAAGAATAATGTTTGTAATTATTTTGGGGGAAATTATTCGACGACTTAACCTGTAAATTTATGAAAAGTCAGAAACACATTTATAGTTTATTCTCAAAATTTGTTCAAAAGAGTTTAACTTGATTCGTTTAAATCAGGATGGACAATTATTTTGGCTTGTGGACCACATTATGGATGCGGAGGATATCGAAGTTCTGCACATGTTTTAAATAATTATATCCATTATTTAACTTTAAGTTATCCCGAGACACCTGCAGAGAGCCGATGCTGTTGCCCATTTTTGCCTAGCCACCGGACAAGACTTTTTGGGATTATACATCCACTGGCTTGGCCTAAATGCTGACGAGGCATGCACGCTCTGCAGCCATGCCAGTATGGATGGCAACCACCTACTCCAATGCATTGCATTCGATGAAAAGCCCACTGACGACTGCATATTTTTAAATAATTGCATTAATTACTTAGCTTTAACTTATCATGAGGCACCTGGAGAGAGTTAAGGTTGTTGCCTATTTTCACCCACCCTCCGGGAATGACTTTTTGGGATTATACATCCACTGGCTTGGCCTGTTTACTGACAACTGCGAGGCTCGGCATCACACAAATGGTCAAGAAGCCGAGCATGGGCGTTGGATAAATAAACTAAACAATTTTTAACTTTCCATCTAGAAAAAGTTGTACATTGTAGTACAAAAATAATATAATTGTATTCATTATTATTCGATAAAGATAAGTTAAATAAATTATTGGCACAGTTTTAATTTATTTATTGTCCTATTTTCATATTATCTACAGCTACAAGCACATTTAATTTTACGATCATTTTCAATGTACAAACAAACTCAATCACGGTTTTTTATAAGTTTTCTGAAATCAGAAGTAAGACTTCTTGTTGAAATTCTCATTATAGCCTGGAAAATATGCCAGTCTACTTAATCTTTCTTCAAAAAAAGGCTTTTGGAATTAACATATGTTGACTCAACTATAGAAAAATGTTTTTGCCTGTTTGGTTTTCAGACTGTTTTGGTGAGCAGCCGTTAAAATTAATAGCAGAAAAGTATTGGGATATCTTGTGAAACTGGAAAAAAAATAAGAAAATTGAAAATAATATTGTATTACATTATAAAAAACATGCTTTATAATTGTGATTTTATTTTTATATCTATATTCTTAATTTAAATCTAAAGAATGATCTAGAAGTATCAAATTGGGATTCCCAAGGAATTATACCTAATTTTTTTTAATATTAAACTTCAAGTTTTTTGATACACTGAACGCAAAATAAGTTTTATGTATTAGTTTTTTCACAAACGATATTCATGAATAATAAGTAAGTTACACATTTGTAATGTGGTTTTAAAAAATTACTTATTTATAAATTTTAGGTAGAATGAAAAAATTCTTGCAGATTTTACACACATTTCTTTAATTAGTGTATTACATTTTATTTGAAAAATTACAGAATTATATACGGAAAAAGTTTATAGTTTTATTATTCGATACATAATTGTAATTCATACATTATTTTATTTTACTATGTATATATATATATATGTAAGTTCTATATTAATTTAATATCTAGTATAACAGTATATAAATAAAGCTGCATTTTGTGTAATATCACTTCTATCCCAATACATTAATTAGATTTTTCCACTATAGCTATCACATATTCTTCCTCAATTTTTTTTTATTCGAATAGGCTAACTCTTAGGCTCTTCCACTTTTAATTGCAGCCACCTTCCTTTCATATTTCAGCCTGACCCTTAAAATTTGAACCATCCCTCCCTGGCTCCTAACACATGGATGAATGATTTAAAAGTTCCTGAAAAATCTTAAGACTGCCTCTGCTACTTATACATACATTTCTAACACTTCTTTTAACTGAATTAAAATCCTTTAATATTAAAAATCTGAATTGATTTTCTTGTTCTAATACAAAATTTTCATTGGAACAGTTTAAGGATCTAGTCTAGAGGGACATTTATAAATTTTTTCGAGAAGCCTTTTAGCTTCATTAAATGACAGAATTTGGCGGACCCCCTAGAAAGGTGATGGGGTCCCCTTCCCCATCCACAGACCACAGTTTAAGAACCACTGTGCTAAATGATGCATTTTCTTTCATAGTAAGTACATACTGTTAATGTACTTATATGTATGTCCACTTGGCAGAGTTTTTCAAACTGTTGGCTAAGCCTCCCTGGGATGCGTGATAACCCTTAGTGGGAGAGGGGGTAAGTGTGCATATTGAAAAATCGAAAATAATACTTTATTTAGAAAAAATTTTAATCTACAAAAATTAAACAAAATAAAACACACTCTGTGCTATGAAAAGTAACATAATACACTGCTCAAAACAATTAAAGAATATTGTAAGTTTTATATAAAATAAAGATATACGCGAATTTTTTTTTGCCGAAAATGGAAGAAGAAAATCACAAATGCAAATTTTTCTGATTTTCAAGCTGTGGAGTATGCTAATTTTGAGTTCTACGTCAAAAGCGTCGCTTCAGCGTTAGCGAATGAAATCTGACTTTCAAATGAAATGAAGACAAGGATGATTGGCATTCAGTGACTTCTTTGTTTCGATGAGTACGATGTCTCAGCGAAGTCATTTAACTGATTTAGAAGCTTGGAGAGTTGTTGGTAGGTTAGAAGAGGGACAAACTCCAGCCGAAGTAGCGCAAGCCATTGGAGTGTCACAAAGTGTGATTTCCAGGATCTGGAACCATTTTTTGGAGACTGAAAATGCAGACCGAAGACCAGGACAAGGTCGTAGACTGGCAACAACGCCCAATGAAGATCGTTATTTAGTGTTAACGGCTCGGAGACACCGAAATATGAACGCTACTCTTCTCCAACAACACCTTTGCTAGGCTACTAGCACCACGGATTCAACTCAGACTGTCCGAAACAGGCTCCATGGTGTAGGTATGTATTCTCGACGACAGATGGTACGTGTTAGACTAACATCAAGGCAACGTCGCGACCGCAGGGAGTGGGCAACAGAGCATGTGAACTGGAGGAGAATTGAATGTATCAATGTTCTTTTTTCTGACGAGTCCCAGTTTTCTGATCATCCGGATAATAGGCGTATTTTCACCTGGTGGGACTGTGGCAGTAGGAATATTCCTGCGTTCGTGCACGAAAGTGTCAGATCTGGCGGTGGGGGAGTGTTGGTGTATGGTGGAATCTCCATTGACGGGCGCACAGATCTCTACATCATTCGAGATGGACCTCTGACTGCTCGCCGATATAGGAATGAGATCCTCAGACCTATTGTAGTCCCTTACGCTGCAGCACTCGGATATGACTTCATTTTAATGGACAATAACTGCAGGCCCCCACATCGTGCTAACCTGGTGTAGGATTTCCTTTTCGAGGAAGGAATCATACGAATGGAATGGCCAGCGTGTTCTCCAGACATGAATCCAATAGAGCACGTTTAGGACTCTCTAAGAAGACGAGTTACTGGCCGCCAACCACCTCCACAAACTCTCCAAGAAAAGGAAAGTGCTCTTCTGTAAGAGTGGGACAGAACACCTTAACTCGTGATTAATAGCCTAATTGACTCCATGCCTCAAAGGTGCTCCGTCCGTGGAAACCACACGCCCTACTGCAAATGATTTCCTTTGAAGAAAACACCTTTTCTTATTCTTTTTTTCTCATGAACACAAATTGTTTTTTTTTCCTTTTGTACACAAATGAGCAATAAAATGCTCTGCCAAACATGTGTAATTTATTCTCATATAACCTACTACGTTTTTCGACCATGTATCAATCAGCTAAAAAGTTTCCTAGCCACAATATCCACCTAAAACCACAATATCATTTAATTATTTTGAGCAGTGTATTTATCCTAATACTTAAGGTATCTGTTTACGTTCGGAACCGTGATTTTAAAAAAACGCATAAATTGATCATTTTGATGATATTTAGCGTCAATTAGATTATAATACATTTATAAACTTGTTTTAAGGACAATTTGATAAAAAACTTATTTTAATACAATACTTCGGCAAAAAATGAACTTAGAATAATTTTTTTTCAAAATGTTCTCCTTTTATAAAAAATGCTTCTACTTCAATAATATTTTGCCTGCATATACACTGGTGTGCAAAAATTAAGGACGAAGTTGAAAAATTAGCATATCAGCTGAACGAAGAGGCAGAGGGCACAGAAAAACCAATCAGGAGATTAAGTAAGGTGATGTACGGTGGCACATGCGCAGATATGCAGGTAGACGTAATGGGGGAGTGTCTGAGTAGTATAAAACATGTTGTCGGTGTAAGATCAGTATTTCTGGCAAAGAGATTGCACGCCGTATAGCAGTTAAAATAACACCGAGTTGCTGCCTCAGCGAGAAATGGCGAATAATCAATCTGTTAGACGATATCTGGATGCTTTTACCCGAGGTCGAATCATTGGGAAGTTGGAGGAAGGCCGCAGTGTGACAAGTGTGGCTGCAGAGTTCGGAATTGCTCACAGCATCGTTTCATGACTTTGGAGACAAATTCAAACTACAGGAACAGCTATCCGGGGGTTCAGTAGTGGTCGTCCACGAAGAACCACACCCGCAGAAGACTGGTACATTGTCTTACAGGCCAGAAGAAACGTTCTCGTTTGGGAGGGCATCATGCTTGGTAGTCGTATAGATCTTCACATCTTCGACGCAGGTTCAGTCAACGTGGCCCGTTATTGTAACGAGATTCTTCTTCCATATGTGTGTCTTTTTAGAGGCGCTATGGGTCTGCAGTTCCTTTTCATGGACGACAATGCACCATGTCATCGCACAGTAGCTGCCGAACAGCTTTTAGAGAGTGAAGATATTGAACGTATGGAATGGCCGGCACGATCTCCGGATCTCAATCCCATCGAGCATGTATGGGATTTTCTAGGGAGACGCTTGGCCGCTCGTACCTTACCACCAGTAACGATTCGGGAGCTTCGATTGGCGCTGCAAGACGAATGGGCAGCAATGCCTCAACAACTCATTGACACCCTCATTCTCAGCATGGGCAGACGCTGTGACACCTACCAGCAGTCAGGGGAGATCATATCCCCTACTAAAGATCGGATGTTTTTTGCTGGACACCCATCACAGGGATGTTTCGGCCTTCAGTCGCATTGCGCTCCATGCTGCTTTTTCAATCAAGCTTCTTTTTATCCCTCTGAATTCTCTTTTAGTAAGTGTTGCTTACAATACACATGTCCTTACATATTGGGGATCTTACGGTATTAAATGTGTTTTTGGAAAGCTTTTGTACAAAGTTATATTGAAAAAACCGTCTCGTCCTTATTTTTTGCACACCAGTGTAGCTTGGACTTCTCTACAGAGGCTTAACTATGATTTTTGTGAAATTCATATTGTTTTCAGTTACAACCAATTGAAAAAACTATCGGTGTTTTTTTCTTAAAATTTCTCGTCTCTGCTTTCGCAGAATAATGGATAAACTCACTTCTAAGTTGTATGTTTAAAAAAAAATTAGTTGAGCCTCTGTAAAGAGGTTTTAACTATATATATAGGCAAAATATTATTATAATAGATACATTTTTCACAAAAAGAGGATATTTTGAAAATGGGCTCATTCTATGACTATTTTTTTGTCAAAATATTGTACTTAAATAATTTTTTACCGTATTAATATTCTTTAAACAATTTTATATGCATTTTTAATCTAAGTGATACTAAATATCATACATATTATTTATTTATACACTTTTGCAAAATCACGGTTCTCCGAATGTAGTCGGATACCTTAAAAGAAGTAACTTAAAATATGTATTACTTAAAAACAATATGTACAAAATTTTATACATATATTAATGATTTATAGGATTTATAATTCAGATCGCATTGTACCTTAAGTGTCGAACGATATTATTATTATTTTAACCTATTGCTATTTAATGAAGGGGGGCGATGAAAATTATGATTGAAAATTGGGTGACCAACATTGAGAATTTCTTAAAAGATCTGCCTTAGGGAATAGATATATTTTGTACATGGTATATTATTTTAAGATAAATTGCATTTAATATGACTCAGATCGTTTCGAATATTATATTTTAGACATGATATAATCTAGAGTATCTAGAGTTAATTAATTGCATCTAGCAAAATAGTACTTATTCAAGCTGTTTAATTAGTTATATATATATATACACATATATATATATGTGTGTGTCATGATTTTGAAGACAGAATCAAATTAAAGTTTAAAAAGGAAGGTCTTTATTCTATCGTTTCTACATCTATTCTTACTGTGAGCAGGGAGGAAAAAAACACGCCCTGGTGGGGGTTCCAAGTCGATAACGAAAAACATCTGGTAAGTATCGCTGCTTTGAAGATGGTGTTTGCAAGTTAATGCTGACATATGTTGACTATTAAATCTAACGATCTGGAATTAGACATGTTTATTGGCTAGGTCATATGTTTGGAAGAAATAAATGGGCGATTAGTTTGATACTTGAATATGAGAACGCAGAAAGATGGAGTCAAGTGCTAGATAGGGAATTTAATTTTTAATCTAATTTAATTATCCTTACATTTGCCCCCCAATTTTAAAAGGGAGTCATGGCTTGGTTTTTTCTCTCTTTACAAACTTAATCAATTTTCAACAAACACAAAACAATACATAGTTACTTAGAAAGACATATTAAACACAGTAGAAATTTTTAAGCAATAGTAATTCTAAA
The DNA here is from genome assembly GCA_019973935.1 of Trichonephila clavipes. Taxonomy (NCBI): domain Eukaryota; kingdom Metazoa; phylum Arthropoda; class Arachnida; order Araneae; family Nephilidae; genus Trichonephila; species Trichonephila clavipes. The sequence continues at coordinate 115,664 of BMAU01005003.1, read as the reverse complement.
ATCAAAAAGCAATACAATAAACGAGAAACTATAACAAAAAACACAGTAAGGACACTTCCAACATATTAATTGATAAACATGACTTTCTATACATATAAATGAAGATTAGCTTGTTCAAATCTATTCGACATCTAGAATAAGAGCTCACGTTTCCTCCTATTCTTTCATAATAATAGATTCGTATTATAGCTGGTAGATATTTTACAAAAAATTATGTTGGAAAATAATATATCAAACAATAAGATAGTAAATACAAAAATACATGAAATCATACAAATATTAAAATAATATCTTTGTATAAAAATCTACTCTGGCGCCATTGATACACTAAATTTTGCATATATGAAATACATTTTTAAAAAGATAAAAAAACATAGACACCAATAAAATGAAATTATTAATAATATGAAAACGGTGTATAACACACAACTTCTGTGCACTATCCAACACAATAAACAATGTTTTATTTCATATGCGTTATAAAATATAAAAATTATAAGAATATAAGAATATAAGAGTATAAGAGCAATTTTTTTTTATTTTTGAGTCGGAAAAGCGGACTCACTTCAATAACTTTTAGTATGTATGAAAATTTTCTCAATATTCACTGTAACTTAACAATATCGCATACAATATTTTGAATCTTTCCGTAACCTTCTAAAAATTCGTTTCATAGACAAAAATTCTTGATTTTCTCTTGCATCACACATTCACTAATAAAACTGTATCACCTTACTTAATTTTGAACACATCTCTCTGAGAAATCTGCGTCATCAACTCACAGATGTTCAGGGATGCTGATAAGAAACAATGAGAGGTGTACATATCAAACTAAACAAGTTTGTCCTCTTAATGTTTCGAGACATATACAAAATTATAATGATTGTATTCTCGCTTATCCACTGTATGATATCCAAAATTAGACTTCAAGTTATTCAGTTAATTTTAATTTTAGATAAGGAAAATTTTAAGAAATATTGAATCCTGATATATGGCCGGTATATCAAAACACACAATTTCAAAATTAAAAAAAATTAAATGACATGCAATAAGATTACTGCTGAATAAAATAATTAACAAAACAATAAAATTCAGTGAAGAAAAAAGAATATACAACTTGACTTCACTTTTGTTTCTTATAAAAATCAATATATCTAGTATTAGTTCATTAGTCATTTTTCTAAAAACATAATTTATATCTTTCACTTTTAAACACCAATTTCTATCATAACTCTTAACTCATTCGACATCTTAAGATAAAATTATGAGAAGTATATTAAAATTTCTCAAAATTTTGTATGACTAAACCTATAGACTTTGTTTTCTCAATTAAAATATGAAGAATATCTCATTTAACACAACTATATTATAAAAATTAAATACCATATCATATCATATTTTATTCTTTTTCGTAAAGTTCTGTTCAGCAAAACTCAGTTCTTCAATGTTAGTAAAATTGGAAATATACAATTTAACTGACCTCCAATTTGTAGCGTTAGAAACTTTTGGTGAACCGTAGTCCAGATGCTGTTGTCACTTTCTTTCACTAGTAAAATTTTATTTATTTACTTATTTTTCCATGTTGATACTTCACTATTTCAAAGTATTACCTTGCAGACTTTCCGGCGAAGAAGATTTTTTTTTCTGGTAGTGTTGGTCCTTCCATCATTGTATCACTGGAACTAAATAGCAATGCAATTCGAAGAAAAACATATTTTATTATTATTATTATTCTGGCGGAAGGGATTGGACGCCTTTGATCACTGAGTTGGAGAATTCATGCTTCTCTTTTTGTTTTGTTTCTTTTTTCGTCATTCGAAAGTTGGTTCTTTCATGGCAAACTTGCTGGTCTCTTCAGCAACGGTAGAAATAACGTTCGGCGGTAAACACTGCATTCTTCTCGGGGTTAAGAGCGATGTTCTTCCGGGGATCACTAGCGCGTTTTTTTTTCTTTTTCCGTACCATTTTTTATTCTGGAAATCCGACGTCTTCAGCATATTGGCATACGGTGCATTCGGTGTTCCGTCAAATTCTCCATATCAGTTATTATGGTCGCTGGCTTTAGTTTTTATATTAAAATTATTTTATAAAAAATATTAGTTTTTTACGTTAAGATTTGAAATATAGTGGCAAATAAGATTCTGCCGGCTTTAATTCTGTCATGATTTTGAAGACAGAATCAAATTAAAGTTTAAAAAGGAAGGTCTTTATTCTATCGGTTCTACATCTATTCTGACTGTGAGCAGGGAGGAAAAAAACGCGCCATGGTGGGGGTTCCAAGTCGATAACACTTGAAAAACATCTGGTAAGTATCGCTGCTTTGAAGATGGTGTTTGCAAGTTAATGCTGACATATGTTGACTATTAAATCTAACGATCTGGAATTAGACATGTTTATTGGCTAGGCCAAATGTTCGGAAGAAATAAATGGGCGATTAGTTTGATAGTTGAATATGAGAAGGTAGAGAGATGGAGTCAAGTGCTAGATAGGGAATTTAATTTTTAATCTAATTTAATTATCCTTACATATATATATATATATATATATATATATATATATATATATATATATATATATATATATATAATATATATATATATATATATATATATATAAGCTGTCGCTTATATATTAAATTTTTCATATATTTATCTTTGAATCTATGAACATTAATTTTATAATTTTCTGTGTTCGTATATGTATATATATATATATATATTACAAATTAAGTTAATTATTGATGAATTAAATATTTATATATATAATATTATATATATATATATATATATATATATATATATATATATATATATATATTACAAAATTATATGAATTAAAATTAATAATTCTTGAATTAAATATTTCTATATTAAATTCCTTTTTTTAACCAATCGTGAATCAAGTTCTTATTTTTAATGAATAATATTACTTATAAATGAAAACATAGATAGAAAAATTATTTACTTTTAACTAAATCTTCTTTTCTTATGACTCTCAAAATAAATACCTGTAAAAACATTTTGTTAAATAAAAATAGCCAGAACAGTTTATAATACGATTTCTATAAGTCTTATACACCAAAGCAGGCAAAACAATTTTACATATAGCAGCGTAATGGAAATGCTTGCAATACAAAAACCTGCGTAAATACGACATGGGATTTGAATGCTACGTCGTAGTCAGGTGTATAATTAAATCTTTGGCAGTTAAAATGATACAATTCAATTTAAAAAAGTGTGTGTACTTATGACCACACCATAGAAGTGATAGTTTCAAACTTTGTAGAGCTAGTTGACTATTTAGTTAGGTGAATAAGACACAAGTATATGTTTGTGTTGTCCTATAAAATTATTTATTCATATGTCGGTACACATAAAGTAATGTTTTTGTTGTGAAATATACAATCATATTTGGGAATTAATTGTATTCTAAGAAGGAAACAATAGGTTAATGGTAGATGAAATAGGTTATAATTCCTTCAGATTCAAAATTTTATTTAAATATCTATAAAAAAACATCCATCAAGTGTTGTTCCCTACTTCCTCTTGCTTTCATTTGGATCATTTGACATAATTAAATGGAATTTTGATTTTAAAAAAATCAACTAAAGTTTTTGATTTGTCTTTTGAAAAACCTACTTTAAAATTCCCACTTAAAATCATAGGTAATTTATTCCGAAGAGACAATCCGGCTGTGTGAATTTTGGTTGTAACTTAACAATATTTGGTCCTATCTATAAATTAATTTAAGAATAATTTAGTGATTCATGAAGTTGATTGGGAGGAGAGGAATCTAGATCAAAAGATTTAAAAACGGATTTAATCAGAAGATTTATATCACATAATCTCTAGCTTATACTAGCTATTTTGCCATTGTATGGCAGTTTTCTACAAATATATCCGGTGCTGCTGCAAGGTAAGTCTTCTTAATTATATTTTAATTTTTTTGCATTTAAAATATTTAATATAACTTTTTTTAATACATTTATACACTATTTTGAAATTTTAAATTTTTAGTTGTTTTAATTTTCTTTTTAGTCTAAAAGTACACATTTAAGTAATGTGATCAATAGAACTCTTTGTTCATTGCTATTCTATTTCGCTTACAAAAATAGATTTTTATTCTTAAGATCACTGATTTCTTTCTCCCTCTAATCCTACTTTTAAATATATTACGTTTCATTTTAATGTTTCAACTAGGATTTCAGAGTGGTGAGGGGAAACGTCCCTCCTGTCATTTAAGGGGGTGTATGCTCGACTGAAGCCAAAAAAAGCCGAATAATTGTTTCATTCCCTAGTGTGGTGTTCATTCAAGCTCACTTTTAAGTAAATCGTGTCAATATAAGTTATCACTTCAAAATGCACAATTGAACACATAATTTAAGATTACATACATACTAATCCCATACTTTTACTAAAAATAAAATTAAAAGTAACTTAAACATTGATATAAGTCTAAATTTAAAGAGATTTTGGAAAGTTAAAAAATTTAATTTCAATTCTAATGAATATTTTTTTTAATTTAATTTTTAGAAACTAATGGAACTTTTAATTTAAGTCCGTTTTGAAAGAGTTTTTAAAATAGAAATTAAATTATACTTAGAATTTAAGTATAAAATTTTAATAGGAATATGAGATATTGTGGTGCCTTTCCCGATGGGAAGGAAATGAAATTTCGCCAGTGCCTGAGGCAAGTCGAATTTCTACACGATAGATGGATACACCACTTATATTGACAATTTAAGTATGGGACTGGAGAGGAGGGAAATATACTCCTGCACCCTGGAACGGCGTGTTCTGCTGAGACCACTAAAAATACTTTCGGACTCACTGATTTAACGAGCATGTACTCCACGTATACTAGGAGGGTATTTGGTAGCATCGGGCATCGAACCTCCGTCTTCCGGTCTACAGTCCGATGTCCTAACCACTAGGATACCCACGGCCCTAGAAATATCAAATATACATATAATATTATTATGAATTTTGTGTAATTTATACTTAACTGTATCCTAAAATAGGGTACACAGTTTGAATCTACATATTTAATAAGCTAATATTACTTTCTGTTGCACATTTATTTTCTGATAAAACCAATGTTCGCAAGCAACTTCTTCCCTTATATTTTAAAGTAGTTCAGTGCTTCTCAAACCTTCAATACTTGCGATCCAATATTTAATCATAATTTTCATCGCCCCTCCTCCGCACAATAGCAATGTATTGCATTGAATAATACGATACTTTTACGATTAAGTTCCAATTCGACTTTAACGTCTTAGGTGCCATCTGCGTATATAAACGCCTCTCTTACAGCCAACGCGTAATTTGTCCCGGACATATATGTATACGTTTTTTTTTCCAAAATACGATCTTTTATGCTCACTGCCATCCATAAAATTGTTCCAAAGGTTTTGGAATGAAATTAAAAGATCTTGACAGTGTTTGTGAAGGAATTACTAAATTTTGGGGATTCCCTTATTTATTCCCTTTCTCTCACCCTCTGAAAAACACCACATACGCATGCGTACGTGCAAAACGGTGGTATTTGGGAGTGAATTGCGTAACTTTCAATCCTCAGTTAAGGAATTCATTAAAAGCGTACAACTTATCAAGATAAGTGTTTGCATTTGCATATATTTTATAATTGACATGCCCGTGTAGTCACTGATAATTATTAATCTTGTTCTTAACTTACAAGGAAAAGGGCACGACTAAGAAAATTTATTTCGGATCGAGACTTGGTGTAATAGTAATACTCCTTTAGGGTGTTCAACCCACAATGTAATTTTGCCGAAAGGTCAATCAATTCGGAGAAAAAGCCTTCGAAATTCATGCTTAACTTTTATACAATTAAATTTCGTTTTCGTCCAACGATTTCCTAGCTTGGTTGATATATGGTCTGCATACTATGCGCTTGGTCAGGGTTCGATTCATCTCAGTCACTTTTTTTTTCATTTAATTATTTTTGAATTTAAATAAACTTATTTATGAAAGGTAAATTAAATATTAAATGATATATATGTAATTATTTTGTATTTTATAAAGAAAAAAATACTGTAACTATATGAATAATTATAATATAAAAATATTTTTATATTAAAATTAACACTTATAATAAAAGATATAAAAAATATTAAATAATATTATACATAAAAATTAGTTACAAATAGTTTTATAATGTGAAATAAAATATACTATAAATAAAATATGTGTTACATAAAATAACTTATAAAATGTATTATTATTATTAAATTAATTATTTTATAATTAATATAATAAAATATGTCTTTTTTATGTATTATTAATTTCATTATTTTTTAAAACATTTAATAAGTCATTTTTAAATAAATTTAAATAATTTAAAAAATAAATAATTAATTCAGTAATAAATAATAAAGTTAATAATAAATTAAAATAATTTAACAATAAATTAATAATCATTTCAAGAGTAAATAAATAATTTTAAAAATAAATTAATAATTTCTATAATGAATTAATAATTTTTATAATAATTTACTAGTTTTAAAAATAAAATAATTATTTTCATAATAATTCTTATTAATTAATTTTGATTATTAATTATTTTAGGTAATATAAAAAATTATTTTAAAATAATTTAAATTATTCGTAATTTTCATTAATAGTTGATTTAAATATTTTTATTAATAATAATATTAAATAATTTTACTAATAAACAGTTTATGTTCTATATTTTTAATTTTTTTTTACTTTATAAAATACAAAATAATTTCAAAAAATATCATTTAATATTTGATGAACCTTTCATAAATAAATTTATTTAATTTAAAAAAAATTAATTAAATGAATTGAAGAAAAAGAGCTGATCGCGTGGAATCGAAACCAAACCTCACGCATAGTAAGCAGAAGATTTACCAATCAAGCTACGAACTTGTTGCGGAAAGTTAAAATTTAATTGTATAAAAACTAATCATAAATTTCGAAGGCTGATTTCTCTGAATAGATTGGCCATTCGGCGGAATTACATTGTATTGTCAAATTAGTTGTAAAATACCATGAGTAAAACTTATAGATGTGTAAGTGTATTATAGCAGTGTAAATAATTTGATTTATTTTTCTATTATGTCAGAATGTAATTTATTTGCTTACTTTCAATAAATGAATATTTTTTTTTAAAAAAAATAAGCTTTTGTTTTCCACTTTTCTATATACTCGTGCTCCATCCTTGGGTTACTACGCCTCCTAGAGGGCATGCCCTACAGTTTGAGAAGCTCTGATGTAGTTTCAAGTGGATCTTGGCAAAATATTGGAAATACAGACAAGTTGGCGTCAGTTGGTTGACCATTTTGGTTACCATGTGTATGCTTCTTGAAAATAGGATAAGATCATGAGTTCCGACAGAAGCAGATTGTTCGAAAAAGTGGACAAAAGTAACTAATTAGCCTGTAAATTGTGGTGGCTTGCTGAAACTGAGTTAGTTTTACTTCAGGTGTTAAAGAGTTCACTTGCGAGTGGCTGCTTACACGAATAAACTTTAAGTACTTGCATTTTTACTACACTGATAGTTGTGTCTGAGTGCTGGAATTTTTTGAGAGTGATTTGAAACTTAATATGTGAATTTTTCTGATGTATTATTTACTTTGTTTTTCTACAAAAAACTCCATCACTCTTAATGAACTGTTTTACTCTTTCGGATTGATAGCATAAAAACCTCAAGCTCCGATCTTTGAAAAAATAATGTTAATAATTTTGTGTAAAATATTGTAAATAATTTGTATTTCGATGTGTAAAGACTTTATCTTACACTAATTTATATTTAACCATCTAAGTGGATACCTTCCTACTGAAAAGTTATTCCAAAAGCATTAACTCTTATTTTGAAGATCGCTTTAAAAATGCAACAGCTTTCTTTCCTTTCCCCCTTTTAGAACTTGGGAGGTCGAACGGGGACAATTTTATGACCTAGTTCGGTTACTTTGTCAAGTAAGAACCAAGAGATCAATAGTTTACAGCTAGCTGTAGAGTTGCCTTGGGCAATCTTCTATGAAACTGTAGTGGAATTCAGTATTTCTTTCTCCTATATGTTTCGTCACAGTAAAATTAAAACAAAATGCAGGGTAAAAAAAAAAAGGAAAAAATGAAATAAATAGTATGTTAGAAGTTGAAAAAAAATTATATTTTCTTCAAAGAAATTTTATTTTTCTGTCATTTTTTAAAAATTAAAAATATATTTTTATTTTTATTGCGATTTAAACCAGAAAAAAGCATCCTGCATTCATTTTTGAATATGAGAGTAAGAAAACGCGCTCACTTTCCTGTTTTTTAAAAAAGTAATGAGGTAAAAAGAGCAAAGGTCCTATCTCATTTTTAAACAATAACACAATAAATGGTACATACGATGATTATATTTATGAAATAAAACCGACCTTTCTCTATTCAGTTATATTTTTAATTTAAAATAGCATAAAAAAGGTTTCAATACTTTTAATTTATTTTAATTAAAGTCATATAAAAATTATTTTTGTGTTAACTGAATAATTTTCGGAAAAAAATTAAATTTTCCTTCCTAGTGTTCTCCTTTTCGAAAACTTCTTGTATTAAATAAAAATTCCTTTTCTACATCGGCATTTGTGATGGACATAACACACATTCAGTCAATAATTTTTAATTTTAATGGGGAATATACTTCTTCCCAAATGCTCATGACAGTACTTCTAACTATTTTCTAATCAAGTTAAATTTCTTATCTTTCTGTTTCTTTTATTACAAGGAAAAATGTCACACATCGATAACTACATTTTCACACAATTCAATCATTACAAATTCTATTGTGAGAAAAGTTCTCCCTAATTAATTTTGTCTTTCAAAACAGTACAATTAAAACAATTTTGTTCAGTGAAGTTAACCGACAATTCCACAATGTATTCATACCAAACTTTAAAAACAAATTTAACACTTGGAAATGTATCCTGTATTAAATTTTTCAGTATACACAAATATTTCCTGCTGTAGGGAAGATATAGTATGAGATGTGGTGTGCGGTTGTGAAAGAATGTTTTCGTACGTGTAGACTATTTTTTAAAATTTAAATATCACTGAAGCTGATAATATAACTGCAAATGAGCCTTTTTTTATGTGCTCTTATCAAAGTAAAACACTTTACAATATTAAACAGCCTATGGGTTTATACTCAATATCAAACTATTCGCAAAATGGTTTACAACTTCTATTCAAATTGTAAAGAAACTGAAATATAAATATATCTTACTGAAGTCAAAAATATTCATAATATGTAAGTATCCTATTCCTCCACTTATTTCAGTACATTTTAAAAACTGTAGCTGAATGCAATTTTTTATATTTATAAACGAGGCATAAAAGCTCACACAGTCGTAAAAATGTCTATCATTTTTAAATATACTACTATAAAATGTATATGAATTGTTAGATCAGTTGTAAAATCCTAAAAGCTTTTAGAGGAGCTAAAAACATGTAATTTTGGATTGATCAAAATTTTTAATATAATACACAAATATACATGTTATTAAGCAAATACATTTGAAAAATCAAACTTCCTTCTGAACTAAACGTAATTCAAAGGAACATGTTTAATTGCAAATGAGTGGAAATACATGTTTATCTAAGGGGTATCCCCAAAGTGAGGTAATCCTAAAACATAAGACTCAAACTCAGTGGCAAACAGTCCATGAGGGCCAGGAACTACTTTGCCCATCATAATACATGCGACCATTGGACGCTGAGGTGCATGAACGGATGTCCCGATTCGGTGGTCTGTCTGAAGAGATACCTTCAGTGTTTAAGACCCGAAGCAAGCTTGGTACTCATTTATCGACCCAATGTAGCGGGGATGAAAGGCAGAGTCGACCTTGCGCAGCCCGTTAATAGAACCTCAGAACTGTGGTGTGGAATCACTATACACTACCACTCGATCCTATTCGGTGAAAAATAAAAGTTTAATGTTAGAATCTTATATAAATCCCTAATGAATGAGGGAGTCCAAACTTTATTTTCACGTAAGCTGTTTAGACGGAAATGGTTAATTATGAACATTTCACAAGCTGCATAAATTAAAATTAACCGTAATAGTTTACCTAAATTTTTAAGGGTGCAAAAAGTGTATTTCGGCTGCACGAATTAATTTTAAAAGGAATACGGTTACGAAAAAGTAGTACAAATCTATCTAAAGTAGGGTTGGTTACCTTACATATTGTCAAACACAACAATGTATTGGAAGCCAATTCCACAATTCGTTGTTATAAAAATGTATGGAAAATTACAAGATTTGTTTTTGCATTTGTAATTTATATATATATATAAATTTCCTGGGAACTTTAAAAGCTAGAGCGGCATCCATCAAAAAACCGCGGATCTCTCTCTGTTTTTCAGATTGCCCCTGACTAAGCAGGCTCTGTCATAGTAAGTGAAAATGCCGGATATTGTTTGTCAAGATCATTTTATAGCAGACTGCATTTTTAATGTATTTTAGATGGTCGTTTTATATTTTCTACATCAATGTCTTAATGTCTGAATTTAAAATTACATAAAATTCTTGACATTCGCATCAATGACCATGATAATTTTTATTAGTATATGAATGTGTCATCAAACGATTACATGACTAATATTAACATTTTATTTTAACCATTTAGTTAATATTAAGTTTAACATAACGCAGACAAATTTTCTGAACTTTAAAATAAATATTTCGAAAACTACTTCAGATATACTCAAAATATTTAATTCCTACGCTTTAGCTTCTCAGTTTTGCTTCTATTTAAAACTTTATTGTATATTAATCAATTTTTTAGTATATTTTTTGCTCTTAGCATGTAATTTTACACTGAATTGTATGAAATCTTCGAATAATATTAAAAGACACCAAAGAAGCTCTATAATAAAATTTGAAATTTTTATTATACTCAAACAATTGCTAAAACTTATGGTAAATAATTTTTAACTGCGCGATGCATTTTTTTTCGAAATTTCAAACAGAATTTCTAACATAAAATTTCTAGCTTTATACGGTCGAGATTTCAAAAAATATCCAGATTTTAATTACTTATTCAGTCAGCCTTTAAAAAAGATAAATGTTGACGTATTTTGCATAAATATATATTTTTGAACAATATTTCGAATGTTTTTGAATAGCTCGAATTTAAAATTGATTTTTATGTTTATTTATATGCATAAATGTCTACTGTAAATGTTTTCGTATATTTTTGATTCCCATTTATTCAAACATTCAAGTTATAAAAAAATGTGTCAAAATCTTCATTCATGTTGTCTTTGATTTAAGCTGCACTTAAAATTCGGCACTTTTAGCACTTAAAATTCAAATATAATTTGGTGTATTTTTACAATATATAACCAGGCAAACACACACACACACTGTACTTAAACTTCCCTGAACACTTAGGCTTTGAAATGCAAAAAAAAAAGAAACTAATAAATCTTCATTAGTTTTTTTTTTGTTATTTTGATCAAAGTGTAAGAAAATGTTTCAAATGATTTGATGAAGTTTAAATTTGTTCAATTTTAGTGGTTGGAAAATTGAAAAGATTTCAAATTTTAAAGAGTTTGGTGTTTTATTAATTTTTTCGGTATCTTATAATAAAATAATCATGTTTCAAATACTGAAAGCTTTGATTAAAATAAGAAAAATGAATCGAAAGAATACACTTAAAAAAAGATAATTTGTCTAACTATATAAAATAGCAGATTGCACTGACACGCCCCAACTTGTTACAGTTTCAAATTAATATGAAACCAAAAGGGAATTATAACATATTTTACTTATGCGTTGGGACTTCTCAAAACTTTTAAAATACGAGGTAACAAACAAACACTTTCTGGGGTCTAAAGAAATTTCCGCCGGATTGTTTACGATTGCCCAAGGTCAAAACACGGGGTTTCCTGGGAGCCATAAAACTTCCCCTCAGTGTCCTGCTGTGTTGCTTCCACCGTCCCCAACTATCTTTCAAGATGTTAATCCTTAAAAGGGGTAAAGGATTTTGAGAAAAGTGCGGCTAATCCGCTTTTGAAAACGTTACTTGAAGGCAGAAAAATCAGTGCAGTCCATTTTCGAAGCATCTTTACACTGACGGAATTTTTCGTGATATCCGGTTATAGGGTTAATTTACGTTAAAATTGTAATATTCACAAACAGTGCCCTTATGTTATAGTGACGATTCAATAAGAACTTGGTGAAATCTTGAATAGAGATCTTTGGTGAAATATTGGCAATAACGCCAAGTTGGCGTCATTTTTGAGCGAGTTAGGGAATCTCTCGATTCATCTAGAAACTTGTAGAGAAATACAAGGAGAAAACAAGGTTTCAAATTTTAAAGAGTTTGGTGTTTTATTAATTTTTTCGGTTTCTTATAATAAAATAATCATGTTTCAAAAACTGAAAGCTTTGATTAAAATAAGAAAAATGAAGCGAAAGAATATACTTAAAAAAGATAATTTGTCTAACTATATAAAATAGCAGATTGCACTGACACGCCCCAACTTGTTACAGTTTCAAATTAATATGAAACCAAAAGGGAATTGTAACATATTTTACTTATGCGTTGGGACTTTTCAAAACTTTTAAAATACGAGGTAACAAGTAAACACTTCCTGAGGTCTAAAGAAATTTCCGTCCGATTTTTTACGATTGCCCCAGGGTCAAAACACGGGGTTTCCTGGGAGCCATAAAACTTCCCTTCAGTTTCCTGCTGTGTTGCTTCCACCGTCCCCAATTATCTTTCAAGATGTTAAACCCTTAAAATGGGGAAAGGATTTCAGAAAAGTGCGGCTAATCCGCTTTTGAAAACGTTACTTGAAGGCAGAAAAATCAGTGCAGTCCATTTTCGAAGCATCTTTACACCGACGGAATTCTCCGTGCTATCCCGTTAGAGGGTTAAGATACTCATGATTGAGAATTTTTTCAAGCGTCTTATTTAACATCCTTATCTGAGAAAATAACTCATTCACGCAAAAACTGTAAAATGAGTTATTAAAGGACATGTCTTACACCCCTTCGATAAATTCTTATTTGTCGCTGTGCTTCCCCTTTTTTACAATCTGTTTTGGATTGAAATTAGTGCAGATACTAATGTAGATAAAAAAAAGAATTATCCATGCATGGTTTGTAACCTCAAACTGTAGTTACAAAGTAACAAATCTTGGCAAACTATTACCGTGTTAGATCATAAATACTACATACCCCAATTATCTTCCAAGATGTTAAACCTTAAAAGGGGGAAAGGATTTCAGAAAAGTGGGGCTAATCCATTTTTGAAAACGTTACTTGAAGGCAGAAAAGTCAGTGCAGTCCATTTTCGAAGCATCTTTACACTGACGGAATTTTCCGTGCTATATCCGGTTAGAGAGTTAATTTACGTAAAAATTGTAATATTCTCAAACAGTGCCGTCCCTTATGTTATAGTGACGATTCAATAAGAACTTGGTGAAATCTTGAATAGAGATCTTTGGTGAAATATTGGCAATAACGCCAAATTGGCGTCATTTTTGAGCGAGTTAGGGACTCTCTCGATTCATCTAGAAACTTGTGGAGAAATACACTAATTTCACGCTCTGTGACGCAATTGGGTTTTTCTCGAAGTTTTTTCGGGGTCTAAAAATAGATTTGCACGCCAAAAACAGAGATAGTCTTGTTTCAACCAGCGATTAGTGAGCATTCTTTTGACTTCGATTACCTTGGCTGCGGCTGTGAATAATCTTTTACATACGTGTATTGTAGACACTGTTAATTGTGTCTGAGTGCTATTGAAGATATATAGACTTTCTGAGATTTAATCTGTGAATATTGCTGCTAAATCCTGTATATCAAAGATTGGTTTTTGTCAATAAATTGTTATCACTCTTAAGTAACTGTCTTTCTTCTTTGAAACTAATTTGCCTAAAATCCTCGAAACCGAACAACTTAACGTATTTGTACTAATTCTCATAATTCCTATAATTATGTTTAAAACACATAAACAACCATTAACATTATTTTAGAATGAATAATAATTGATAATACTTCTGCATACATTCTCTCTGATTAGATATTAAATTTATATATTATACTCTCTTTTTATCCACTCTGAACATCGAAAGATGTAAAGTAAAAATAAACAAAATGTAAACAGAACTGAAACACATTAAACTTATCAATGCACTTCAGACATAATTTTGCCTCAAACCATTTCTTACTTATACGAAAGCTATCTAATAAAAACATTTATTCTCTCTTTCCATTTTGAGGTTAATTTCTTTGTGGAACGAAATTATAGCTCTGAGAAATTGTTAATGAAACCAGTATCATGTTCTTCTTACAACGACACATTAAATTTGCTCTTTACCTTTCGCTGTATTTATTGCTGTAACAATACTCCAAGTGGATATTTTATGGTTTTAGTGTTTCAGGGGATAAGAAGTTTGGATGCAAATGCATTAGAAAATGTTTATATTATTTAGATATAATCTTAAGCATTCCGCCTTGTTTGGTACAAGAAATGACATACATTTTTGTAATATAACAGGATTACCTATTCCTGTTTAATGATTACCTGTACCTTAGTCTTTCATGTAAATTTATTTCAGCTTTCAAATAGCATTTTATCCAATTTTATGTTTAATTTTTCTTTTAAAAATAAAATAGTCTTACAAGTAACATTTCACCTTTTAATAAAATATTGGAGTTAAATTAAACATTATTTTTAATTTTTAAGTAAATATTTATGTTTTTTTTTTTAAAAAAATTTCATATTACATTTTCTTATTGAATATATCCAGAACGTAATAAAAATATGAATATCGTGAAATATAATTTTCAAAAAGGGCCTTAGCTATGACCTGGGCCGAAGCTTTTCGTAAAGGTGTAAACTCATTCCACTTAGTGAAGTGGTCAGTTATTACCAATATAAATCTATATCTTTCGGGTCGGGATGCTGGGTAGGGGCCTAATAAGTCTAACGTCACGATTTCATTGGGGTAATTAGATACTATCGGAATTAAACGACCAACGGTAGCGCGTTTTTATAATTAAATTTTTGACACCGGTCACAGGTTGACACATATTTAAATATATATTTCCTCATATAGAATGAGGAAATCATCTTGAATAAGTTGTTTCCTGGAGTTCACACACAATTCTAAGGCTCGAAGAGCAACACACAACATCTGGGATCCATCCACACTGTCTACCGGATTCCTAGAGAATACGTCCGCGACAACGTTCTGGGCACCAGGTCGATATTCTCATTCAATGTTAAACTCCGATAGCTTGAGCGTCTATCTAATTATCCTACTAGATAATTTTTTCCCATTCGTAAGTTTTGTTAACGCCGCATGATCTGTTATTACCTTCACTGACAGTGTTCTAAAATAAGTCCTAAACTTATTCAACGCCCATATCACCGCCAAACACTCGCGCTCCTTAACTGTGTAATTTCTTTCAGCCTTGTTTAGGGTTCTAGACGCTAATGTAATAGGTCTGTGATTTTGATTCAACTTAGCCCCAATTCCTACCGCTAACTTACAACGTTCTCCTTAAATACCTTATCTATTTCGCATATCCCATTTTCTTCTTTTAGAGGTGAATGGAAATATACGTGAACTTACAATCCCCAAAGAGGCCTAAGAGTATTAGTGGAAAAGTGCCAATTTCTGTTAGTTTCTGGCGGATCCTTAGTTTCATTTATTTAATAAGTATCCCATCCCACAAAATATACAGTAATATCCCTAACTTATGCGATAAGGAAGACTGAGTGATAAACACGTAAGTTGGAATATTGTTTCGCAAATAAATACATGTAAATTATTTTTAGTTAGAGCAAGAGACGATAGAAATTAATAGCTCAGGGTAAAAAATTAATACAATCTTAGATAACACAAATACACAATCACAAACTGAAGTTATTTTGATGTAAGTGTTTCAAATAATATATTACAGACTTTTTGTCTCACACAAAATTTTCTTCTAACATGCTTGAAATTTTTTATTCCTTGTTTTGTTGAAAAATTACCCTTTTTGTTGCAGCTTGTATTTTCAAAAATTTGTAACTCATTTCCTAAACTGAAGCTTTCAAGCAAATTTCCAACCATCATTGGATCTCCTAATTGAAATGGGTCTAAAACTTAAGTTTTTCCATGCCCTTTTCTTGTTCATGCATTTCTATGAGCTCATCAATAGCCTCTTTATTGTGGGAATAGGCAATTTTTAAACGTCATCATTATCCACTTATAAATCTATTTTCCTGGCAAGACTGACAACTTCCTCAATCACATTACTAATTTCATAAGATTCTCGCACTGATTCACCAGAGTTTCTGGGAAGAAAATTGAATCAACGAGATTTGAAAACCGCGTAACTCCGGGTTCATGTAAGTCCAAGCATCATTATATACCTGTGTAGAAAAAAAATATTACACATTTCTTAAAAATACTTTATTGATCATAATACGCTTTGAAGTTTTTAAACATCAAATTATTTAATTATTAAATATTAAATAATTTCTTCTATGATCCTTGCTTTCAGACAACACTTTATGTCATAAAAGCTGATGTATTCCATTTCCTTCTCATTTAACTAATTTCTGGACAAAACCATAGAATTACATCACGTGCAAGTTAGCAAACCTGACGCCTTTCTTGGTTGAAGAAACAGACATTCTGCCATAAAATTAATGACTGTAATTAAACGCCAGTTATTCTCTTTAAGGATCCTTGCAGTTGTTTCAGAATTTCTTCTGAAAATCCGACTCTGTTTAAAATGAATAATAGTACATAATTATACCGTGTAGAAATCGAGATGAAACAGCGAAATTTAGAAATGATGGAAAATCGAGTCTTACTGAACTAAATAACTTTCAGATATCTTTTGGATCAACTTGGATAAGCATAACTGGGGTTAACATTAATATTTTATATGTTCATGTAATGAAAGATGTATTTTTAAATTTGAAATGATTACATAAAATTATATACATATATTTTCAAAAAATAGCAAAAGTTTTAATTAAAATGTTAATATACTTTAAAAATAACTTCGCTTGAATAAGAAATTTATTTTATTTTTATTTTAAGTGTGATATACATATAATTTTGTATTTAAACTATTTTAGAAACAAATGTCCTAATACTGTGTAGCACAAATATTCTTCTAAAATAATCAAAAGTTTTAAAAGAAAATAACAATTACATGAAATCTAGATTTTGATATCGGAAACATATATACTAAATTTATAATGATGTATCAATATTTTTGACAATTTTAAAAATACTTTTTATGCTATACCTGATTATTTTAGTGGTATCTAATTAACAAAATTCCATCAATCAGTGTTTTAAAAGGGTAATTTCATATTTTTTTAATATAATAATACAAAAATCTAAAATTTTCTGTTGTAGATAAAAATTATTTTTGTGAGAATACTTTTAATTGTAAACTGCAAAATAGGCTTTCATTGTTATGCGTACGATTGTGAAAAAATATTGTTATAAATTTTAGGTAAATAGTGTAAATAATTTGTATTTGAGTGTTTAATGCATTTATATTACTCTATGTTATATTTATTTCATGTTAAAATTGTACTATTCACAAGCAGTGCCACCCCTTACGTTACAATGGCGAGTGAATGAGAACTTGTCAAAATATTGGCGGTTGAGTTAAGTTGGCATCATTTTTGGCGACCAAGTTGGCAGTCAATTTGGCGATAATTTTGGTGTCATTGGCGACCTTGTTGGCGAATTCGGAACCCTCTGGAATCTTCAAGAAAGTAGTAAATCTCTACTAGTGTCACGTTCAATGAGACGAGCGGTTATATTTCTCGAAGTTTCTGTCGCGCATGTAAAAAGTATGCTCGCCGGTACGGCGAGGAGTCTTGATTAAGCCAGCGAGTAGTGAGGATTGTTTTGACTAGTGATTAGCTCGGCTGTGCTTGTGAATAATCTTTACTTACGTGTATTTTTAAACACTGTTATTGTGTTTGATTGTTGTTGAAGGTGTGACGACCTTCGGATATTTACCGTCTGAAATTGCTGGTGAATCCTGTGTTGAAAGGATTGAATTTTCGATAATAAATTTGCATCGCTCTTAAGGAACTGATTATTTTTTCTTTGTGATTTATTTTGCATAAAATCTTCGAACCCTCGGATCTACGTAACAATATTTTTGATTTATTTACTCACTACTAGTGGGATATCAATGATGACAAATAATATGGTGAAAAAATACTAAAAATTTAACTATCAACTATGAGCTCCAATTTTTTTAAAAAATTTGTTTTATTTATGTTTTTATTTTAAATTTTCTTTTCAAGTTCAAGTAAACGAAATCTATGTTCAAAATGTATAATTAGAAATTCATTTTTAAGAATTCTTACAAAGATTAAGTAAATAAATCTTATATATGAGAGAATCCAACAATTGAAAAAATATTAAAATAAAAATAAGAAAAGTGTTGACAAGCTGTAAATGGCTATTGCATAAACATAATGTTAAGATACAAGTATTAAAAAAACATTTTTACAATATGTATTTTCCATTAATGGTTACTGTTAAATGACCTAAGCACTTAGCAACTCATTTTATAACCCTAAAATTCCCTTAAGTACTTGATACTTAGGTTCGTAGACCCTAAAAACAGGATACATATCTTTAACATAAAGTAAGGATTGCTTTCATTAAATTGCAGTCAGTTTTATTCTAGTATCTACATTATTAAAAAAAAAGTTGTGTTTCCACTGCACTGATGTATATACGGTAGAACCTGTTTTTGTATGATCCTTTTTTATACAATTTGTTTTGTGCGATTTTTTCTGTGCGATCTTCTTTCATGAGGTACATAAATTTCAACGGCTTTGGAGTCACTGTAATGTTTTCTATCAATGCCCTAGTAGCGTAGCGCAGATATTAGGGGCCCTCTGCAAAGTCAGGTTTTGCCTTTAATATTTTTTTTTAATTTGGTAAATCAGTTCTTGGCGTTAGTCAGGTTTTGGGCCCATAGAGTGCTTCTCCCCCCACGACGTACATTACGGAGCCTAGACGGAGGGGTACGTTACGCCACTGCAGTGTACATATATACATATTAAGAAGCTCTTTTCATTTCTTATAAACCGTCTGTCGACACTGGACGTTCAGTTTCTTTCTCTCAACGCGCCAACAGCCCCCGCTTGATTGAAGATGAAATTTTCAATGGCAGGGACATCATCAATAATTTCAGAGATTATGAAAACAAACAAGAAGAACTGGATAAAAA
The DNA here is from genome assembly GCA_019973935.1 of Trichonephila clavipes. NCBI lineage: Eukaryota > Metazoa > Arthropoda > Arachnida > Araneae > Nephilidae > Trichonephila > Trichonephila clavipes. Next base: position 96,416 of record BMAU01005003.1, on the reverse strand, counting down.
TATGCAGGAATCCAGCTTTCCACAAATTGGAAAAGCATTTTCTTTTAAACTAGATACCAATTAAGAAAGGAGTATAAAATTTCAAAAAGAGCTTCGATGATGCATATCAGGCTATTGTGAAATTTTCAAGCAACTGAGACCAACCGACCTTCGTCGTAGAAACTTATCTCTTGCTTTATGATGTCATAAATGAATCAATTTAAATTGTTCCTTCAAATCACGAAAGCAATTTTGAACTTATTCATCACAAAAAGATCAGCGCTTTGGATTACGATGAGAAGAATTGAATTATGCAAGTGCATTTTTTAAAACTTCTCTATGTTTACAATGAAATACTAAATGTTTATATCAAAATTTAATTACTCATTTTGTTATGGAAGTACTTTTTTATAAATTTCGTAAATACTTGGCGTATTTTCTAAGTGGGACTTTTTTATGCGGTCCCTTTTCACCGCATAAAAACACTTCTATAGCACTTCGACGAAGTTGTTTGTTATTTGTAAGAATTTACAAACGTGTTTTGAATATTTTTTGTGTGGTTTATTTTTATTAAGTCCCTATCTACTGCTCAGAAACATATTTTGCAGCACAAGATTTTTAACAAGTTGAGTAGCTTGCAGTTTCTTTCTGAGTATGCGATAGTTGATTTTTCTCATAAGTTTCTAATTCTTTAAACAATGAATAATTACATTTTAATAGTTCATCTCCTATAAAAACAAATTAAATTTTAGTGTTAGTTGATTTTTTGTATATTTTTAAACAATTATACTTTGTTGTAATCCAAGTGTTAAATAGAGATATTCTAACTATGCGCAGTTTCATGAATCAGTAACTTCATTTATAAATTCTTCACTCATATTATATATAATAATACATCAATTATAAAAAGTATAGATGAGTTTTATCTAGAAACAAGGAAATAAATTAAATTTTAATTTGTGTTGATTATTCTGCTAAGAATTCTCGGCAAAGAATTATCTTACAGCAAACTCTATTATTTAAAAATTAGAAATGGCTAACGTTTTTTTTTTTTAAAAATAAATCAAGCAATACTTAAAAATGGAACACTGCAACTAATAATTATATTTCTTCCAAAGGTCAAGTAAACCGTGTTATTCACAACATATATTTATATAAAACATGTTAAGAAGTGACTTCAATGCATTTTCTTAAAATTTATGTTTTAAATCCATTCGCAACAAGATTCCTTTTAAAAAGATATATTGTAATTATTCCAGAAGATTTCTGTATTCAACTATAATGGCTATAAAATATTTCATTGTTGTAAAATATAACTTTATGCAAAGTCTTATTAATATTACACATATAGCTTTATAAAGTTATATTCTCAAATTAGGATGTTATTCTACTTTGTATTACGTTTTTTTTTGTTATAGTACTCGATTGTTATTTTAAGAATATATAATTACGTTTTTATAATAAAACAAAAATCATACTAGTTTTATGCAGAAACATTTTCTCTCGTTAATTATTTCCTTTAATAAAATGTTATAGCTATATATTTTTTTACTTTACTAAAATAATAATCTGTATTTTAGTAATTCCTTTGAAATTTTTAAATAACGAATAACATAATTCATTATATGTATAGTAGTTAATTACGTAAAATTATTAATTAAAACTGAATGAAGATATATAATGGTTGTTGTTTAGTTCATAAACAACTAAGCAAATATTTAAATATTATATGTACTAAATTAAATTCGTTATATATATGGTTTTATGCACATTTTATGCACTTTTTTAATAAAAGTGCATAAAATGTGTAAGCAATTACCTTAAGAGAAAAATACAACATAGAGATTTTAAGCCTGAAGAAAATTTCCATTTGATGCATATTTCCATAAAAACATGGTATCTCTAGAATTGAAATTCAAACAGAAAATTATCATTTGCAGCAATAAATCCAGGGACAGCAAAATTCTGATCACTATTGTAAGTGATATATGAAACAAAGAAAATGGATTCGAAGCATTCTTCTTGGATTCATTGAAAGATTCACACCATAATTCTTATAGATCTTATAATTGTAACTTCGGGTGTATATCATTTCAGGTTTATATCTTTTTTTCACTCTTAGCCTGGAAACGTTGTAGTTAAAGTAATATAGTTATTTTTTTAGGTTTATGTGATTTATATATAACGGGGTTTTCAAATACTTAAAATTATCTTATTACATTACAAGTGCTTATAATGTCTCATAAAATCATTATATTAAATTGAAATTCTAATTTATATGTCAATACTTACTTTTCCAATTCTCATTTTATGACAAATTGGATAAATTGAAGACATCATGTGAATATAGAAACAATAATTCCTGAGTGGAGATAATAAGATAAGCTATTACATCACACATTTATTATCTTATTAAAATTTAATGCAGGGTTTCTCAAACTTTCAATACTAGCGACTCGATTTTCAATCATAATTTTGATCGCCCCCCCCTGTACAGCAATAATGTATTTATTGCAATAAAATTGCACTTTGAGAGAGAGACGCTAAAGTTACAATACGATCTTAATTATAAAACGTAAAAATTAATACGATAAGTATATTAAATTTGGTGTATATGTAACTTTTAAGTAATGTATATTTTAAGAAAATTACTTAAAATATATATATTACTTACTTATTGTTATGTTATTTTTCTTTCTCTAATTTTTAAATTGGAACGGATCGCAAAATGATATGTTTAATTAAATATTTATTTCCTTCAGCATTCACTTCTCAAAATACAAATGTCATTAGAAAAATAGTCTAGTCTTTGTTGCTCTCTATCATATCCATCACATCTGGCTTTATAGGGTGCGTTTGCGTGAGTCTGGGCAACCTATCGGACGTCTGCGCAAAACATGTAAAAATGCTTTTCCTCGTACAATTCCAGACAGTTTTGGTCGACTCGATACTCCTATAGCTACCAAATCTAGCTTGAATGTACATTTTTTTTTAAATTTACACGTTAATTGTAATTCACGGTAATTAAATATTTACGGCAGTAGATTAAAACAAAATCATACATACATTTTTAAGTCGTAAGCAAACATTCGATGATAATAAAGAAGCAACAAGTACACAGACGAGCATGGTTCCGAAAATTAAATCAAGGCGATATTCTCAAAAATACTTAAATTTTGGATTTACCACTACTGAAGTAAATTATGGGAAAAAAGCCCCAGCTCGTTAAGTGTTAAAACTTATAATTCTGGAGAACAACATGTGAAACTAGTTTTTAAAACCATGTAAAATCATTTAGCTATGTTGGCAAAAGATTTTAAAAAGTATTTTCTGGATGAGGACAACTTGGTAGCAAGTTACGAGTGGAATAGGGATCTATTTCAAAATACTCCAGAAGGGCTCTCAACTTCCGAAGAAGAAATCTTCATAGATTTCACATCCAGTGAAAAATTAAAAGGCAATTTTGTAATAAATCGCTCTTTGAATTTTGGGTAGAGATGGATGCGGAAATATCTGTACTGAAAACAAAAGCACTTCGTATACAATTTCCATTTTCAACATCCTACCTTTGTTAAACCGGATTTTCTGCGTTGGATGCTTTGAACACAAAATATAGATCTCTGCTAAATATATAAAAATAACTCAAAGTGTCAATTTCTGATATTAAACCTTCCTTTGACAAACTTTCCTCTACAAGACAAGCCCATGGCAGTCCCTAATAATTATTAAACTTGTTCTTAATTTAGTAATAAGAAATTATTTATAAAAAATACCTTCTTCAGTACAGATACATTAAACGTATACCGGCTGAAGCACCGACTCTTCGCATGAGTTCATTTTTTTAAAAAAATCAAACATTATTCTTGATATAATAGCTGTGAAGTGTAAGGAGAGTAAAACTGCGTGCACCACATTCAATACAAAAATGTAAAATGATTTTTTTAGATAAATGCTATAGTTGTAAATAACTGTTTAAAAGAACTGTAATTTTAAACCTCACACAATTATCATTTAGAATTAATGTTAAATAATGAAAAAGAATATAAAATTCCGATGAAGAATAATTGTGTTACTTTTTAACATTTAAAGTGAGAAGACTTCAAAATGTTTTAACCTGGGAGCAGGCACGAACTCGATAGTAACGCTAATGGTAGTGTGGGGGAACTCAGTCACCCCACTCATTTGTTTATAATTATTTTTACTGTACACGATACAAATAGGAATTCCAATGAATAATTTAATTTATAGAAAGTATACTTACCTTCTTTCAAGGACTATTCAATTCTTTGATGATTTGAAAAAAGTACAAAACCATAATAAAGGACGTAAATTAGAGACACTTTTCACTAATATTACAGAAATGTTAAATCAATCGATTCTTTTCCAACTATCGTAAAACTATTATTTACAATTTCCCTAAGCGAAAAGCAAACACATAAAAGATGGGACGGAACTAATATTGAACTAACCATACCATAAGTTTAAAGGTCAATCAAATAATTAGCAAATGTATTATGCAGCCTGGCTGAAAAGTGAATCATTTCTTCCTTTTCTTTTTCTACAACTAATGTACAGTATTTTAATAATAATTACAGTGATGAATTGTTTATCTTCTTAGCATTTTTCTCAGGGTTTGGGTTTCGTTTTTCTTTTAACGAGTAATATTTTATGTTAAAACGTAATAAAAAAATCTATCATTGAGAAAATGCAGCAAATTAAACAAAATGTTTTTTTCTTTAATTTGATTTTGGGATCAAAGATAGCTATTTGATGACGGAAAAAAGCCAGATGATAAACATAAATTATGTCAGTGTTGTTGTGTGTATTTTTTTATTATGGAAGAAAGCATTTTGTTTTACTTCTCTTTCCGGTTGTTTTTCATTTAAAAAATCTTTAAATTTTTGATATGCTCGCGACCCCCTTGTAGGGTCATGGTGCCCCCCCCTGGGGGCGCGGCCCACACTTTGAGAAATACTGAGTTAATGTGATTGTTCTAATAAGAAAAACAAACTGTGTTACTCGAATATCACATAAATTCCACACTATTATCACATCCAAAAATATTGATGATAATTTCTTTTACGAATTCAGTATTTGGTTAAATGATATGATTCTAATCAAATTTATTAAGAAAAAAAGTTGCAAATGTAGTTAAAGCTAGGTGTTCTAACTCAAATAAATGTATTGCTTTTAATATTATAATTTTTTTTTAGTTTGATACTTTGTTTTAGAAAGGCATTTATGTTTCATGGAAAAAAGAAAAGTTTTCTTCTTTTGATTATGTTTCTCTATTAGAATAATTTTATCTTATAATATTATTTAAAACAAAGGTTTCCAAACAATTTGCCTCATAGATTGACAAATTTTTCGGTTTGGGGTAGACCCCTACTTACCTAATATTAATTTTTTTTTGCAAATTCATTTACTTAAATCTGTGTTTGGCAACAGGTATAGAGCTACTTCCTTTAAAAGATTTAATTTTAAACTGTACTAAATTCTAGTGTTTAAAACTTAAGAAAACACTTGCTAATTAATTAAATTAAAAATTTAATTAAAATTTAATTATACATAAAATAACTGAGCAGCAAATACTTTTAAAGCAAGGGATGAATCTGGGGATGCAATAACAAATGTTCAACATTCGCCATCCATCTTGTCATGTTTAACCCTAAATATCCCATCGGTTAATATAATGTGTAGTCTTTTATTCTTTCTTTTTTTGTTTTGGAGATTGAAAAGCGCACTTTAACTTCTCAACCGGAAAAACAACTCAAAACTTTCTCAAGATATTCCACAATATGGAATACACAACAGGTATATTTGTTCAAAGTCAAAATTATAGACATCCGTTTCAAAATTTTAATTTAAGACCTTCGTTAGTACCTATTCCTAGTGCCTAATTCTGGTGATGTGGGTAATCATTCTTTTTTTTTTTTCAAAATGACCATATAAATTCATCGCCTACTGTGGTAATACGATAGTCTCAAAACACATTTTCAAACCTAGCTACAAAATCTAAAAAAAAGTTCATTTAAATGCTGAATGTAGGTTAAAACGCTTTTTTCCTGGTAGATTATCTGTGAAAATGTGCTAAAAATTTCCGGCATCCATTATTATACTTCTTTAGTTTAATTCTTGCATACACAACAAAGTCTGAAATGTGGTCATTGTTTTAATAAAATTTATGTGGTCGTCTTGTGTTTGCAAATTAACCTTATTCAATTTAATAAATAAATGGGTAAGTCTGGTTTCCAATTGATTAAATTTCTTTTTAAAATTAAAGTCACGATCTGGTTTAATGAGAGCTACTGTCGTAGACCCCTATTTACCCCTCATAGACCACCAAATTAAATTTTCACTGACATGGACCCTTTGCAGGTTGTCAGAGACCCCTGGGGTCTTTATAGAATACTTTGGGAATTACTGATTTAGATTAATAAATTATTAGTTAAGAGTTGTAGTTAAGTTAATAATATCTAGAAATTATGACTTTATTTTACTCTTAAACTATTAATAGAACAGTATAATTTTTCGTAAATGCATACATATGCATACATACATTAATGTGCATGTGTGTGTGTGAATATATTTTCACTGAAATCTAACGTTTTGCAGGGATATCTTTATATGGTTACAGGCAATTAATTAAAGAAGTATTTTAATTTCAGATTCGTATTTTTTTGTTGACAAACACACATTGAAATATCAGTAACGCAAACTCAAACAGGCATATTACAATCGACAAAACAGTTCTTTTTTTTTGTTCCAAATTCAGAGATTTTTGCGTTTTCAATCTTTTGGAAGCTTCACGAATCTTCGATTATCTTATGATTTTTTGCTAATTATTGCGATAATTGGTAAGTTCAAAGGCAATATGTTTCTATATACCTATGAAGTAAGACAAAACGGCAAATTCGGAAGAAATAAAGGTGTCGTTAAAATGTTATTTCCTGTTATAAATAAGAAACAAAATTAGCTAGCTACCCGAGGATGGTTCAAGAATATCATAAACTAATCCTCTCAAAATGAAGTTTAAATAGAGAGTGTTTAAACGCATATAAGCACGCACAAACACACACATTGGATTAATGCATTTGGTATAAAGGTGACATTTCATTCAGGTTGTAGCAATTGTGGAGAGGAGGAAGATGCTTTTCTAATGTGTGTAATACATCCACATTTTGTCCAAGAACAATTTAGAAAAACGGCGTTATAAAGAGTACAACATAAATTCAAATAGACAAACCCGCGCACTGATAAAACAGTCACAAAAACGTTCTTTCTCCATTTCCGAGAGCTAGTTTTTTTAAAGTAATGGTCAACCGGAAGATCATGAAATAAACAATTTCCGGTAAAGGTTTTTCTGATTGATTTGCATACACTGGTGTAGCAAGATTGCATATTCTTGATTTAAAATCGCTAACCTTTTAGTTTATTTTTTTGAGAGAGAATTAATTGTCACGTGAAATAGTGAAATGCGCAAGATCATTTTGAATTTAAATCCCTCGAAGAAAAATTTACTGTGAAATACGGCGTATAACGCGCACTTTCAACACAAAAAATTGCATTGAAATTTGAGGGTGCATGTTATACGCCAGATATAAAAATGATAGCTTCGAAAATAAAAAACAAAGATGAGCAAAAAAAATTAGACTTCTACAAAGATCGGAATACGGATTATTTAAAATATATGTCATACTTTATGAACTAAAGGGGTTGTTTTTCTAAAAGTATAGTACATTTTTTTCAAAATCCTTGGATAATATCTTGAACAAATGGCTTTAAAATATAATAGCATTGCTAACGTACATTGCAGGTTCCTTCGTAAAAAACGGGGTGTGCATTATACAGCGATTATACCTCAAAATAAAAAAGGCAGCTTAAAAGTACAGGTTGGCGTTATACGCTGTATTTTACGGTAAGTAAATTATTGAATATATATATATATACAATACCTTTATTATATATACCTTTTTATATATATATATATATATATATATATATATATATATATATATATATATATATATATATGGGGGGTGTATGTATGTATTGACATTGACTACGATTAAATTTGTTGCTATGGGAAATTTATATTTCAAACAGATATGCACAATTTTACACGTCTACAATGCTTGCAAAAGCATCTAATACACATAACGTTCTTTCTGAAAAATTATCATTTTTCTTCCAAGACGGAAGAGATACGGAACATGGTGATCACAAATAAACAATCCTGAAGTTACTTTTTCAAAAGGGACATGAGAAATAAAAATAGTTCTTTAATGCTATTTCCTTCCTCAGAGAAGAAAGACCAAACTCTGGGGAAAGAACGTCTTGTAGAAATGTCGCAAGTCAAGTACTTTTCGATAGTGGCACAAGTGGCGTTTGCGATAAAGGTTAGTCTTTTTATAGGTCAAAAAGAGCAAGTAGGAGTCCCGTAATGTTCTAGGGAAAATCGTTTGAATCTAGAATTTAGCACTATTGTCACCTGATTTAGCTATGTTAATTAATAAACATCCCGTTAGTAAATATAATAGCACCCCTAAGAATTCGAATTTGATGACATGTAAATCTAATGTATGTACTAAATATGTATTATATTATAAAAACTATGGATTAGTTCAAAAATTATTATAGCTTCTGTATTTTAAATATTTTGATTACTAAATTTTCTATTTATCTTTGAAGTATTAGACAATTAGACAATGCTAATTGATATAGCTATGTAATCTATTTCGGAAATTGCTCAAATACAAATGTTAGCAAAACTAATAATATTTTTTTCTTTTTTTTATAAATTAAAAATATAACAATGTAAGTATCATTTTTAGCCACTACTTAAAGAATACAAGTTATTTTAAAAAATAATCAAAAAGAAAGCAACATATTTAAAATCTTTTATGCCTAGTTTTTTTAGCATATAATATTGATGTATATTTAATTATTCAGTATTATTGAGATGTGTAAAATTTGTGTTTAATTAAAGTGGTTTTAACTTACAAACTTTCCTGAAAAAGTAATAATAGTCATCAGCAAAATAATATTATATTTCAGAGTTAAAATACGATAATATAGTCCACCAAAAGTACTTTTTCTATTAAAAAGTTTTTTACCTGTTTGTGGGGGTAAATTTTTATAAAATAATACATAGAATCCACATTATCATCACGGGAATTAAATATATATGAATTTAAAAATATCTAGGAGTTGTCCATATTCTCAATTGGGAGTGGTTTTACAGTAAAATCACACACATTTTTGACACTGAAAGCTGAGATCACCCTGGCATCTAGGAGCTAAAGTGTAAATATATTTGACAATGTGATCACTCAAATCAGTAAAAGTAACTTTTCTACAGACTCAGATCTTTTACAATTAAATCCTAAAAACGAACTTTGATGATAATGTAAAAGAGTGTGTTGTAACATCGTCTATTGTCGGGAATCCCCATCTTTCGATAAGTGTTATGGTTTCACCAGCTGTTCAAGGACAAGTACCACACCCATTGATTGTCCCTGAATTTTTACGATCAACCAGCTGTAGAATGACTAGTGCACGTGGCCATGGGGTCATTGTTTATTGTATGAACTCAGGGAGTGGAGAGAGACAGATGGGTCGCCATAATAGTAAAGTAGAGCCGGCGCCCCATAGACAATAGGCGAAGCCTATCTTAAAATAATCATGTCATCTTTTCTAGGGTTTTGTGAAGGGGATACTAGAAACAGGTGGCGTGATGGACAAGTGTGTCCAGATGTGGACAAGGAAATATGGCGCCTTAGGCCAGACGGCTCGGGTGTGTTTTGGCGTTGGACAAGTGTGTCCAGATGTGGACAAGGAACTATGGCGCCTTGAGCCAGACGGCTCGGGTGTGTTTTGGCGTGTTATGCGCCAATAGGACGAGGGAGGTCAGGAGAGACTTTTGTGACCTGCCAATGAGAAGGAACGAGGGGCGTGTTGTGAACACACCCCTGGTGTTTAAAAGGGTTCTTTTTCAGGGAAAAAAGGGAAGGAAGGTCGGGAGAGGAGGACGAGGAGACCCGGGAGAGAGAACGGACGAAAGGTAGGAAGAGAGGACGAAATGGAAGGTCGGGAGAGGAGGAGGGACGGGGAGGAGAACCGGGGAGAAGAGAGAACGGACGGAAGGAGACCGGGATTGGAGTGAAAAAGACGATGAACGCCGGTGGCGTTGAGAATGGGAATATGAACTGACTACACCGGCTAGGCAATATTACTTCATTAAGAATTGTTTATCAATTAAACAATATTTTTTTTATTTCTATATGAAGCTGTAACTTTATTTATCGAAGGATAGCTACTCACAACGTTACAGTGTTGTTTATTTGTTTTACAGAAAAAAAATACAGTAAAAGTATGCTTTTCAAAATTGCATTACTGAAACATCGTTTTATAACAGTGTATTACAACATTAAAGCTGTGGTGTTATATTACTGGTAAAATTAAATGATTTCGTACAGCTTTAATTAGAAATATCAATTTTTATTTCGCTCCAATTGTCAATAGCTTAATAAATTATATCTATCAGTAAAGCGTTTGAATATAATGAATGGTGATTAAATATAACATGTAATTATGAAAAGCAATAGAAAAAAAAATTAGGAAATATATCATAAATTAATAAATTGTATATGGTATCTTACAAAAAATAAGCTGATTAATTATTAAATGAATGTATGAAAATTATCAAGAAAATAGTATGCACAAAATGAAAATAAATTATTTTTGAAGGAAGTGAAAGATAGAAGGAAAAGCCTCAAGTCTTTACTAGGATTTTATTAGTGTATTGCATTCATTGATACACGCTCAGTATTTTATATAACGTCCTTGGTATGTTAGAGATACCCCTTTGTTATAAACCCCCTTCTGCGCTATCGCCACACGTGTTCCCCTAGAATCAAAATACCTTGAAAAATTTTCCCAAAGAGCTGATTTAAAACACCACTACATACAAAAGGCAATGATTTCGATATGAAACCATCAAGGAAAATATTGTAAACTAAATGTATTGTCCGGAAATTCATATGATAGAGATTAAGTTATTGAAGACCCGAAAGGAAACAATTTATTAGATATTTTATTATTTATATGCTTTTAATACACATTTTCATAAACTTTTGAAAACGTAATATAAAAAACTACTTAACAATGTCAGAAGTCCGTAATATTAAATGAACTCAAAGTGCTTAATTTTGAAGTACAGTCAATCGTTTGTTTTTCTTAGAAAAGAAATATCAGGATCCCCAAATCAATATTTATTAAATGAGTTTAATTTTTAAGCATGAAAAAGAAATATGAATAGGGGAGTACACTGGGAATTGTGTACTCATGCGTGTGTACACATAGATATTTTTTCTTTCAATTATCTAACATATTTAAAATATAAATACTGTATATATTTCCGTGTAATATCTAAATTAGTCAATCTCATAACAGGTTTGTTTTCATTTTTCTAACTTTAGAACTAGAAAGTATTCATATTTCATAATATGCTGTAATATAAAATATTACTGAAAGAAATTGCAATTTGTGTACTATGCCCAAAAGTTGCAGCTTTCTAAGTACTGCATGCTACATTAAGTTAATTAATTGTAAGGAAATAAATATTTTTAGTAAAATTTGAAACCTGGAAATACATATGCCCATGTGATAGTTTGTGTGTGTGAGTGTGAATGTGTATGTGTCGTCATAACATGTCATATTTCAAGAATATTTTATTTCCACCATCAAGAGCCTTGATATTTTTGTAATATCGTAAGGAATTTTATCTTATCGTAAGAAAGTGCATAAGTAACAAGATACAATGCGTTGCATCCTTTCCAGATTATTTATGTTTCTGAAAAAAAGTATAATAAATGGAGAATATTTTGTAAGTATTGCTGACAAAATTTCATTGAAATCTTATGAAAATTTAACTTTAAGAAAATATTATAATTTTGGAATATATATATTTTTTTGTTTTTCCAACAAGATGAAAGTGTAATAAAAAATTAGCTTGATGTGTATCTTTTTTTAATAGATATACAAACATTTTTGTGTGGAATGTAAAATTTTCGATGTTCGATATTTGGGTAAGTTTATCATGCCACTGGTCATTAAAACTCAACACCAAAAAAGTCAGCGGTATTAAATTCGGGATATATTGAAATAAATTCGGCACATAAGGTGAAGCAAACGAAAATATTATTTCCTACAAGGACATGAAGACGATTAATTTAATATTGGACACTGAAGCGTTGTCTGGCAATATCCACAGTTATAGACTCAATACCGAATGAAAAAGGCTTTTGGGAGTTTTGTTCGAGTATGATAGACCCTGCGGAATTAAAGGTATTGAAATATGGTGAAAAAGGGTGTCTGCTGTGTCAGTCGTTTTGTAGTCATCAAACAGGTTCGCACGATAGACAACAGCTTGGGAGAACATGTAGTTCAAAGGCGCAATGCAATCTCATTGGTGAAAAAGACATTATGTAGCACCATGTGACTGGGAACAATCATTTTCGAATACCTCCATAAGGAAGCTCTGATTGTATGTGAGGTCAACAGCCTTGAAACTCTCAGGGGTACAACGTTAACAGTACAATGTATCAACAATGTGGTGTGGAAATGGAGGTAAAAGTTAACTGCCGCTGATCCGATGTAGTGATTACTGACGTTGACTGATATGCCATAGGATCTGAACTCTATTCTTGGAAAAGGTAAAAATGTCTGTAAATGTATAGTACCTGTGGGTCATGGAGGGACCCTAAATAGCCGTTGAGCAGCAAGTTCTCTCGATAGGACTTGCTGGAAGGGTATATAGATGGAGGTCCCTGACAAACTCCAGTGTGTTTTCCCTCGTAGCCAAATCATACATTCACCTGTATGGTGCTCAAAGGCTTGGCTAATGACAGGCATTCATCTAGCCCTTTACTACGATGAATTTCATGAGCCCTAATCAGACACCGTTTGGTTAGTAACAAGAAAAACAAATAGTAAATAGCGTCTCACCACCGGGTTTTAAGATATCAAATTGAACCTTGTGATTATATGGGTGGAATCGTTACTTTCTTAAAAGGACAATTCCTTACTATTGAGTTTTTAATGTCTGCCGTGCAATGAGTCATTGCAGAGACAAAACATATCTTAGCATATTTTATTCGCTGTAAAAATCGTTGAGGTATTTGATTGTGTTGTAAATGACGTCGACTAGTATGTCGCACTGATAGTTGTTGTACAAGAGATCGTATCTTTATTTTTCAGGAAAGCTCCAGTTAAACACCTAGTCGGCTATATGAAGCTGGTGTCATTAAAAATCATACAGTTTAATGCCTTCTAGTCCGATGATTAGTTTTATTAATAGAAAATGTTTATAAAATATAATTTACAGAATGAACTTTAAGAAATACTAACATAACATATATCATTAACATATACATATAATGTACATTATAACATACACACAAGGGAAGCAGAAAAGTATAAACCCAATGCAAGAGTCAAAAGGAAGGATTTTATATGAAACGAGCAGAAAGCAAACATATAAACACTTGCAAGTTAAAACAAAAGAACGCAAGAGGAAAACAAATATCTACTATTAAGAAAGAGCGGTTGTGTAGTATCATCCATTTTTATTGTTGTTCGAATATAGTTTTAATTTTAATTTTGAATATATGTCTAATAATCAAAGTAAGGCATAATTAGTTAAAAACTGAGTGATAAATGGTTTTAAAGTAAAAAAAAAATGCAGTGCAAAGAGATATAAAAATAGCATACATCAAAATCTTAAATATTACGAAATACAACTTCGTGATTACAAACGTTTCATGGTATTGAGTATTTATTTGGGGAAGAGAATCATTTATTTATCGGAATCATGTATAAGTGTACGCCTAATTGTGTGTGTGTATATATATGCATACCTACACCACACACGTATATATATATATATATATATATATATATATATATATATATATATATATATATATATATATATATATATATATATATATATATATGCAGGGTCACTGCTTCACGTGTTTCGTTTATGTAGACGAATTTATCAAGTTTGTTTCAGTAATTGCATAGCATTCTTATTGTTAATTAGTTAATCTAAAGTGAAATAACACATGCATTCTACTTCACATAAACATGTACACCACAATCATTTAAAACAATCACTTAAAATTTCATTGAATTTTGGAATAAAACATTTAAAAAGAAAAGCAACTAAATATGAAATTCATATTTTTCTTTAGCGGATAAATTACAAAAATATGATTTTTTTTTAATACGTAAAATTAAAATGAAATAAAAAAGGGCCAATTTGTGAATACGTATATAGTCCCCAATTTAAGGCAAAGGATTAAGCTTGATTTATGCAATAACTACCTTTGGCAATATTTTATACATAATAGAGAAAGAAACATGGTGTAAAATAATCCAAGAATGAAAAAAAAAAAACTTACAACATTCATATTGCACGGAAGATCAAACTATAACCTATTAAATAATTAAGCCTAATAAAATGGATATTGAAAAAAAATATCATAAGCAGCAAAATTATACTTTCGATAAGTGAAACTTAAATTAATGAATGCACCAAAGCATTTTTTTTTCATACACTTATAGCAATAATATAGAAGCAGTTTTAATATGAATACTTTTTTTCCGTTGAAAGACTGTGAACCTTAACTACATCTATGAAAATATCGGTAAGACTATTTTTTACTAGTAGAAATAATCACGAGAAACTATAACTTTTTACATAAATAAACGTATATAGAAATTTGGTAAGATAATAAAATTGTAAGCAATAATTGCAAAAGTTTTTGTAATTATTTTTTCCGTGTGGTCAGACATCAGCTTATTATTTATTTGTAAGTAATTTAGAACAATGTTTCTAAAAACTGATGTCTGCATATATGCCTTGAATAAAAAGTTAAGTTATTAATGTTCAATTTATAGACATCTATTTCATCATGAATATTGTTATTTTTAAAATTATCAATGTATCTAACTTACGGAACTAAAACTTCATTTCAACAAATAAGTAGAAAAATATGTATGTCCTTTTCTCCCAAAATAATAAGTACTTCGAGACATCCACCGAACAGACTTTCCACGACTACTAACATATTGTGATGTGCTTGCTGGAGTACTTATTTCTTCATCGGGACATGTAACTTAAACTAAACTTTACACGACAAGTTTTGAATTATCACATAACTGACAACTAGAATTTCTCACCTGTGTTTAATGATATGCATAGGTATGATTTTCAAATGTCACTTTTTTTTAGATATTTACATCCGAAGAAATAAGTAAATGTAATTCGACATGATTAAAATTATTAGAAAAAATATTACACACAACCAGCTTTTTAAGATGTCTCTGATGTCGATGTTTCATATGCTTTATAAATTTTATTTGGAAGGTCATTTTCACACCTACCTTCTGAGTATTAAGTATGCATGCGTCGTATGTACATGTGAACTGAGTTAATAAATATTGCTTTTATTATTGTTCGTTTTAGATAATGTTCTATTTAATTGCAGTTGGACCCCGATTTAAGGAACTTCTATTTAAAGAATTTCGTGACTTAACGAAATTTTCTCTTTCCCCGATTAATCTCCCAACCCCTATTTAACAAATAATAAACCCCACTGGGATAAATTATTTCAATAGAATGATTTTCTTAATATCTTGTAATAGCAAAGAGAATTTTTTTTTTTTTTTGCAGAAGAGAAGGAGGATTTTTTTGCGAGCAGCAAATTTGGAAGGATAACGGTACATAACATTATTAGAGTTCACAACTGCAGATGACAAATGAGTGCTATCTTACAAGTAATTTTTGCATAGTTTCCTTTTTTATCTCATCCCACTACACACGGTGAGAGATATTTTAAAATTTTACGATTATGTTACATTTGATGACGGACTACCTACTTGTGTAGCTGATATTCAGAAAATTGTTGATATGCAGGAACCAACCAATACCGATTCTGATGCAGAAATTGTTAGTGGAACTATCATCAGAAATTTTACATTCTCTAATGCTTTACATTGTTTGGTCGGCAGATCATGGGAATTACAGCTAAAGTACACTGGTGTACAAAAATTAAGGACGAGACGGTTTTTTATTATAACTTTGTACAAAAGCTTTCCAAATCAAAACATTTAATACCGTAAGATCCCCAATACGTAAGGACATGTGTAATGTAAGCAACACTTACTAAAAGAGAAATCAGAGGGATAAAAATAAGCTTGATTGAAAAAGTACCATGGAGCGCAATGCGACTGAAGGCCGAAACATCCCTGTGATGGGTGTCCAGCAAGAAACATCCGGTCTTTAGTAGGGGATATTATCTCCCCTGACTGCTGGCAGGATTCACAGCGTTTGCCCATGCTGAGAATGAGGGTGTCAATGAGTTGTTGAGGCATTGCTGCCCATTCGTCTTGCAGCGCCAATCGAAGCTCCCGAATCGTTACTGGTGGTAAGGTACGAGCTGTCAAGCGTTTGCCTAGAAAATCCCATACATGCTCGATGGGATTGAGATCCGGAGATCGTGCCGGCCATTCCATACGTTCAATATCCTCACTCTCTAAGAGCTGTTTGGCAGCTACTGTGTGATGACATGGTGCATTGTCGTCCATGAAAAGGAACTGCAGACCCTTAGCGCCTCTAAAAAGACCCACATATAAAAGAAGAATCTCGTTACAATAACGGGTCCCGTTGACTGAACCTGCGTCGAAGACGTGAAGGTCTGTACGACTACCAAACATGATGCTGTTCCAAACGAGAACACCGCAACCTCCATACCTGTCCCTTTCAATGATGTTCGAGGGATGATTGCGGCTTCCCCGCTCTCTCCAGATGAGTATGCGATGACAATCGCTACTCAAACTGAATCTGCTCTCATCTGTAAAGAGTACTCGTCCCCATTAATTGTCTCTCCAATTCCGGTGTTCCCGGCACCACAGAGAACGCCTTCTCCGATGGGCAGGCGTTAAAGGTACACACCGTGCAGAGCGTCATGCAAACAAGCCACCACCGTGCAGTCTTCTGGCCACGGTAAAACGCGATATTGGTCGTCCAGTCGCCTCTGTCGTGTGTCTAGCGATTTCTCCCGCTATCTGCCGCCTGTTTCTTCTGGCCTGTAAGACAATGTACCGGGCATCTGAGGGTGTTGTTCCTCGTGGACGACCACTACTGAACCCCCGGATAGCTGTTCCTGTAGTTTGAAATTGTCTCCAAAGTCGTGAAACGATGCTGTGAGCAATTCCGAACTCACCAGCCACACTTGTCACACTGCGGCCTTCCTCCAACTTTTCCCAATGAATCGACCTCGGGTAAAAGCATCCAGATGTCGTCTAACAGATTGATTATTTGCCATTTCTCTGCTGAGGCAGCAACTCGGTGTGATTTTAACTGCTATACGGCCTGCAATCTCTTTGCCAGAAATACTGATCTTACACCGACAACATGCTTTATACTACTCAGACACTCTTCCATTATGTCTACCTGCATATCTGCGCATGTGCTACCGTACATCACCTTACTTAATCTCCTGATTAGTCTTTGTGTCCGCTCTGCTTCTTTGTTCAGCTGATATGCTAATTTTTCGACTTCGCCTTTAATTTTTGCACACCAGTGTAAATTACGACTAAAATTAAAAGTCCGATCATATAGTGGTAAAACAATTTTATTTATATTAACGGCATACTGAACTAACTAAAACAAAGTAAAACAGTACTTATCTGAGTGATAGGATAGGGCAGAGGAGGACTCGTGGAGTGTTGCTAGCAAGCATATCTAAGGAATGAAAAAGAGCAAGCAAGCCCCCGAGAAATAGCATGCAAGTGCTTTTAAATTCTGACCGCATTACTTCCGAAAGAATCCGCTGCGAATTCATTACCGTTCCAATCTACTACTCTGATTTGCCGAACGGACTTACAGTCTGCGTAAGAATACAAACTTGTCAGCAAGAGAGTGCCATTAACTGTGGACGCACCCACATTCTTTACTAATCCCTGTTTCCAGTAAACAGGGCAGATGCAAAATTAAAATTGTATCTCAGGGACCAGCTGGTCTCACATCACTGCATAAAGTAGAAAAAAGACGCTTTCGAGTCGAATAAAGAACATTTACTTTGTTCATATAAACAAGGGGCTAAACATTATTTGTTTGATTCAAATAACAGCAAACTACACATTTCCTTTATTTCTAGTGGTAAGATTAAAAAGTTAAATGTGTGTGTATTAATATCATAAATTATATATGTGCTAATTTTAAGACTTGAATTTTTTACCTATATAGAAGAAAATTTATTTACATTTTCAAAACCAGTTAGAAAAAAAAGAGCCTTAGAAGAGAGTGTGGCCCTCACTGCCTATTATAGCATCAATATATGTGTCACCGCAACTGGACTGTTCTTTTTCCGCAACAGGGTGTTTTGCGGAAGAAAATACAGGCAACAGCTCAATACCTCAATTTCTGCCAACTCCGGACACAATCAATCTTTTGCTTGCTGGAACCTTGCCAACCTGACAGAAAAGATGCTAAGAACTAGTTTATATTTGTTTTTTGGTTTTTTTTATTTGAGCTCTAGAAAAATAAACTGTATTTTCATTTATGATTTTGCAATTCCATGGTGTTTATTTTTATTGCCATAATGACAGTTTTATGTGCGTTTTCACGCAGATTCAATAACTATGGATTCAGGTAAAGAAACTCAAATTTGCATCTTTGAGTTATAGGAGGAGTTGCTTAGATGATATTGTTTATAAGAAACATTACTTTATGAGAATGGATTTATGTTTACTACGCTCTATATGTTATTCATTTCAAAATCGATTTCATTATCTACATCAGGAGTGCGCAGCTTGTTTTCGCTTTAGAATCACATTGTGGAAGAGGCCAATACCGGTGTGCTCTTTAAGGGGACTCGGCACCTTTTTTTAATTTTTTTTTATTTAAGGGTTTTAAAATATTTTTGTATATTATTAACATTTACTAATAAACTAAGAAATTTTACCATGAAAAAAGTTCCTAAATTTAAAAAAAAAAATTTAATTTAAATTTTTAAAAAAATTTTTACCGATTTTCAAAATTCTTCTTCTTTTACAATTATCGTTATTTTGACACCAATTTTTTTAGATTTATTGGACTATAAGTAATAACTTTAGGGATCGATTTTGCAACAAACAAATTAGTTTGGGAAACAAAAATTAAAATGTAAACGTTAATGGAAAAAAAGCTAATAAAACGTGACTTCTGCTACATTTTCTTTTATAAAATTTTTTCTATTAAAAATATTGAAAAATAGATACCTAATTTAATTAAGCATATTGTAATAAAGATACACACCAAAATTCAAGTTGTTTGATAAATATCTGTAGAAATTTGTACTTTTAAAGACCATGATTTCATGAAAAAACTCGAACTGAGAGAGAGAAAATGCATTTTTAAGAATACCAATCAGCAAATATATATCAAAACAATGTCTAAATTTTGTAATAATTTTTCAATATGTTGTATAAATATATACCTTTAAAATGAAACATAGTACAATTCAATTTCAAAACATTAAACAAAAATATAAGCTTTTTTAAAGTGCCTGTCTGTGAGCCCAAAATTACGAAAAATAGGAAATATCATTGTGACTTATTTTTGCAAGAAACATGTATGAAATATATTAAAAAATAAATCAAATACATGAAATAAATGTAATAAAAGTACATGAAATGTGCAATAGAAAATTTAAAAGCTTTTATAAAATTAATTTGCTTCTTAAATCAATATCTAATATAAAATAAAGTAAAAAAAATTATGCTAAAATGTATTCTTTTTTCAAAACAGGTTTGTTTTAAAATGGGCCTGCGCAATAAGTCATTCCTTCGATCCTCCTATATAATAACTCTTGTTTATGTATTGTTTTTTTAATAAGCTTAAGAGTCAGCTTATTACTGGCATTTTGACGACGTTTCCTAAATGTTTGTTTTCGACAATCTAAGATAGTAGCAAGTTGTTTCGTTGAACCTCCAGTAGCTACACCTAATGCTTTATGTGTTTCTACAATGGGGCGTACTGTACCCTTATTGTATTCGCCGACAGCTTCTGTTACTGCCCGCTTAACACGTCTTTTATTTACGAAAATTTCTTTCGGACACTTTGCCCAAATCATGCTATGCAAACTTTCGTTTGCATTTTGTGTTCCACATCGAATGCATCTTTCTAACAATTCATTAGATGCAAGTCTTTGATAAATAGGTAGAATTTTTGGAAGAAACTTTTCATTTATTGGTATTCCTATATTTAATTTATGATTGTTAGGTTTTTCACCATTAGCAATCGCAGATTGGTAGAAACACCATGAGTTTCTCCTGCAGGACACTTCGAATGTTGAGGTTTAGCATCCGTAGAAATGCTATGCAACAATGTAGCCTATATTGCTGTTTCATAGCATTCACATCCCCTTTGTTTCTCAAAATACCTTTTTGGTAATAAGTAGTTAATTTTTTAATCGTGGCTTCTTTCAAACTACCATGAGTTTTACCACCTAAAGAAATACCTTGAGCACAACAGTCTTTTACAGTAGATCTCAAAGCTGTTCCTAACCGCTTACTAACATGATTAATACAGTCTTCCTTTTTTATCACAATGTCAGGTCCATACACTTTTTTCTCGCACAAGTAGTTAAATGTTTTACAATCACCATCGGATAATACTGTGATATAACGGAATCCAAGTGATGTGGATCTTTTCCACAAGGTTAATGCAGCTTCCATTTCCATTGATGTAGATGAGCCCAAGTGATTTATATCACATTCGCTTTTATGTCCTTCATACCATATGCTGAATTCAGCACTTGACTGGCCTAGCTTATTTTTTGCCACAGAGCAATGACGACACACCTTACTCATCACTTCAAAGTCATCAACATATCCGGTGAGCAAATCTATAACACATCCTACACGGATAAGTGAGGTGTGACCACGAGTTAGCCACCTTCCATCAAAACTAACACTTAAGTCTGCGATTTCAGCTTCGTTCTCGTACGCATTTTTAATTTCTAGGTGGATTTCCGCAAATATGTTTTCAGATGCCAGAGTATATGCATTATCCAGCCGTCTCGCACACTTCCCATATGTAGTTGATAAAAAAGGACCTATATTCATCACCATACAAAATTTTTCTATAGCTGAATAACCTTTCCCAATATGTGAAAAAGCTTGAGTAATTCTCAAATTCACACCATGGCCGGTCGGAATAGACTTTAGAGATGTGTTTACAACAGTTCTGTTTTCATCACAATTGCTACACAATAGTTTTAAATTTTATGAAAATCGCAACTTGGCTCCGAGCTCCAGTTTCAAAGTTTGTTTTTCACAATATTGGCCCTTTGCACTTCGAAGAAGATTGTTAACTTGGTTAAAGTCCACCAATATATAATTTCCAATAGCAGAGGTATCCTTTTTTACCACAGTGTTCAATTTTTCCAGGCGTACATTTGAAAAAACTGAATTTTTGTTAACTTCACAATCAACTTTCGCTTTACACCATCGCTTTTAATTCATTTACAAAGCACGTACTGAACGTTTTCTAAGAGACATATCAGCGATAATAACAACTAATAAAATGAATTATGATTGAAGTAGCATTAAAATGCTGTTTTAGGTTTCTATGAAGTTAAAAACTAATGAAACTAAAAATCACACAGCAAGCGAAAATGGCAAAGCTAATGTAAATAAACAACTTTGCTGATAGTTACAGTCACAGCTTAACAGATTCCTCTTCTTCTCTGTAGTTTTTAATGTAAAATAATGGATTTATTCTCAAGTAAAAAAATGTATACGTTGAGGTGGGCGTGGCATTTAAACTGCTGACAGAGCTGTCAAAATATTTAAAATGCATTTTACTGCGTTTAAAATAATCAGATCGTTTCGAAACTTCACTCAATTGTACCAAAGGTATCAAACTACATTTTAAGGGGGCATAGTACCTTGCGAGAACAAAAATTGTTCGTTGTCATATACCTGTTACGATTCGTCATAAGTTAACAAATTTTGCTAATTTTGATCTGAATTTTATATATTATCTATAACAATGCATAAACTTTAAGAAAACTAGAGAAATTTTGTTCTTTAATAAATACAAAATTTTAAAAAAGAAGATAAATATATATACCAAATTGTAAAAAAAAATATTACTTTCCTCCTGTTCCCGCAAGATAATTTTTAAATTATACACTTTAGAATCTCAATTTTTGCATTAAATTGAATTTAAATGTAACCTTTATTCTGTATACCACTTAATTAAAAAGTATCTTATATATATATTTTTTAATATTTTTTTTTTAAAATTAAAAAATTCATAAAAAATATTTTTTTTAAAAATTTCAATTTTTATACAGTTGCAAATCAAAATGTATTAAACCATAAAACATAATTATGGCATACAGAATTAAGATCTATGACTAGAATATGCATGCCAATTTTTGTAGCTCTAGAGTAAAAACTTTTTTTACAATCTTGCGGGAAAGTGTAAAAAATTGAAACTGAGAAAATCAAGTTTAAAGAATGACATTACAATATTTCAAATAAAACTTAATACATAATATTTAAAATGATCCTGCTTCATATGTAGAACCTTCTAGTTCTGCAAAATGCTCATTTGTGGCTTTTTTTCTCATTCTGCTAGCCCTACGGGCCTCTAATGTATATGCTTTTGATTTAATTTCGGCATTTTTATGCGTGCATAATTGGCCTTAAAGGCAGAGGTAACAGTAAAATGTCCTATTTTAAAGCCAAGAGCTTCCATTATCTTTATACGTCCCGTCATTCCCTCATTAAACATCACTATAGCCTCATTTACTGATATGTCTACAATATTTTTAGATGACCCAGAAGTTTTGGGGCAGTACTTCCAAACAGTCGAGTTGAACGACTCATTAGCGTTTTGTGTTTTACCCCCCCCACATTTTTTCAGCAATTTTGGTGCAGATAGTTCTGCTATTATAGGCTTTATTTCATTCATTACGGCAATTGGTACAATATTTTTATGTTTGAATAAAGAATCACTATTCGTAGCAACTGCCTTTTGATATTTGCACCACGAAGTATCACCAATTGGGCAGAAGTGATGCATAGGTTCCTCATCAGTGGACCTATAATGACAATAAATTGTCCATATGTTCTGACGCATATCACTAACGGAGCTATTATTCTGTCTAATAGCATTGCCATAATAGGTGGTAATTGTATCGATGAACTTATCAGTCAGACGATTTTTACCGCTGATACTCTTACCGTCTGATAATTTTTTGCCACGATTCATTGTTTTTAATTTTCGCAGTCTAGTACCCATACGCTTTTGTATGTGGCTAACACATTCAACTTTTTCGATAGAATATGGTGCTGTCCTTTGAAGCTCTGGGAAGGTTTTTGTGTCCCCATCGCCGATATACTTAATATATTTCGCATTTCGCTGTGGCACCGATATTTGAAATATTTCCTTCATCCCGTCTACTTCCATTTTACTGGAAGAACCAATATGGTTCTTTACACAGTGTGGTTGATGTTTCAATTTCCACTCTTCATATGAATGTCCAGATTTTGGACCTCGCCATTTTTCACATCATTTACAATATGAAGAGAGAACAGCAACATCAATCACTTTCCCTGTAACATCTCCAATGACACTACAAACACCAATACGGGAAGTGTGTCCACATGTTTTCCTTGTACCGTCACCACTGACACAGATTTCATTACTTCCAGAAGCTGATACTTCTTCTTTCGCAGCATTTTTCATGGAGTCGTCTGCTACTTCACGACTGGCCAAATTTATTTTTCGCATTATCCTTTCATATGACTTTTGTGATACTGGGGATGGCAAATCCATTGCTGTGCAAAAATTATTTATTCCACAAAAACCCAATCCTACTGTACGCATAGCATAGGTTATTCGTGTATTAACTTCATAGTCCTTATTTGAAGCAATAACTGAGGAACTTTTAAAAGTTGTCAATGTACTGCATGAGTAGCATTCAACATAAAACTCAGATACCAATCCATACAAAATCTTTTCTTTTAAAACTACTTTAGTATTGCAGTTAGGACATATTAAATATTTGGATAGTTCAGATAATAAAATATCAATGTTTATCATTCTATATCCATTAGATTGATTGGAATTTCTTACTTCCTTGTCAAGATAATTTTCTTTTCACAATTTCTTAGCGGAAGCAGAGATGCAGTCAACAGCAAGTGTATCTGATACATTTCAAGTGTATTGATTCGCATGAAAACGCTTTCGTTTTCGGCGATAGTCACTGCCTCTACGTTGAGCTTTACTAGACATTTTTTACTAATTAAAAAGATGCAAAAAAAACTTCAATCAACAAAAATTTAAAAAGCATACGAACTACGAGAATAACGAGATAACACTCAATAAAGCAGCAGTAAACAGTATGAAATACAAATGTAAACAAGCAATGCTTCGAACTAGGGCAGTGTTGAGTTGCAAACTTACTTCTCTCATTAAAAATAGATAAAACTAAAAATTAGCAACAACTGGGGAGAAAATAATTTCAATAACACCATCGATTTCAAAACCGAAACTAACGAACATGGTTTGTTTACATTGGATTTAAATGGACAATCCAGTGCTGACGTTTGACATTTTTTGTTGCTATTGCCGTACTTTTGGTCCGAATTTGACGCGGTTTGTTTTAAAATGCTCCTAATAGTCTGTATTAATTTTTAAAAATATTTTTGAAAAATGGATTATTTTGCCGTTTAAAGGTACTATGCCGCCTTAAACTAAAAATTGAAAAATCGATACTTCATCAATTTTCTGTTTTTGAAAGGTGCCAAGTCCTCTTAATTTTGCGATTAGGAAAGGGTATCAACTATATTATAAAAATTAACAAAATGAGTTAAATTGGTTAGCGGTAGTTTTAATCAATTTATTTTTAGCGCAATTTTCATATCATCTATAGCTGCAGGCACATTCAATATTAGAATTTGTTTAAGGCATCAGACTACGATCGGAACCGTGTTTTTGCACAAGCGTATAAATTGATAATATTTATGATATTTAGGGTCATTTAGATAAGAAAATGCATATAAAATTGTTTTCAGAATAATATTACAATAAAAAAATTATTTAAGTACAATATTTTGACAAAAAAATGAACATAGAATGACCCCTTTTCAAAATATTCTCCTTTTGTGAAAAATGCTTCTTTATAATAATATTTTCCTGTATATAGCTCAGACCTCTTTACAGAGGTTCAACTAGAATTTTTGAAATACATAACTTAGAAGTGGGATTATCCATGTTTTATGACAACAGAGGGGAGAAATTTTAAGAAAAAAACGCCTTTAATTATTTTAATTGGTTGTAACTCTGAAAATAATGTGAATTTTTCAAAATTCATATTTGGGCCTCTTTAGAGAGGCCTGAGCTATGTACAGGCAAAATATTATTATAATACAAGCATTTCTTGTAAAAAGAGAATGTTTTGAAAAAGGTTAGTCTAAGTTAATTTTTTGCCAAAATATTGTATTTTAATAATTTTTTTACCAAAATGGCCTTAAAACAATTGTATACATGTTTTTTAATGTAAGCGACATTAACTAACATGAAAATAATCCATTTATGCGCTTTTTTAATGCTATCTAAAGTTCCGAACGTAGTCGGATATCTTAATGAGGTAAATTTACCCTGCCATACTTATTTATAATTTTTTTTATATCAGGAGTGAGATAGTTCCATGAAGTTCTCATCACTGCCTACAAATTAATATCAGTCAGTTGGCATCTATTTTTATTCGTGTTACTCTTCATGCAAGAAAAACTTTAATCACAAATACATATCGACGCAATTACGGGGAAGCAATTTCTATCTACTTGGTTTTCTTACTGTCTTTGCCGGCCACATGTAGCCAAAGGACGACTATTTGTCCACCCCTGCTCTGCATGATTTTCCTATGATTTTCATCTTTCACTAAAGTAGTGCTTCTCAAACTCGCAACGTTTGTGACCCAATATTCAATTATAATTTGCATCGCCCCCCCATACAATAATGATGTATTACATTCAATAACACTGTACTTTGACGTTAAACCCACAACACAACTTTAAACCTCAGAAGTACCTCCGACGTATATAAGCGTCTGGCTCTGTCAGTGTTTTAATTGTCCCCATAAGTATATATACGTCTTTCCGAAGTACTATCTTATCGGTGCACTGCTATCCACATGAAATTATTCTGAAGGCTTTGGAAAGCAATAAAATGACCTGACTGTGTTTGCGAAGGATTTACTTGTTTCGGATTTTTTGATTATTTATTGCTTTTCTACCCCACTTAATACACCACATACGCTTACGAATGTGGCCTTCTGGGACGAATCGATTAATTTTTAATTGGCATTTAAGGAATTAATTATAAAAACCGCACAAATTATATCCAGATAAGTGAAAATGCTGGCATATGATTTTATATATGACAAATCTATGGGTCACTGGTAATTATTAAACTTGTCCTTAACTTAGTATTGTTAAATTAATTATAAAATATATTATGCAGTACTGATATATCTATAAGTTGTGACAAATCTATACGGAACTTTATCACTAACCTTCTGAGTCGTCCTTTTTAGAGAAATTTAATTCCCTACCTATTTCCAATCAACTCCAAAAAGCGGACGGGATTTCTTGTTATACAGATTAGATAAACTATTTAAGTCAAACGGAATAGTAAAGTTGGAGCAGTAGGAGAGAGAGATTGAAGCAGAAAGTTATAGTGAAGTTAAATTGAAGATTTCTTGTTGGAGATAATTTAATCTCAAGAAGAGTTGAGATTCCGTTGGTAATTATTGATTTATAATTAAAGTCTCATTAAAGTTTTAAGAGTGAGATTAAAGTTAAATGTTCAATAGGAACTTTATTAAATATAATCTCTTATCGTGGTAATCTCTGCGTGATCGTTAATTAATTTGATCATTAATTAAGTTAATTTAAAGGATATTACCTTTAAAACCTCATAATACTAGTTAGATATATTTGTTAATAAGTCTTTGATTCTATTTGGATAAGATAACCAAATAAAGAAAGTTGTTTATAAAAATGGCTTCTGGTTCTTACATGACTCCTATTTATTCTCGTTCTCAAAGTGAGGTCCAAGGAGACCTTCACAAAGTGAATTATAGTTTAAATGAGTATTTCCTTTTTATCATTTCAGAATGTATTTATTTACTTTTAGTAAGTTCATAATTTGTTTAAATAATCTTTTGTTTTCGACTTTTCAATATGCTCGCAGCCCCCTCGTAGAGTTATCACAGCACCCTTGGGGGCGCGCTCCACAGTTTGAGAAAAACTGCAATAAAGGAAACTTTCAAAAAACGTAGTTACTATATCACACTTATCCCTAGTACATTCCCCGAAGCCGGTATCTTCTTTAAGTGGGGAACCATGTACGAGGATATCAATCACCACAATATTGCTTTGATTCCCAGTTTCCTCTTTAGATGAAGGCACTTGAGCTCTGAAGATGAGAATTCGTACTAGGATTTTAATTTTTTGAGAGCACCCAATCCAAACATGCACCTTAGAGGTCTTTAATATGCTGCATAATCATACGACATGAAGATTGTAGATTTTTTGGATCATGAAAATCCATCGACTTCGGCCGATGTCAAACCCACAACCTTAGACGAACAAGACCAGCGATAAACCAACTACGTCATTTGATATATGGTATTTGGAAATGCCATAACTTTAGAAAAGAGAGTTTATATGATTTTTTTTAAATAAAGCCACTCCTTTTCGCACATCGATAAATGAGTCATTGGTCTAAGTATAATAAAATAACCATGCGCTACTTAGTAAGTTGACCAAAGGTTCCCCCGGTCTTGTAACTGCAGTGTCAGTATTCCTTTCTCGAAAACAAATAAGATCGGGATGAAAAGTGATTTAGAAGGATGTAAAGCATCAGTGATTTAGAATGTAAAGTCACCTTGTGAGCATTAATGCAAATATTAGCATTAATATAATATTCAAACTGGGCATTTGTTTCTGTGACGTTAGAAAAACGATACCAGAAAGAAAAAAAGCTATTGGTATTAACAATAAACCTTTATTTGAGATGTACAAACTTCTTACAGTCAGTTACAATGCACCTTTGGTGGAGTAGGATCAGGCGAAATGTTAGGTCAATCTTCGAGACCACTCTATCCAATTATTTAAATCCCGTCATATTGGCCAAATAAATGATTATGACGATGTTGAAAGCAAAAGGTGAACGAGATCAGGTGAACGAGATCATGTGAACGAGAAAAGTCTTCTCGTTCACCTGATCTGTCTCCACTGGACTTTGTGATGATACCTAAAACACAGCAGGAGTATGCAAGCCATCCACTAACATTACGGAACTTTAAAGGACGCATACTAGATGCTTGTGCCCACATGTCAAGTTCTTTGTTTCAAAGTGCGTAAAGTCACATTCAAACGATGATCAAATGTGCAATTCAACCGATGCTGATAAGCTTAGACATTTCAAGAAAAAATATATTGGTATACCTACTTTTTTTCTCATGTCATTTTTCTAATTTCACAGTGTAAAAAATCACGAAAAGAATGCATGGTTTAACGTTCTATTATTTGCATTAATGTCCATATAAGATGACTTTTCTTACAAAACGAATGATTCTCTACAACCTTTTAAATCATTCACCCCCTCCCTTTCTCGTTCAATTTTTGACATAGGAATGCTAACTCGACAGATTAATACCAGGTAGACCATTAGATGGTTTTATTCAGTAGAAATTGGCTTTTTTCTACACCTATACGATATTTTAATTTTAGCTTCAACCATTTCGAAATTAAGAGGGTGGCAAGGGACTTCAGTAGGCATACTGTATTTTATAGCACTTATTTTTATGCTAATACATATCTTTAAATTATTCTTAAAATAATATGTAATATAGCTCTAAATCTGTGCTGCTGACCTCTATCCCTTACTTTTGCATGCATTATCGTTGGAATAGTATTGCTTCAAATATTTCTTTCTGTGCGGCATCTTGCATCATATTGGTAGGTTGGTTTGATAAAACAATCCTAAAATGCTACTGACTGTATAAAATAAGTCTTTTCTGAAAAACAAGACAAAATTTTATTTTATCTTATTTTTCATTCTTAGCTAAAATCGAATATAAATATTGGCAATTACTTTTTACAACCGCATAAATTAATAAATCAGTGAAACTATTCGTTGGGACATTTTTGTTCATATTGCTACATTTACCATTGTGATAATAAACTAATGGAAACTGAATACTGAAAGAACATAGCCTGTCTTTGTGTACAACTTTAATAAAATCAAAATTGTATCTTACAGGAAATAGACAGCCAAGAGAACTTTCAAATCTGATGGAAAAGTTGGCTCCATTTTAAGTGTACTTCCAAAAAGAACTCGGAAGCTGTAAAGTTAAAATTCGAATTGAAAGTTTTCTTTTGCTA
The DNA here is from genome assembly GCA_019973935.1 of Trichonephila clavipes. Classification (NCBI taxonomy): domain Eukaryota; kingdom Metazoa; phylum Arthropoda; class Arachnida; order Araneae; family Nephilidae; genus Trichonephila; species Trichonephila clavipes. The sequence continues at coordinate 66,911 of BMAU01005003.1, read as the reverse complement.
CAATTAACCGACGGCAGTAAAATGTTCAGTACCGTCGTAAGTGGTAAATGGAAAAAAGAAAAAAAGGATTCCGGACATACTAACCTTAATCCATGAAAGAATCATTTCGGAATTCTCTCTAGCCTTATAACTGAAGCTTCTGAAAGATTTCATTTTCATTTCGTACTCTTTAATTCTCACTTAACCTGATTTCGATAAGATAAATATCTTCTCTGAATTTGTGGGAAATAATGTTGTTTGATTTGACAATGCCATACTAAGCTTCATTACTCTACAATCAATGATTCTGTTGTATGTTGAGATGTATAAATTTCTATTTCAATAGTTATAATTTAAGTTACGATTTGAATTAAATCCACTCTTAATAATTAAAACTATTATATTAAAACTAATTTTCCATAAAATATGGATTTATAAGCAAATATTTACCGCAAACATAAATATTTACAGTTAAATACCTGATTGTTTGAAAAAAGTAGCGCTTACTTACTGTAATGGCCTTCACCCTGGAGAAGCCTGCTCCTCATCTATTCGACCTAAATCTGTAGGATATAAAGATTGAGGACCCAAACTAGCCATGATAAATCATATTTATTATTATCAACTATAATAATCCAAGACAAGCCAACTAGTAAGGGAAAATCTAGAGTGATAGACCAGTACCTCAAAACCCTGTGTGAATAAGCGCACAAAATCCTAATAGCTTAACTTTTAGGATTTTTATCAAGATATAACTCAAGATATAACTCAAAATTATATCTTGAGTATCCTAATTTTCTTAATTTATTTTAATACCTAAGACCCGTCCTATAATCACGCGTCGAATTTCTGGTCGTACTACTTTCAGCGACTCAGCTGTTTTCCTTCTTCTTTCGATTATTAAACTTTACCTATATATATATATCAAGGTTTCTTCTTGAGAGGGATGGCTGTGAAATAACTAGATTGCTGGCCTCAAAGATTCCCCAAGAGGATTTTTAGAAATTCACGAGAAGCTCCGTCACAATACAACGAGCACATTTTAATATCAGAAAAACAAATTTTTCATTCAGGAAAATGTATGAAGAAAATGTTACTTTCTTGAAAAAAAAAGGTATAAAAAAGAGTTTTGAAAAGCATTAATAATGAAGAAATTTAAAAAAAAACCGCTACATACAATCAGAGAAACAAAAGATTAAGTTAAATGTATCTATCTTAATTCCATTTTTATTGTATTGAACACATATTGATCTATGTTGTTGTTGTTTCTAATGCCCCCTGTCTGACGTAGTCAGATCGAGGCAAACGTAATTCATCGTAGCAAGGGGCTAGATGTACGCCTGTCATCGGCCTTAGCCTTCAGGACCATGCAGGTGACAGTACGATTTAGCTCGGTGAAATTCCCTAAGGTAAGGAATGAATGTTGCCAGAGCCTGTGTGATAGGTTGGACTTCATTACGACAGATGGCGACAACACCGATCTCCCCCTACACAATTTAGGCAGGGAACTGGAGGGGAGGGAAAATATTCTCCAAATTCCTGCACTATTGGTTTAAGCTGTCACATATTGATCAATTATCAATACGATAGTTATTTTTTTATTTGAATATTATTATTTTTTTACTTTTTAGTTCGATTTACAATAAAAGTGTGTTTCGGGGGTTTTTAAACTATAATTTATTTACGAAGAAGCATGCAATGTACATGCGCTATGTTCTTATGTTTTGAAGTCATTTATTCGAAGTTTTATTCCAAGCATTAGGGAAAAAATGGCATATTTCTAGAACTGGAACTCTTTAAATTTATAAGGCATGTCATTTTTTAAATAAAAATAATTTGATATACATTCATGTCTATTTTTTTAATACTCATCTCTTATTTTAGTTTTGAAGTTCTTAATTGTGTACCCTCGTATGATGTGCAACCACAAATTTCAACCTTATTTTATTTATAAAAGTGCGCGTTATACGCCGGACTTTACTTAACTTTACCATTCACATTCTAGGAAAAAATTTGAAACAAAAAACAGAATTATTTTGTAATGAAATGCAATCATTTCATTCTATGGCATAAATTGTAATCGTTTCATTTTATTGCAAAAAATGTAATTATTAATACCTTCTAAGAACGAAAACTTATCCGAAGGAAATCAATTCAATATAAATACAAATAATAAAAATGTAGCATTAAGTTCAACAAATGAAGATGTTAGAACACAGATAATTTCGTTTCAGTAAATAAATGCATTAAACCCGATTCTCTTCAGAAGAATGGAATGAAATAAATCTGATAAATACATTTTAAGCTATAAAAATTATGAAACTTTATCTTAATTAATTTAATTTCATATATTTAGTAAAATAGTGCATTAGGATATTTAAATAACTTCATGTCATTGGATTAAGCTTAATATTTTTAATGGATCCAAAATTGAAAAGAATTTGCTCACTTATTGTACTTGTGAAAGGAAGGATACGATCTGAGAATCTTCCGTTCCGTACGCAAGTACTTTATCGACCACGCCAAAATAATCGTAATTGCGGGATGTTTGGTACTAGTTTATATAGATATCACACCGCCACAATCTGAGTGGCTATAAAAACAAAATCTAGATAGAAATGAAACTCAGAATATATGTAATGTGATAACAGTTATAATTAACAGACCTAGACTTCGTCAGTTTCTGTGAAAAAATGCAAGCACATATCCCAGTTCCTAAGCATAATACATGAGCAACTTATACTTCGATCACAAAAATTAATATTATTAATGAGTAAATGATATTAAAAGTAGATCAATTTTTTTAATAATGAACGCAATACTTTTTTAAATGCCTTTACAATGATTTATTGTTAATCTACTTTAAATACTATTTTAAGACATATTCTTCTAACTGTGTGTGTGGAATGGGGTTCCACGAAAACACATTCTAGTTCTAAGGGTTCCATAAAAACACCTTCCAGTTCTAGGGGTTCCGTGAGTTGAAAAGTTTCAATACCACTTATCTAAGGTATAAAATTGAATGAGTGAGAAATAAATATGGTAATAGATAGCTGATAGTTGTTAATTGAGACGTTAGCGTGATTAACATTGAAGAAATTACTGCTTCACAGAATTCCACTGGTTAATAATTTCTTGCCGAAACTTACAGGCACTTATTGGATTGGAGGTTGATGTTCGTCATGGAAAGTTCTGGCACAAAATCTTATTGAAGCTCGTAGCCATCATTGCAGCCAGTGTACCATCTCTTGTTTTATGGGAGCTACATTTCTGAGTGTCTATCAGTTAAGTATTCAACATTCAAAGAAGTGAGTTGATTACTTACGTATGAGGGTTGCCCAGATAAAAAGTGGTCAAATTCAATAAAAAGAACTTGCTCTGGGACACTGGTCCCATCTTTTCGGTAGCAGGTCTAAGTCTTCATTCTGGAAAGATCAAGGTTGATTCCCCATCTTCATTAAACTTCATAATTCGAAAAAAGCGTAAAGCTGGTTTAAGTTCCTGAAGGCTTAAAAGTCTCAGGGTGACAACTCCGGACTGTTAGGCTGGTGTTCTAACATTTCGCAATGGATATTTTAATGTTATCTTTGTTTTGCGGAAGACGTGTACACTGGTATTCGCATTCAGATCCGACATCGTTCGCTGCCCTTCTCGAAATTTTTTACACCAATTGTTCCAAGACGTTCGACCCTAACAGTGCTCACCATAGACTGCAGCGATCGATTGATAGATGCCCCCATTAAACTCAGCTTGCGGAATCAGAAACCGTACTACCGAACGTTGTTCAGATCTGGACGCATCCTTACATGGCACAACTTTACTTTCGGTTAATTTCCTCTACCACTAACAGGTTTCACTTTTAAACTTAGTATGCGGTGTACACTTTCTGCCGTCTTTTCTGTCGCTGTTTGGTGACTCTACTATAGCTGCACTCATTCGGACGCAGTCGCATATGTCCTCTTTTCATTTAGGCAATTTTTATATTTTTCAAATACATAACCGCTAAGTAGTTTTCTAACAAATTCATTAATTTGATTACCTATGTTTGTAGTTTTTTTTCGCTAGAATATGTGTCATGCCGAACATTTCTATTGTAAGGCAAGTCACGAGTTCCAATCTCTCATGTGAGGGACATTTAGAGTTTGACAGTTAGACTTTGGTGATATGGGACGTAGTAAGTAATCTTTTGGTTATGCATTGAAGGGTGGTTAAGTGCTACGTATACATTAAAATTTGAGATATAAATGATATGAAAACTTAATCATGATCACTGGCAACATGAAGTCTAAATGAGAATTCAAATAATCATCAAGAGAGGATTGATCACACCGGGTGGTTATAATTAAAGTTACACTATTCAGAGGCTGTATGAACCGTGGTAAAAAGATTCCTGCAATAATAATAAAAAAATAGTGTGCATTTTGACCACCACCTGGCTTTTATCAATTATTCCTTATGGAAATTCGTAAAACCTCTCTTTAAACCAGAGAATAATTCTGCCAGTGTTTGCCATCGTTGATCGAGTCCTTACAAAAAGAAAGATCGAGCTTTACTGGCAAAACTATTTTATCAGAACAACAGGAACTACATAACTACTGTGCGAGAATATCGTCATTTAAATGATCTAAAAAATGCCCCGTATCAAGGATTGGTTCAGGAAGATGATCACGCATTAAGAAGAGACTGGAGATTTGGGTGTGCTGCATGGAAGAGGGCGGAAACCGGTTGGGACTGAAAGTGTCGAAGAAATCGCAACTGTTGTGATTGAAAGAGCCTCCAGTTCCATCTACTCTTCAGCAAATGGTTGCTCAGCGTCACGTGAGTTGGAGATCCCGTGGTCCCCTGCAATACCTTTTAAAATGGTATCCGTATAAGATCCGCGTGATGTAAACGTTGAAACCTAAATATCACAAAATACATGTGATCATCTCCAAATCCGGTGACACTGAATGACCACTTGCTGAAGAGTATATGGATCTGGAGGTTTTTTCAATCACATCATTAGAAGCTTCTGTGACACTTTCAGACCGAACAAGTCCCCGTCCTCTTCCAAACAGTACACCCAAATTCTTAAAATTTCATGATATTCTTCCTCAAAGCAATTCTTGATACAGGTCTTTCAAACGACGATATTCACGAATAGCAACTAAGCAGTTGCTGCTGTTCTAATAAAAAATAAAATAAAGCCCAACCTTTTTTTAAGGTATCCGACTACGTTCGGAAACGTGATTTTCAAAAGTGCATAAATGGATAATTTTCATGATATTTAGTGTCACTTAAATTAGAATATATGCATAAAATTGTTTTAAGGACGTTTTGACAAAAAAATATAGTTATTTAAATACATTATTTTGGCAAAAAATTAACTTACAATAATCTTTTTCCAAATGTTCTCCTTTTGTGAAAATTGCTTCTATTAGAATAATATTTTGCCCGTATATAGCTCACACCTCTGTTCAGAGGCTCACCTACAATTTTTGAAAAATATAACTTAGAAGTGGTTTTATTCACATATTTTACGACAACAGAAGGGAGCAATTTTAAGAAAAAAAAAGCAAATAATTATTCCAATTAGTGGTAACTCTGAAAATAATGTGAATTTTTCAAAAATTCTAGTTGAGCCTTTGTAGAGAGGTCTGAGCTATATACAGGCAAAACATTATTATAATGGATAAATTTTTCACAAAATGAGAACATTTGGAAGAAAAAGATTAGTCTAAGTTAATTTTTTACCAAAATATTATATTTAAATAATTTTTTGTCAAAATGTCCTTAAAACAATTTTATGTATGTATTCCAATCTGAGTGACACTAAATATCACGAAAACTATCCATTTATGCGCTTTTTTAAAATCACGGTTCCAAACATAGTCGTATACCTTAAGGGCATGATTACAGATGACAAACCACACACTGAATGATTCTCTGGCTATGACTGCAGGTTTATATAGATTTTACGGATTTGTGTAAGGAATGATGGATAAAAGCCATCTAGTGGTCAAAATTTGTGATATGTTTTTTTTTTATTCTTGACATCTTTTACCCGAGGTCAGTATAGGATATATTTCCTATTTCATCAAATTCCGACAAGCAGATAAGGTTTTACACAAGCCTCTGTAACTTTAATTATATATATATATAACCACCCGGTACATTGAAATTGTACCAATTTTTTTGCAACAGTTTTACCGTCCCGATAATCCATAATTTAGTCATATAATCACAAATATACAACATGAAAATAAGTAATAGTGATAAAAGTGGTTTTAAAAGAGCAAATCATACTCCTGAACTTAGAAAAGGCAAGAATGTTTGATGCCCCTTACAGTTACTAAAATACAAAGTCCATCTGAGGAGACTATTTCAACAAAACACGTTCTGAGAGAGATCTTTACTTAAGGTATCCTATTACCCATAAATAAGGATTTTCTTTTAAAAAAATGACACTTTTTTTCTTATGATTTTATTTTATATGCCATCTTATTAGTGTTATAAAAAAATCCCAAGCTTTTTTTTTTATTTTTCATTCACTAGAATAAAAAAATACAAGTGTTTTAGTAAAATCAGATGCCATAACTTTAAAATGTGTTTTACTCGAAAAGCTCAAACGGGGACAGAGAATGCTCAAAAAGTTTTTAAAATAATTTACTGAAAAATTTTGTGTTTGTTCTGCATAACAGTAGAAGTGTGTTAACCTTCAGATTTATCAAGCACTTTTTTACTACACAATTTACTGTACTTTATGTGAATATAATCACTGTTTTCTTAAGTAATTTCAAAAAATAACTAAGATAAATTACTCTAGTTTAAGTAAAAATAAAAATATATCTTATCTTGAAGGTCATTTCAAAAAGAAATAGCAAAGTAAAACATCAAAATTGAAAATTTGAGAATTTGTTCATTTACTATTTGTATAGAGTGAGCCCCGTTTATGTCATTTTTTGTCAATGTTTGCCCTTTTTTTCCTCATTTTATTAGTAAGCCTTTTTTTCTTGAAATGTACTCTATAATTATAAAAACCACAGAAAAGTCTCCATATCTCCATTTTTTTAGTCGTCGCAAATATTTGATTACCTTAACGAATCAAACATGCTTAAAGTCAGCAAATCTGATAGTTTCTGAGATCTCGGGATGAATGAGTGAGTGTGTTTCTTTAATACTTTATATGGGGGGGAGGTTATGTAGATATCGTAAAAAAGGACCTAAAATCAAAATCCCATATTTTAGTTTTTAAATAATAAAATACCGTGTCAATAATAACGATAAACAATAACTATAATGTAGTTTTTAGATTAGAGCTGTAACCATTGAAGAAATGTTAATAATTTAATTTAACCCAGTTACTACTAATCTTATTATCAACTTCTTCAAATGCTATAGTTGATTTTTATTTACTGATTATTGAATCAATTATTTTCGGAACTTAAGTATTTAAAAGAAAACATAAATAAAATTATTAATATTTAAACTACACTGGTGTGCAAAAAATAAGGACGAAGTCGAAAAATTAGCATATCAGCTGAACGAAGAGGCAGAGCGGACAGAAAAACCAATCAGGAGATTAAGTAAGGTGATGTACGGTAGCACATGCGCAGATATGCAGGTAGACGTAATGGGGGAGTGTCTGAGTAGTATAAAGCATGTTGTCGGTGTAAGATCAGTATTTCTGGCAAATAGATTGCACGCCATATATCAGTTAAAATCACACCGAGTTGCTGCCTCAGCGAGAAATGGCGAATAATCAATCTGTTAGACGACATCTGGATGCTTTTACCCGAGGTCGAATCATTGGGAGAAGTTGGAGGAAGGCCGCAATGTGACAAGTGTGGCTGCAGAGTTCGGAATTGCTCACAGCATCGTTTCACGACTTTGGAGACAATTTCAAACTATAGGAACAGCTATCCGGGGGTTCAGTAGTGGTCGTCCACGAGGAACCACACTTGCAGATGACCGGTACATTGTCTTACAGGCCAGAAGAAACAGGCAGCAGACAGCGGGAGAAATCGCTAGACACACGACACAGGCGACTGGACGACCAATATCGCGTTTTACCGTGGCCAGAAGACTGCACGGTGGTGGTCTGTTTGCACGACGCCCTGTGCGGTGTGTACCTTTAACGCCTGCCCATCGCAGAAGGCGTTCTCTGTGGTGCCGGGAACACCGGAATTGGAGAGACAATTAATGGGGACGAGTACTTTTTACAGATGAGAGCAGATTCAGTTTGAATAGTGATTTTCATCGCATACGCATCTGGAGAGAGCGGGGAAGCCGCAATCATCCCTCGAACATCATTGAAAGGGACAGGTATGGAGGTCGTGGTGTTCTCGTTTGGGGAGGCATCATGCTTGGTAGTCGTACAGACCTTCACATCTTCGACGCAGGTTCAGTCAACGGGACCCGTTATTGTAACGAGATTCTTCTTCCATATGTGCGTCTTTTTAGAGGCGCTATGGGTCTGCAGTTCCTTTTCATGGACGACAATGCACCATGTCATCGCACAGTAGCTGCCGAACAGCTCTTATAAAGTGAGGATATTGAACGTATGGATTGGCCGGCATGATCTCCGGATCTCAATCCCATCGAGCATGTATGGGATTTTCTAGGCTGACGCTTGGCAGCTTGTACCTTACCACCAGTAACGATTCGGGAGCTTCAATTGGCGCTGCAAGACGAATGGGCAGCAATGCCTCAACAACTCATTGACACCCTTATTCTCAGCATGGGCAGACACTGTGAAACCTTCCTAGCAGTCAGGGGAGATCATATCCCCTACTAAAGACCGGATGTTTCTTGCTGGGCACCCATCACAGGGATTTTTCGGCCTTCAGTCGCATTGCGCTCCATGTTACTTTTTCAATATCAAGCTTCTTTTTATCCCTCTGATTTATCTTTTAGTATGTGTTGCTTACATATTACACATGTCCTTACGTATTGGGGATCTTACGGTATTAAATGTGTTGATTTGGAAAGCTTTGTACAAAGTTATATTGAAAAAACCGTCTCGTCCTTAATTTTTGCCCACGAGTGTACATGGACTTACATTTAATTTACTGTTAACTTAGATTAACTTTTTTACCTTTAGTTTAATCTTTTTTTTTCAAAAAAAAAAGTTTAATATTCTTTCTACAATTCCAAATATAGTCTGTAGTCATTTCAATTTTAAATAACGGTTTACCAACCTCCTATGTACAAATTACACAACTCTTCATATTCCTTGTTTGAACTGTAAAACTGTTTTTTGCATGTATTATGCAATTCTAAAGCATTAGTAGACAGTAATAAATTCATCTTAAAAAAAACCTTGCGCCATACGTTGCAACTAATCTTAATTATATCAAAAATTTATCACAGCATTACAAGTAACATTTTTCATATTTAGAGAGAAAATAGATTGTTAAAAGGGGGAGGGGGCTCAGGGGTGTTAAATTTCTCTCTGGAGGACTAAACATATAAACCATTTTCAAACAGGTATACTTCTTTTAAATTTAAAATAAATAATTCGAATATTTTACACATTATTCATAAGGAACTGGGGCTTCAGAAAAGAGTAAAATGTTTAAAATATAATCAAAATTTAAAAATAATAATCATACGAAAATAAAAAAAAAACATTTCTAAAGGAAATATTAATTAAGTTTCACGTTCCACATGCTATTTCGTAAAATAGTAGCTTTAAGTATTAGCTACAAGTTGATTTTTAAAGTTAAATGTATCCCCTTATAACACTGTAGTATTTTTATATAAATAGAATAACAAATTATATTTTTAAAAAAACTACATTGTCAATTTATTTTAAAAAAATTTCATTATTTTTCAAATATTTTGAAATACAAAAAGTATATAATATTTTTAAATTAAGTAGGATTTAAAGAGTATGATACATTTTATATTTTCTGTGATGTTTTATACACCAGAGGCTACTATTTCAGAAAATAGCATGCGCAACGCAAAAATTACTTAATATTTATTACATAATTATTTCTTACTTTCATATGCTTATACAGAGTGTTTTTTCCAAGTATAGAAGTTTAAGTTGGCATTACTTTCCAAGATGGCGACCGATTTAACAGCTGTCAAGTGATTTATTCTCAGTTTGGTTTGGCAATTCATTATGAATAGACTCACGCCTCAACAACGCTTTCATATTGTGCAATTTTATTTCGAAAATAATGGCCAATTTTCATAAGCGAATTTTGTTTATCGATGAAGCGCACTTCTGGTTGAATGGCTACGTCAACAAACAAAACTGCCGCATTTGGAGTGAAGCTAATCCACAAGTGTATGTCAAAACACTGTTACATCCAGAAAAACTGACTGTTTGGTGCGCTTTATGGGCTGGTGGAATCATTGGTCCGTACTTGTTCAAAAACCATGAGTGCCACAACGTTTCAGTCAATGGTGATCGGTATAGAGCCATGATTACTAACATTTTCATTCCTGAATTGAACAATCATGATGTCCAGGAGCTGTGGTCCCAACAAGACGGCGCAACATGTCACACATCCCGTACCACAATCGATTTATTGAAAGACACGTTTGGTGAGTAATATAGACGTTCGTTCGTTCACGTTTTGGACCTGTGAATTGGCCTCCAAGATCTTGTGATTTAACACCGCTAGACTATTTTCTGTGGGGCTATGTAAAGTCATTGATCTATGTGGATAAGCCACAAACGCTGGACCATTTGGAAGACAACATTCGCCGTGTTATTGCGGATATACGGCCACAAAAGTTGGAAAAAGTCATCGAAAATTTGACGTCCAGATAGGACTACATCCGAGCCAGCCGTGGCAGTCCTATGCCAGAAATCATATTTAAAATGTAATGCCACAAGATTTTCGTTCGAATAAAAAAAATTCATGTCAATCGAATAATACATCGTCGTTTTATTGCAATTTAAAGTTCTATACCTCTCAAAAAAACACCCTTTAATTTTTAAATTATGATTATATTTCAAACATTTTGTACTTTTTTTGAAGCCGTATGCCTTTGTAAATAAAGTGTAAAATATTCGAATGATTTAATTTAAATTTAAAATAATTATACCCGTTTGAAAATTGTTTATATTTTCTCCCCTCGAGACGAAATTAACACCCCTGAGACTCCTTGGAATTGCTTTTGATGGACCATAGGAGGATTTCATGTAGATAAAGTAATTTGTACTAAGATGCACATTATTACTTTTTCCAGAAGGAAAGAAAAGAAAAACCATTGCGAATACGACTTTTGAATCATATCCACTTGCTCTAAGGAATTATTTGTAGATTTTCTTCACGAAAAGTTTGTCAGTTTTTTCTGTTTTTTTTCTCCTGCGTCATTTGTGACGTCATTATATCAAAAAAGAAGTTTCTTTTCTTTTCTTTTTTACTTTTTTTTTAATAAAAACGAACTAGTCTTGTGACTCGTGCTAATAATGATTATTTCTAGCACGTAGTTTTGTGTTTACGTCTGATATAAGAAGGCTTGATTTGTTCACGATGAAGATGATCTAGTATTATGATGGATTGAGGAAATTCTTTTTAGTATTCAACTCAGAATTTATACAAAATATGTGATATTCATGAGATAGTCATCGTGTATATTTCGATAAATATATTATGAGGTTTGATTATTCCACATTTATTACGAGTTTCTGAAAATGATTTTGAGAAAGTTCTTACAAGAAAGTTTGAGTAAGAAAGAATAAGACATTGTTGGTTACGAGAATAAAAAATGATCATTTTTTTGTCCAGACCCAAGCAATATATGATTTCTTAAAATAAACTATCCATTCGGTGGTCACAATAAAGTTAAGAAAAAAAATGCCAGTAACGTATCTGACTCACAATTGCTTTTAATTATTCTACGGACTTACTATCCATGAAGAAAATGTAATAAATGCTAAGTTATGTGGTTTGTATCTATTCTAAAGTAAAATACTTTTTAAGCATGTTATGTCTTATCATTTTGTAATCAAAGATTCAGTCAATTAAATTAAATATGATAAAAAGTACTCTGGCTCTCATTTCCCAAACCTAAATCTAAAAATAAATAGATAAAATAGAATTTTAAGAAAGAAAGAGAGAGCTTTTTAAAAAAAAAATCTGCTAAGAACATATAATTATTTTTAAGATATAAATGAAGGCAAGGATTAACGATTTACTTAACGATGGTATTTACAATTTTCAATCACTTTAAAATTACATATAATAACCATTTTTATGAATAATCTGACGATACTGTACAGGAATATTCTTTTAAATCCACTCTTTCAAGATATATAGCATCACGGGTTTTACGAGGAGTATTTTAGCGGGGAAGGTGAGTAGTTTTATAGCAGGAATTGTATTTTCAGCGGATTGCGAAGATTGCTATTATTGTTCCAAAAAATAGTTAATGTCAAAAGGTGTCTTATTTTCATTTATCTTTGTATGTTATAAAGCCCTTAGAGAACGATTAAACTTTTTAATTTAAGTGAACAGCGTGCATAATTAATTTTACAGTTGAATATCTTTAATTATTTAATTAGTTCTAACTAATTAAATTCTCCAAAGTCGAGTATTTTGTTCATATATATCCCTTAATTTTCTATGTAGTGGTTCAAAAAAGTATTGCATGAAAAAAACTGCAAGAAATTATTAAGGGATAGATAAAGGGTAAAAAACAATTATCGGAAGAATGGAAAAGTATCAAAATGAATTTGCCAAAAATAAATTCATATACTTAATATATTTTTAAGTATTTTCTATTGGTGCATACATCATTAGGATTATAAGAAACTTATTTGAAGTTTTAAGTATATATTGGTAATAATTCGTGAATATTTATGTTTGAGGTATTTTAATCCATGATGATCTGGAGCCCTCCAAGACTTCACGTGATAATTAATTTTTAGTTTACCCCCCCCTCTAAAGATAAAAAAGAAACAATAATCTTCTCACCAAAACTAAATGGAAGCGTTTTCAAATCAGGATGATGCAAACTTGCATCAACTGCTTATCTGGACAAATCAGAATAACCTTTACTAGAAATCATATGTTTTTACTAGCTTCCAGTTGACCAAGACCAATAGATGAGATTGCCGAAGCGAATAAATAAATTTTTTTGAGACTGTTGAATGTGTGATCGTGTGTAGTTATTTGTCTGTTTTTTGTGTTTGTGATGTGATTTCGGTGTTGCTGTTTGTTCGTCAATAAAATACTGATGTTTCATATCTAAATATCTTCTCCTCCTTTCTCGATTGTATCGAGACAAAAATATTTCAAAACCAAAATGTGATTTAATAAACCGCAGAATGTTACATATAAACAGACATATTATAATTTTCATGAATAAATTGGTCCAATTCCTGAAAGTTTCATTTAGTTAAATGTTTTATCCATTATTCTTCTCTGATAACAATTAATTATGATATTGCTGCTTTTATAAACATTGTTTTTTCTTTTTAGCATAAATGAAGAAAAATCACTAAGTTTAAATATATGAAAAGTATTAAAACTCATATTATGTTCAATTGCAATGATAAACCTTTTAAAGTAAATTCAATGAAAGTAACAACACTTAAGGTACCTTGTTGTGAAGACTACTACATTTCCTTTTAAGGGGACTTGGTACCCTAAAAATCACAAACCTATCGTTTTTTTATTTTCATTTAATCTTATTCTTTGCATTATTATCTTTCGATTGATATATCACTTGTGCATGTCGGAAAGTTAGAAGTTGAATAAAACTTCATTTGAAAACAAATTAGGCAATTCAGCCACCCCCTTTTTAGAAAAAAAAAAAGCTAAAAAATGAGTTATGATAAAAATCTATTTTATAAATAGAAATAATAACTATAAAAAGAATGTGTAGCATTAAAAGCAGAATATTTCCGAGGCAATGCAATAATGTAATTTTTCTTCCTTGTGAAATGTGTGCATGTAACATTTTTAAATTAAGGCATTTTATGTTACTAATTTTATAATTTCAGTTCTTATTTCTGATATATTTTTCATACAAATGTAATACTTTAATATTATAAGAAGAAAAACTGCTAAAATTTCTGTCGTGACAGAAAAAATTTTTTTTTAAGTTTTTCTTGAGTTTTCTTGTGCAATTAGTACTCTCTAAAAGTTGATCATTTATAAAAATGTGTGGGTTGAAAACATACGAAAATGCAATTATTTTAAAGAAAAACGTATAAGTAATATCTTAAAGTGGTATTTTAAGTTTAATTAAGCTTATAATAATTATTTTTTCAGAATTATAAACCTTAAAGTGGTTTTTCTCAGTTTGTGTTTTTCGAAACCTTAGTGCATTCAAAATGCTACTCCTTCGACAATTATTTACCAATCACTTCCATTTTTTCCTGCGTGTTAAAAACAAAGCATGTAATAAAGTTAGGGATCCGTTTTGCTATAAACTGAATACTTTTAAAAAAAAATAAAATGTAAGACATGTCGGCTTTTTCGTTGATTTTAGCCTGTGTATCAACATTTTATTTTTTTCTGAAAACGAATGAAGTTATTCTAAAATCGATCCCTAAAGATGTTAAAAACATCCATAAGAATATTATAAAAAAAAGTTCCAGGTCAAAAAATTATTTTTTACAAAAGCAGTAAAATTTTAAATTTTCCCAATTTTCTTCAAAAAATTTAAATTTTTAAAATTGTGTGAATAATATATGAAAATTTTCATCTGGTAACATTTACTTGAATAGAAACATTGTATAAAATGTTAAAATATAATTTTTAAGTACGTAAATAAAGAAGTTTGCTCAAAGGGTGCCAAGTCTCCTTAACTTATTCTGACAGTAAAATAGAGATTGAGATAAATTATAATTTATAATTACTGTGAATGCAATAAGACGAGACAAGATGTATTTTTGCAAACGTTGAGTTTCAAAATGTGGCTAAGACAGGGGTATAGGATTTATGAAAATTCCTTGCTCATCGTTTTAACTAGTTTGAATTTTAGATTTTACAGACTTGTTCCTGTAGAACAATTTTAGTTTAAATAAAGAGATGTCTAGACCTTTATTAGATATACTGAACTTAACTTTTAGAATGCACTATAATAATTTAAATTATTATTGTTCATGTTTTAATTCACATTTAGTTAAGTTGCGTAGTTATAAGTGAATAATAAAAGTTTCTAAATATTATTTTATTAACTCCACATTTTTGAGTTTCTAGCGAAATATGTTCACCTGACAAAATAAATTATATTTTTTAGATTATTGTTTTAAGAAATTTAAATTACTAATTTTTTCAAGAAATTTTTTAAAATTTTCAGAAAAGTTCTCGTTAATAATAACCCAAAATATTTCTAATATTGTAATTCAATAACTGCTTTTCTTTTTCATAAATTTCTTTTTTGTCTAGTTAAATATAATATTCTTACAAGTTCTTTTTTCCAATTTTTTATTTATTCAGAAATATATAATATCCCTTTTTGTGTTTTAAGGTATGTGACTGCCTTCGGAGCAATTTTTTTGAGAAATATATAACATTTCAATTAAATAAACATCTTTTTATTTGAAATTTGACTTAAAAGTAAGAATTCCAAAGCAGTTTTTACAAAGTTAAAATTAATTTGGGAAATATTGCCAATTTTGAGTGAAATTTTAGTGAAAAATTGCAGTTGCGGTAAGGATTGCATTGAATGTTCTAATTAATATATTCTTATATTTATACGGTACAAAAATGACATAATTATCTGTGATGATAGCTATAAAATTTGTAAATAGTTCTGAAAGGTTTTGAAATATGTCAATTTTTATGCAGAAACTCAAATTTTTACAAAACACTAATGTTATTTTCTCAAAAAAAGTGCAATAAAATAAATAAATATATACACAGGGATTAGATTATAGTCTACAACACAGATAACACTAAATAAATCATTTTCTGAAAATTCCAAGTCAATATCTTAAAAATAAATTATGTTGTGAACTGTGCCGTGAAGAAAAAAAAGTAGAAAAACATAGATTTTCAGAAAATGCATTTTTAAAGAATTTAATACTATATGAAAAATTTTGTACTAATTTTACACTTTTAAAACTCACTATATTTATAGCTCAAGCTCTTTTTAGCTTCATGTAAAACTGATTTGACCTTTATTTTACCCTTTTGTTGTTTATAGATAGTTTTGTAGACTATAACAATTGTTATTTTTAGCGAAATTTTGGTGAAAAATTGGAGTTACGACAAATCTTGTACACAAAATTCTAATGAATGTATTCAAGTAATATTTATAGAGTACATAAACAACATATTTATCTGTGATAGGAATAAAAAAATTGTAATACTTTTGAAAGTTTTTTTAAATATGCCAAATTTTATGCAATAACTCACAAATTTTTAATAAATTAATGCTTTTTCTTTCATAAAAAAGTAATTAGGTACATAAATATATACACAGAGATTAGATTTTGATTCATAACACAGATATAATTACATAAAACATGTTCTGAAAATTTAAATTTAGTATCTTAAAAATATTTTGTGTAGTGAGCTTTATCGTGAAGAAAAATATTGAATAACAGTTTCTCGTAAAACACATTTAATAATTTTAACTCAAAATAATTACTTTCCTTCTAACTAAACATTTTCAAAACTCCCCATATTTATAGGTTAAGCCCTCTTTAGCTTCATGTTTAGTTAATTTGGACTTTTTTGGCTTTTTCTTTTTTCTGGAGAGTTTTGTTGAGGGTAATGACTGGCGTTTCGATTTTTGAATTCTCTCCTTGTCAATTCCCATATAGTTTTCAAGTGTCGTTGGATAAATTCCTATACCTAAATAATTAAATACAGGCAATAGCCCTAAATAAACCGAATTATATAAGATGACAGCCATGTATGAACCCCAAAACAAAGTTTTTCTTATGAACAAAAATTTCTTTCGGCAAAACAGACCACAATAGATTATTAAAGCTTTCATTATTATTTTGAGTCTTGTCATGAAGGCATTTTTTTAGTAACTCCTTATCACAGAATGCCAAATAAGTAGGATTTATCACTTTAATCACTGAATTTGAAGGCCTGCTGTTTTGTCCACATATACTTTACCATCACATAATGCTTGTTTATATTTGCACCAGCTGTCTTTCCCTGATGGGCATTGTCCATGCATGGGATTTTGATTGCTAGAGCAGTAGTGAAAGAAGGCAGTCATTACAGCAGATTGCATTTTTTGAGGCATCCAACATTGCTCCGGACGGCATACTTATAATAGTTCTTCAGTTTATCGATAAGTTTATCAGTTAATTTCCCCTTCCCACCAAGTTCTTTGGTGTTCCTTTTTAGTTTCCTTAAACGTGAGCCTACTCTTTTTTTGATATGTCCTATACATTCAAGTTTTGTGACACTGTTTTCACCATATGTATCCTTCACTTGTAAAAAGCCCTTGGAATCACCATCACCATAGTACTCGGTGTATTGCAGGTCTC
The DNA here is from genome assembly GCA_019973935.1 of Trichonephila clavipes. Taxonomy (NCBI): domain Eukaryota; kingdom Metazoa; phylum Arthropoda; class Arachnida; order Araneae; family Nephilidae; genus Trichonephila; species Trichonephila clavipes. The sequence continues at coordinate 49,522 of BMAU01005003.1, read as the reverse complement.
GTTGGATTAGTGACCTTTCAAAAATTCTAAAAGCTCCAACAGCTTCCATGTTTCCAGAGGACCATTTATAATTTGAACATACATGCTCACATCTCACATTCAATTCACACATGTTACAATAATGAGTCAGTACTTCCAGATCTAAAATTTTTCCAGTATCAATGGAAATAACTGAAACGCAGTCATTAAGTGACATATGACCTCTCCGCTGCCATGTGCCATCTACCGAAACACCACAAGTTGTATTTTTTTAAAAATTTTCCATTTCTTTAGATGCAGCTTTCATATTATCTTCAAAGCATAACTGTACTGTTTCCAGCAGTTTGAGTTCATGAGCTCTGAAGGTATTTTTAGAAATGCATGGCAAATTTAAATGGCATACCAACTTCTTACCAGCTGTGAATCCTCTGCTAATCAATCAAAATCTAAATACCAATAAAGTATTGAGAGATAATTTTTTATTTTCTTTAGGAGTAGAAGTAAAGCCAGTCATGAACCCACAACTGCAAGCCACACACAAATTAGAGCAAAGTCCTTCCTTAGAATCTTCTGCCAGTTTCAATCCAGTTGCATAATATTCCGGACAACACAAGATTGAAATAATTCCCATCAAATCTTGGAAATTAATAATTCTATTACCTGTAGAACAATGAAATTCAAGTTCAGGCACATCAAAATTGTCAAAAGTTCTCAATTTCGCTTTACTTGCAGACGTATTATTACTGTTAAGTGCTAACTTTGTAAACCTATTACCATAAAGCTTTCGCTTTCTAGACACTTTCGATCTAGCTTTCGGCTTTTTGAAATTATTCACAATCAAATAAAACGTTAAAATTAAATGAAAATGAATGAATTAACTGTAAAATTATCAAAGGTAAGTAATAATTAAGATGAACGCTTTAGAATGAACAATGTAAACAAACTATAAACGATAATATCATTTTTATTCAGTAAAACAAGCTTGAATTAAAAAAAAAACAGTTGCCATATTAAAAAAAATACGTAACATATACTTAATAAATAAGTAAAGGATACGTTGATTTATATTTACCATAAGTATTAGATATTTATATTGCTTAAAAGTCACGAAAAAGACGTTCAAACTTTTTGTTTACAATTTTCTCTCTCTTTAAACACCCATTTCCGGTTTTGAAAATTCCATTTCCGGTTTACTAAATAAACTATAATTTAGCTTCTAAATATCATAGGAACTAAAATAAAGTATTTTTGGAATTTTAAGCGTATGGGCTATAATATAAAACATTAAAAAAAATTCGAAAATTTTCTCCAAACCGTGGATTTTGGGGTAGTCACATACGTTAAATACGGAAATTATATGTCATAATTCAGACTTATCTAAAAACATTAGAATTAAAGCTTGAAACAGTTCGAATTTCAACACAGATTTCGAACGGTCATTTTCATCATACTATAAAACAGTGTTTCTCAGACTGTGGGGCGCGAGCATATCGAAAGTAAAAGATTTAAAAAATATTTAGTTTACTGGAATGAATTAAAACAAAATACTTTCAGACATAATAAAAAATGCACTTTTACTTTGATATAATTTATAGGCGCGCGCGCTATATTAAGTCATCAAAAATAAAAACTTCTTCAATACCTAATTAGCTATCTATGATCCTATAACCAAATAAAAAATCTTTTTTTTTGTTTGATGTAATTCCATGATGAGAGATTTTTTTTATTATTTGCTTTCTTTTTGAACCTAACATACTACTCTTTCAGAGAAAAAACAGATCCTAGACCCAGAATCGAAAAAAATTAGGAACATAAAAAATTCATCACTGTCATTATTTTTGAAATACTGCACATTATAGCTGTAATCTGTTTGACTTTCTAAGTTATTGGCACAGTTAGTTATGAACCCTCTCCTATGTGTTCTCTGTTGCGCTTTTTGCCATGCAAAAAAGTTTTATGATATTTGGAAAACCACGGAGAGCACACACACACACAAGCACTATGAATGATTACTTGACCAAGACAAATTTTTATAAGTATTCTCAACATATAAAGCATAACGAAAAACGTTTCACAATTTTTTTAGCAGTAACATACATATTATCATTATGAATATATTTTTTATCCGGAAGTGGTCACGCGGGACACACAGATTACGAAATCGTTAATTCTGGCAAAACTGTTTATTTGTTACCAAAGAAAAATTGAAAAGTCTTTGAAAGTAGGTAAGTAAACTTTCTCTTAATTAAGTTGTTCACTGGAATCACGATTTGTATCGTGTACAATAAATAATTATAAAAAAAAAGATTGGGCTTACTCAATAACCCCGCTCGACCGTATCGAGTGCACGCATGCTCCCGGGTTAAAACATGTTGAAGTCTTTTCGCTTTAAACATTAAAAATAATTCACTTATTCTTCTTCGGACTTTTATATTACTGATCGTTATTTAACATCTTCTAGGGATCCGGACCCCCCCCAAAGCCCTTCATTTTTTAAGATTGATTGTAATTCTAAGTATATAGTACGCAAAATTTAAATAAGTATTTGTAATTAATGATTAATTTTATTAATTAAAGCTAATTATTTATTCAAAAATTAGTTTTTTACTGTGTTTTGTTCCCGAAAATCGACAAAATCCATAGGAACCTGATACAAGAATGCTGAACTTTCGACCCCGGAACCCCCCTCTCTAAAAATTCCTGTGTGCGCTACTGTTTCACATCAATTGTAAATTCTAATTCTGTGAGGCTTAACATTACAATTGGCTTAAAACTAATTATAATTTGAGCAACTGTTTTAAAAAAAAACATTTTAAGTTTTTGTAAACATTGTCGAGCACTTGGCTTTGCTTCCCTTACAATTCAGCTATTATATCAATAATGTTTTATTTTCTTATAAATGAACTCGTGCAAAGAGCGAGTACTTCAGCCGGTGTACCTTTAATGTATCAGTGCTGCACAGAGTATTTTATGACTAATTAATTAATACTAAATTAAGAGCAAGTTTAATAAGTATTAACGACTTCCATGGGCTTGTCTTGCAAAGCAAAGTTTTTATAAGGAATGCTTATGATTTTTGAAATCGACCCTCTGAGTTATTTTTCTATATTTAGCAGATATCTATATTGTGTCTTCTAAGCAGCTACCGCGTTTTGCAATGTGTTCAATTGAGAAATTAGAGAAAGGAAAAATAACATAATAATTATCCTATTATTTTATTTATTATTCTTAAATGTAGTATACAAAATTTAATACTTATGTTGCTAATTTGTATGGTTTATAATTAAGATCGCCTATTGTAGCTTTAGCGTCAAAGTGCATTATTATTGTATTCAGTACTTTATTAATGTATAAGGGGGCCGCGTAAAAATTGTGATCGAAAAGGGGGGCACCAATATTAAAAGTTTGAGAAGCAGTGCTATAAAAAGATACATTTCGAATTTTATGTTAGTAGCTTGTAGGGTGAGTGGTAAATATTTCAAGCTGTATCTAACTGTGAGTGAAAACCATGATTTCACTATAATTGTAAAATTTGATTCATTCTTTTCAAAAGAAAACATGTGTAACTTTTAATGAAGTAAAAATTTGTTGTTTTCATTTTACAACAATAACTAAAAGATGTGTTAACATAGTTTTAAATAATTCTTAAATATTTTTATATTTGCTTTAAGCCGATACCAGCTTCAAAATTTACATGAGTTAGGACAACAGCAGAAATGGAAAAGGCAGAGCTGCGCTACGAATGTATCGCGTGGAGTTTCCTGATCTCCGAATGCCGAATCATGTAATTTTACAGTGATGCTTGCACTGACATGAATGCCATTTTCGGAGCAGGATGGATTGAGCGTGGTAGACCAGTCCCTGGGTACCCCCCGATCTCCTGATTTTTCGAGCCTCGAGTTTTGTTTATGGGGCATCTGAAGAATCTTGTTTATGCGATTCCATTCAACTCAGGTTAGGTCTCGTTGATGTTACTGAACGTGCAAATGCAATACGTGGCATCCTTGAACGTGTAAGCTAATCACTTCACCAACTCTATCAAGCATGTATCACTGCTGACGGAGACAATTGAACAGTTATTGCAAAAATTACACTTCTCAACGACGCTATCAATAAACACTTTGTCTTTTCTTTCGTCTCTTATTAATTGTGTTTGTGTCTCTCTGCGTTACTTGGGCCAATACATTCTTATACAATAAATTATTGTTACAATGACCTGCACGCTACTCTTAAAGTATGTAGCATTAATTCGGAACAACCCTGCATAATGTTCACGTTACAAATCATAATTCCAGGGAATAATTTAACTAGGAAAAGTACACTAATGTAATTTTAAGGTATTTTCCAATTTTTCTTTGATAATTTGAGAACAAGTTCAAATAAAACTGAACTAAAATGTTTCAAACATGGATGGCTTTAATAAAAAAACGCAAATTACACACACACAAACACGCTTCGCTAAATTGATATTTATGATATTTACAAGCAAAACTGCCTTGTTTTGGTAGTGTAGTTTGTTGTTATTTTACGATCGGCATCTAGTCTGTTGACAATTTTATTGCTTGTATCTTTTTGACTAGATGCAGTGTGATTTGTGTTAACTTGTGACTCCTTATCTTGATGTTTCTATGCTACATTTGAAAGTTTTTCTGTTCTCAAATTTACTTTCGTTATTATGATTAATGTGCATTATTTCATTAGGTTCTTCCCTTTTTTGAACAGTTTGAACCTCATTGAATTAAGATCGGGGATGAACATTTATTTCTTGTTTTTTTTATTTTATCCATTTACATTTGTAAATCCTAATGAGTCATACAACACAGCAATAAAAACCAGTTGTTCAGAGGGTAAAAACGTATTATGTTCGCAGAAAATATTTTGAAAAAAAATGGTAGCATGGAGAGAACTCTGTCATAACAAGTACCTTGAGATATAAAAAATAAATAAATAAAAATAATATTAACAATAATAAACATTTCCCACTTTAAAAAAAGGATAAATGTGACTAGCTACCGTAAAGACTGTCGTATAAAAGAATACTGACAAGGTCATTCGTAATAAATAAACAGTTTTCCCTCAGTTAAGAAATTCGTTAACCTGGGATGACTCTGTACGATCGCTCCCGGATTATGGTATAAACACATTTTTTGTCTTTTAAGAATACCAAGACATGCTCTAAGGAATAAAATGCCAAAAATAATACTATGGAACACATATCTTTAAAAATTCTGGATAGAACTTAGATTTTTTTGTGATCTTAATAATGATTATTATAATCCTTCTACAAAAATACAAAAATAATTTTTTAGTTTTTAATTTTTTTTTTACTGTTTCATTTAAGTTGAATATAATTTTTGCGATGTCATAATACATGCTTATGTTTAGGTACCCTTTTTTTTAAAAAAAAAGTATCTCTTAAAAGCTTAAAATATTTTTTTTTTACTTATACAAAACAATATACAAAATATAGTGAATCAATTTTTTACCAAAATATTAAGATACTTTCTTTAAAAAATTTATAAAATTTTGTAATTTTGAAATTTTTTCTTCTTTCTTCTTTTTTTTTACACATAAAACTATTATTTAAAAAGACTATGCACTACTTTGTCTAAAAAATAAGTTCAATATATGCACAGGTATGCTGTTTCGAAGTTCAAAAAATTTGGAAGCATATAATGCAAAATATTTTTTAAAAAGTGTTCCTAAATCAAACAAATTATCCTTGGGGAAAAAGTGAAAAAACTAAACATTTATAAGCGTTTATTTACATTTTTCTCGACTTCATTTATACTTCACTACTTAACTTATATTTTTTTCATATTTTAAAGTTTTTTTTAAAGAACATATAAGCGTTGTACATTTTATAATTTGGAAAAATATGCATATTTTTGAATATATATGATTCTCTTACTTTTTCACATATATAACTGTCCCAGATAAATTTCATTCGTTTCTTTATTTACAAATAAAATAGGAGAGATAGTAGTTTTTTACTAAAAAATGTCAGATTTATTTAATTTTTTTTCTGCATTATTAAGGTCACCATCCTTTATCCACTCACATATTATATCCCGTGACACATCAATGGAATTTTCTGTTTGAAGTTTTGACAACGAATATATATATATATAATTATTTCATGTATTCTGATGATTTCTTTTAACTAATGGTTTATATTTTTCTCAGTCTATATGTTTTTTGAGAACACAGCACTTAGAGATAATCAATAATATCTGGATTATGTTAGTTCCTAGCGTATATATAGTAAAAGATAGATTTTCGAGTGACATTAATAAATATTGAAATCATCACACATAAAACCATCAGCTATAATTGACTGCTGAATACCATGCATCAATAAAATCCCTGCATTTTGCATTTGTAATATTTTGCATTTTGTAAAATATCAATATATAATTTAAATACAAATACAATTATTAAAAATAAATATAGCATTTCAATTTTATAATGTAAGAAATAATGTAGCCCATTTTAAGCAACTTATTATCTTTAATCAATCCCTAATTTGTAAGAAAATGTTGCTATTCATGGTGTGTCACTAATTTGTAAAGTAGAAGAATGCTGCAGTTGCAAAAAAAGGTGTTCCATCACTGAATGCATTTGCTAAATAGTGACAATCCTGTAAAATTCGAAGTGTTCCAAGAGTTCAACTTGTTACAATGCGCTAAAATAATAATAAGAAGAAGAAATGCAAAAGTTTATTAATGGTGTTATTTTCTATCTGATTTAGAATTTATATTGTTCTCTCAAGGTTTAATAATTTGCCTAATCTAGGCATTAAGCATTTTCCTATTTTTATATATATCATATCAAGAATGTACATATTTATCTCAAATAATTTATTTATTTATTTATTTTATTTATTTCTTTGAAATTTCACCATCAGCATAATTTGAGTGTCATTATTGGCCAGTATTATTGCTAAATGATGATATTTAACTCATTTTTCGTGCAGATACTATGACTTGGCGAAAGCTAATAGTCATGGTATAAAATTAACAAATAGCATTATCGGATTTTTGACATATTTATTTTAAAAAAAAAAAACTAAAATCGAAATTCTACGAAGAGATTATTCACAAATAGAAAAGCATGAGGTAATGTAAGGTATGGAATTTCGAATCACTACGATGGTTATTTCTTGAGTTTTAATATTACTTAGTTAGGTAGTTACTTAGCTTTTGTTATACTTCTGGCAGAATATCAAGAAATCTTTCGGTGTGGTATAGATAAATAAGTTTTGAAGATAATAACTTTCTTGGTAATTTATATTTTTGTTATCTGTCTGGCAAACATGTCACAATTCTAGAACTGTTGAGTGCTCGTTTTATATCAGAATTACAATACCCTCTTTTGTAAATCAATCATGTAAACCATGGTCAGAAAAGTGTTTAATATGTTTGGGGAACTGGCATGTGACAGTGGATTTGTCACTATCAACTATATGACATTTAAATAATTTACAAACTACAATAACACATATACACTGGAGTGCCACACAGACTTAGGGATATCTAACTACTAATGAGTTGGTTCTCCTGTGGCCTTGAAAACGGCTGCCACACGCGGGGCATGGATTCCACAAGCTTCTGGAAACGCTCCACGGGAAGAACTTGCCAAATATTGGCTAAAGCTGTCCCTAATTCAAAAACGTTCGTTGATGCTGTGTGATGGCTTTTCACGTCTTGTTCCAAAACACCAATATGATTTAACTCTGGGCTCTTTAGTAGCCAATTTATGACAGAAAAGTCAGATGGATGTTCATACAACCAACCAGTAGACAACCTGGACATATGAGAGGTACATTTGTCTTGCTGGAAAACTCCATTACAGGGAGGATAACATAACAGCATAAAGTGATGGAGGCTATCCCGCAACAATTCTACGTATCAAATTGCATTGAGAGAGGTTGGTACACGTACCAAAGATCCCAAACAGTGCCACGAAAACACATCCTGAACCATGTTTGAGCCACCATGCCCTTTTACGGTTCCAATCTGGCATACAGGATCTACGGGTTTATGTGCCTGACGCCTCATTCTCAGCTTCCCATCGGCGTTATGTAGTTGGAAGGGAGGCCCATTACTCCATGCTACTTGTTCCCAGTCATCTACACTACAGTATATGTGCTCTCTTGCCCAGGAAAGACGTAAAACCCGATGGAGGAGCAATGAGCAAGGATTCTCTCGTAGATCGATGGCTCCCGAAACACATACGATGAAGCAAGCGCTGAACACTCCATTTACTGACTGTACGACTGGCACCTTCATTCAACTGGGTGGAATTTGAACTAATCTTTGTCTTCCCTGACTACGTGCAATACGCCCTAGCCGTCTCTCAGCACGCAGTGTCAAGGCTAATTCTCCTTTGCACTTTGTCCCATCACTAGTTTTTTTTGTCCACAATCCCTATATTCTTGGTATACTCTTGACACTGCCAACCTTGAAATTCCTAGTAGTCTGATTATTTCGGAAATTGAATGGCCCATGCGTCACGCACCTATTTTTTGTCCGCGATCGACGTCGTGTAAATCAGGCAGTCTACCCATACTGGAAATCCCAACAACTAATTTAGTACAACCACAGTACGTGCTTTATATGTCACAGGAAAATGATAGAGTCAGTAGTTTCATCAAATCCCTAAGGGAGAGGATCAACTGGCGGGAGATGTTAAAATGACGCCCCTTGAAGGTCACTTCCCTGATAAAAAGTAAGGGATTTTAAAAAATCCTTGACATGTTTCAGTGAAATGATGAAATAATATTATCAAGAGTTTAAAAATGTTTATTTAACAAATAGGCTAAATGATTCAACGTAGAAGTAAGTAATACAACAATATTCAATGAAATACAAATAATTTATTAGAAACTAATTTACAAATAACTGGAAAATTAGGCTAGTGTTTTTTTTTATGTGTAACATTTTTTTTCTCTGTTGCTTACACAGTAAAATATCAATCTCTGTGTTAATCCTACAGTGCTATTTTTTAAAATATAAGGGGTTGATATTTAGGGGATCTTTAGTACTACCTGTCTGGTTAGGAATTACCCCCCCAGTTGTCTGCCGAAACAGTTAAGGATTTGAAAAAGTCACAAACTTTCATCAATGAAATGACCTTGAAGTGACCTTATTTTAATATCTCCTGTCAATTGACCTTATTCCTTAGGAGTTTTAAGATATTCATAATTTCGTCATTTTCCTGCGACATATATTTATAAAGTTACCAATGCGCTCTCTCTTGCTCATAAATGATGCACAGTGCTACAGAATTCGCATAGCCCTTGCTATCCGTGATTCAGTGGCACTTCAGTGTATTGCAGAATGGGGTTTATACTATCGCATATTGTTTCGAATTTTTATCCCTCTTGACTGTACGTCGTCAAATTCTGTATTATGTTACTTGATCTTTTTAGTATGTAATCGTAATGATTACAAAGTTTAAATTTCGGATTGAAAATTAAAACCTCTTACGCATTATTTTGTCTGATTCCAAGTCATGAACTCTCCAAGAAAAATTTAAATGCGTCAGAAGTAAGGAAAATTTATCGCAAACTCTCCAAGACATCAAAAAGATATATTTTCTCATTCCTGTTTGTGAACAGCATGCATTTTTTTGAAAAATATTTAAACTTAACTAAAACTTCTCAGCTCACCTTAACTATTCCTCAATTAACACATTTGAAATATATAGATTAAGCCTGAATGTCTGCAAGAAATCTCGATGGTTGCTATTTTGTACATTCCAATATTTATTGAATTCATTACTCTGTAACAATCAGTTTTTTGTGAATAGTAAATCTATTTAAATCGTAGTATTTTTTTATCTATTCATGTTAATCACAACTTGTTTTCTACACTGAAAATATCTTTCAAAGCATATATCATTAGACAATTTACTATGAATCGCCTTAATCAATTATAGATATGCATACAAACAACTGGGACTTCTACAATTCTTGGTAGATTATTGTATTTTCAGAAACAATTCTGTTTTGCATTAGCGGCATTTTAATTTTTTCTTAAAATTAATACGTTCTAACTCGTTTTTAGAATATATATATATATATATATATATATATATATATATATATATATATATATATATATATATATATATATATATATAGTTATGGGTAGATATTTTAAAGGTTAGTGGTGAGCTTAATATCTTTCATGTCGGAAACCTCAGAAGAGATATTACAATTTTCTGTTCAAAAGAGATAGCTTTATCTCTTTGTGAAACGCTGTTTCTAAAAGTAATTCTTTTAACGTTGCTGAAACTGTGTTTCCCAAAGGATTCATTAAGAAATTTCTTGAAACGAAGAGATGCTTGGTCAACTTTTGTGAAATTCCTTTGTGTAAACACTCAAGAATTCTCGACTTATTTTAATCTAACAGAAATACGGTGACAAGATGTTTCGTATGGTTAAGATTATGCTTTCAACCAAATTTTGCCTTTTAGTAGCACACATGAAAACCTTTAAGGAAAGCGTATAATATTAAATTTATTTGAAAAAGAAAATATGTGAAAGACTAAGGTTTATCTCAGGATGTTGCTTTAGGAACGCTATTGCAAAGTTACTAACATGAGTTAAGACACACTTTAAAATTAATTAACTTTAAATCTCATTTAAGGAAACGGAATGCAATGTTTTTGCTATATTTGCAGCGTATAACATTATCTAAAGGAAAAAATGTTTCATGGTCTCTTAGTTCTCTACACAGAACAATATACGTTGTGGATTTAGTTCACTTTATAACTCAGCGCTCTCAGTAGCTATAAAAGAGGAAAATACGTTACAAATGAAGAGTTAATATTTCAAGATAAAAGTTGAAACTGTTTTCTGATGCGTACTTGAACAGCTATTAATAATCATTGAATTCTTACTGCCATTTGTCCAGATAATACAAGAATGACTATATTTGCTTAGTACAAAAATAACTTTTGTTCTCATTATAGAATCTTATTAAATTCTGATCAAGTCATTTTTTTCATGACTATATATTGCTTAAAAATTGTAATAATTTTCATTACGAAAATGGGAATGACTTTAGAGAAATTAAAAAATATTTTTAGGTAGATTTCATATATATATATATATATATATATATATATATATATATATATATATATATATATATATATATATATGAAGAAAAGTTACTAAAGTAGAGGTAAGGTAAGATATGTATTTGAAAAGTGGATGTCATTTTCTTTTTTTGAGAATTTAATTAATAAATAAATCTCAAACGCCTTTTGATAACTTTTTTTAATTATTTTACTATATTGATTTTCAAGACTTCTAATTCATATTTAAAGCACTATATTTTAATTTCTCGTTACTTAAAATTATAGTAAGAATTTGTTTATAATGTTATGAATTTATCAATGTTAAGAATATGTTTATCAATTAATGCCATTGTTTGATATGCATTACATATAAATGCTTTTTTTTAAACTCATAACAACATAAACTTGGTATTTAAATAAAAGCACTTTAATGTGTCAATTTTTGTCGTTATTTCAAAAGCCCATTATTAATGTTAAAATCGCAATTTTGAGGGATACTATTCCTATGGGCATTCGAAACTGTGAAATTAAATTTAATATTTTATCATTGGTTCTTGATTGTTTCCCTTAGGATATAAAAATACATTATAAAATAGAAAGCAATATCATAAGAAATTTTATACTGAAAACATTAACGAGAGAAAACAGAGAAAGGAATTACGTTCTGGTTTTTTGAGAGAAATGCAAAAATCTTTATATATAAAAATCTTCTGTGCATGTGTATGTGACTGAACTCCTCCTAAACAGCTGGAGCGATTTTGATGGCATTTTTTGTGGGGGTTCAAGTAGATTCTAGAATGGTTTAGATTCACAATTCGGCCCGGAATAGCAATTAGCTAAAAATATATTAACTAAAACCAGTTTTTGGCGCCAGCTTCGATTTCTTTGCATTGGTATAACACTATTATTGTTACAACAATGACAAAAGTTGGCGTCCAAAATCGGTTTTCAGCCAAAATGGAGTGAGTGAGTGAGTGTAAGGTTTTATGGCGCAAGAGCCAATTTTGGCTAAGCTGCGCCAAACAACGTTTCAAATATGGGGTATAGACGGGAAAAGAAGAAAAGATGAATAGGAATGACAAAAAAAAGTGTCGAAAATAAAAAAAAGGATCACTAGGGCACCCCGGGTTCGGGAAGCCCGTGTTTACCAAAGATAGTAAACCCCTTGGGAAGATAGGAAACGATCACTAGGGTACCTCGGGATTGTGACACCCGTACTCACCTAAAGAAGATGTGCCGTCTGAGGGGTCAGCCAAAATGGAACTTCATGGCGTTGACCTATTGACTATATTAATTAACTTTGTTCAAATAATAAATGCTTTTAACGTGATTAATTTGAAATATATTTTTAAAATCTCAATTTCTACAATGCTTTAATTTTATTTCTAATTTAAATTCCTAAGTAAACATAAAACTATTTTTCAAGCAGATTGGTAATTTTTGTTAATATTTTTCCAACGCTGCCAAGTTAATTTGAAACAAAATATGGTAAAACTTCAAAAAAGTTTCGGAATTTTTTATTTAAAAAAATTTGCTTTCTTTACACATAAAGTATTTTAAAGAAGATGTATTGTTTACGTTTTCGGGAGCCGTAAAAATACAACGAAAACAATTGGAAAAATCGCCAATGGCCAGTAATAGTTAATTATGGGAAAGCTACCCCAGAACACACGATTTCAGCTCTTATAGCGCATGTCTGGAAAATCAACTTAAGGAGAGTACGTAAGCACATAAAATATTAGATGTTTTCTTTTATAATGATTGTAAATAATCAATTTTCCAAGTATAATTTATTAATTTGAAATTTAAGAAAGTATTCAATGTTTTATGTATAAAATAATTAATACGATGTTAGTTTTTAATAATACATCGCAACTAATAGTTTCATTTAGAGAAATAAATTACTGAAAAACCTTAAAATATAGGAAAATGAAGCCCTGTTTTTATTAAATAGTACTATTCCCTTTTAAATCTTTTTATACAAGGAATGTAAACAAATTTTCCAGCTTTCCCCCCAAGTTCTTTTTTCACAGTTACATATATTTAATCGAAAAATCAAACATCCAAAAAATTAGTTATATTGCGTTTTATTATTTATTACGACTTTATTTATATAATGATAAATTCGAACATCGTCTGTTTTCCTGAGAACAAAACTGGATTAGCATTGTAAATTTTTAATCGAAAATAGAAATTTGAAAAAAAATGACCTTATCCATGGGTGAGAAAAGGGGGTTGTATACTTGAAAAAACCCATACAGCGCTTGGCCGAACGGAGGGAAAACAAATCTGTCTGTGTGACAAAGTGAAAAAGAAGAAGAAATTTCTGAAAAGGGGATTTAAATGACATAAATATAGAAATCACTCACATCTCTCGGTAGCACACATACAGAAATACTGGTGTCCAGATAGAAAGGGAAAATTCCATGGAGATAAAATTGTACCCACGGAAAAAGCCCTTGCGACGCCGAGCTAAAGGGCCAGAAAACAGACCCACCCGACTGGACATAGATGAGGAAGAAATTTCGAAAAAGAGTATTTTAATGACATTAATATAGAAATCACAGAAGTACTGATACTGAAGGGAAAGAAGAGTTTTCCAAGGCTTGAAGGCCAAGGCCAAGGTACGCTTGAAGAAGCCTGCGCCACGCCGAACCATCCAGCTAGTATTATATAACTTATATTTAATTATAAATTCATAAAAACGGTTGCATCCAACAAAATAAATTTATGTATTAATAATCTGAAATTATACATCATGTTTGTTTCATCTTGAAACAACATTTTTTACATACGAAATTGATGAATGAAAAACTCATTCCTAAAGATGATTTAAAACTGTGTTCGACGTTTAGAACATAACCATTTTAAAAATTCATGAAAAAATATTTAAAATAGATTTATAATTTTATTTAAAACTATTTTAAACCAATAGAATAACTTTCAATTTAAAATGGATTTCATAATACATTGAACAAAAATATTTTTTATAAAAAAATTACAAAAGTAATATTGCTATGTCAATAAGAAAAAAGGAGAAGGAAAAAAAACCGATAGCAATAAACAAAAGAAAATAATCCATCGAAGAAAAAAAAAATATTGCGGCGTATGTTATTTCTTAAAATTACATTTTTTAGAGGAAATAATCATTTTACCGCTAAAAGTGAGACCAAAAAAATATATATTTTTTTTATTTTGAAACTATTATTTTCTCAGCGAATCTTACTAGAGCTGTATCACAATACATGAAACTTCTGTATTCCTTTTGACACTGGTGAATGATTCTCAATTTTAGCCACCGTTGCTGAATCGAGGATTTCACTGAGGTCCTTGTATCGTTGAAAGCCCATCTCCAAAAGGTATTGATACATTATAATTCTGGCAAGCCTGTGTAAGTCCTCACGTTTAGGCAGTATGGAAGTATAGAGAGTGTGTCAAAAGCTCAGGTGTTGTTCTCACAACTTGACTGAGGTTCAGAATTGTCAATGAAATAGATTTTGCATTGCTTTAGAGAGCGGCATTAATAAAAAAATCAAAATAAATTCATTTTTGTGTAAGAGGAAACAAACGAAAAAGGCATATAGACTTATATCTCATACAGTACAACATGTCCTGTCAGAAAATCTTTTAAAAATTAGCGGAATTCAACATGTATTGGTGCCATTGAGTTTTTATTTATTTAGATCAGTTCTTCTCAAACTTTCAATATTTGCGACCCAATATTCAATCATCATTTTCATCGCACCCCCCTCCATAGAATAATAATGAATTGAATTTAATAATACTATACTTTGACACTAAACCTACAATACTACTTAACCCTCTTATATGCTACCAACGTATATAAACGTCTCGCTCTGCCAAAAAAATTAATTTTCTGGACGCATATATACGTCCTTCCGAAGTACGATCTTTTCTGCGCAAAGCTGTTCATTAAATTATTCCGAAGGCTTTAGAATGTAAAAAAGGATCTTAACAGTGTTTGCAAAGGATTTACTCATTTCAGTGGATTTGCTTATTTATTCCTTTTCTGCCCGCTATCCCAAAAAAAAACCATCAAAATACGTGCGCAAATTTGGAAAAAGGTGGCATTGGGGAACGAATCACATAACTTTAAATCGGCTGTTAAAGAATTAATTATAAACCGTACAAAATATCAAGATAAGTGTTAAGACAAGCCCACATGGGGCACTGATAATTATAAAAGTTATCCTTAACTTAATATCGTTAATAATGGAATGCATTGCAAAGTACTGTTACATTTATAAGTGTATTATATCAGTGTAAATGTGTATTTTATATTTTATTATATCATAAAGTATTTATTTGTTTACTTTTAGTAAATTTGTAATTTTTAAATAATCTTTTGTTATCGACTTTTCAAAATGCTCACGCCCCCCCTCATAGAGTTATCACGCCCCTCAAGGGGGACGCGTCCCACAGTTTGACAAACACTGATTTAAATAGATCGGCACGATGGCTTAGAGATAGCATATTTGTTTCTTAAGTTCAAAGCTGTTGGTTTGGTCCCAGCTGGAGTTGATAGTGTTTCTGAAAACAAAAATCTTGGATACGGATGCCATATGATTATGTGGCCTGTTAATGGCCTTTTGGGTATTTATTGATTTGGCTTTGGAACTTTCGTCAAAATTAAATCACGAAAATATTCAGCATTCGACGAGAACTCGAGAGTTAAAATTTGGTAGCAAGCTAGAGAGTGCCACTATGAAATAACTTTTACATCTCATAACATGCCGTGTCTGCTAAGGTTTAGTTTGTGATACGCAGATCATTAGAAAAAAAATAATATATTGATAGTTGCTGTTGTT
Organism: Trichonephila clavipes; assembly: GCA_019973935.1. NCBI lineage: Eukaryota > Metazoa > Arthropoda > Arachnida > Araneae > Nephilidae > Trichonephila > Trichonephila clavipes. The sequence continues at coordinate 33,623 of BMAU01005003.1, read as the reverse complement.
TCAAATCCACTTGGAGCAGGAAAGCGTCACCAACTCTATGTGACATTTCCGCATCATAATATCACAAACCAGGTTTTGATCTACAAACAACTGCCCCAAGTGAATGCCCCAGAAGTCAAGAAGTTGAAAAGGAGAAGCAGAGACAAAGCAAGGACAGGTAAAGCAAGATTTCACCCCCTACACAAAGTTCATACCACACAGTTGATTCCTTCTAAAGCGCGTCAAGGCAGTCTGAAATATTAATAGTAAAAATTGTAGTGAACATTCAAACATCTTAGTGCTATACAGTGGTGTAACGGAGAGCATTAGGGCTACCCCTCCATCAAAGTCACATTTTGTGCCCTTTGATACGTACTTGTCCTCAGTGTGGATATGGGCCCCTATGAACAATACCCATTCCGCGAAGCGGGTGTTCCGAGCAATTACATTGCATCAATGGTTCCACATGTTTTTTCCTGTTAACAATTCTCAGGGGTGTGTAAATTAATTTATCCACAGGAAATCCGGCTATAATCGAACAAAAACAATTGCAAGAGGTCTCAGGGGTGTGAAGTAATTTTCGAGGGGAGAAATTTTTAGCAATTTTCAAGCAGGTGTAATTCTTTTAAATTTAAATTAAATAATTCAAATCGTTTACACATTATTTACAAGGGATTGGGGATTCAAAAAAGTATAAATGTTTGAACTATATCTTAATTTTAAAAATTATAAGAATATGAAAATTATGTAATAAATATTAAGTAATTTTTCCGTTGGGCACGCTATTTTTAAAATAGTAGCATCTGATGAATAAAACTTTATATATATAGTATCATATTATTTAAACCCTAAATTATTCAAGAATAATATATCTTTTGTATTTCAAAGTATTTGAAAAATATTGAATTTTCTTAAAAAAAATTTGAAAATGTAACTTTTTTTTTTATTTTTGTAAAAAATATAATATAATATTACTATAGTATAATAAGGAAATATTTAACTTTATAAATCAACTTATAGCTAGTAACTAAAGCTACTATTTTAGAAAATAGCATGCGCAACGTAAAACTTTATTAGTATTTCTTATAGAAATGTTTCTTATATTCCTATGTTTATACTTTTTAAAACTATGATTATATTTTAATCATTTTACACTTTTCTGAAGCCCAATTTCTTTATAAGATTCGAATTATTTAATTTAAATTTAAAAGATCTATACCTGTTGGAAAATTGTTCATATTTTCAGCCCTCTAGAGAAATTTAATACCCCTGAAACGTCTTAAAAAATTAAAACATTTGAGGAAAACTTATTCAGAAAATGATGAAAGGCCATTAATCACTTATATTAATTAAATTGCATAAACATTATATTAAATGGGACGCATATAGTCGATATAACTATTTGCTATTTAGTTTCACTGTTAAATTCTTTCCTGCATTTTTACCATGTAATAAATTATTTAAAAAAATCACAAATTAATGAAATTAAACCTCTTTAAAATTCAATTTATTCTGAACAGTTGAATACGTATATTTACTAAAAAACTCTTAAGTAATTATTAGTATAGTTATTATAAAAATGTTTTTAATAATGCACTTCTTTCAAACATGTTAAGGTGGAAATCAAGTTACAAATTCTGTAAAGACAGAAATTGAAATGTTATCATAGAAAAACATTCATTTTTCCTTTTGAATCCCTTTCCCTAAAACCTAAAGTATGTGGATATGACATTGTAAGCACAGTTATATGCTAAAATACAGTTTCTTCGTAAAAGTGAATGCTATAAAAATAGAATTAAAGAACCACGATTGGAGGAATTCCAAGATTCTACACAAATGGGTTCTTGATGTATTTTATTATATCGTATTAAACTTGATAATTAAAAGATTAAGAATTTTTTTTCAGTTTTTAATGAGAGCTTGCATGCCATTTTCGACTACATGTAAGACGATTAGAATGCTTGTTATTTTATAAGTAAATTATTATGCTTCTTTTTTGGATTATTTCAGATAAATGAATGTTGGTTTTTTTTTTGATAATTTCCTGATTTTAAGAATTTTGGTTAAAATCATTAGTAAGGGCTAACTTTACCATCTAAATTATATAGGGTTTTATTCTAAATAATACATCTGGGATGCTCTTAAAATCCATTGAAGTAGTTAAAATTAGTTAACCATAAAATATTTACATAAGTTTCTTAGAATCTTAAAGCTTATATCAATTAGGAATATACTATTTGATCGTATCATCTTTGTAATAAAAGTAATTTTCAAACTATTTAAGCACAATTAAATGAGCTCTATATATCTAATGTTCTCCCTCAATTTCTTCTTTAAAAATATACATCTCAATTCGCATTGACTTTTCATTGGACTTCAATTAAGGGCATATAATGATATATTGAACTTATTGTGCATGATCAGTCATAAATTTTTTTTATATAGGTAATGCTTAATGAAACAACGTATTTTGTTATAATTGAAGTTAATTAGGAAATATTTTTCATTCTAAATACCTAAAGATAAAGGATAAAATATTTTCAATTCATTCTCTAAATCATATTTACCTACACAACGATTCATGTACTTTCAAGTACTTTAAAAATACTAAGCAATGTATGAGCAAAAGTGAAAATAATATAAACCAAGCAACATAAATTTGGTTACATTTATTAATAAAAGTACAATTTTTGTATAACTTATGCAAAATACATTTTAGTAAGCGTACTCCTTAGCCTTATTTTTTTACTTTGAATATTTGCTGAATACCTTACAGGTGCATCAGATATTTCAAAGCGGATTAAAATAAATATAAAAATAGATGACTGCGCATACACGTACAGAAAATAATTATGTAATATGTAAACCTTTATATTTTACACGATATTTTGAAGGTAAATATATACACAATTTACATAGCAGTAAAATACACCCCCAAAAATACTGATTATTACGGACGTTCTTGATGAAACGAAGTTTGTAAATCATGTTTTAAAGCCATGTTTCAAAAAATGTATTTCCTTTCGGCTTTCCTCTAAAAGCATTTCTTAGCTTTCACATTAAAATTCATTATGTTTCCATCAGAACAAAGAAGTCCTTATAATAACAAATAAACTGAATGAATAAAAGCAAAATAACTGAAAATTAATATTTGAATAAAACCTAACATCTGACTACTAAGTAGGACAAGAGTATGTCTTCACGGAACTTGAAAAATGCAACATTTTGTTTTTCATATTGATAGGAGTGAATTCAAAAATATAAACCAAATAAATATCTACTATTATACACAAGTTTTGAAACTGTAAATCTCAGTATTACGAAAAAAAATCATAAAAAATATATTTTCCATTTTAATAACTTCTGGATTAAAAGTATATGCTGAGGAAAAACTATAAGGTCTAATCGCTCATATATAAGTAAAAGAAAACTTCCTTTTGAAAATTAAAAATTTAATCACTTAATTTCATTCAACATGTTAGACTTCAAAACAATTTTTCTTAAATAAATACATATTAGTATTAATTTATTTTCATTATAATACAAGAAAAGAAAATAATCAGGGTGTAGCGAAAATGTGATTCATAGCACATATATTGCTAAAATATATTATGCTATATCTCCTGCAATGGGTTCAAAGCAAAAGCTCAACATAGGTCATATTTAGAATCATTAAAAATTAGACAATATATTTTTAAAATCCTACATAACATGCAAGTTGTTACCCAACCTCTTTTTTTTGGGTAATTTATGATGTTGTATGACTATATATTGTTTAAATTATTAAGATCTAAATCTTTGCATCAAGCTTTCAATTATATTGAAAAATATTCTTAAATTATTAATTTCTTGATTTAAAAATGAAATGACAACTCCTTTGGGGGTCGATTTTTGAATAACCAATAAATGCTTATATATCTCTACACAACAAAAGAAACAAGTTTATCGCATTTCAAGTATGTTATCTAATAGATCAAAAAAAGGCTTGTTTTTTATCAAAAACGCTCTCCTAATCTTCCTTAGAAGTCAAACACTCCAATGCCACTTTTAGTGAATCTCTATTCAACAAAGAAAGTGTTCCTGCCAATTTTCAAGTATATGGTTCAAATCATTCGATTCCGTGATGAGTAAATGAATCAACTTCCTCGTATGTATACATAAATAAAAGTGACTAAGGATCATTATTCATAACGGCGCGTTTAAATATTATGTATAAGGAAAATGCATTAAGATATCCGACTACGTTCGGTGCTGTTTTTTTGAAAAGGTGTATAAATGGATAATTTTTATGATATTTAGCGTCACTTAGACTAGAATGCATGTATAAAATTTTTTTAATAATATTATTAGAATAAAAATTATTTAAATGCAATATTTTGGGAAAGAATTAACGTATAATTACCTATTTTCATAACATTGTCCTTTTATGGAAAATGCTTCTACAATAATAATATTTTGCGTATATATAGCTCTCAGATCTGGTACAGAGCCTGAACTAGGATTTTTGTAATATATAACTTAGAAATGAATTTATCCATATTTAAATGCAACAGAGTGGGAAATTTTCAGAAAAAAACACCGATAATTATTTCAATAGTTAATAACTCTGAAAATAATGTGAATTTTTCAAAAATCCTAGTCAAGCCTTCTGGAGAGAGAGAGAGAGAGAAATCATTGTTTTATATATAATCAAAATATAATTATTATAAAGGCATTTTTCATCAAAGGAGACTGTTTTGAAAATAGCTAGTTCTAAGTTCATTTTTGCCATAATATTGCACATTTAAATATTTTTTATTCTAATAATATATTTTAAAAAATTTCATACATGTATTCTAATCCAAATGACATTAATTATCATGAAAATTATTCATTTATACTCTATTTTTTAAGTCACGCTTCCGAACGTAATAGGATACCTTAAAACTTAAGTACCATAAACCTAAAATTTAGGTTATATTACGAGTATTGCTTTTTCCTTCAGCATCCATATCCCATCAATAAAAACAAAAATTTAAAAGAGTCAATGCGAATTAAGCTCAGATGACAGTTCGCAAGCGTAACACAACATAAAAACTGGGAATAAATTATATATATTTTGCTTCTTTCTTCCTTACAAATGAAACAAAGCATCGAAAAGTTTTACATCATTGCTCGAAATGTGTAATACAAAGGAACAACTCACCATAAAAGAAAAAATGTTTCTGTTCCTTCGACTCACTCATAAGTAAATAATAAAAAGCGATCCAGTAAAGATTGAGAAAAAGCGTAATGAAAAGAATTTGCCTTGCATTAGCATTTCAAAACCCAGGCTGAAATGTCTGCGTAAGCAAAATATTTTCAGAATGTGCAAACTCAGGTTTGGTTCTTGTTTGTCTTGTTTACCTAAACTTATTTTATGACAATGGGGGAAGAATGAGAAATATAAGAAAGAAGAAATAAACTTTTTTCGCCGTGTAATTCTTATTGAAAGGTAACTTTAAAAATGGAATATTTTTCTTGAAGGAATTTTCACGAAAGGTTCTCTAGATTGAAAAAAAAAATATATTAGCAAATAAATATTAGAAGTTTCATGTTTTTATTTAAACTTTAAAAAAAAGTATACTTCTTTTTATCATAGAGTTTTATAACGTTTCCATTTTATTATTTTCATGTCTTTCTTGTTTCCGCCATAGAAATAAAACTTTTAATTCTCCTGTAAACTACTTACATATTTTCTTAGATATGTTAGAATGTTTTGTGATATAATTTAGTGTTGTCAGTTTAAATACGATGGCCAGATAATTTTTGAGATAAAAAAGTTACTTTAGAAATTAAAATTCATTTTTGTTTTAATACCTGGCTTTTGCATTTTAATTATTTCCTTAAGTAACGTGATTCTGAACGAATCGCATTGTTAGCTAGATGTGTTATAGAACTTTATATGGTGTTTGCTTAAGTTTCTGAAGCAGTTCCCCCACAATTATTTTATTTCTTCATTTAAAGAGTCAGTTATTAATGCTCCGGAATCAGCATTTGAGACATTTATAAAAGCGAAAGATACGAGGCTATACACATTTTTTTAATAAATCAAAATCCGATCAATCCGATGGATGACTGAAAGTTGAATATGTTTCATTATTTTACTCAATAGAAAAGCAAAGTAGGTTAATAACATGCCTTATTACCAAGCCGCGATATTAAATTATAGTTTCTGAATGCTTAGAACTGAATGTCAGTTAGAACGTTTGTTGAATATCATACTTTACGTTTAGGAGCGTTTCTAGCTAGACTATTAATTATTGATGATTTTATTGTATAATATACGTGTATTATGATTTGTGTTTTATTACAGGCTGTTATATCTGAAATGCATTACATTAACTTAATGTACATTAGGTGTACATAGACAATCGTTGTTTGTTCGTCCTGTCAACTTTTTAACCTTGTTACTTAAACTTCATTACTCTTAATATTGTGGAGATAAAAAAAATCAGCGTGGAGTAACCCAATTCCTTAATTCGTAATTTCAAAGGAATAGCTAAAGGAATTCTGTGCTTTATTTTCATCTTTAATAAATTAATGTTGATTCTTATTTTCCACACACTTTTTGGAAGTATTAATTTGATACTTAAATGCAATCAAATATGCTCAACCAATTACATGAAATTTTTCTTACTATCTTTAGAAAAAGACTTCTACACATCATGTTTATTTTTTAACTGTTTTATTCCTTAAACGCGTGTTGTTGTCAATTATTGACGTTCTCTTGGCAATTATTGTTTTTCAGTTTTTAACCCTTAAAATATTAAGACTTTTTCTATTCAATAACTCAATCTTAGAGGGGGTATGCCCCGGGGTTTATTTTTCAAGGGTTTTGCCAGAAAGTTTTCTTGTAACAACGATCTTCATTCATTTTAACTAGATGGCCAGGAAATTTAAGTCTCTAATTTGACGAATTTTACAATATCTAGTTCTTTGTAAATTGTATAGAGTTCTAAATTAGTTTTTCCTATACATAATCCATCCACTTGTACCCCACCAAGAATGCAACGGAATATATCTGCCTCGAAAATCCCCAAAGCTTCCTCATCACGAAAAGTCAATGCCCAAGTATCTGATGATTAAGTTAGGAAAGATCTTATAAGACTTGTATAAAGAAGCAATCTCTCTAGTTTTTAATTTGAGTTAACGGGATTTTAAATTACTCTTCAGGCACAAAAGCACCTTTTTACAGCAATGCTTGAACTATAAATTTCTGGATCCAAACCCTTTTTGTTATTTATCTCTGTTCCAAATAAGTAACACTATTAACTTTTACAAATTAATCGCAAATTTCTATGTGGCTAAATTGTAAGTCAGACTTTAAGTAAGGTAAATATTCATCCTTATTTTTGTTTATAGATAAGTTATTTCATTTAGCTCTTTGTTTTAATGTCATAAATTCTTGTATGAGAATTGGAATGTCAATGTGTCTACATTTAAGTTCCGTTGAATTGTATTCAAAAACCTGAGTGTCCGTGTTTTCGAAAGCTCTTTGATAGCCGTAGACAATAAATTATGTGTGAAAGGAAAGTTTGGCATTGTATTTGGTGGGTAAGTTATATATATATATATATATATATATATATATATATATATATATATATATATATATATATATATATATATATATATTGCTATTTGAATGTGGTGGTTATTAAGTTCAGAGTGTTACTCGGAGAGATGTTTTCTATTGTGAAGTTTCCGATAAAAATGAGTGATATATCTAACTGAAGAAAAATTAATTGTCATCTGTTATCAGGTAAATTCGAAACATTTAACCATTTCAGGGCCGGTGAAAGTTGAAAGAAGCGTTTCCCCAGATCCGCACTTTCCAAGGACGTACGCACGCATGGGAACGGTTCGAAATTGCCTGCTAATTTCAATTAAAAATTCATATAAAATCTTTAAAGCATTCAGTTACGCTAAAATGTTCAAATTACAATCATTGGTAATATCTTAATAAACAGTAGAAAACTTTTAGCACTATTTAAAGAAACGATTGCGAATTTCTAGGACAAATGTCTTCATCTTAATAAAAAGTACTATTTTCGCCATGGTGATTAAAATAAAATAGACGTAAAACTTACTATCTGGAAAATCTCAAATGATAAATTTACTCTCACATAAATTTGTTGATCTGGTACTAATCTTTTAAATTTCATCAAATATCTTTTTTATCTCTAATTAATCATTATATTTTTATAGCAACTCTGGTTGCAATAACAAAGAGGAAGAATCGTTTGTTCTTACTGAATTAAAATTGAATTAGTAAGAACAAACGATTCTATTTTCGTTAAAAATGAGTCATTGTATTTATACAATGATCTGCTTTTTAAATGTATTAGAGTATTAAAATTATTCTTTTATATGCAAACAATAAATTAAATAATTACTGAAAGTATTATGAATAGCTGATTCCCAATGAACTAATAAGCTGTTTATCATTTTCCGACTTAGTCAGAATATAAAAAGAAATCCAGAACGCTATAAATCAGGGACCTTTAAGGTATCCGACTACGTTCGGAACCGTGAATTTCAAAAGCGCATAAATGGATAATTTTCATGATATTTAGTGTCACTTAGTTTAGGATATATGCATAACTTTTTTTAACGACATTTTGACAAAAAAAAGGTTATTTAGTTACAATATTTTGGCAAAAAATTAACTTAGAATAATTTTATTTCCCAAATGTTCTCCTTTTGTGAAAAATGCTTCTATTAGAATAATAGTATGCCTTTATATAGCGCAGACCTCTATACAGATGTCCAACTATTTTTTTAAAATATATAACTCAGAAGTGGATTTATTTATATTTTACGACAACAGAGGGGAGCAAATTTAAGAAAAAAACGTTAATAATTATTTCAATGGGTGGTAACTCAGAAAATAATTCGAATTTTTCAAAAAATCTTGTTGAGCCCCTGTCGAAAGGTCTGAGCTATGTACAGGCATAATAGTATTATAATAGAACCATTTTTTTCATTAAAGGAAAACATTTGGAAAAAAGATTATTCTAAGTTAATTGTTTGCCAAAATATTATATTTAAATAAAATGTTTTTGTCAAAATATCCTTACAACAATTCTATGCATATATTCTAATCTGAGTGACACTAAATATCACGAAAAGTATCCATTTATGCGCTTTTTTAAAATCACAGTTTCGAATGTATGTATTCGGATAATTAAGTGTACAATTATCTCGATGTGCTGTTGTTTACATTCATAAATATCCCGTATCTAATTAAAACAAATCGCGGACCTGAGAGCACGTATTGAAATTCAAAGCTTTGTAAAACATTTTTCGAAAAAAAAACCTGGACTTGAACCTCCATCTACTGCCTTGTAAAAATTAATATAAAAACGGTCCTAAGTGAGATCACACTAGTATGAACATGGACCTCAGAACAGAGAAAGCTCAATCACATGTATGATAGCGTGGGCCCTGGAGGGAGAAATATGTGTTCCTAAACCGGTTACTTTTGCATTGCAAAATTTTATTCAATATATGCTAGATTTTTGGAAAATTCTATATGTTGCTAGAAGTCTGTATATAATTTTTTTTCGAAATAAATACTTAATATCATTACTTAGATTTATGTGTGTGTTTTGTGTAATCAATGAATCCAACCCTATAAAACCAATTTTTGGAAATTCAAAAAAAATAATGCATTTAAGGGTAAAAAAAGCTTTCCTGTTATAATTTAGAGTAGAGATCAAAATTAATTAAGAAACAGCATCCCAGGATTTTTACAATATTCCTCATAAATAAATTTATGCTTTATTTATGACCATACATTTTATAGGAAATATTGCTTGTTCATGTAAATTATACACATATTTATCTCTTGAAGGATTCATTAAATATCTTGAAGTGTTCAGTCGTCTTGAAGAACAATAAAAATAAATTAGAAGAAAAAACTAACTGTGCAGAATGGAATATTAAAAACTGGATTAAAAAGTTACAAATTCAGTTGTGAGTTAATTTAAGATGTTTAATTATAATTGGTTATTTCTTGAAAACACAATACAATACAGAGTTAGTATTCCTTCTCTTTAACTCTCACATAATGGTACTTTGTTTCTACACTATGGTTTAAGTAAGTTGCATGATGCTTAATTGTTTAGAACTTAAACTAAATCATCGCACTCTGAATCTTTGAGATTTCGAAAGGGTTTATACAATACCGAAGAACACAGATGCTAAGCAGATATTACCTTGATGTATCCATTACCTCCAGTCTGCAAATTGTGTAGCATTGACATTTGTGAAATGACAGTTGATTGGTATTAAGTGTAGGGGATGGTAGAAGGACAATTTTATGGCGTGGTGATATATAGTTATAGGATTAGGAATATCTGGTGAATACAATATGAACTCTATGTGGGAAGCAAATTATCTTTATTTAAAATTATGCTGCATTTAAAGGGAAAATAATTTTGAGAAATAATCTGCAGATTATTAAGATAAGTGTAAGATATCCTGAGCAAAATATGGTGTGAGGTAGGGGACTGTGTATCAGATTTAATGCAGGATTATAATTTATATTTGTCTTCAGACAAAGTAGATGCGTCGTAGTTGAGTAATTTCTGCAGTTTCAAACATTTTGCAATTGATTTTGAAAACATTATCTTTACTTAAAAAAAATTAAAAAATTAAGATTGGTAAGCAAAAGGAAAAGTAATTGTTAAAAGTAAATTGTTATGTTCTATGAACGTCTCTTGCCACAATGTACCTAAATTTTGCTTCTAAGTACGGATCACCCTTTATACTGTTAATTGTCCTAGTATAAAATTCCTCGAAAGTTTCAGAAATTCTATCGCTGTTTTAAGATAGGCAGAAAAGTCAGGAACATTCTCAGAGTCGAAGAGTGTCCATCGCTAAAATTCTTCATTTTCGTAATCATCCCAAAAATTGTAGATACGACTAGTCACTGAAAAATATATATATGTATATAAAAAGATAGATGTTTTCTCAGAAATAAATTTCATCTTTATCTTCTTTACTACTCCTTACGCTCTACGTTCAGAGGTAATTCGAAAAAAATTATACTATTTAAATAAAACAATTCATTAAATGCTCAATAGAGTAAGGTAAAGGTCATATTAATGCTCAAATTTCACGAGTTTTGTATACATAATTGTGCTTAAGATCTACTTTTTATTTCCTTAATCAGTTATCTCGAGAATTCTCTAAATATCAAAAGTATTTAAATAAAATCAGAGGTTTACATACCTAATGAAGATTTTTTTCAATGTTTGCTGATAGCTATTAATTTATTTAAAAAAAATATATGTATATACTCAATCAAACATTAGAGCTAAATGGCAACGTTTTCTTCCGAAGAAATATTTTTGTACAGAAGTATTCAATATTTTGACGCAAAAAAGTAAATAACCTTTATTTAGAAATATATATATATATTAGGTTGGGAAAAAAGAAATTCATTATTTTTGCATGAAAATCAAGTCTTTATTAAACATGCTTTCGATTGGCCGAACTGGATCAAATATGCACCGTTTTGTTGTATAATGTGTTACCATTTTAAAAGTTGCTTCATAATGCTTCTCTCATAGAAGTCCTGGCCGTTATAGGTGAAAAGATCTAGTAATCTATTTTCGCAATCTTTTCTTGATCCCAATTTCTTATCACTCAGGAAGTTTTGCAATGTGAAAAAAAGGTAATAATCGCTTGGCGACAGGCCCGGACTTTATGGTGGATGCATTAAAACTTCCCTACCAACTCCCAGAGGTTCTGGCGAGTCACTACAGAAGTGTGTGGCCTGGCGTTGTCCTGATGGAACACATTACCTCTTCTGTTGGCCAATTTTAGTCAATCGCTAGTTTCAAACGGTCCAGATGTTTACAGTAATGAGCTTAATTTAGTGTTTGGCCATGCGGAAGCAGCTCCTAATAAATAATTCATTTCCAGTCCCACCAAATACACAGTAGAACCTTCCTGGGCGATAGTCCTGGTTTAACCATCGTTTGAGCTGCTTCGCCGCATTTTGACCACGGTCGATTTCGCACAATATTATAGGGGATGGAGCTCATTTCTAAACCTAAGTCACCCTCCGCTTAATAAATTGGTCAATTTCATTCCGTTTGGCCAAGGATTTGCAGATGGAAATTCAATCCATCATGTTTTTTGGTGTTTATTGGCGTATCATAAAACATGGAGCTTCCTTTTTAACCAAACTTTGCGCAAATGGCTTAAAACTATTTATAATTCAATCTTTAGCTCCTGAGTGATGCTACGATTACTAACATGCCGGTCAACTTCTATTATCTCTGTGATACCATCGAAATTATCGACGACGGGCCTGCCTGTGAGAAGTGCGTTTTTAACATAAAAATACCTGAATGGAATCGACGAAACCAAAATGACATGTAATTACCTGTTACAGTATCGGAACTATAAACACCACCCGAAATTTCAGCCACCTGTCTTGCATTTTCGCCTTCATCAAAGAAAAACTGTTAAGAGAACCAATCTTTCTCTTTGTGGCTTCCATTTTTAACACCCTGTAACTCACAATCGAATGGACCAAACAAAAAAAAGTAAAATATTTTTCAGTGTTAAATGGCATCTTGACAACGAGCATAAATTTAAAATTGTTTGATCTATATTTCGTGAGATATCGACACTACAGCCATCTACCGAAAAAATAATGGATTTATTTTCCCCCAACCTGATATTTATAGAGCACAAGAAACGACAAAGTATAAGTGAAAGAAAAAGAACAAAAGCTATCAATTTAACTGTTAGCTAAATCTGAAATCAGACTTGGGATGCACATCAATTTCTACATTAATATTAAGCTTTCAAATGCACAGAATTCAGCATCGTCTACACATATCAGCTGTTAGCAGATTCTAATCATCCTTTAATATCTTCCTTGCCCTCTTTAATTGCAGTGTTTTTTAAACTGTGGAGCGTGGATGCGGTAGTTGTGTGGTCGAGGATTCGGATCAAGGCTGGTCTTGTCACAAGATAGAGCCTAGTACCACTAAAGACCCGCCGTATAGGGTAGCGATGCATGTTAAATCTGTCGAGAGCTGAAACATCCTCCAGATGGTGTAGTGTGGTAGTTAGAAGACGGGGGTGCCAGCTCAGGTGTTGTCCACGTCACTTTACCATGGTTCAAAATCATGTGGTCCGTCGCCAACAACTGTGCGGCTGCTGAAAAGTGCGACGTTAAAATTCACTCAATGATACTGTGGAGTGAGTGAGTGGTAACCGTACAAAGGATCGCGAGCATATCGAATGTCGAAAAGAAAAGATTTTAAAAAAATTACACATTTGAAGCAGAAAAAAAAAGTTTTCTTACATAACGAAAATAATATATACACATTTATTCTGATACAATATTCCTATAAATGCATCAGCATTGCACAATGCATTTGATGATTAATTTTTCATTACTAAGTTAGGAACCGAATTGATAGTTACTAGAGACTCCCATGGACAAGACATATACAAAATTTAGTACGTATCTTGATAATTTGTACGATTTATATCGCACAGTTAAAATCGTATTGTAGCTTTACGTTAAAGTACATTATTATTGGATTCAATACATTTTTTTTGTATTGATGGGGGGGTGCAATGAAAACTATGATTTAAAATTTGTTCGCAAATATTTAAAGTTTGAGAAGCACTGTTTTAAGCTGAATGTTTGTACCAAGAACAAAAGTACAAGTATTTTTTTTCAGTTTTTAATCTAAATGCTGCAACAGAGTTTTGGAAAGAATCGTAGGTTCAAAAGACAGAAAATCCAAAACATATCAAGATCCTTTTAAAATTAAGTAAATTATAAGATCAAATCTCGAAAGTTTTTAAAAAGCAATCTTAAATAGTTTCACTTACACAACTAATTTTTATTATTTTAGCAGTATTGTTTAATTCATAAAAGTGTTTATATATAATTGAACACAGAAGCTCCTATTGACTACCAAATATTTTGGGCTTTCAAAAGACAGCAGTGGAACTATCATTATTTTTACGCGTGCATAAACTGTCTTTAACTATGGTTTTTTCGCAGTTAATTATTAATTAATTATCAGCGAATGAAAAAAATTGAGATTTGTGTTAAATGAAGGGTGTTTTCTTAGATAAATTTAAAAATAATGAATCACAGAATAGATAATTAATATGAAATTAATCAGCATAATTAATTTGATTAATTGTTATACTTCACACATTTTGTGCAATCATTCAAACTTCTCGTACATGAATGGTAGAAATTTTTATACAAATTTCAGTTATAAGATTAATTAGATTTTAATGATCATCAATTAGTATAATTATTCACGAGTATATGTACTAGATATGTATATGTGTGTGGGAAATACCTTGCCGTAGTTGTTTTGCATGTTGTTGATTTAGACTTTATGTGGTAGTCGTTCAAAAATGGATGCGAAAACGTTATGGGTTTTGATGCATCTTCTTTCATTAATTTATATAGAACATATTAACAAACGTAGAACATATATACTCGCACAAAACTACTACATATATGACAAAACACAAATTATTTCTATTGTGATTACCAAGCAGCCTAAATCTTCCAAAACATTCTAGTATTTATCCAAAATGATTACAACCGGAATTATGTAACTCCTAATTTAATTTTTACACGCAGTCCTAGAATGCTCGGGACTAGTATAGATTAAAACACCTTAAAAGGTATAATTAACGTTACATATATATATAGAGAGAGACATATACAGAAACACAAAAAATTAATACTCAAAGTTTAACAACAAAGCAACTAAATGTGTTATTCTAACTTTTTTTGTTGCAAAGGCTTTGCTTAGCGTTTATACCATGTTGCACTTAAATCAAACAGATGTGCAAATTATTTTTTGTATGTAATTTTCTTGTGTTACTGTTCTGCATATTTTACCGTGTGAACATTTAATTATATTTGAAATGAATGGAAATGTGGTTAATACACTTGCTTTTTTCGCAGATATGATTTGTTTCAATGATGGAAATCAGTCATATAATAAAAGTACATCCTCCCCAAATTATAGGATTTTTCCACCCATTGGTTTATTTCTGGACATAAGAGTGATTTTTCCCGATATATTCTTCTTCTAAGAGTTGTTATTATTATTTTTTTAATTCCACATTTCTAAGGATTTTATACATGGGTTTACAAAATAGAAGGATGAAATAGTTTCCATGACTGAATGCCGTGCATAAGAAATACAATTTATATAAATGATACTACACTGCTGGACAATTGCTAAGGACGGATAATACTATCATCCATAGCAACCACAAATGAAAGGAAGCAAAATGTGGAAAATTAGAATAACGGGATATTAGTAAGAAAAAGTATGAAGTATGCAAATTTTTTTCCAGGTCTGTTCATCACGTGATAGCGTTCATAAGAGCTTTAAAGGTTTTGACGCGTGTGGACAGTTGTTGTTTCAAGTCAAAGTTTTACAGGAAAGATTTAATAGACGAACTTAAAATTTCTGGCATGTCTTCCCGACATCACATAGATGATTTTATGCGCGGCCCAATTATTGGAAAGATCGAAGAAGGGCGAAAAATAACAGATGTTGCCAGGGAGTTCGACATCTCTCACAGCGTTGTTTCACGGCTGTGGAAGTCATTTAAAACTACTGGAATGTGTAGTAGACGGCACGGGGGAGGTCGTGTTAGAAGTACGATGCCTGCAGAAGACAGATATATCGTCCTATCAGCAAAAAGGAACAGGCGCACCCCAGCTCAGCAGGTGGCAAATCAGTTTCTTGCTGCCTACATGTGGTTTCGAATGGGACTATGACGGGCCAACGATACATTGATGAAGTTCTACTTCCTCATGTTCGTCTTTTCCGTTGTGCTGTCGGTGATAAATTTGTTTTTATGGACGACAACGCAACATGTCATCGAACACTCGCTGTTCAGGATTGTCTAGACAGCGAGGGTATTCAACGTCTCGTATGGCCAGCGTGTTCTCCAGATCTAAACCCCATTGAAAATGTGTGGGATGCTTTGGGGAGGCAAGTTGCAGGTCGAAACTATCCTCCGACAAACAAGAACACCCTCATCCGTGCACTCACAGAGGAATGGGATAAATTGCCTCAACAGCGGCTGGATAATGTTGTGCAAAGTATGGTACGACGTGTGGAATGTTGCATCACACTCCACGGTTTACATATTCCGTACTGATACCTTTCTTTAAGGTGCCTGCTGACTTTTAGATGCATTGTTCCATTTATCCGTACGCAGTTCAAATGAACATTTTTTTTCTTTCAGATGTTTCACAGCTTTTGTACTTTCACAGAACAATAAATATTCTTTATTCTAATGTCTGAACAGTGTGGCAACTATATTTTATCCTACTATGCCTCATGTCTCGCTTAATGTTATGCTACATAGTAATTTGTGATCCGTCCTTATCAATTTGTCCAGCAGTGTATAAGATATCTTAAATAGAAAAACATGGGAAAAATAAGCAAAACTTTTTCTAAAACAGAAATACGAAGGATGAAATAGGATATCTATTGGAAAATTTGTTTCAAACGCAACTGGGCAAAATACTGTATTGCCCAAGAGACATGTGTAAGAGAAGAAAAAAAATTAACTTTTCGTTGAGAGATTTGAGCCTCAATCAGTTTGTGTAGAATTAACAGTGTCTCTCGCCACTTAGTATAAAATAGTCAAATAGCAGTTCAGGTATATCTTGTCATCCGTCTTATGGCGCCAACTTCCAGACTCTTTTCTGGTGGTTAATGATATACTACTAAGAGTTTCCTTAGGATGTCCCACACATGTTAGATTGAATTTAATTTCCATGATTTTGTCAGGAATCCTCAGACATTGAATACTTTTATCCTTCAAGAGCTATTAGGCATCATTTTTAATACGAGATATAGCGTTACCTTCAAGAAAAGAAAATGGTGTATCATAGAAAATGTAGAAAAAAAGGCACAATAAAAAGATGGATAAGAGAACAGGTGTGGAATAGAGGAAAATGAATTGAAACTTCTTGGAAGAGACATTGAGGTCTGTATGGGTATTAATCATAATATATTCCAAACATTTCTGCTTTCTCCAAATTGAATGCTTTTGATATCTTTTGAGGGAATAGTGTGCATCACTCAATATCTTCCAATGTAAATGTGCCCAGAATACCTAGTCATATTTAATCCAAGTATGGTGTGAAAAGTGATTTATTTCTTATTATCATTATTCATACATTTTTGCTCATACCCTAACGTACCCCATCCTACTCACTACCCTGATTAGTATATAATTTCATTCTGCCAAATATTGATTCTCTTATCGGTATTTGTATCTTATTGGTTCATTCTGCCAAAGCTTCTTCCTCTATTATGCTAAATTATGATCTTTGTTTTAAATTTACTCATTGTAATTACTCCAGTGTAACAGATAGTTCATAATTTTAAAAAAAAGGTACATAGCTTGGTTTTTAGTGTACCTATTTTTATTCCTTCATTTTCGTGCATTTAATATTCTTATATAAGAAATTACAGAAACAGAACGTTTTATGGAATCAGTTTGATTTCAAAGAGCATGCGCCAAGATGGGAGATAACAGTACAAGATGGTTAACTTGATATTTTTGCAGTTTTAAGAATATTGCAAGTTTTCAGTACTTTTTAATTTATATTCATTGTAAATTTTAATATATATTATGTAATTATTTTATTAATAATGCAATACAAAAATACAATTACTATGATATACAACATAAAATTCGTTATTTATAATTGCTTTTTATCATATGTATTTATAAATATTATTACATAATAATTATTAATTAATATGTTCTTTATTTATAATTATTATTTTGTTATTCATTTATAATTATTAATCTGTTATTTATTTAAAATCTTACAATACGATGATTATTCTTTTTTATAACTACTGTTAAATTATATTATTATATGTTGCGTAATATTGTTAGTACATGTAACCTTTTTATAATGCTATATTGTTATTCATTATTTATTGATCGAACTTGGCTATTCTCAATTCATTTCTATATTCTTCTTTTGAAACATATTTCATTGTATTCCTAAACAATTCTTTAAAATTATTTTCCCGACCATTTGATACCGCTAGGTCGCCATCTTGGATTCCATTCCAGCGACAACAAGCTCTGCTTGGCATGATTCCTTTTTCGCGCCAAGCAGCGCTTGCACCTTGTCCCGTCATATCAAACTAGCACCAGTTTTATTATCAGTTTAGTATGTATAATATGTCGTATTTCGGAAATAAAGTGGAATTGAAATTCATTTTTTTAAAAGCTATTAAGACACTTACACGTAAAAGTCAAACGAATTTTAAAAGGAGAAACATAGAGATGAATTAAGGGGACTTGGCACCCTTTGAGCAAACTTCTTTATTTACGTACTTAAAAATTATATTTTAACATTTTATACAATGTTTCTATTCAAGAAAATGTTAACAGATGAAAATTTTTTCATATATTATTCACACAATTTTAAAAATTAAAATTTTTTGAAGAAAATTGGGAAAATTTTAAATTCCTTTTGTAAAAAATAAATTTTTGACCTGAAATTTTTTTTATAATATTCTTATGGATGTTCTTAACAACTTTAGGGATCGAATTTAGAATAACTTCATTAGTTTTCGAGAAAACAAATAAAATGTTGATATACAGGCTAAAAATCAACGAAAAAGCCAACATGTCTTACATTTTATTTCTTTTTTAAAAAGTATTCAGTTTATAGCAAAACGGATCCCTAGTTTTATTACATGCTTTATTTTTAACACGCAGGAAAAAATTGAAGTGATTGGTAAATAATTGTCGAAGGAGTAGCATTTTGAATGCACTAAGGTTTCAAAAAACACAAACTGAGAAAACCACTTTAAAGTTTATAATTCTGAAAAATAATTATTATAAGCTTACTTAAACTTAAAATACCACTTTAAGATATTAGTTATACATTTTTCTTTAAAATAATTGCATGTTCATATTTTTCAACCCACACATTTTTATAAATGATCAACTTTTAGATACTAATTGCACAAGAAAATTCAAGAAAAACTTTAAAAAAATTTTTCTGTCACGACAGAAATTTTAGCTGTTTTTCTTCTTATAATATTAAAGTATTACACTTGTATGAAAAATATATCAGGAATAAGAACTGAAATTATAAAATTATTAATATAAAATGCCTTAATTTAAAAATTTTACATGCACACATTTCACAAGGAAGAAAAATTGCATTATTGTATTGCCTCGGAAATATTCTGCTTTTAATACTACACATTCTTTTTATAGTTATTATTTCTATTTATAAAATAGATCTTTTTATCATAACGCATTTTTTAGCTTTTTTTTCTAAAAGGGTGTGTAGCTGAATTGCCTAATTTGTTTTCAAATGAAGTTTTATTCAACTTCTAACTTTCCGACATGCACAAGTGATATATCAATCGAAAGATAATAATGCAAATAATAAGATTAAATGAAAATAAAAAAAAACGATGCGTTTGTGATTTTTAGGGTACCAAGTTCTCTTAATGAAGTCCTCTGTCTCTTAGTCCTCTGCACGAGGGCTAATGACAACGGATCTCGTAATTTTAAACTATGAGCAAGTGACAAATATGAAACCAGAGCTGGCCCCTAACCTTAATAAATAGGTGCTCTAGAAACCAAGCTATGTGTAAATTTGTAAATTTAAATTTTTAATTCTGTGCACCGAATTCTAGAAACTTCCATACCATGTCGATGTAAAACCTTAGAGACAAGAAATGTTTAACTTCAATCCGTCCTTTCGCATTGCATTTGTTCAGTGGTATCAGGGCTTGAACTCACGAACCGCAGATTACAAATGCGTTACCATGGACTTTTAGCTACAGTGGTCACATTTAACATTAAAAAAATTAGAAACTGTATTGCTTTGTAAAAAAGATGAATTCCACTAAATTATAATATAGCGAAAATTTAAGAACTATATCAAGATAATTTTTACGTTAATATAAAGCAAGTAAAATAAAAATTTCATTTCTCTACGGTTTCATGTATAAATATTTCTTATTTACATTTATACTGTGTCTTATATTAATGGAAATCGTCTTATTAGTTTTAGATTGATTTTACTTTTGTTTATTTATTCACTAAGCTTAGATAATTTATTGTAAGTCCATTAGAAGGGCATATAGTTCAACTTATGTTCTATTTTATTGTAATAAATATAAGAATATTCCTTAAATTCCTCGAAATTATCTGTCACCATATTGCTTAAAAATCACTCATGTGTGAGTTAATGATTTTAACCTTTTATCTACCGCATTACCATTTACTTCAGTTTTTTATTTCATGAAATAAATTTGGATCACAACTGTGATAATTAAGGGGTTTACAAAAACCAAATTCTCAACTTTGTTAAATTTAATTCGTAAGAGCTAATTAATTAATTAAAGATTTTCAGCTGTAAAATTAATTATATGCATTGTTCACTTAAAATAAATAGTCAAATTATTTTCTAAGGTCTTCATTAACATACAAAAAATAAGACACTTAAATTTTGACAAAAGCTATTTTTTCGGGAGAAAAATGATAATCTTCGCAATCCACTGAAAACGCTATTTGCCGAAAGCGCAATTTCTACTATAAAACTATTTGCCTTCCCCGCTAAAATACACATCATAGAGCTCGTGCTTCCATATATCTGAGAAAAGTGGATTTCAAAGATTATTTCTGCCAAATATCGTCAGAATATTCCTAAAAATGTTTTTTCTATGTAATTTTATATTTAATTGGTACTTATAAATATCGTCAGTACTTAAGGAATTAAAATGTATTAAATAAGTAATATATCAGTAATTCTAAAGCTAAAGGGCAACTGCCCCTTAAGGGGGCGTTGCAATCTTACGTGAAGGGCGTGAACATGTCAAAAATCTGTAAAAAGATTATTTAAAAAAATATTATTTAAAAGTAATTTATACTTATAAAACATCTGTTATCTAGGAGCAACACATACAAAATTTAATAATTATCTTGATAATTGGTATAGTTAAAAATTACGGCTGTATTGCAGCTTTAGCGTCAAATTGCATTATTATTGCGTTCAATATATTGTATGGGGAGGGCGATGAAATTTATAAAGTAAAATTGGGTCACAAAGATTGTAAATTTGAGAAGCACTGCATTATGTAGTATTGTTTTTTTAGTTACATTAATTTTTAAGGACAGTCAGTACGGTAGACCCCTTTTAAAAATCGATTTTGAGATTGTGATATTTCTATAAACCCCTAATCGGGAGCTTTCCATTGATATAACATATAAGCCATTATATGAATTAGAAGTACTTTAAAATGATTTTAAAAAAATAATCAGCTTATGAACCACTTCCATTTGACAGATAGAAATGTAAACATTGTCTTTTTAAATCTGGAGCAAAGTTGCAAACCCTCAATTGATTTTTATTAAGGTATCCGACTACCCTAAAACCATGATTTTTTTTCAAAAATTGGCAAATTTTTTTATGACTTTATTTTATAGACCATTTTATTAACTTAATAACAATACCAAGTACTTTATTTTCCCTCCACTAGAACAAAAACTACAAGCATTTTAGTAAAAGCAAATGCCATAACTTTACACAAGATGTCAAACTTTAAAATGCGTTTTACTCGAAATGTGTTTTTTTCGAAAAACTCAAACGGGGACCGCGATTGCTCAAAAAGTTTTGAAAATAATTAGCTGAAATTTTTTGCTTATCTTCTGCATAACAGTAGAAGTGTTTTAATCTTCAGATTTATCAATAACTGTTTTATTTCAAAATTTGCAGTTCTTTATGGGAATATAGTCAATGTTTTTTTAAGCAATTTCGTATAATGACTTAGATAAAATGCTCTAGTTTTTGTAAAAATTAAAATATCTCTAATCGTGAAGGTCACTTCAAACAGGAATAACAAAGTAACACATCAAAATTGAAAATTTGTTCATAAAATCTTTGTACAGAGCGGGCCCCGTTTATGTAATTTTTCGTACAATTTTACTAGTTTTTTCCCATTTTAATAATAATAATATTTTTTTCTTTTACCAATTTTAGGATTTTTTCCTTAAAATATACTAAATAAATATAAAAATCACAAAAAAGATCTCCATATCTCCTTTTTTTTCAAAAAAAAGTTGTCGCAAGCAGTCGGATACCTTAATACGCAATAGATACCTGTATAGTAACTGCAAATTTTATTGTGTTAGATATGTAAAAATTTTTCTGGGAAATTTGGAAGCGTGGTTTTAATTTGAATGTTATATTTCATATTTAGTGATTTTACCTAAATTTAAACCTGTTCTTCACTTTAAATTTAGTTTAAATAATTTGTAATAATAACTAAATAAAACTTTAAAAGGCTTAGAAATACGCTAAAAATATTTCAAAAATACTTGAAGTTTTTGGATACTTGAAATACTTGAAAAATTTGGAATAAATTCAATACAAATGTAAGATGTTTTTATAAAAATTTCTGTTTTCCAAAACTTATTTTTTTAAATTTGTGTAAATTTACTGTGTGTATGTTTCTTAAATGTAATTGTGTATATACTGAAGGGACATTTTGGAAATATTCTTAAAACATTTAAATATAATGCAGTTATCATAAAAAAAAATACAATTTTTAATAAATTCAAAATAATAATTGTTCGGTGAATAAAAAGTTTGTCTTTGAAAAACTAATTATGTTTAAAAAAATCACTTCAGTATAAATATAATGTCTAATTAATATAAATAAAAATTTCAGTCTTTATGTTTAATAGTTTCTGAGAAAAAGGTATGAGATGTGTGTGTGTGATACATTAAATGTCATGTTTGTTGTCTTTGCGAGAAGCTTGTTACATACATAAAAATGCATAAATTTCATGTTTAAGAACATAGAAACAGTTTTATTTTGTCTGTTTTAGAAATAATTTGTCCAGTTTAAAGTAACTTTGAAGTTTTAAACTACGAAACTGTCTGCAACAACAAAACCTAATGATAATGTTACGAAAACATAACGAAAACTTAAGAAACGTCGTATAATCAGGTATTTTTAAATACTATCTCAAATTCACACCAAAACCATATTGATATATGTTCACATTATATTTATGATGCTTTCTGTTCAAATTTGATATCTGTAATGTATGAAAGCTACAAATTTTTAAAATTTGATTCAGTATTTGAGAAAATTTTGATGTTTTCTCGTTAAAAAAACTGAAAAATGCTGTTCTGGGCAATTTAAGACCTTTTTGTTTACTATTTTATGCAAAATAAATTGCAAAGATGCTAATGTTTAATAAAATGGGACAAATAAATGCTGTAATTCATGGTGTTTGTTATAAAATGGCACTTTATCGTAAAAATTCAATTTTTTCAAAAATGATGTTTTTAAAACTGTATCCATCTTTTTCTCAGAATATAAGGTATAAATGTACATAAAAGTTTTTCACCCATGTTACTGATATGTAACTATATATATTCCTGTGAGTTTTTTGAGGAGTTTCCCAAAGTATTTGACTGAAGTTCATATATCGTGACAAAAAATGTCAATTTTTTTAGAAATTCATAGTGATATTTTTATGTTACAAGTTTTTGAGAAAACTAAACAATATATTTTAAATATTTCACTTCCTTGTTGTTTCCTTATTGTTTATTTATTCCTTATTGTTCCTTCCTTATTGTTTATTTATTATTTAGACAAGTTTTTAAGCTTTAATATTCAAAGGCTTTTCAATAATAGCTAACTAATTATAACTCAGATGTGTAATGCTTTTTGTCGTTGCGAAAAACTTGTTGCATGCATAAAAATACACAAATTCCATGTTTAAAAACATAAAAACAGTTTTATTTTTGATTTTTGTAAAATCTTTTGTGCAGTTTAGAGAAAATTTTGAATTTTGAAACTTTTAGAAGTTGTGTTTGCATGGAAACGTACAAATCCATAATTCAATTTTTCTAATGTCGTAAAATCCCATATTCCCAAATCATGACTTTTACATATTAATACATGTTTAAATTATATTTATGATGTTATAAGGTCAAATTTGACATTTGTAATGCATTGAAGCTAAAAACTATTCACAGATTGTTACATAATTTCTGAAAATTGATGTAAAATGCTAAAAAGACCTCGTTGAACAAAAATTGAAAATTACTATATATGTATTTTCTGAACATTTTAAGGCTTTTTTGTTTTCTATTTTATGTTTAAAAATTAAGAAGATACTAATGTTTAATAAAATAGCGCAAATACATGTTGTAGTTTATTATTTTTGTAATTTAGTGTGTTTTTACACTTAAAATGCAATTATCTCAGAATGATTGTTTTCAAACTACGTGTACCTTTTTCAAAGAATCTAAAAAATCAATATACTTGCAATTTTTACTGCACATAAATAATATGTAACTATATATAATAAAGCTACTTTATTGGAGATTTTCCCAAAATATTTTGCTCAGAAGCAGTTATCGTAAAAAAAATGACAATTTTCACAAACTTCAAAGCGATACCTTTACGATGAATTTTTTTGAAAAAAGTAAACAATATATTTGAAACATTTTACTGTTATTTAAATAAAAAAGCCTTATTATTATACAGCCAAAATTTGCAGTTTTTATATTCAACAATTTCTACGAAACAGTTTCCTAAAGTGGCTCAATTTAACATTGTCGCTATAGGCCCTACCGACTAGTCTTAATGTATGTATCATGACTCTCCTTTTGAGGATCCCAATCCTTATTGTTGTCCTCCTTAATTTGTAATTATACTTATCGAACTTTTAATGTCATAAAACTGCTCTTGTAGTGGCACTACTTTTACCGAAAATATAAAACATTTTACTACAATATCTGATTATTATACTTTATCGTTCTAAAATTAGCAAATATTTAAATATTCCACATAAATACCATACATTGAGATACTCATCAAGATATTTCACGAAATGATTCGATGTTATGCGTGCTTATCTTATGTCTTTGCGCATGCTTCTGAAACTACAGAAAAACTTTTATCCGGGAAAAGTAGAGAACTCTAGTGGCAAAAGGAAGTTCTGTTCCATTTTAAGTGTCTCTCGAAAGAACACCACAGCTGTAAAGTGGAAGTTGTAACCGAAACTTTTTGCCTGCAACAATAAATCCGGTCACAGTAAAATGCTGAGTACCATCGTAAAAGGAGAATGGGAATAAAAGAAAAAACAGATTCCAGACTTGTTTCATGAATCTTTCAATGAAACATGCTTGGATTCCTCTTGACCCATGTAATTGAAACTTCTGCAGAATTTCTCATTTCTCGATTACTATTTCACATTCACTGGGCTTAACTGAATAATAATAAGAGTAAATTCGTCTCTGGTTTATTGCAGATGGTTTTATGATTTGATGCAGCTTCGACATTCTTGACTGAGTTTTATTACTGTGTAGGAAGAGTTTCTAAAATGAGATTTATAATTTTTATTTTATTCTTCATTGAAAGGCTTCTGTCTTGAAATATTAATTGCAAATTATTTTTAAATATTTTAAGTATTTGTGAGAAATAAAATTTAATATCTTTTAGGAATTTTTAAAACCCTAAAAATGTTGATATTTTTTTTAGCGTAAGATGTGGTAGAATTAAACAATTGCTCAAAGCAAACAATAATGATAATCAAATACGTAAACTAGTTCTAGATTGAAAATAAAAGCTCATGCATATAATTGGGTATGGCAGTGTTTCTCAAACTTTCAATATTTTGGACTCAATATTCAATCAATATTTTCATCGCGCTCCGCTTCCATACAATAACAATATTTTGAATTCAATAATACTTTACTTTGACACTAAAGCTACAATAAAATATTAACCTTTTAAGTGTCACTATCGTATACATACGTCTCGCTAAGCCAAAACGTTAATTGTCCAGGGCGTATATATACGTCGTTAAGAAGTACAATATTTTCTGTGCACTGCTATTCATAAAAATATTCAAAAGGCTTTGGAATGCAATAAAAGGACTTTGACAGATTTTGCGAAGGATTTACTTATTTCAGATGATTTGCTTATTTATATTCCTTTTCTCGATTACTTATAAACAGTTCAAATTACGCATTAAGGTAATTGTCAATTTTTGTATGTAATTTTATATATGACAAGCCCATATGTGATCACTGGAAATTATTAAAGGTGTTCTTAACTTAGCATTGTGAAATAATTACAAAATACGTAGGGCAGTACTGATATATTTATAAGTGTATTAAATTGTAAATGTGTATTTAATTTTTTATGATGTTAGAATGGTTTTTTTGTTTACTTTCAGAAAATTAAATTTTTTTTTAAATAATCTTTTGTGTTCGACTTTTTAATATGCTCGAATTCCCCTCGTAGAGTTATCACTCCCTTCTAGAGGTGAGCGCCCTACAGTTTGATAAACGCTGGGTATGAGGTTAGTCGAACTACTATAAATACCTTATACTTTTAACCCCTTAAACGATTGCGCGTGTAACGTGCGGGCTACCGAAAGTTGGCCGCTATTGATTTGCCCGTATGCTGTGCGGGCAATGATATATTCTTTCTTTGATTAGAGCTTATTTTTAATTGTTATGATACATAATTTAGTGCTAAAAATTTTAAAATTGATGTTGGTTGCCTATAATACGGAAATACTTTTCATTCGGCAATTTTTGTGGTGAAAGGGATAAATTAGTATGGTACTTAAATTTAAACAATTAAAAAATTTTCCTTTTTTAAGCAATTTGATTAATAAAAAATGATTTCTTAACTGTTTAATGCATGATTGATTAATAAATTAACAATAAAGAACAATTGAAGCGAAATATATTGAGTGTTTATATTTTAGGCTAAACATATGCGAAATTGATAATTGTGTATTATACCATCGATCAGTTTTGCTAATTTGTAAGACGTCATGAATTCAAAATTCCTGCTAAAGAGGTCACAGGGGTGTTAAATTTCTCTTGAGGTCTGAAAAGATAAACAATTTTTAAACAGGTATAATTTCTTTAAATTTAAGTTAAATAATTCGAATCTTTTACACATTACTTATAAGGGAATAGGGCTTCAGAAAAGTATAAAATGTTTAAAATATAATCATAATTTTAAAAATTATAAGCATATAAAAATAAAAAAACTTTTCTATAAGAAATATTTATTAAGTTTTACGTCGCGCATGCTATTTTCTAAAAGAGTAGGTTTAATTACTAGCTATAAGTTGATTTATAAAGACAAATGTATTCCTAATTACTTTGTAGCTACTTTTATATAAATAGAATAATAACTTACATATTTTAATAAATAAAAACTATACATTTTTAAAAAATATTTAAAAAATTGCAATATTTTACAAATATTTTGAAATACAGAAGATATATAATGCTAAAATTAGGTAGGGTTTAAAGAGTATGATGCATGGTATAATTCTATAAAATTTTGTACATCAGAGGCAAATATTTTAGAAAATAGCGTGCGCAAAGCAAAAAAATACTTAATATGTATTATATAATTTTCATATGCTTATGACTTTTAAAATTATTATTATATTTTGAACATTTTATACTTTTCTGAAGCCCCATTCTATTTTAAACAATACGTAAAAGATTCGAATCATTTAATTTAAATTTAAAAGATTTATACGCGTTTGAAAATAGCTTATAATTTAAGACCTCTAGAGAAATTTAACACCCCTGAGACCCCTAAATGATGCCGCCGTTATTGTTGTGGTACACAATTGCATATCTATCTTAGCCCTCTAGGTGGCGTAATTGGTTAGGCACTGGCCTGTCGTGGCCAAGTTTGGGGGGTTTGACCCTGTCCAAGTCGGTTGATTTACATGATGTGGAAAAGTGACAATGTTCATGTTGCATGATTATACAACATATTGATGATCCCTAGAGAAAGTATTTCACCTGGATGCTATTAGCAAAATTAAATTCTTAGTACGAATTAGCATCGTTAGAGCTGAGATACCTCTTTCTGGGGATAAAACTTTGTGTAAGAATTATATTGTGGCAATTTGTAACCACTTATACGGTGCTGCATTAAAAAGTGATACCAGCCTTCGAGAAAATTTATTAGGTCTACAATGATAAATAACAATCTGCATTCACATTTTGAAAAAAAAATCACATCATAACGCTACTCATTTTGACGTGATTTTGAAATGTATTAAATATATTTCAAAATAAATATTTGGCACAAAATAAAAATTTGGTGACCAGTTAAATGTTATCTTAACCCTCTAGCTAGAACATCAGTTTTTTTGCCGGTCTTCGAAACATCCATCTAATAGTCGGGTACGCAGTTTTTTTAAATTTTATTACGTTAAAGACTACATTAAATGTCCTTATTGAGTATTGAAATCGAGTAAAAATTTTAATATTTAAGTCTTTATGAGGCACAATATATTAATAAATTTTTATCACAAGATTTGGAACTAGTATTTTTATTGAAACCGATTAAAAAGCATTTATATTAATGTAAAAATTATTAAAAATAATAATATAACAAAAACGAACAGCTATAGGAATATCCGTATGATAGACGGTGATAGATAAGAAAAATCACACGTATCGTGAGTAGAAAGAAAATAGCTAAGTCCACAACCAAGTGATCCTCTCACTGGATAGACTCCAACTGAAGGTGTCAAGGCAATCCTCCCCAAAAATGATACATGTATATCTAGAGGCTTCAAAGCAAATCATCCCCGTCTGAGAGACGGATGCTCCAGTCAGAGGATTAAAGTAACTGCATTGCAATAATTTGGCGAATTTTTATAATTATTTGGTGGAACAATTTGTAGCTTATATATATATATATATATATATATATATATATATATATATATATATATATATATATATATATACCAAATTAGTAACATATTGAGTTCAAAAATACACGTGTATACTTGGCCTTCATGAGTCAGAATTTGATAGCGTCTTTTGATTTGAAAAAAATGATCTACGGAATAATACTTACAATTCTACGAGGTTTAGATGATAATTTGATAATTTGGATAAACACATTTATTTTACAACAAATTTATATTTATAGTTGCCAGTTTTTGTACATTCCTACACTTGTTATATTCATAGATTATAATTTAGAAATTTACATGTGGTAAAATTTCTGCAATTGCTTCATCTCTTACTAGATAAAAAATGTAATCATTTCAGACCAAAAAAAAAAACAACAACATATTTTAGAAATGCAGCGTTTTATTGCTTCGTACTACGCATTATTACGATACCACTTTCAAATAAAGTATGCATTTTTTCTATTTCTTATTAGAATAGTAAAATTTTACGAGTTTTTTTTTTTGAATTTATAGCACTTTTTACATTTAACAAGTCCAATATACGTTTTTGGCCTTGGAACAGTGTTTCTCAAACTGTGGGGCGCGCCCCCTGGGGGGCGCGATGACCTTACGAGAGGGGCGCGAGCATATCGAAAATAAAAGATTTAAAAATAATTAGTTTACAGGAATGAATTAAAACAAAATACTTTCAGACATAATAAAAAATGCACTATTACTCTGATATAATTTATAGGCGCACGCGCGCGATATTAAGTCAGCAAAAAAAAAACTTCTTCAATACCTAATTAGCTATCTTTGATCCTATAACCAAATAAAAAAAACTTTTAATTGATTTGCTGTAATGCCATGATGAGAGATTTTTTATTACGCATTCTTTTTAACCTAACATACTACTCTTTCTAAGAAAAAAAAGATCACAGATCCAGAATGGAAAAAATTTAGGAACATAAAAAATTCATCACTGACATTATTTTTGAAATACTGCACATTATAGCTGTAATCTGTTTGACCTTCTAAGTTATTGGTACAGTTAGTTATGACCCCTCTCTTATGTGTTCTTAGTTGCGCTTTTTTCCACGCAAAAGAGTTTTATGATATTTGGAAAACCACGGAGAGCACACACACACACAAGCACATGAAGGATTACTTGGCCAAGACATATTTTTATAAATATTCTGAACATATGAAGCATAACGAAAAACGTTTCACGCAATTTTTTTAGAAGTAACATACATATTATCATAATGAATATACTTTTTACCCGGAAGTGGTCGCGCGGAACACACAGATTACGAAATCGTTAATTCTGGCAAAACTGTTTATTTATTACCAAAGAAAAATTGAAAAGTCCTTGAAAGTAGGTAAGTAAACTTTCTCTTAATTAAATTATTTACTGGAATCATGATTTGTATCGTGTACAATAAAATAATTATAAAAAAAAAAGTATTGGAGTGACTCAATAACCTCGACCGTAACGAGTGCTCGCCTGCTCCCGGGTTAAAACATGTTGAAGTCTTTTCGCTTAAAAAATTAAAAATAATACATGTTTTATATTATTGATCAATTTTTAACATCAGTGGCGCACACAAGGGGGGCGGTCCGGACCCCACCCTAAAGTCCTTGATTTTTTCCGATTGATTATAATTCTAAGTTTATAGTAAGCAAAATTTAATTATTTGTTATTAATGATTAATTTTATTAATTAATGCTAATTATTTAGTCAAGAATTAGTTTTTTACTGTGTTTCGTTTTCAGAAATTGACAAAATCAAAAGGAACCTGATACAAGATTGATGAACTTTCGACCCCGGACCCCACTTGAAAAATTCCTGTGTGCACTACTGTTTAAAATTAATTATAAATGCTAATTCTGTGAGGCTTAAAATTACAATTTCCTTAAAACTAATTATAATTTGAGCAACCATTTTACAAAAAAAAATAATTTTACGTTTTTGTAAACATTGTCGAGCACTTGGCTTTGCTTCCCTTACAATTCAGCTATTATATCAATAATGTTTTATTTTCTTATAAATGAACTAGTGCAAAGAGCGGGCACTTCAGCCGGTATACTTTTAATGTATCAGTGCTGCACAAAATATTTTATAACTAATTAATTAATACTAAATTAAGAACAAGTTTTATAAGTATTAATGACGTCCATGAGCTTGTCTTGGAAAGCAAAGTTTTTATAAGGAATGGTTATGATTAGAAATTGACCCTCTGAGTTCTTTTTCTATATTTAGCAGATATCTATATTTTGTCTTCTAAGCAGCTACCGCATTTTGCAATGTGTTCAATTGAGAAATTAGAGAAAGGAAAAATAACATAATAATTATCCTATTATTTTATTTATTTTTCTTAAATGTAGTACACAAAATTTAATAATTATGTTGCTAATTTGTATGGTTTATAATTAAGATCGCCTATTGTAGCTTTAGCGTCAAATTGCATTTTTATTGCATTCAGTACATTATTAATGTATACGAGGGGGGGCGCGAAAAAAATTGTGATCGAAAAGGGGGGTGCCAGTATTGAAAGTTTGAGAAGCACTGCCTTGGAATGTTTCTAGTACTTTTTTTCCTTAAATACGCAGTTTTTTATTGATACAATACATTCGAAGAAATGGATTGTGTTTTATTCTATATACAAACGATTGTTTTAAAAAAACAAAAAATTTTAAAGAAAAAATATAAGGTAACACATTAACTCATAGCTGCAGATTTACATACCGTAGGAACAAGATAAACAGGGTTAAAACGTAGATTAGAGTGTCCCTTTGCTAAATTTTGGTGACCTCTAAAATCTGTCACCAAAACATCAATAAATATCCAAAGTTGTTCGTAAATAATAAAACTAAAATTCTACGCAAAATAATTACAATGTAAAATATATACCTCAAAATATATTAAAGGATAATTATTGAAATTTAGTGAGTTTTATAAAAACAAACTAACTTTAAAACGTGACAAGTATACTGCCGATAACATACTCTATTCTTGCTAAAATTGTAGTTTTTCCAAGGAAAAAAGATACACTGTTAAGATCTTTTAGAAAATAGCAATACCACTCACTAAATTGCTGTTTTGGTGCAGTATTTTTCAGATTAAAATGTAAATTTTGCTTAAACTTTAACCTCATATGAAGCCATTGAGTATTAATGTCACTGCAGAAACAAAATTATGTACTCCGAAACAATACTTTCAAAGGAAATGGAATCAAGGGAGGATTTTCCAATCCATATATTCGTTTGCATTAAATTCTGAATTATATTATACCCAATCTATGGAGCCAAATCTCAAAGTGAACTGCATTTGACCAGCTGGTTGCAGTTTGTCCATCACAAATCTAGATAATGTCTTTCTTTCACTTAGTCGATAAGATTTTCAGGATATTAAATATTTGTTAGATAAAGTGATATATAAAAGTAATATAAATGACTTTCAATACAATTTATAGTAAAACGATTTTAATATATCAAAGTTTTAATCTAAAAATTATTTATTGCGTCGATTTAAACACCAGCATATGTGTAGGGTATATATTTGTAAAGATTTCACAAAACGAAGAGAACCAATAATCTTGATATATTTTACATAGCATTATAATAGAAATAATAGTCTGAAAAATATACCAAAGAAAAGCGTTTGAGCTTTGGAATGGATAATAATGATAATCCCAAATAAGATAGATCATTTGCCTCCCCGATACTGCATTCCTAAGTGTGAGTTATAAAAGAAAATAACAGAATATTTCTGAGTTATTTTTATTAAAACAGCTGATTTAATAGGATGTAATAAAACCTTAAAAGTGATATGTTCATCAAAATCACTTTTTCTTTGTAGTGACTCTTACTAATATGCATAAGTATTTGTGCAATAAAAAGGGCATGAATAAAATATTTTCAACTGTGTACACACACACAATAATTACGCAAATGAATTTTTATTTAGAAATTTTAATTACTTTTAAGCTGAAAATAGTTGTCCATTTATCACAGTATCAGATACTTTTCCTTTTGTATCCCGAATTAAAATGGAATAATGCTTTATTTTGTAAAAAAAAAAATATTCTATTCCTATTTTAAAACGTAGATATTTTTCTTTGTCAATATTCATCATCGATTTTTATGCCATATTGCATATTACATTCAAATAATATTTATTGCTACAGAGATAATTTGATTACAAAAGTTAAGCTTGGTAAGGTTAAAACATCTAATTAATAACGTGAACAAAACGTTAGAAAATAGCGTTGAAAGTTGCATTTAATCTAGATAATTTGTCTTATGTTTTTATATTTCAGCACTTCGGAATTTCCCCCCTTAATTTCTTAAAGATCTAAATTAATCTAAATATATAGCGTTTTTCATATATTAATGCTTGCACATGTAAACTCACACTTGCACTGTTCTTTAAATGCAGTATACATTCCGTTAGATGCTCTCTCCCTATATATATATATATATATATATATATATATATATATATATAATATATAGCTAATATATATATATATATATATATAATATATATATATATAATATATATATATATATATATATATATATAATATATATATATATATATATATAATATATATATATATATATAGCTAATATATATATATATATATATATATATATATAGCTAATATATATAATATATATATATATATATATAGGAATGGATGTGCATATCGTATCCCTCCTATATTCATTAATGACGTAATGCCAAGAGAGCGCCACCTATCTGACAAGGCGGTTCGAGGATAACGAGTAAACCAGACTGGAATAGAACGATTGCGCGAGAGACG